>CM055116.1:84820121-85420121 GCA_029206835.1 Rana muscosa | reverse complement strand
AAGCAGTAGTTAAAAAAAAAAAAAAAAAGCACCAAGGTAGCCATCGCGGTCATTTCTTTTTGAAAATGCTAGTTACCTGGCTTTTATGATGAGCCAATGACTAACTCTGGAAAACTATGCAGATAAGGATTTCCGATTGCACTCTGACTATCCAGTTTTGCAGTGTTGTTCTACTGTAAGTTACTGTAGGCTTTCCCAGTATTGAAGTCAACGCCAGCCAGTAGACTAGCATTTTCTGAGGAAGCTGAGTAGTGACATTCTCTGTATTTCTGTCAGTAAAATGTTCATGAAAATTAAAAGCCTTTAACTGGCAAAACTGCTCCCAGACAGTATACAGTATATTTTTTCACCTGTGTATTTAGCGGCTCTCAAAGTTACAATCTGCACAGAGCGGGGGGAGGGGAGCTGTAATTTAAACATTTACAGTAACACATGTTGTTGCCGTACTGTACTGTCATTCGGCATTGGTCATTCATCAACATTGTGAAGTTCTAATTTAGCTATGTGTGTCTGTGGTCCAGTGGGTGCGTCTCTGACTTTAGTGCACTGTGTCCAGAGTTTGATTCCCCAGTTAACTTTTTTTTATAGTCTTATTTGTAATAAAGCATATTCGAGTACAGTACTGTATGTATTTGATATTGTACAGTATGTGTTACTTTATGTTTTAAACGTTTTGATTTAACACATCTTTTTACTGTACAAGTGTAACAAATTAATAGACTCGCCCCTTCAAAAGTTCCCCATCAGGTCCGCTCAGCCAATGACGTTGGTGTAAGGCTGAGCGGACCTGATGGGGAACTTTTGAAGCGGCGGGTCTATTCATTTATTTCACTGTGGTGGAAGTTCCCCATCAGGGGAACCCGCCCCCTCGCATGTCAGACCCGCCTACGTCATTGGCTGGCGGACCTGATGGAGAACTTCATCCTCAGTGTAATAAATCAATAGACCCGCCCCTTCCCAAACAGTATACAGTATATTTTTTCACCTGTGTATTTAGCGGCTCTCAAAGTTACAATCTGCACAGAGCGGGGGGAGGGGAGCTGTAATTTAAACATTTAACACATGTTGTTGCCGTACTGTACTGTCATTTTTATAGTCTTATTTGTAATAAAGCATATTCGAGTACAGTACTGTATGTATTTGATACAGTACAGTATGTGTTACTTTATGTTTTAAACGTTTTGATTTAACACATCTTTTACTGTACAAGTGTTTTTTTGGAAAGAAACTGTTTCATTCATAAAAAAAAAAAAAAAAAAAAAACACTAAAGTTAGCACGATTTTTTTTTGTATACTAAGCAATGCTTTACATTTTTTTACAGGTTTTTTGACTTGTGTAAATGGTGTCTGACGTGCCAGACATGATGTCTCCAGGACATGGTTTTGCAGACTATTGAACAATGGCTGTTGGGACTCTGCTAGACAACAAGATTCACACCTTTTCCTAATTGATGATTGCAAGTGTACTGTAGGGGCACCTCCCAGACACCTGTCTCCCAACATGCCATGATTCTTATAAAAGCCAGAAGTTTTGCAGTGTTGTTCTACTGTAAGTTACTGTAGGCTTTCCCAGTATTGAAGTCAATGCCAGCCAGTAGTAAATGTTCATGAAAATTAAAAGGTGTCCCTCCTCCCATACACACCAATCAACAGCACAGCAAAATGGTACACGTGAATTTATATAAAAAATGTGAATTCTAAAAAAGTATTTGTGTATTTTTTTTTGTTATGTTTAATGTGTACAGTAATTTGGTGTACGGTTTTCCACCTGACAACTGGTTCAGTACAGTGCTCTGCCACTCGAAAACATTGCCTGTGCCCCAAGGTCTGGCTCATGATATACTGTACTGTACAGTACTGTACTGTAAGCTGAAGGTTAGCCAATTTCAACTAGTAGTAAGGTTGGCAAAGTGAATAAATACAGTACATGTTCTCTCATACTGTTCTTAAACTGCTTTTTATTTAACGGAGCTTAGCAATTATAAACTGTACAGTACATATTGGGATGTTTCATTACAGTAGTACAACACTTGTACAGTACATTATAAAGTACAGTAGGAAACATACTTCCCCCCACCCACACACCCCTCCTAACAACTCAGCCTGTTGGGGTGTTGGCCCAGTTGGCACTCATTCTCTTCCCTCCTCGGCTCTCAAAGTTACAATGTGAACAGAGCGGGGGGAGGGGAGCTGTAATTTAAGCTTGCTGAGACAGAGCTGTGAGAAAAAAAAGATTAAAAGGATCAGCCCTAGGCAGTCTGTTACTGTAGGCCGGGCACAAGGTTGTCTAGCACTGAAAGGTGTCCCTCCTCCCACACACACCAATCAACAGCACAGCAAAATGGTACATTACAGTACAGTTTCTGCAGTGTCTACAGCACATTACTGTAACTACTGTACGGTACATGATATTATTTAACACTGTAACTCAAGTGTCTTTACTCCAACTTTGACCAAGGGCATTCTCGTGACATCCTGAGGAATTGCCCAACACCTAAATTCCATGGACTCCACGCTGCCCCTGAAATCCATGCACGGTTTCCATCACAAGCGCCTGCACGTAATGCAACCCCTGCACAGCCACCAACACTTGACGTGGATGACCTGCCTGCGCTTTCTGCCGCACCTGCATCCGAAGTGCCTGTGCTCACTGTAACCCCTGCACAGCCAGCAATACTTGAAGTTGACAAACTCCCTGCATTTGAAGTAAAAAGGGTTCATGGACTTAAAAAGAGAAAGCTTTTTTGGAAGCAGGCAGTTGACAGACAGCATAATAGTGAACACCTTATGCATCTCAAGCGGCTGGAACGTCAGGTGCGCTTAATGCATAAAACACTGGCGAGAGCAGTGGAGTGCGTACTGCAGATTCACACTGGAAATGAAGAACTTAAGTCTGGACAGGAAGAACTCAAGGCTGGGCAAGAGAGGCTGAAGCAGGAGTTTGCGAACACTCGGGTGGACAGAATTAGCAAGATAGATTTGCAAGAGGATTACATGGCACCATAAGAGATGGGGGGCGATTCACAGATTCCTCTTTCTCTTATTTTGCAAATACCCGCAGATGCTGACGATCGGACACATCCCACTGCACCTCTGACACCACCAATATATGACAAGGTTACTGCTGTGGCACCATTGGATTCTATGACCACCCCAGTCAGAAGCAATCCAAGCCCAGTGTCCTTCACATCTGCCACACCATTGGATTCTATGACCACCCCAGTCAGAAGCAATCCAAGCCCAGTGTCCTTCACATCTGCCACACCATTGGATTCTATGACCACCCCAGTCAGAAGCAATCCAAGCCCAGTCCCCTTCGCATCTGCCACACCATTGGATTCTATGACCACCCCAGTCAGAAGCAATCCAAGCCCAGTCCCCTTCGCATCTGCCACACCATTGGATTCTATGACCACCCCAGTCAGAAGCAATCCAAGCCCAGTCCCCTTCACATCTGTCACACCATTGGATTCTATGACCACCCCAGTCAGAAGCAATCCAAGCACAGTGACATACCCAACGACAAGCACTACAGGCAGCAGGGTATTGTCTGTGACAAGGAGGAGAAAGACCATGTCTCCATTACCAGACTGTGCCCTCCCAGTCATAACCGAAGAGGATACAGCCCTTATAGTCCTGCATTCGGTCAACAAACCGGGGAATATGGCCCGGCTTGTTTTGAAACATTTAATCACATGGGAGCAATACCAGCAGTGGACCAAGAGGGTTAATTTTGATAGTGATAATCGCAAACCGGGTATCCCAGCAAATCTGAAAGCAACCATTCTCGACTTTGTCCACACAAGATTCCAAGGGGATAATGTGCAAGCTTGTAGGGATAAAGTTAACGAATTCCTCAGGATGTCACGAGAATGCCCTTGGTCAAAGTTGGAGTAAAGACACTTGAGTTACAGTGTTAAATAATATCATGTACCGTACAGTAGTTACAGTAATGTGCTGTAGACACTGCAGAAACTGTACTGTAATGTACCATTTTGCTGTGCTGTTGATTGGTGTGTGTGGGAGGAGGGACACCTTTCAGTGCTAGACAACCTTGTGCCCGGCCTACAGTAACAGACTGCCTAGGGCTGAATCTTTTAATATTTTTTTGAGATTGTAGGCCACACCCACCCGGACCAAAACTTCCCCAGATACAAATCATTAAATAAACACTCAAGAACCATTATTTGGCAAAATTTTGGCCGCGACACCTTTATTGGTTTAAACAATTAATTTCCAATAACTGTTTATTATCACTCATATTTATTATCACTCATAACTTCAGATATATAATCACATAACAGATTTCTACCTGCTCAGTTATTAGAACTCGAGCAGTAGCTCAAACTTCAAATAACAATAACAGTCCCCCCCAGAATCCGGGGTGACCCAACCACATAAGAGGTGTACGCGACTAGGGCGGGAGGGAGGGAGCTCCAATCTTCTTCAGCTGTCAGCTCCAATCTTCTTCAGTTGTCCTGCAGGCAAGAGGATGAGCCCCACACCTGCTTACCCTTAAATAGCCCAACCCCTTGCTTCCAGAGTATTCCCTGAAACCTCATTGGCTACTCCAGAAAACTCCCCCTAGCCTCTTAAAGAGGCAGTAACCTGACTGACTAACACCTAATGCTGCTTAATAATTTTTATTAAATCCTGGGATGGGGAGGTCACAATCTCAAGAAAGTGGCCCCATATTGTGCCCCCTTTTTTCATGAGATTGTAGGCCACACCCACCCGGACCAAAACTTCCCCAGATACAAATCATTAAATAAACACTCAAGAACCATTATTTGGCAAAATTTTGTCCGCGACACCTTTATTGGTTTAAACAATTAATTTCCAATAACTGTTTATTATCACTCATATTTATTATCAGTGCACTCATAACTTCAGATATATAATCACATAACAGATTTCTACCTGCTCAGTTATTAGAACTCGAGCAGTAGCTCAAACTTCAAATAACAATAACAGTCCCCACACAACGGTCTTGAGCATCAAGACCGTCCCACCCCAACCGTCGCGGCCAACTCAATGCTGTTCTGTAATCCTAAATTAAAGATATCCATACCCACTTCCGACAAGTGAACACCATCCGACCTGTATAGACCCGGATAACCACCCTCCAGGTCCACATGCCGATAGGATAATCCACCAATCTGAGGCATGAACTTTTCCAGAGCCCTATTGACTCTTTTTCTCATCTTTTCCATAACCCTCTTTGGTCAGAGGAGAGCCAGGAAAGACGAGCAACTACCTCGGAAAAAACTAGTGTTGTACCTGGGGAAGTAACAATAAAACTATGCAAGTCACGCTTGATCATGTATAATAAATCCAACGTTTTTACATTACCCAAATCATTTCCTCCCAAATGCACAACCAAAATAGAAGGCGGCGGCCATACTTGACATAACCTGTTCAAATGAAAGTACAGTTGGGACCACTGAAGGCCTCTGATACCTTTCCAAAATAACCTAAAAGAGTCCGGATGTAGAGATAAATTAGTTGTATAACTGCGTTGGGCTGCTCGTTTGTGGGCCCAGTAGATAAATGAGTGCCCCAGAATCCAAACTGTGAGCTGGGAACCTAGAATTTAAACAAATAAATTAGGACGAACATATAACTTAAAACATTGAGACTTCCACCTCCCCATTTCTTTAATATCAGAATCCGGGAACCCTAACCGGGCCGCCTCAGAGGCTGCGCCTATCCGAAAGGAGTGGGAGGAAAACGTAAAGTTATTTAAACCCATTCTAACCAAACATTTCTTTAAAACAGCATCAAATTGGTATTTGGTCAGGGGATGTAAATTGACGTGAACTAGAAAAAAAACCCCTCCGGAAGGCCTAAACCCCATAAATTGCCTAACCGTGGCTACCGGGCACATGAATGCCTCATCGTGCTCCCGTAGATTGACCCAACGGCCTTTTCCACATTGATCAGTTTTTGAATGTTGTAGCCAAATGTGAACACCCGACTGATCCATCAACACCTGATCAAAAAGAATCCCTAAATTACCCTGCTTATTTGCCGGCACCAACTCCGAGATGCGGAAAGCACCAAAAAAGGCCAGCACAAAGGCTGTCTTAAATAGCAAAGCTTCATACGGGGAAAAACAAACTACTACCAAACTTTCGCAAAGGCCCCTGAGGATGTCCAGAGAGATCGGCCTCCTATCATCCGAGACATACGTCACTCTCTTGTACCCCTTCAGTGCCTGTTTCACAGAAAAATATGAAGTACAGGCCCTTAAACCCAACAATCTGAAGAAAAATGAAATGCCGGCTAGCGTCTTCATCACATGACTACTGGAAAAACGCTGCCGCATTAACATAGACAAAAATGCCAGAACATTGCCCTCAGAAGGCCTATTGAAATTAAAACCTGCAGTGCTAGCAAAGGACAACCAACTGCTCCATGCAGCGGTGTAACTGGACCAGGTCTTGGGAGCTAAGGAACCTCTAATAGCGTCCGTCACTGTCATCAAATCATCACCCACAAATGGTCTGGGCATGGGGTGCCCTCTGTGTCCGCTTCTGGAAGCAGAATCCGAAAACGGTCCATCTGGAAGCGAGACAGAGAATCGGCGATGTTATTCAAGATACCAGGAGTATACTTAACTTTCAACCAGATGTTAAATTTGAGGCACCTAAAAACCACCTGACGCAGTACTTTTAACACTAACCAAGAACTGGACGAAAGACAGTTAACCGCATGCAGCACTCCTTTGTTATCGGATTCCACCAATATGCGCCTGTTCGCAAATTCTGAACCCCACAACTCCAAAGCCACCAAAATCGGGAACAACTCTAGGAGAACCACATTCTTGGTGGCCCCTGACCTTACCCAAGACTCCGGCCAAGCCGCACAGCACCAGTGCGTCTTCCATATAGCGCCGAAGCCTCTAGAGCCAGCAGCATCCGTGAATAGACAGAAATCTCGTGCTACCACAAAATCAGATTGAAAAAAGGACTTTCCATTATAGCAGTCAAGAAAACCAGACCAAACCTTCAAATCTTCTCTAAGCGGACTCGTCAGTCTGATGTGCGCCCGAGGCGATTTCAGACCTGATATTGCCATGTAAAGACGACGTGAAAAAATCCTGCCAACTGGCATGATTCGACATGCAAAGGCCAGGATACCCAAAAGTGATTGCATCTCCTTCAACTGTATCTTTTTCTTTTGCAACACCCTCGCAATCAACCATTTCAATTTCTCCAATTTTGCCACTGGCAAACGAAATTCCAACTTACAAGTATCTATTTCAATACCTAAAAATTCCAAAGTTGTGCTAGGGAGACAAGTTTTCTCTTCCGCCAGAGGGACACCAAAATCCAAAGCTAGCGCTTGAAATGATAGCAACAAATCAGAACAGATCCCAGAACTTGCTGGACCGACAAATAAAAAGTCGTCTAAATAGTGAACTATGCTATCTGAACTGGACTGAACACAAAGAACCCAATGGAGGAATGTAGGAAACGTCTCAAAATAAGCGCAAGACAGCGAACATCCCATTGGGAGACACATGTCAAAAAAGTACTGACCTTCAAAAGAAAAACCTAAAGAATTAAAAGCTGATGGGGAAACAGGCAGGAGCCGAAATGCCGATTTTATGTCGGCCTTTGCTAACAATGCACCAGGGCCAAACGACCTAATCTTACTGATGGCCTCCTCAAAAGTGGCATAAGAAACTGAACATGCATCACTATTTATATCATCATTCAATGAATCACCTATTGGATACGATAAATGGTGTATGAGCCTAAATTCATTAGGCTCACGCTTGGGCACCACCCCCAACGGGGAGAGACGAAAATTACAAAAAGGGGGTTTCTCAAAAGGTCCTGCAATCCTGCCAGCCACAAGTTCCTTACACAATTTATCTCTTACTACCTGAGGAAAATGATCTACCGACTTCAAATTCCCCACCATTTTACACCCTTCCCCCAAAAAAGAAGGTAGCGGAAAACCCTGAGCAAAGCCCTCAAAGAGCAAACGAGCCTTCTCCCTGTTTGGGTAGTTGTCCAGCCACGGGCGCATTTTTTCCAGCCTCACTGGAGTGCAGGCTCTTGGGAAAAATATGCTGCGCCAAACTCGGACCTACGTTTGCGTGCCGCTTAAAACATTTAGTTGCTGGATGCGCCCCAGCGCAGACAGAACATTTGTGTCGGTACTTGCACGACGTGTTCCATCGGCATTGACTATCATTAAATGCGAAACAGCAGCCTTTTCTAAAAACTGCTGCTGTAGGGGTAACCGTGGGTTGTCTAGGTGCAACCGGTTTCTGCGGTAATATTAAGTTGAGCCACAGACCCACATCTTTCATTCCCCACCTAAGGGACTGGTGTATGGACAATTTTTGACGGAAGGACTCGTCATAATAAAACCAACCCAGGCCCCCAAAGTTCTTATATGCCTCTAATATATGATCCAAGTGCTGGAAAAGACCCCCACACCGTTCTGGGTACTTCTCTGCCATAATACCAGAGTAGATACAAAAGGCCTGCAGCCAATTGTTAAAAGACCTGGGGATCAACTTACGCCGCTCATCCTTCCCTCTCTCATCACCCCTCCTATTGACCATGGAATTATTATGAAATGGCAGGAGAGAAAGAATGTCTACATAATCCCCTTTCCAGATTTTATCCTTAATTGCGGCATTCAAATGGTATCCTAAAGGGGATATTTCACAGGGCATGACATCTTTCATCAATGTCTCAGGGACATTAACACTAGCTGTGTGTAATGACTCAGGAGGTAACAGATCATTAACAGTTAATAAATTACTATGTGGAGCAGACAGTACAGGAGAAGCAGAGGCAACAAGAGGGTTAACTGGCATAGAGACCAGAGCAGAAGGAGAAACAGCAGGAACTGACATTTTAGTTAAGGAATGAACCAAAGAGGACAGAGAACCTACTAAGCCAGTTAACATGGTTAATTGATTTAACTCACCCACTGCTGGAGGCTGTGATACAGGGTGTTGAACCTCCTGCTCCAGCAGTGCTCTGGGGTCTGGGACTTGTAGAGCTTGCCCAACTGATAACTGTTGAGGCACCTCTGTGCCTTGCTGAGAGTTACTTGTATGTTGCTGGGGAGACTGCAGCGCAGGCTGACTCCCCCTAGAGTCATTTGCGGGCTGCTGGGGCTGACCCCGCCGTCTTGCTCCTCTTCCCGCTGGGGACTGTGAGCAGGTCCGCCTCTTCTTGCTGCCGCGGCGGCCTCGTGTTGTCTCGCCGCCATCTGTATCAGACCGTCCGTGTGGCACACTAACCTCTTCGGCTGCTTCCACAGCCCGACCGCAACGTTCAGGAGCTGCGCTCCTCCTCGCTCTCTCCCGCAGGGCGGGCACAGGCACTCCCCGCCCTGCGCCATTAGCATGAGAATGCTCACCGCCCACCTCTAAGCCGCCTCCTAGTGACCTCCAGCCGTACCTCTTCCTCCGGAGCTAGAGCCAGGCACTGACGTAGCCATGCTTCCCCGCCTGTGCTGCCAGCCTTCTCAAGTAACTGCTTCACCAGGGCTTCCATCATTAAAGGTAGGCGAACTGCAGAGCTCCAATCTTCTTCAGCTGTCAGCTCCAATCTTCTTCAGTTGTCCTGCAGGCAAGAGGATGAGCCCCACACCTGCTTACCCTTAAATAGCCCAACCCCTTGCTTCCAGAGTATTCCCTGAAAGCTCATTGGCTACTCCAGAAAACTCCCCCTAGCCTCTTAAAGAGGCAGTAACCTGACTGACTAACACCTAATGCTGCTTAATAATTTTTATTAAATCCTGGGATGGGGAGGCCACAATCTCAAGAAAGTGGCCCCATATTGTGTCCCCTTTTTTCATTCTCACAGCTCTGTCTCAGCAAGCTTAAATTACAGCTCCCCTCCCCCCGCTCTGTTCACATTGTAACTTTGAGAGCCGAGGAGGGAAGAGAATGAGTGCCAACTGGGCCAACACCCCAACAGGCTGAGTTGTTAGGAGGGGTGAAGTATGTTTCCTACTGTACTTTATAATGTACTGTACAAGTGTTGTACTACTGTAATGAAACATCCCAATATGTACTGTACAGTTTATTATTGCTAAGCTCCGTTAAATAAAAAATAGTTTAAGAACAGTATGAGAGAACATGTACTGTATTTATTCACTTTGCCAACCTTACTACTAGTTGAAATTGGCTAACCCTCAGCTTACAGTACAGTACTGTACAGTACAGTATATCATGAGCCAGACCTTGGGGCACAGGCAATGTTTTCGAGTGGCAGAGCACTGTACTGAACCTGTTGTCAGGTGGAAAACCGTACACCAAATTACTGTACACATTAAACATAACAAAAAAAAAATACACAAATACTTTTTTAGAATTCACATTTTTTATATAAATTCACGTGTACCATTTTGCTGTGCTGTTGATTGGTGTGTATGGGAGGAGGGACACCTTTTAATTTTCATGAACATTTACTACTGGCTGGCATTGACTTCAATACTGGGAAAGCCTACAGTAACTTACAGTAGAACAACACTGCAAAACTTCTGGCTTTTATAAGAATCATGGCATGTTGGGAGACAGGTGTCTGGGAGGTGTCCCTACAGTACACCTGCAATCATCAATTAGGAAAAGGTGTGAATCTTGTTGTCTAGCAGAGTCCCAACAGCCATTGTTCAATAGTCTACAAAACCATGTCCTGGAGACATCATGTCTGGCACGTCAGACACCATTTACACAAGTCAAAAAACCTGTAAAAAAATGTAAAGCATTGCTTAGTATACAAAAAAAAATCGTGCTAACTTTAGTGTTTTTTTTTTTTTATGAATGAAACAGTTTCTTTCCAAAAAAACACTTGTACAGTAAAAGATGTGTTAAATCAAAACGTTTAAAACATAAAGTAACACATACTGTACTGTATCAAATACATACAGTACTGTACTCGAATATGCTTTATTACAAATAAGACTATAAAAATGACAGTACAGTACGGCAACAACATGTGTTAAATGTTTAAATTACAGCTCCCCTCCCCCCGCTCTGTGCAGATTGTAACTTTGAGAGCCGCTAAATACACAGGTGAAAAAATATACTGTATACTGTTTGGGAAGGGGCGGGTCTATTGATTTATTACACTGAGGATGAAGTTCTCCATCAGGTCCGCCAGCCAATGACGTAGGCGGGTCTGACATGCGAGGGGGCGGGTTCCCCTGATGGGGAACTTCCACCACAGTGAAATAAATGAATAGACCCGCCGCTTCAAAAGTTCCCCATCAGGTCCGCTCAGCCTTACACCAACGTCATTGGCTGAGCGGACCTGATGGGGAACTTTTGAAGGGGCGAGTCTATTAATTTGTTACACTTGTACAGTAAAAAGTTGTGTTAAATCAAAACGTTTAAAACATAAAGTAACACATACTGTACTGTATCAAATACATACAGTACTGTACTCGAATATGCTTTATTACAAATAAGACTATAAAAACAAAGTTAACTGGGGAATCAAACTCTGGACACAGTGCACTAAAGTCAGAGACGCACCCACTGGACCACAGACACACATAGCTAAATTAGAACTTCACAACGTTGATGAATCACTAATGCCGAATGACAGTACAGTACGGCAACAACATGTGTTAAATAAAAATGGAAGTGTACAGTACAGGCGCTAAACTGTGCAGACATGTTTGGCATACAATTGCATTTACAATACCAAGACAAAGCGGACTATAACTAAAGCGGAACATCATAGCGTTGATGAATGACGAATGCCGAATGATGTGCCGCGCCAGCTGAAGGGTGCATGAGTGCGGAGCGGTACATATGTACTGTACAGTGAACAGGCTTGGCAGCAGCTGTACAGTATAAGAGCATGGAGCAGACACACTTTACAGTAATTGGTCCGTGCAGAGTTTTGGATTTGAAAAAAGATTGGCCATGGCTGGGATTGAACCGGGGTCTCAGAGGAGAACTGAACAAAAGCTGGCATTTGCACAAAGGTTTTTGCCTTGCACCACCCCACGGTTACACATTGCAACAACAGTTTTAGAAAGTATTAATGAACAGTGCGAGCCCTATCGCGGATGGTCTCAGGGGTGGCGAGCGCGAGAAGCACAGCCTCCCAGCGGTGATTTCCAGCGCGATCCCATTACGCTGGAAACACAATGTCGGCGGCACCTACTGTAGAAGCAACATTGTTGCAAAGGAAAATGTATTTCAGAGAAAGATACATTTCATCTCAACATTAAAATAATTTATTTGTGAAAGTTACAATTGTATCATTAGAATCAATGGCTAAAACTTGCATTGGACTAAAATAGCTCAGATTTTCACTTCCAAAACATGCTGTTTAATTAGCTCTCATTTCGGTATTTACTATAACTCTTGTGAAAAAAGTCACTTGAGTTAAAATTTGAGTTATTTTAGCTCTGGGCATGCTCAGTTTTGTTTGCAAATAGTTGTCCAAAAACGGGCATTTTTTTACTTCTCAGACTTTTAAAGATATTTCAGTGTAGAAATCACTTTTTCACACAGTTTAAAAGCAGATTATCTTTAAATAATATACCGCATATTTCAGTACCATTTAGGCAATTATATAATGCTCCAAACATTATTTCCATGTGCACAACTCCAGTTTTTAGTAGAGTAAGGATTTGGGCGCTATTTGGATTCTGGGAGCTATAGTAAATTCGATTTTGGTAAGTATTTTTTCTCCAGCGCTATAGTGAATACCGTTTTCGCGCTAATTAGCGCAAATTGCCGCGATTTGCATTCATTAGAGTGAATTTGCGGCAATTTGCGCTAAATAGCGCAAATTCGCTGCAATTTGCGCTAATTAGCGCCGTGGCGCTATAGTAAATTACCCCCAGAGTGTCTGTGATATAAATGGAGTGCAAATGATTAGAATGAAAATATGATTATTATTCATATTTCAGAGGGGAATGTTATATTCTTAATATCTAAAATGTAATTTGGCCATAAAAATAATTGAGAATATGTATTCCTATAATAGTATGAATGGTTGGGCTTTTGAAATAATAAATTCCAAATGTGACCTGTTGGAACTTGAGCTTCAGATTCCAGAAACTGTCAGGGTTTTGATGGATTTTGTAAATATATGCTCCATCCTAAGGTATTTATATGTAAACTGAGATTTTCTGATGTATAGAACTATTTAGACTAGCTTCACCTTCCCCCATTTCCTGTCTCTGTTTCTAATTAGGAGTTCAGATACTTCCTATAGAAATTGTGTACTCATATTTCTACTCTTGACCCCCTCCATCGTGGGTAGTAAGAAGGGTGAATTGTAGGAGTGATGTAGGAGTTGTTACGTTATGGCGTGAAGATCAACAGAGAAAGAACTGTTTTTAAAAGCTGAGTGCTCGGGAAGGTTCTGTCTCTTCGTCTCCAGCTGGTCATCTTGAAACATCTATTCTACAGCCCACAGACTATTCAGCATACACATGGTTAATCGGCCATTTTAAGGACATCTTTAGAAGTCAGAAGAAGCACAAGGCATTTCATATATTGAACTTTCTTTTTATACTTGAACACTATTTTGAAACCTTTATAAAGCTATTGAATTAATATACTGTAACTGTATTAATTCCTTTTTAGTGTGTATAATAAAACACACGGTTTGATTTCAAGCTGATTCCTGAATTTTGTCTCAGATGAATACATCAAGAACGGTATACCGCTATTTCTACATTTAACACCGCCCTCTGAAAAAGGGGTCTGCAATGGAATGCTTTTCATTGGGTAGTATAGCAGCAGCTGCCAGGCATTCAGGAGACAACCCTTTCACCTCCTAAATGTATGTTTTTTTTTTTGTAATCCAATGGGGCGTTTGTATTAAAATACTGCATTGCAAATGCTTGGCTTGAGGGTGTGGCACGCTCCCATTGAATTTAATGGGCGTGTTTCACAGATAATGTTACCTAATATACTCTGCAAGCCAAGGTAAAATTGCCACGGCCGCAAAGTAATGCAGCAGAGGGGCCACCCCATGTGTATAACCCCAACTGGCTGTAATGGTAGAATTTAGGTGGGCAGTCGGGGAGGTAAAATACTTTTCTCTCCACCCCCAGAGCTTGAAACATGGTACTGTCAGAGCTTTGTCTTTGAGCTTCTATGAACCCAGGAAATGTGTGGTGAATGAAGCATTTACTTCTCTTTTTACATTTTAACTTTATTTCCGGAGTCAGTGAAAAAACTCCCACTGTGAGTCTGATGTGCATTATTAATCTAAGCAATCATTGCAGGTAATTACAGCACCAAACAGGGAAAAATACATCCTGACTGTATTCCTGTAACTTTAACCATTTCCGGACCGCCCACCACACAAATACTGCGGCAGGGCGGCCCGGCTCCACAAAATCACATACCTGATTTTGTGCACGCGGTGTAGATGGTGCGTTCGCGGCCAGAGCACAACTCCCTCTGTGATTGGACACAGCAGGAGCCAATCAGCAGGTGCGATGGCCGCCCCAAAAACCCGCCGATTGTTCACAGGAGACACGGAGCAGTGGTGTTCATATGTAAACAAGGCACAGCGCTGATCTGTCAGTGAGGAAAAGAGAGATCTTCTGTTTCAACTAAGCCGAAACACGATCTCTGTTTTCCCCCAGTGTAAAGCCTCGTACACACGATCGGATTTTCCGACGGGAATTTAGTGATGGAAGGAGGTTATCGGATAATCCGACTGTTTGTACGCTCCATCAGACAATTTTTGTCGGAATTTCCGACGACAAATGTGGGATAGCATGCTTTAAAATTTTCCGACAACAAATGTGTGATGTCGGATTATCCGATCGTGTGTACAGAAATCCTTTAGAAAAAAATCCAAAGTACAAACACGCATGCTCAGAAGCAATGCTCACCATAACACAACATTAGCAGAAGTTCACCAAAGGGTAGCGATAAAGGGCTGAAAAAACACATTGTTTCGTAGTTGTTGGCCAACAATTCTTTGCCGTTTGTATGCAATACAAGTTCACAGCCAACGCTCTTCGGACAAAAGTCCTACGCTTTGTCCGATGAAAATCCGATCGTGTGTACGAGGCTTAACATCCCCCCCCACACACAGTTAGAAAGCTCCTCCCTAGGACACACTTAACCCCTTGATTGCCCCCTAGTGTTAACCCCTTCCCTGCCAGTGACATTTATACAGGGATCAGTGCATATTTTTAGCTCTGATCACTGTATTGGTGTCACTGGTCCCCAAAAACTGTCACTTAGGGTCAGATTTGTTTGCCACAATGTTGCAGTCCTGCTAAAAATCACTGATCGCCGCCATTACTAGTAAAAAAAAAAATGGCATAAATCTAACCCATAGTTTGAAGATGCGATAACTTTTGCGCAAACCATACAATAAACGCTTATTGGGATTTTTTACCAAAAATATGTTGTAGAATACATATTGGCCTAAACTATGTTTTATAGCAGAAAGTAGGGAATATTGTTTTTTATTCAAAATTGATGCTCTTTTTTTGTTTATAGCGCAAAAGATAAAAACCGCAGAGGAGATCAAATACCACCAAAATAAAGCTCTATTTGTGGGAAAAAAAGGACATCGATTTTATTTGGGTACAGTGTCGCACAACCACGCAGTTGTCAGTTAAAGCAACGCAGCAAAGTATTTTCAAAAAATGGCCTGGTCATTAAGGAAGTAAAACCTTCCAGGGCTGAAGTGGTTAAGCACGGGAAAAAATTCAAAGAACACCAGTAGATGGCAGTATCAGTTGATTTTTTATGTACTATATGGATAAGGCAGGGAATACATGTAAGTAGAGACATGCACACACAGATAATAGGATTTTTATAACAGCTTACCTGTAAAATCCTTTTCTTAGGAGTACATCACGGGACACAGAGCGACATAGTCATTACTAATGGGTTATATAGATACCGTCAGGTGCTGGCACTGGCAACTTCCAAAACCGGAAGTACCCTCCCCTATATAAGCCCCTCCCATCCGGGAGCACCTCAGTTTTGTAGCAAAGCAATAAGTGTCCCCAAAGAGGGGCGGGAGCTCTGTGTCCCGTGATGTACTCCTAAGAAAAGGATTTTACAGGTAAGCTGTTATAAAAATCCTATTTTCTTTCTCGTACATCACGGGACACAGAGCGACATAGTCATTACTAATGGGATGTCCTAAAGCAATGCCCAATGAGGGGGGGGGATACACCATATATAAGCTGAGCGCTATCAGACATGAGGATCTTTTGCGGCCTGCAACACACTGCGCCCAAAGGCGACATCCTCCTGACTTCTAACGTCCACCTGGTAGAACCTAGTAAACGTGTGAACTGAAGACCATGTTGCGGCCTTACAGATTTGAGCCAGGGAGGCCTGGTGATGCACTGCCCATGAAGTTCCAACTGCTCTCGTGGAGTGCGCTCTAACTTTGAACGGAGGCGGTCTCCTTCTCAAGCCATAGGCTTGTATTATGACCTGTCGAATCCACTTGGTTAAAGTAGATTTTGACGCTGCCTGACCCTTTCTGGGGCCTTCCGGCAGAATAAACAAAGTATCCGTTCTGCGAATCTGAGCAGTGGCTTTTAGATAAGCTTTAACTGCTCTTACTACATCCAAAGAATGCAATAACTTTTCCTCTACCGAAGTAGGTTTGGGGAAAAAAGAAGGAAGAACCACATCTTGGTTCAAATGAAACCTCGGTACCACCCTAGGAAGAAAGGCTGGATGAGGACGTAATACTACTCTATCCTTATGGATAACCAGATATGGCTCCTTACAGGACATAGCTGCTAATTCCGACACTCTTTTAGCCGAACAAATGGCTACTAGAAAAATCAATTTCCTGGTGAGAAGCACCAAAGAAATATGCTGTAATGGTTCAAATGGTTGTTTCTGTAGAACCGACAGAACCAAGTTTAGATCCCATGGACATATGGGAATATTAACCGGAGGACTAATACGCATCACTCCTTGTATAAAGGCTTTGACTAGTGAATGCGAAGCCAAGGGCCTTTGAAAAAATATTGACAAGGCCGAAATCTGACCCTTGATAGTACTCAAGGCAAGCTTCCTATCTACAGCCCATTGTAGGAAGTCCAGAATCTTACCTATTACGTACTTATGTGGATGCCATTTCTTGGCCTCACACCACGCGATGTACGCCTTCCAGATTCTATATTAGATCTGCCTGGATACCGGCTTCCTGGCATTGATCATGGTAGATACCACAGGATTAGAGAGCCCTCTGTTTTTTAGAATGTGGGCTTCCATAGCCAGGCCGTCAAACCTAGGGCTGGTAAGGAAGGGTGGTATATCGGTCCTTGCGAAAGCAGGTCCGGACGACGTGGGAGAGTCCAAGGACTCCCCACTGAAATTTTACAATCTCCGCGTACCACGCTCTTCGGGGCCACGCTGGAGCCACCGGAATCACTGGTTTCTTTTCTACCCTGATTCTGCGGAGTAATCGAGGTAACCATTGTGGCGGTGTGAATGCATATATCAGCTTGAACTGATCCCAAGGGAACACTAGGGCATCCGAGCCGCAAGCTAGGGGATCCCTTGTCCGAGAGACAAACCTGTCCCCCTTTGCGTTGAATCTGGATGCTAGAAGATCTACATTCGATGTTCCCCACCGCTGACATATTGTCCAGAAAACCTCGGGGTGAAGGGACCCTTCCTCTGGGCCTAATTGCTGGCGACTTAGAAAGTCCGCCTTCCAATTCTCCACTCCTGGAATGAATACCGCAGATATGGCTGGGACATATTTTTCTGCCCATTTCAGGATGTAATTTACTTCCCTCTGGGCTGCACGACTCCTGGTGCCCCCCTGATGATTGAATTCTGACAGGGGACCCTTGGAGTTTGGATGTCCATGCTACTAGGGCATACCGGGCTGCTCGTATCTCTAAGAGATTGATGGGCAGGGCCTTTTCTGCATCCGACCATCTGCCCTGGAGAGACTATTGCTCCAGTACTGCTCCCCAGCCTATAAGGCTGGCAACTGTAGTGACCACCTTCCAAGAAATCAGACTGAAGGATTTCCCTTTTTCCAGATTCTGGGGAACCAACCACTAACGGAGGCTCTCGAACGGAAGGGGACAAGGACATTGTAAGTCTAGGGCCTGAACTTTTTTGTTCCAGGCTGACAGTATGGCCCCCTGCAAATTCCTTGAATGGAATTGACCGTAGGGTACTGCTTCGAATGATGCCACCATTTTTCCCAGCAGCCTTATGCACAGGCGTATGGACGGCTGTCTTTTTTGTACCCACTAAGTGGATCAAATCTTTCAAAGACAACACCTTTCCTCGAGGCAAGAATATTTTTCTCTGGCCTGAATCCAACCCTAGCCCCAAGTATTCCAGACTTTTGACTGGTTTTTAGGGCTAACTTGTCTCGGTTGATAATCCAACCGTGAGATTCCAGAGACTTGATTGTCTTGTGAACGACCACGTCTAGTTTTTTCACTGAGTGGTCTATCAGCAACAAGTCATCTAGATATGCCATTATCATTACACCTTGTGTTCTTAGATTGGCCAATAAAGGGCCAGAATTTTTGTAAACACTCGTGGTGCTGTGGCCAAACCGAAGGGTAAGGCTCTGAACTGAAAATGGCGCCCTTCTACTGCAAAGCGTAGAAATTTTTGGTGGACTGGAAAGATGGGGAATGTGCAAATAAGCATCTTTGATGTCGATCGCGGCTAACCAATCCTCCCCTTGTAGGGCAGTGGCCACCGATCGGATCGACTCCATCGGAAAGTCCTGAGATACAGGAATTTGTATAGCCCTTTTTAGAATTAATATGGGCCTCCCGTCCGCGTTTGCTTCGGGACTGTAAAGAGGTTTGAGTAAAACCCAAACCCTCATTCTTACAGGGGAACCTCCATAATTACTCCTTGGAGCAATAGTTGTTCTAGTGCCAACAGGAGGGACTCTCTCTTCCGGGGATCCCTTGGCACGTTTGACCTCAAAAATGGGAAGGAGGAGAGTCTTTTAACTCCAAATTGTATCCCAAACATACTGCGGAGAGCACCTATCTGTCTTGATCGTGTCCCGCCAGGTCTCTTGCGAACAACTGGAGTCCTCCCCCCACCCGACTGAGTGGGGGCAACCCTTCAATGAATTTAACTTTGGGGGAGGTTTTGTACCTCCCCTGACCCAGGGTTTCTCATTACCCTGCTATTGTCCCTGTTTTTTTACCCCCGGGAATTGACCGAGGAGGCCGTCGGAACTGTTACACAGCCGATGCCCCAGGGACTGGAGAAGCAGGCCTCTTAAAGAGGGACCTCTAACTCTGTTTTTAACCGGCAAGAGCGTATTTTTACCGCTGGAAATTTTCTGGATATATTTGTCCAGGTTTTCCCTGAATAAGCGTTCACCATGAAATGGGACGCTAACCAGCCATTCTTTACAGGGAGCTTCAGCAGACCAGTTTTTGAGCCATAGAAGCCTACGCATATGTACTATAGACAGCGTAAGGCGGGAGGCCTGATGGACTGAATCCTTTTGGCGTCAACCGCAAAGCCTAAGGCTCTAGGTAGATCAGCTAGGGCAAAGCCTGCTGATCTGTCAAGTCCCTCAAGACCTGTTTCAACTGATCCTTCACTGCTTAGCAGACCCCAATAGCTGCTACTGCTGGTTGTGTCACCAAGCTTGCTGTAGAAAGAAGCAGACTTTCATAAGGACTCCAATCTTTTATCTATTGGGTTCTTGAACATTTGGACATTATCCACTGGACATGTCAGTGATTTATACATACAAGAGATGGCTGCGTCCACTGTAGGGACCTTCCATTTTTTTTTTTTTTTTTTTGATGAACTTATCCTCCCTGGGATAGACCACCGGAAATCTCTTGGGGGAATAAATATTTTCTCAGGACGTTCCCAATCCTGGTAAATAAGCCCTTTCAGTAAAGGGTGAAGTGGAAAAGAACAGACAGTCTGGGGGCTTCTAGCGACCCCAACGAGGATACAGTAGTGGTTGATGGTTCCGCAAGGTGCATTTTTAAATGCCGATCGGACCATGTTAGTCAGAGACTGAACCCATAATCTTTCAGCTTGAGATGCTGAGAAAAGGTTCCCCCACTGTTGACTCCTCTATAACAGAATCAACCTTATCCTGATCCCCTTCAGGCAGGTCGATCCCTGTATGGGACTGTTGCTCTGCTAACAGGCACTTTGAAGGAGGAGATGGAGATCGGCGTGCTTTCCCTGACAGGGAGGCAGCGATCAATGTTGACAATCTCTCTCTAATCCTCCCAGAGCTGAGGAAAAAACCTCCTCTGTTACATACACAGGAGCAGGTGAACTGAGGACAGCCACAGTACCAAGTACCCCTGTGGGGTCTCTACGGTCACTTACCTCTGAACTTCAGGGGAGACTGGTGCAGCAGAAGTATGCCCAAGATCCTCAGAGCCCGATGAGACCCCCTTCGCTTCCTGGAAGATTCAGTTCCGGAGCTTCTGGACGGCATATTCCTAAGCCTAAAGCTGAGGTATTCCAGCCGTAATACACCACTTTTACCGAGAATAGTCTAGCACAATTGCTGCTATATCACAGTTGGTGTCTACTAAAGTGCCTTTCTAGGGGATGCCTGAATCAACCGCCTTTATGTGCCTTTATATTGTTGCTAGCTCTGTCTGTGCACTTCAACAGCCAGCTATAATGTGCTTCAAACACGCTGGACGCCCGCACATGCGCAGTAGCGCCGCGGCGCACACCTGAGCGTCATCCACCCGCTCCGCCCCTTTTTCCAGATCGCCTCTATGAATAGAGGCGCGTGCACGCGCACGCGCGCGGGCACGTGCGCCTTCGGCGCCTTTTTTGAAAACAACAAGGAGCTAGATGGGAGCCAGGGTCCCTTTGCCGCAGGGCCCGGGGATGGATGAGCGCAGCAACAGGGCAGAGGAGACAGCTTCCCAGCAGAGAACATACCAACTGCCTGGATTTGATTCTGGAAGAAAAAAATCCACATTACAAGAAAAAGAACCATAGCGGCCTCTAGTGTCTAACACAGGTACCGCGGTCTTACATTTTTTTTTTTTTTTCTTGCCTACTATTAAAATTTTTACATTTTCTCAGTAGTAACAGGCATACACAGAATATTAGCGGGAATACCGTTAGGTAACAGACAGAAAGACAAATTAGGCTTGGGGGTCCCCCAATAGAACCAAGTTCCTGGGGGCCCCCACTTACCTGTTCCCCGCCGCAGGACTTTGTTTGGTCCACAAAAGCCCAAACTTCACCTATCACGGCAGGCATTGTAATCAAACCTTCAGGGACCGGGTTCCCAAGGATTCCACTCCCCTGGACCTGTATAGCACCCTGCACAGAAAACATCTTGGTCGTGGGTATGACCAGAGCTCTGGATCCCAGGGTCCAGCTCTCCTAAGAGAAGCATTACAGGCAAAACCTTGCTCTTCTCTGCAAGGCCCGGGTACCGACCGTTTAGCTATGAAGCTTTTTTGGTCAGATCCGGAATAGCTTACTGAGGCCCAAAAGAACCTGTACGCAAGCTCAGTGAAAAACACATGTTTCTTCTTGGCCAACACCTTAGACACTGGCAAAAAACTGAGGTGCTCCCGGATGGGAGGGGCTTATATAGGGGAGGGTACTTCCGGTTTTGGAAGTTGCCAGTGCCAGCACCTGACGGTATCTATATAACCCATTAGTAATGACTATGTCGCTCTGTGTCCCGTGATGTACGAGAAAGAAATGGGTTTTGCAGGTATAGGCTCCAGGGTGAGGATATACTTCGGGTTCAGGTTGAATTAGAGTTAGATCTGAGCAAAGTCTGTCCGGGGTCTGGCGGATGGGTGAACATAATGGTCAGATTGGCAGGGCCAGATTAAGAACATCATGGGCCTGGTGCTGAGGATTTTGGTGGGCCTTTTATAAATAAATAAGCAAACAATTTTTTTTGTTATAACACATTAAATGAGAGAGAGAGAGAGAGAGAGAGGGATGAGAAAGAGAGGATGCGCATGAGCATGCGTGGGAATGACATCAACGCAGCCCAAGTGCCAAAGCAACACGGAAGGCACAGAACCCAGAAGGAAGACCGGGTGAAGATGGAAGTGCCAAGACCCGCCGGATTGATCACAGTGCAGCACTGGACGGCTCAGTCTGACAATTTAAGTGTACCCTAATGTGCTAATATGCTGTACATATTTGTACATTGTGGCAAAGCCTACCTCAGGACCTCTAAAAAGTAGTAATGTTAGCAAAGTTTACTACCGCTTTATTATCACAGGATCCCAGGAGCCTCTCTTGGGGCCCCCTACTGACCCGGTGGCCCTTGGTCAGTGCCTAAGTGCATAGTTGCCAACATTTCAAAAATATTTTTAAGGGGCACTTTTTTCACCAGTGCTATATTTAGAGTAGCTGAGATCCCCTATGTTCCTCTATACATCACAGTAGTAATCAAAAAATGAAATGAGTACTAATAATGGGGCAGATCAAATATGAGGACTGAGAAGATTTCCTTTAGTTAAACTAACAAAAGTGTGCCCATTCTAGAGCTGGTAACATTGAGAATATTCAGTATAATTTTAAAGAACTGTTTTTGTGGGTAAGAGGCTTAGGGGAGGAGTATGGACGGTATAAAACTGGGAAGTATGTGCAGGTGATGGAGAGGAATGTGGAGGGTCTAACAGTGGGCACTATGTACAGGAGAGGAGTGTGGAGGGTATGAAAGTGGGCAGTATGTACAGGAGAGGAGTGTGGGGGGTATGACAGAGGGTGGTATGTACCGGAGAGGAGTGTGGAGGGTATGAAAGTGGGCAGTGTGTACAGGAGAGGAGTGTGGAGAGTATGACAGTGGGCAGTATGTACAGGAGAGGAGTGTGGGGGGTATGACAGAGGGTGGTATGTACCGGAGAGGAGTGTGGAGGATATGAAAGTGGGCAGTATGTAAAGAAGAGGAGTGTGGAGAGTATGACAGTGGGCAGTATTTACAGGAAAGGAATATGGAGGGTATGATGGGCGCGGTATGTACAGGAGAGGAATGTGGAGAGAAAGATAGTTGGCGGTATGTACAGGAGAGGAGTGTGAAGGGTAAGGTTAGGTTACAGTATGTACAGGAGAGGAGTGTGGAGGGTAAGGTTTGGTTACAGTATGTACAGGAGAGGAGTGTGGAGGGTATAATGGGGCAGTATGTACAGGAGAGGAGTGTGGAGGGTATAATGGGGGCAGTATGTACAGGAGAGGAGTGTGGAGGGTATGATAGTGGGCAGTATGCACAGGAGAGGAGTGTAGAGGGTATGACAGTGGGCACTATGTATAGGAGAGAAGTGTGGAGGGTATGACAGTGAACAGTATGTACAGGAGAGGAGTGTGGTGGGTATGATGGTGGGCACTATGTATCGGAGAGAAGTGTGGAGGGTATGACAGTGGACACTATGTATAGGAGAGGAGCGTGGAGGGTATGACAGTGAGCAGTATGCACAGAAGAGGAGTGTGGAGGGTATGACAGCTGAGTTGAGTTGAAAGGTATCTTAATATAGCGCGGTCTTACCCCGAAGGGTCCCGACGCGCATATGTACTGGCACTATGTACAATAGAGGAGTTTATGAATGTGGGCAGTATGTACAGGAGAGGAGTGTGGAGGGTATGACAGTGAGCAGTATGCACAGGAGAGGAGTTTGGAGGGTATGACAGCTGGCACTATGTACAATAGAGGAATTTATGACAGTGGGCAGTATGTACAGGAGAAGAGTGTGGAGGGTATGACAGTGAGCAGTATGTACAGGAGAGGAGTGTAGACGGTATGATACTGAGCAGTATGTACATTAAATGAGTGTGGAGGGTAAGACAGTGAGCAGTATGTACAGGAGAAGAGTGTGGAGGGTATGACAGTGGGCAGTATGTACAGGAGGGGAGTGGGGAGGGTATGACAGCCGGCACTATGTACAATAGAGGAGTTTATGAAAGTGGGCAGTATGTACAGGAGAGGAGTGTGGACAGTATGATACTGAGCAGTATGTACATGAGATGAGTGTGGAGGGTAAGACAGTGAGCAGTATGTACAGAAGAAGAGTGGGGAGGATATGACAGTGGGCAGTATGTACAGGATAGAGATGTGGAGGGTATGACAGTGGGCACTATGTATAGAAGAGAAGTGTAGAGGGTATGACAGTGGGCACTATGTATAGGAGAGAAGTGTGGAGGGTATGACAGTGGAAACTATGTATAGGGGAGGAGCGTGGAGGGTATGACAGTGAGCAGTATGCACAGGAGAGGAGTGTGGAGGGTATGACAGTGAGCAGTATGCACAGGAGAGGAGTGTGGAGGGTAAGACAGTAAGCAGTATGTACAGAAGAAGAGTGGGGAGGATATTACAGTGGGCAGTATGTACAGGATAGAGGTGTGGAGGTTATGACAGTGGGCACTATATATAGAAGAGAAGTGTAGAGGGTATGACAGTGGGCACTATGTATAGGAGAGAAGTGTGGAGGGTATGACAGTGAACAGTATGTACAGGAGAGGAGTGTGGAGGGTATGATGGTGGGCACTATGTATAGGAGAGAAGTGTGGAGGGTATGACAGTGGACACTATGTATAGGAGAGGAGCGTGGAGGGTATGACAGTGAGCAGTATGCACAGGAGAGGAGTGTGGAGGGTATGACGGTGGACACTATGTATAGGAGAGAAGTGTGTAGGGTATGACAGCGGGCACTATGTATAGGAGAGATGTGTGGAGGGTATGACAGTGAGCAGTATGTACAGGAGAGAAGTGTGGGGAGTATGTACAGGTGAGGAGGATGAAGAAATCTGGGAAGGAAAAATGTAAAGGTTTGTGGAAGGATGTTTAGGGACTGCGTACTGGTTAAGCGGGCCATACATGGATTGAAATTACGCCAATTAAGCAGAGACCAGCCATAGTCGATCTATGTATGGGCTAGCTGGTTTTACACAAGTCAATATATTATCTGACTTCAGTAAAACCAGCCTCTCAGGTTTTTCCCAACACAATCAGTGCTGCCAGCTATAGTTAGCAACACTGATCATTGTATTCACAGGCAGAACACAATAACACTACAGGAGTGATTCCCCCATCCACAGGTCAGCAGGTGAGAGGGTGTGTGGGGACAGGCTGGGGAGAGATCCTAGTCAGTGGCTGGGTAGGCCCTGGCTAGTATCAGAGCCAGATACACACAGGTTACATACGCCACGATCGTTAGAGCGAGAACAATAATTCTAGCACTAGACCTCCTCTGTAACTCTAAACATGTAACCTGTAAAAAAAATTAAAGCATCGCTTAGTATACAAAAAAATGGTGCTAACTTTAGTGTTTTTTTTTGTTTATGAATGAAACAGTTTCTTTCCAGAAAAAACACGTTTGAAAAAATTCTGCGCAAATACTGCGTAACATAATAAGTTGCATAGACCACCATTTTATTCCATAGAGTGTCTGCTAAAACAATATATAATGTTTGGGGGTTCTGAGTGATTTTCTAGCAAAAAACAAATGATGATTTTTACATGTAGGAGAGAAATGTCAGAATTGGCCTGGGTGGCAAGGGGTTAATTACTATAAGACCCTTTTTACACTGAGGTCGTTTTGCAGGCGCTATAGCGTTAAAAATAGCGCCTGCAATCCGCCCTTAAACAGCTGCTCTATTCACTTCAGTGTGAAAGCTCAAGGGCTTTCACACTGGAACGGTCCGCTGGCCAGGCGTCAGAAAAAGTCCTGCCAGCAACTTCTTTGGAGCGCATTAGGAGCGGTGAACTCACCGCTCCTAATGCGCTCCTGCCCATTGAAAGTAATGGGCAGCACCGCCGTGCCGCCGCCAATACACTGCAGTAGCGGCGCATCTCCGGCGGTTTTAACCCTTTCCCGGTAGCTAGCAGGGGTTAAAAGCGTCCTGCTAGCGGCCAAAATGTGCTGCAAATCTGACAGTAAAATAGCAGCGTTTTACCGCTATTTTACCGCCGACGCCCGGGGCATCATAGTGTGAAAGCAGTCTTAGTAATATCAAATAATTATTAAAAGCACTGTGAGCTCATCTTCTCAGTCTGCTGCAGTGTGTCAGCTTGTATTTAAACTGTCCGCTCTGCATATAGCTTCTGACAGGCTGCGCAAGCAGCCCCGTATCTCCGGAACCATAAATGATAGCAGCCCCATATTTTGACCAGTGGTGGGGTGGGTCTTCAGCTACATACCCCTCAAATATGAAGTCTCTGTGGTTTCTGGTCGCTGAGCTACAATCCTCGAAGTCGATCTTTTTTTTTTTTTTGATTTTTTTTTTTTGATTTTTTTTTTGGGCAAATGGGCCTATCTTGGGGAAGGGGCCTGGAGCTGCTGCTCCAATAGCCCCTATGTTAATCCGGCCCTGCAGATTGGGACAGTTCACTTGCCTGAACCCCAGAATCCCTGTTCACTATCAGGATCAGAATTCTCTGCACATCTCCAACATGAATAATAATCATCTCACTAACAAAGTTTATTATCAGTGTGTGATGAATGTTCCAGTTATGACATCTGTGATTGTGTTTCTTTATAAAAGAGGAAGGAGGTTTTTGTACGGCTCTGTATCACTGTGTGAGAGGGGACTCCTAATACTGCTGACAGTGATATTTTCCTTCATCATCTTCAGTCACACCAGTAATTGTCAGAGTGTAACGAGTGTAAGGAGATCCATCACTACTACTACCAGAGAACCGGTCTGGGACTCCTGTGTGTCGGGTGACTGCACTATAGATGAGAAGTGTTGGAGACTTTCCTGATTTCTGTTGGTACCAGGCTATAACATTGCCAGTGCTAGTACTGGATGTACATGTGATGGTGACTGTCTGTCCCGGGGACACAGAGATAGAATCCGGAGTCTGAGTCATCACAACCTGTCCACAGGATCCTGAGGATGAGAAGAGACATATTGATTATTGATTTCCTATCAATCCTGATGTGTGTATTTATTGTACAATGTATAGATGTATGTGCAGAGGATGATGGGAGGAGCCTCATCTCTCACCCTGAATAGAAATGAAGATGACAGCCAGCAGATAACTGGGAGAAATGATCTTGATGTTTCTGGAGGGTCAGATCCAAACTAGAAGACGTCTCCTGTACAATGAGATATATAGAGAGAGTGACAGGGGAGGTGTTCCCCCCACACACTGTGTATGCAAATACCGGGGAGAGGGAAACTAGAATTCTCAGATCAGTGATCTGTGATAGAAACACTCCAGTGGAACTCATCTACATCTGATCACACTATAACATTACACTCACCACTGTTCACCTAAACTAAGGGGACTCATTATAAAAAAAAAAAAAATCAATAGAAGAATATAACAACCATTTGCCTATCCTTGACAAATTCTGGACATACTGTATGTATCGTAACACAATGATTTTCTATGATTTGCAGCTCCATCTAGTGGCCACAATCTAGTATTACATATTTCTGAAACACCTTAATCAGAAAAAAACACATTATGGCATTATCATGATTTATTTTTTATTTTTTATAAATACATTCATACAGTGATCAAGGATGGGGGAATGTTTGTCACATTCATCCAACAAATGTTTTATAAACAGACCCCTAAGTGACAGGTAGGGATGAGCTCGGTGTTCGAGTCGAGCATACGTTCGACTCGAACATCGTCTGTTCGATCGTTCGACGAAGATCGAACGATTTTGGAAATTTGCGCCTAATTCGAGTGACGCGAACGGCCCACAATACACTGCGCCATCGCATCGTGCTGTGATTGGCTAAGAATGCACTGTGACCCCGCATGCTTGGCCAATCACAGCGCCGGCAGCTAGGAGAGCCATAATTGGCCACAGGCAGGTTGCCTGTGGCCAATTATAGCTCAGGGGGTTTAGTACACGCCCCACACTATAAAAGGCCGCCAGCGCGGCGGCCTTGTGTAGTGTGTTCTGGCGCAGGGAAAGAGAAGGATAGGCAGGGACAGTGTCATTGTGCTATTCTTTGCTAAACCTTCTGTGTAGGGAGAGAGAAGGATAGGCAGGGAGAGTGTCAGCGATATTCTTTGCTAAACCTTGTGTGCAGGGAGAGAGAAGGATAGGCAGGGAGAGTGTCAGTGTCATATTCTTTGCTAAACCTTGTGTGCAGGGAGAGAGAAGGATAGGCAGGGAGAGTGTCAGTGTCATATTCTTTGCTAAACCTTGTGTGCAGGGAGAGAGACGGATAGGCAGGGGACAGTGTCAGTGTCATTGTTGCTAAGCCTCCTGCACAGTATACACCTGAAGCTAGCCCTTATTGCTGTGTTTTCCTGGTGTGTTACACTAACAGGCATTTGCAGCACTTACAGCGGGTGTAGTGTGCTTTCTGCTAAAAATACACCTGAAGCTAGCCCGTATTGCTGTGTTTTCCTGGTGTGTTACACTAACAGGCATTTGCAGCACTTACAGCGGGCAGAGTGTGCCTCCTGCACATTATACACCTGAAGCTAGCCTGTATTGCTGTGTTTTCCTGGTGTGTTACACTAACAGGCATTTGCAGCACTTACAGCGGGCGGAGTGTGCCTCCTGCACATTATACACCTGAAGCTAGCCCGTATTGCTGTGTTTTCCTGGTGTGTTACACTAACAGGCATTTGCAGCACTTACAGCGGGCGGAGTGTGCCTCCTGCACATTATACACCTGAAGCTAGCCCGTATTGCTGTGTTTTCCTGGTGTTGTTACACTAACAGGCATTTGCAGCACTTAAAGAGGGCATAGTGTGCTTTCTGCTAAAAATACACCTGAAGCTAGCCCGTATTGCTGTGTTTTCTTGGTGTGTTACAATAACAGGTATTTGCAGCACTTACAGCGGGCGGAGTGTGCCTCCTGCACATTATACACCTGAAGCTAGCCCGTATTGCTGTGTTTTCCTGGTGTGTTACACTAACAGGCATTTGCAGCACTTACAGCGGGCGGAGTGTGCCTCCTGCACATTATACAACTGAAGCTAGCCCGTATTGCTGTGTTTTCCTGGTGTGTTACACTAACAGGCATTTGCAGCACTTACAGCGGGCGTAGTGTGCTTTCTGCTAAATATACACCTGAAGCTAGCCCGTGCTGCTGTGTTTTCCTGGTGTGTTACACTAACAGGCACTTACAGCGGGCGTAGTGTGCTTCCTGCTAAATATACACCTGAAGCTAGCCCTTATTGCTGTGTTTTCCTAGTGTGTTACACTAACAGGCATTTGCAGCACTTACAGCGGGCGTAGTGTGCCTCCTGCACATTATACACCTGAAGCTAGCCCTTATTGCTCAAGCTTTTTTTCTTTTGTGTTACACTAACAGGCATTTGCAGCACTTACAGCGGGCGTAGTGTGCTTCCTGGAAAATAAACACCTGAAGCTAGCCCTTATTGCTGTTTTTTCCTGTTGTGTAACACAGGCAGTCATCTGCAACACTTACAGCGGGTGTTGTGTGCTTCCTGCAAAATATACACCTGAAGCTACCCCTTATTGCTGGTTTTCCCATCTCCCTGCAGGCCATTAGAATGTCTGGAAGGCAAACAAGGAGAGGCAGACAGTCAGGAGCCAATAAAAGAAGGCAAGCAGGCTCTGTGTCTAGAGACAACAATGCTGGTCGTGGACCCGGTGCATCGTCATCAGCACGTGGCCATGGGACACGCTTGTCCTTCTTTTCGGCAGCTGGACGTGTTGAGCCGCATCATGCCGAAGACTTGGTAGAGTGGATGAGCAAGCCCTCCTCATCCTCTCTCACCCAGACTCAGGGTACTGGCAAAGCAGCTGCCAAAGCATCCTCTTCCCTGGTATCAATGTCATCATCAGTCACTAATGATGACCTAATGCCTCAGCTAACCTACGCTGCATGGCCTCCCTGATCCTGCAAAGTCTGCGGAAGGATCCTCGTATTCTTCAGATCAAGGAGAGGGACCATTACTGGCTGGCCACTCTCCTTGATCCACGGTACAAGGCTAAGGTTGCGGACCTTATCTTACCGTCGCAGAGGGAGCATAGGATGAGACAACTCCGGGAGGCCTTGCAGAAAGGTCTGTGCAACGCGTTCCCAGAGACTGGGAGGTTACAAACTCCTGGTCTGGGACAAGAGTTTCTGAGGCTTCGGTTAGTCAAAGAAGGAGCGGTGGGGAAGGTGGCCGTCTGACCGATGCGTTCAGACAATTCATTAGTCCGCAGCCCCAAGGTATGATCGGTTCCAGCTACCATCGCCAGAGTCTGATATACATGGTGCAGGAATACCTAGGGGCAAGGTCAGATTTGGACACCTTTCCCACCGAAAATCCTCTGGCTTACTGGGTCTTAAGGATGGATCACTGGCCAGAGCTTGCACAGTAGGCAATTGAGCTACTGGCCTGTCCTGCATCCAGCGTTCTTTCGGAACGCACATTTAGTGCTGCTGGAGGATTTGTCACGGATCACAGGGTGCGCCTGTCAACCGATTCGGTTGATCGACTGACCTTCATAAAGATGAACCAGTCTTGGATCACCACCAGCTACCAAGCACCTGAAGCTGATATAACAGAATAATTTATTTTCAAATGTCACATCCCTTCAAGACTGATGCTGATGCTGACTGAGTGACTGTCCTGTTATGTTGACTGACTATCCTCCTCCTCCTCCTCCTCCTCCTCAATGATCCGATTCATGATGATATCTTGGAAAAACATTTTTGTTTCTGGGTGCCGCCACCAGTGGCTAAGGCCCAATTTTTCTGCCCCTGTTTAACAGGGGCATGTAATTACAATTTTTGATGCAATACTTTGCAACAGGGCTCATTACTGTGCTCCAAGTACAGTATCTGTGAGGGGTTGCAGTGTTGTGGCACCATTGGCTAAGGCCCAATTTTTCTGCCCCTGTTTAACAGGGGCGTGTAATTAAAATTTTTGATGCAATACTTTGCAACAGGGCTCATTACTGTGCTCCAAGTACAGTATCTGTGAGGGGTTGCAGTGTTGTGGCACCAGTGGCTAAGGCCCAATTTTTCAGCCCCTGTTCTACAGGGGCATGTATTTAAAATTCTTGATCTAATAATTCACAGCAGGGCCCATTCCTGCACCCACCAAGAGTAACTGTGAGGGATTACAGTGTTGTGACAACACCACCACCACCACCACCACCACCACCAAAGGCCCAATTTGTCAGCTCCTGTTCAACAGGGGCAAGCAATTACAATTATTGATCTAATAATTCACAGCAGGGCCCATTCATGCGCCCACCAAGAGTAAATGTGAGGGCTTACAGTGTTGTGACAACACCACCACCACCAACACCACCACCAAAGGCCCAATTTTTCAGCCCCTGTTGAACAGGGGCATGCAATTACAATTATTGATCTAATAATTCACAGCAGGGCCCATTCATGCACACACCCAGGGCCGCTGATAAGGCAGTACAGCCAGCCCTGTTGTACCGGGCCCTGGCCTCATAAACTCCACAGGGGGGCCCGGTTAGCTCTAAAGTTAATTTCTAGTAAAAAAAAAAAAGGACTTTATAACCCACAGTCCCACACCCATTTGATTGCCAGGGAATATGCTTATTTCCTGGGCCCCCTCAGGTCAACAGAGGGGCCCAGGAGGTGAGAGCAGAGGAGGGACTTTTTCTTCATTTTCGGGCGCAGGCACACAAGACCCGCGCCACATGCTGCTCTTCACCTGTGCACCTACACAGATTATAGTTCCGGTGTTCTGACGAGCTGGTTCCTCCTATCGATATGGTTCCCCCCTTGACTGCGCAGGCGCAATCCGAGGCAACGGAAATCTCTGAGGTTTAACAGCTGTTCGGCAGCTGCAGACGCGCCCGCTCCCGTTGCTTAGTTACACACACCGCTTTCTTCTTCATGCCGCTGTATACAGCAAGGGGCGTGTGACGAACGCGCCCGCCTACGGCGACTAGCTAACTGCGACGGGCATTCCGTGACTTGGGTATATGAGGAACTAAGTGAAAAAGGGGGAACTTCTACTGACATGTAAGACTGGCTGTGGTAATTTCACAGCCTGCACTACCTTTGGCCACCACTAGAGGGACACTCCACTCCAATCCAGTTAGCTAACCACACACAGGCAGATACGAATCTTACATACAATCTGGTGCACTCTAAGGGTTGGGAAGCAGTCTAACAATTACTACACACGTCTAGGGTTCCTCCAGCTATCCTGCAAGCTTGAACCCTGGTGTTAATCACTCTTCCCGCTGTCCCCACACCCACACACCAGATACACAATAAACTATAACCTGCCACCACCCAACAGTTTGTCCGCAGACTGGTCTGCTGAGCCACCAAACACATACAGATCTCCGTCTGGCAGATCTGTCAGCTTACAATCTGCATGCAATCTGCCAACACGCAGTGCAATTGCATACAGACTGGCACGTAACTTAGACTGAGCATTTAGGCACTAAAACAACAACCTCTCCAGAGATATGAGTCCTAGCTTAGTACACAGAAGTCACTTATTAATTTTATCATTTAATATCCCGAAAAGTGGGCAGTGCATACAAAGAAAAAGAGAGTTACCAAAAAAATACAGAAAATACAGAAAGACACACACTTGGCAATTTGCTATGAAAATAAAAAGGGATAAAAACAGAAAATAAACTTTACCGAAGTCTTTCCGTTAGTAGAAGCATACTGGAACATGTGGGAACTCCCCAGTCTCCAACTGGCTTCGTGGAAGAACGCTGTCCATATCTCGGGCTGCCCCTTTTATTGAAATATGGATGTGGGCTAGACTTTAGCCCTTGGCCAATCAACCCTGGGGGGAGGGAGGAGGGTTTTCCTGTTTCAGCCCACAAGAGGTTTTATGTTCTGAAACTACTGGAGTTGATTTGACCCAGAACGGCACTGATTGCTGGGTCATGAATAGGATTTCCGATACCAGCATATTAGCCCGATCACTACAATACCAATCACCGCCTGCCTGTCGCAGTCCAGCGCAATCTAACAGTTTTGTGTATTTTTCTAGGATTCTACACACGCTACAAATACAGATTTACATGTACACGTAACCCATCCCGTGTACGATCAAAAGGGATTATTTTCATCTCTCTGCGGCTAATATTTTAGCTTTTATGAGACATAAAATAGATTCCTCAGATCTGGTGATATAACACAAAGTCTTCAGACTGGCTGGGGCCTTGTGAATGCCCCCTGTGGATCTGTGTTGCCATTCTGGCTGGGCTTCCCTTTGAAGGCTTTAGGAAGGTGGCAACCTATGTTTACTTGGAAATGGAACTTTTATTGGCATCTAAGTGTCACTCTGGCCTGGAAGATGGTCCTGTCCTTTTTAAATGCTAATGACAGACCATCTGTGCATGACTGCTATTGAATGCAATATTTGTAATAACCAATAATTAAACTACATCTACAATTACATCACATCTTGTTAAGACAAAACTATCCTATCCTTCCATGAATGTCACAGGGCGGATCAGATGTGATAATATTGAGCAGTGTGATTTGTTTGTTTATACATGCCGCTCTATCCAGAATTCAGCAAGGGGCTGTATAGAGCGTTGTGTATAAACAAACAAATCGCACTGCACAATATCACATCTGATCCGCCCCTTGCTGTATGAAGAGGAAAGCGGTGTGTGTAATTAAGCATCGGGGGCGAGCGCGTCCACAGCTGCCGAGCCTATGGTTTCTCCTATCGATCTGGTTCCCTGTTGACTGCGCAGGCGCAAGCCAAGCCGATGGAAATCTCCGAGCTTAAACAGCTGTTCGGCAGCGCCTGCGCAGTCGAGCTCGGAACCATATCGATAGGGGAACCAGCTCGACAAGACACCGGCCATCCACTGTGTGCCTTCCCTGGCGGATGGATTCTATTGTGGAGCGGCTCTCCTCCATCAGAGTCCCGGCGCTGCAGCCCGAGAGAGAGAGCGATCGCTGTGACTGAGGAGGCTCCGAGTTCAGCGGGAGCACTTGTGGCAGTGATACACAGGCAAGCAGTCCCCTTCAGATGACACACTGACAAGTCACATAGGCTATTTAGGGAAGTGCAGTCCTCAGACTCCCTGCTGTGTGCTTATGATGATGATAGAGATCACAGCACAGCAGGTTCTCTGTGGCTCTCTCAGTGTCACGTGGCTATTGGATGCTGACATTGCTATGGGTGTGCTCTGTTATAGTCTGTAACACACAATACAGCCATAAGTTAACAATGTCAGCACCCAACAGCTATGTGACACTGAGAGAGCCACAGAGAACCTGCTGTGATCTCTATCATCATCATCATCATCATAAGCACACAGATAGATGCTACTTTACACTTTTGTTTTGGGGTGGGGGGGGGCTGGGACAGTAAAAACACACAGCTAAGCTGCATTTTTGCCACCCCCCCAAACCACTCCCCTTTTAAGAACCTTTCACCCCAGGTTTCCAATTAGGTCCGCCTGTTTAGTTTTTCCTTCGAACCTGCTTCAAAGCACCATATACGTCTAGGGAGTCCAGATGTAAATGGGCTTGTGCCCGTTTACACCCACCCACCTCCATGTCCATTCAGGTCCAAAAAAAAAATTGAAAAGGACTGCATCTCAAATGTAGCAGATCAGAGTTAGCCTGATGTAAATGGACCCAGGTCCATTTACATCTGGCCACCCATACAGCCACCACAAGTCCGTGATGTATGTGGACACACACTGAAAGGGCATGGACATCAAAACACTGACATCTGTCACATTCAGCTTCAATTATGATTGGTGGGGCATTGTGACAGCTTCCTGGCAGGATAGCAAAGGTGGTTTCAGACTAGAGTCCGAACACACCCGAGCTCATCCCATCAAATTTTAGAATATTAATGGTTATTAAAGGATAAGTTCACCTTTTGGAACATGTTACATGTTTCACCTGTTTTTAGGGTAGAAAATATAACATGCTCCTGCCACGAGTTTCCCCGATTCCCCCCCCCCCCTCGTGACAGCATGGGGTCAGGGGGGGGGATCGGGAGGGGCCCTGTCAGATAGGCTGTACGGGGCCCCATGATTTCTAACAGCGGCCCTGCACACACCAAGAGTAACTGTGAGGGCTTACAGTGTTGTGGCACCAGCACCACCATCAAAGGCCCAATTTTTCCTACCACTGTTCAACAATTATATGTAATTACAATTCCTGATATAATAGTTGACAGCAGGGCGTTCCAGCGCCCACAAAGAGTAACTGTGAGTGCTTACAGTGTTGTGCCAACACCAACACCTAAGGGGTCAATTTCAGCAGAGTATATACGGCAGGCCCATACTTTCAAACATCCAACTTACAAACGACTCCTACTTGCAAACGGAAGGAGACAACAGGAAGTGAGAGGAAATCTACCCCTAGGAAGGGAAATTCTCTCCTGTAAGAGTTAATATGGGAAAAAGGTGTCTCCTCTCTATTGATGCTTTATCACCAATTCTTGTTTCAATAAAAAAAACCACTTTTCAAAAACAGTTGTCATTGGGATGGAAAGTGAGGTGAAATGTTCTGAACAGGGGCATAGACAGCAAAACAAATGTTACAGGGGTGATAACCCTTCCCTATGTTTTCCAAAAAGCTTAAAAATAGATTTTTTGGCTGGAGATACACTTAAACAATGTACGTGTTCAAAATTACAAACAGATTCTACTTATGAACAAACCTACAGTCCCTGTCGTGTTTGCACCGCCTGTATACTGCTGTTCGGAGTATATAGGGCCTTTTTTATTTTGGGTGCGGGGTTCCCCTTAATATCCATACAAGACCAAAAGGGGCTGGTAATGGGCTGGGGTAGGTGGGGGGGGGGGGCTGATGGGGTGGCCATGCCATTTTTCTCAAAGATTTTCATCCATATTACCGGGACCAGCATGACATTAAAGCCGCAAGCAGTTTTAAATGGCTTTTTTTCCTTTAGAAATGTCATTTTGTGCAGGGACAGTACTAAACACGGGAAACACGTGCCACTTCACAGGCATACTTTAGACACCCCCCAGGTACGATATTTAAAGGAATATTTGACTTTTTTTTCACTTTATGCATCATTAAAATGACTGCTCCAGAAAAAACGTCCGTTTTTAAAACTTCGTTTTGCATTGATACATGTCCCCTGGGGCAGATCCCAGGTCCCCAAACCCTTTTTAGGACAATAACATGCATATTAGCCATTATAATTAGCACTTTAGATTTCAAACGTTCACGTCCATTGTATTTAATAGGGTTCTAAAGTTCGCACGAACTTTCGGTCCGTTCGCAGGTTCTGGTGCGAACCGAACCCGGGGGTGTTCGGCTCATCCCTAGTGACAGGGGAGATGTTTTCCCCAGAAGATGTGTATATACATTAAGCAGAAGGGTTAATGCAAATCCTGTTGATGATTATATATGAGCACCTTAATATATATATTTTTAAATGACTGGTCAATGAATTTATGGTATATCCAATTATTACATGTAGCAGGGTGTTCAATTTAAGGGAAGTGTCTGAGTGGTAATTAGGCTCAGACACATTAAATTGATGAGGTTCATGGACCATTTTATTCTCAGGGGTTAATGCTGGTGATGTGTTCCCTGTGGCCGGAGGGTGGCGCTGCCATTCTGGGCCACGGTTGAACCGCGGGCGCAGTGCTGTGCCTTTTGTGTCCCCTCTTGGCAGCCGTACGGTGGGGCGGGGAACCTGCTGTGCATGCCGGGAGAGGATATAAAAGGGGCGGCCATCTTCTGAGAGGGGTCTTCGTCCGTCCACGCCCAGGCACCTTCAGCCTGGGTGTGTGGGAGTGTGGTTCGTCATCTCCGGGTGCCCTAGGCCCGGAGGCCTTGTTCCGGTTCCACCTCAGGCACCTTTAGCCTGGGGTGAGGTACTATCTCACCGCTCCTGTTCGTCTGGGCATGGAGGCCCAGGAGTAGCGGTGATGGCCTGGAGCCCAGCAGCCTTCGGGTCCAGGGTGCCACTTTGCGAGGGGACCCGCACCTTAAGAGAAGTGAGGATCCTGTTCCGAAGGACCGGTGCTGTGGACGCGGTGAAGGAAGGGGTCTGTTGACTCTCTGGGGGGATGTCTTCTCCCTAAAAGGGGCTATGTCCTAGGAAGGAAATTTATATTCACCCGGTCAGTGGCAGAGACCTTATCCACCAGGTCTGTGGCAGAGACCAACCTCATGGTCTGTGGCAGAGACCATGCGCCAAAACTGTTTGAGAATCTGAACAGTCCTAAAAGTTTGACCTACGTTTGTGCCTGGACCACCTCCACACCTTAAAGCTATCCTGTGTCTTTATTCCACCCTTTCGTTCATTCAAGAGACTATGTGTTGTGCAAGTGGAAAATAAAGATTGAGTTGGACTTTCAGCTGGTGTGGACTTTTACGTTCCTGGGGAAGTCAAGGACTTGCATCTACACACTGTAGAGGTGAGAATCATTCTCAGGAGGACTTTATGCTCCGGCTGCAGACAAGGCCCAAAAACAACACCGCCTAACCTCTTAACACGGGAGGGTACGGGCTTGTGCCCCTTTCTCCTAGGAGGAGCCGAAGCAGACAAGGAGAAGGGGGTGTGTGCGCTACATACATTTACTGTTATAGTTTCTATATTCTGCAATGGAAATGTTTGTTGGGTCATTTTGATTAATGATGTCACCGTAAAGAGGGACATCTATTAAAAAGACTTCATAATGACTATGAGATTTTTTTTTGCAATCTAGTGGTATGGTGTTCAGATTTCTATACTTCTAAGGCCATTTTCACACTGAGGCGGTTTTCAGGCGTTTTAGCGCTAGAAATAGGTTAGTTAGAAATAGCCTCTAACTAACTAAACTATTTACTATTTCTTAACCCTACCCCTAACCCTAACCCTATTATATATATATATATATATATATATATATATATATATATATATATATATATATATATATATATATATATAACCATTTTCCGAAATTCAAATTTTGTATGGAATGAATATGAATTTGTTTTAAATTTATTTTTATTACATTTTTATAAACACATATAGCTTCCATTATATTTCCATTGAACATATATACATTACATTAAAATACACAAAAGATACAAAAATACATTAAAAACAACATTTACAACAACAATATGGGTCTATCCTGCAACATCTTGATGATTTTCCTTTCCTCTTCCCTCCTCTCCCCAGCTCTCCCCCATAACCCCTTTCCCCCCTGGGAGAACCCCCCCCCCCCCCCACACATGAATTTGAATTTGAATAGAAAAGATTGTAATAGAAAATAATAGAAAAGAATAGACTAGAAAAACAATAGAACAGAATAGAATAAAATATACTATACTATACTATACTATACAATTCTGTTCTATGGTTTTTCTAGTCTATTCTTTTCTACTCTATTCTAATCTTTTCTATTCAAATTCATTGTATACAAAATTCGGGGTTCGGAAGATGGTTTTCTATATATATTTTTTTCTATTCTGTTCTATTGTTTTTCTATTATTTTCAATTATATCCTAATCTTTTGTATCCAAATCTATTCTATATGAAATTTGAATTTTCGAAGATGTTAGAAAAATATAATATATATATATATATATATATATATATATATATATATATATAAAACATGAGATGACACATATGAAGGTCTGAGAGGGCTGCCCACCACGGATATGGTACTTAGAAAACGGAGAAACAGTTCCCCATGTTTTTTTTTAGCAGCAAGTAATAATTCAATATGTATAAACTATACCAGGGGTCAATGGCGTAGCGTGGGTTGTCAGCACCCGGGGCAAGGCAAGAAATTTGAGCCCCCCCCCCCCTAACCTGCGGACTTTTAGCACTCCCTGAGTCCCTTCAAATACAAGAGTACTGACCTACCTGATTCCAACACTGACCTACCCGATTCCTATACTAACCTACTTGATTTCAACACTGACCAACCTGATTCCTTTACTGACCATTACACTACACTGACCACTATACTATACTGACCACTGCACTACACTGAGAACTACACTGACCACTATACTACACTGACCACTGCACTACACTGAGAACTACACTGACCACTGCACTACACTGAGAACTAAAATGACCACTGCACTACACTGAGAACTACACTGACCACTATACTGTCCACTACACTGACCACTATACTACACTGAGAACTACACTGACCACTATACTACACTGACCACTACACTGAACACTATACTACACTGACCACTACACTGAACACTATTCTACACTGACCACTATACTGTATACTACACTGACCACTATACTGTACACTATACTACACTGACCCCTATACTGTATACTACACTGACCCCTATACTGTATACTACACTGACCCCTATACTGTACACTATACTTCATTGACCCCTATACTGTACACTCTACACTGACCCCTATACTGTACACTACACTACACTGACCCCTATACTGTACACTATACTAAACTGACCACTACACTGACTCCTATACTGTACACTATACTACACTGACCACTATACTGACTCCTATACTGTACACTACACTACACTGACCACTATACCGACTCCTATACTGTACACTATACTACACTGACCCCTATACTGTACACTATACTACACTGACCCCTATACTGTACACTATACTAAACTGACCCCTATACTGTACACTACACTGACCCCTATACTGTACACTCTGCACTGACCCCTATACTGTACACTACACTACACTGACCCCTATACTGTACACTATACTAAACTGACCACTACACTGACTCCTATACTGTACACTACACTACACTGACCACTATACCAACTCCTATACTGTACACTATACTACACTGACCCCTATACTGATGACTATACTGTACACTCTACACTGACCCCTATACTGTACACTATACTACACTGACCCCTATACTATACACTCTACAATGACCCCTATACTGTACACTACACTACACTGACCCCTATACTGCACACTCTACACTGACCCCTATACTGTACACTACACTACACTGACCCCTATACTGTACACTATACTAAACTGACCACTACACTGACTCCTATACTGTACACTACACTACACTGACCACTATACCGACTCCTATACTGTACACTATACTACACTGACCCCTATACTGTACACTATACTACACTGACCCCTATACTGTACACTATATTACACTGACCCCTATACTGTACACTACACTACACTGACCCCTATACTGTACACTATACTAAACTGAGCCCTATACTGTACACTATACTAAACTGACCCCTATACTGTACACTCTACACTGACCCTTATACTGTACACTCTACACTGACCCCTATACTGTACACACTACACTGACCCCTATACTGTACACTACACTACACTGACCCCTATACTGTACACTATACTAAACTGAGCCCTATACTGTACACTATACTAAACTGAGCCCTATACTGTACACTATACTAAACTGACCCCTATACTGTACACTCTACACTGACCCCTATACTGTACACACTACACTGACCCCTATACTGTACACTATACTACACTGACCACTATACTGTACACTCTACACTGACCCCTATACTGTACACTATACTACACTGACCACTATACTGTACACTCTACACTGACTCCTATACTGTACACTATACTATACTGACCCCTATACTGTACACTATACTACACTGATCCCTATACTGTACACTATACTACACTGACCCCTATACTGTACACACTACACTGACCCCTATACTGTACACTATACTACACTGACCACTATACTGTACACTCTACACTGACTCCTATACTGTACACTATACTATACTGACCCCTATACTGTACACTATACTACACTGACCCCTATACTGTACACTATACTAAACTGAGCCCTATACTGTACACTATACTAAACTGACCCCTATACTGTACACACTACACTGACCCCTATACTGTACACTATACTACACTGACCACTATACTGATGACTATACTGTACACTCTACACTGACTCCTATACTGTACACTATACTACACTGACCCCTATACTGTACACTATACTACACTGTGACACCTACACTTCTATGTAACTCAGCATGCATGTCCCTGGGGGGGGGGGCTGGCTGGGATTAACATGTGAATGGGGAATGGCAGTGCGGTGGCGTGTGACTCTCCCCAACTGATCACTGACTGGCGGCTGCTCCCATCTGAGACGGCTCACGCACTCACCTGTTTTTGTTGAATACAGTCTGCTGTCTGCCACATGGTTGATTCCCAGATGAAGTCCAACTTCCAGATCCGGCGCGGTCAGAAGGAAGGGTGGAGGAGAAAATGGTGGCGGCGGCGGCGGCTTACAGAAGAGCGGGCGGGACTCCAGGAGCAGCCTTTGCGCATGTGCCGACCGTGTTCAAGGACTGGCCAGCCCCACAGCAGCACATGACCACGCTCGCCCAATCACAGGGCGCCAGCTGCCGCAATATGGCGGCGGATCGCAGGGGACACAGTGCAGGGAATTGAGGCAAAGTGACACCAACTGGTGCGGAATTTCGCCCCCCCCAATGTTGCGCCCGGGGCCACGGCCCCCCTGCCCCCCCACGCTACGCCACTGCCAGGGGTCTCAAACAGGTGGCCCTCCAGCTGTTGCGAAACTACAAGTCCCATGAGGCATTGCAAGGCTGACAGTTACAAGCATGACTCCCACAGGCAGAGGCATGATGGGACTTGTAGTTTCGCAACAGCTGGAGGGCCGCAAGTTTGAGACCCCTGAACTATACTGATTTTATTGGTGAAAACAAGAAAGGGAATTACAAATGACACATGTACAAATATTAAATATTTTATGAGCTCTGGTAGGACAAAAAGGAGAAAGCCGACAGTGGTTTAACAGGCAGATGCGCATATAGCATTGAATTTACAACAGAATCAACTTCAAAGCTGTTTGATGCAGGGAGAGGCTCCAATACATTTCGACCTGTGGAAATTCTAGGTCTTCCTCAGGGGGATCTTACATCTTTATAGGACATCAAAAACAGAGTATATTACAGAATAATAATAGCAGATTTTTGTGCCTTATTCATTGTAGTGTACATATGCGATACATTTACATTTGGCATTATAGGAAAACATGTTAGCATATATTCAGTTCTGCATTAACTGCATATTTACCCTTTCTGTCACGTGGGGTTCGCTCAACCAGAGACTTTGTTAAAGGATAGTTCCATATGGTCTCCCCTGGTCTAATACTGGTCCATGCTGGTGGAGCACCCGCCCTCCGGCCCAGAGGGAGGCAGCCGTCACAGACCCCCGGGCTTGCAAAGCGTCGCGCACCTGCGGGCCCCACAAAAAAGGTGGACAAAACTGGGGGGGGGGGGGAGGGAAGAGCAGGAAGCGTGACACAGGCTCCAACACCTGAAAAATTATCATTTTGATGTGGTTTTAGTATATCAGTATTATGATTTCAGAAAACAGGCATTTATGATCATTATAGTGGAGGGCAGATATACAGCTGTATATAACATCTTCCAAAATTCAAGTTTTGTATAGAATGAATTTGAATTTGAATACAAAAGATTAGAATAGAAAATAATAGAAAAGAATAAACTAGAAAAACATATGTAGCGGGGTCTTTAAATTTAGTTGGGATACACCTGGGTGGTAATATGATCCAAGTGTGTAGATTATGAGAATTGGACCAATTGTATTCGTGGAGGACTGGGTGGTGTATTATTCTCCTCAGCCTGTGGGTGGCGGGGTACCCGCAGGCTGAAGGTAGAATCACTGCCGCAGTGCTACCCTTTATATCCCTTTCTGGAGATGGTACGGCGAGGGCAGGGAACCTGCCGTGGTGTCGAAGGGAGGGGATAAAAGGGGGAGACGCCCTGATCACAAGGTCTTCAGGATCTTCTCTTCGCGCGCCCAGGCACCTTAGGCCTGGGTGCGGGCGATTTGGAGTTCCGGGCCAGGCGCCCTAGGCCTGGCCGGAACACAGTTGGAGTCCATCCCAGGCACCTTCAGCCTGGGGTGAGGTACTAGATCGGAGGCCTGGGGCCCAGTGACTTCGACTGGGTCCCACAAGGGCGAAGTGATCCGAGGGTCCCTGAGGTGGACGGGACCCATGTCTGAGGTGAGGAGGCCGGGGAGGTCACCCATCCGGAGAGTCCGGAGCAGCATCAACCCGGTGACGGATGGGCCTCCGGTAACTCCCTTGGAGGGACATCTTCCCCTGATAGGGGCCACAGCATAACGAAGGTACTCCTATCCATGTTCTCTGGAGTCACTGGTAGAGACTCACAAGTTCTAAGTTCTTTCCGAATCAAGGCTATGATAACCGCTGGTGAAACCACAGTGGTTTAGATTACAATCAGGATAGTGCCTCGACCTGCTCATCCCACTGTATCAGGCTGTTATAAAGTTTCAACCAGTTGGCTACTGAAGCACTGTTTATTGTGGATCTTGCAATAAAACAAGAGTTGGACTGTGATCGGTGTGTGGGACTCTGGTTAATGGGAGCGAAGGGAGGTGTCAGCTCAGCAGGACTGAATCCATAACTAATGCACACTGGCCCGATGAAAATTATGGTTCTGGCCTTCACCTCACCCACAGCTATGGGGAGGACATGGGCCGTAGCGCATCTCACCCTGTCGTGCGAAATACCCCTAGACATAAGAGATGGGGTGAGGCTGCTACACGTGGGGGCTCGCGAGTCCGGGATGAAGTGTGTATTGACTTTGAAATTCAGAATGGCTGTGTCTGGACTTTGCTGCCCGGAGGAGTTCCGAGCGGGTCGGCCATGTGATTGGCCAAAGTGCGTCCCTGCTCAAAGTCGTGGACATGACCCTAAGACAGGAAAGGCCCATGCAGAGGAGCGAGAAGAGGGAGGAGTCCAGCCGTGTGAAGTACTACATGTGGGGGCTTTTGCTGCACTGCGCCATGAGGCACCCTGTGACTGTGCAATTCGTGGGCGGAGACTCGTGGAAGCCCGCAAAAACGTACAAGTCGTGGGAGGAGTCTGGCCATGTGAGGAGATACATGTGGAGACTCCGGCGCGTGGTCAGTGCGTGATGGAGCAGCAGATAGTCGGGATGGCCTCAAGCTCCCGTGGATTCCGGTTCCCTACCCCACGAAGATGACTGCTTTTGCTGCTTCCCTTACAGACACGGGGATAAGACTCAGGCCCCGAGGACAGTTGGCTTTGTACTCATGCAGAGACACGGAGGCCCTCGGCGTGATCTGTCCCAGATGTTCGGGACTAGTGGTCCACCTGAAGCCATTCGGGCGTTGTGAGGGGTGTAAAGAGTTCTTATTCAAGGTGGAGCCATCCACAGTAAGGCCCTGGGCCCTTCGCCTCAACAGCCTCACAGGTACCGCTACTCCAGAAGGGGAGATCCAGGCCTTTGCGGAGGTCCCCGTACGCACTGACCAGGGCGATGTGACTGCCCAACCAGAGACTGAGAAGGAAAAATCAGAGGATGCTGCTTCGGTCACTACAGATTCCCTGCTCCCACCTCCGAAGAGGAAAGTCGGCCTGGTGCAGGCCTCCTGTGGTCGTGGTCGAGCTTCACCCCGTCGCTTGCCGGGCCTGGATGGATCCGGTTGGAAGAGTCCTGGACATCCCAGTGCTTTGAATGGTCCAGGTGAGCCAGGGGTTGGGACTGTGGTGGTGGTTGGAGGTGTCGGGAGTCCACAGTCGGTGGAGCCCGCAAGGGAGGGTAGTTCCACGTCTACTAGAGACTACCTTCCCGCCGAGATGTATGACACCTCCGACTTAGAATCGCTGTCGGACTGCGGAGATGGCGGTGAAATAGATTAACTGTTTCAACGAAAGGGCTGGGACAAACGCCCGTTACCTGTGCTATGTGAGCCGCAGGATTCCCCTATGTCAATAGGAGACAGCACGCCCCGGGCGCAGGCCCCGGAGCTCACGAGGAAGTCTAGTCCTCCAATCACCCTTCCACAATCTACAACATCATCCGTTTTGGTGGCGGGGATGCAGCGCGCTTCATTGCGGGCACCAAGAGCAAAGCCATCAGAGGTAGTGAAAGTACCTCGGCATCTGGAGGCCATCGTTCAACCAGGAGAAGGTGAGCGGGATGTCATGCCTCCTTTGGCCAGATTGCAACGACTCTTCTCCCAGAGAGTCGCCGGTGAGTACGGATGGGAATATCCCTACTTGCCTCGGGACTTACTTTTTGAAGTTGAGGTCATGCGGCAGAGATGGTATGACGACTTCGTTTGGGAAAAGCTTAAAGTGCCTCATGCCTGGCGATACTTGGCCTGTTCGGCAGTCGTATCAAAGAAGTTCAAGGACTGTAGAGCAGACTGAATGTTGGGGCGTCACATTCATGCGGACAAGGTGGTTATCTGCAGGAAAGATGGAGAGGACATAAACTATTCGATTGAGGTTTTCGATAAGCAACTGAAACCCTTGTTCTTACCTGACCCGAGGTTTTATTTGTGAGAAGAGACTCACGTGTTTTTTTTTTCAGCTGTAACTTTCCGGAAGTGTCCTTGCCGGAACATCTGAACTGTACCCTGGTTTTTTATTTGGGTTTTGTTTTTCTACTTTGTGGAGGAATGAGAGCCGTTTTTGTTGTTCTCTCTTCTTTCATAATTCAAAGACAGAGACTTTGGGGGTAGAATCAGTGTAGGGACGCAGGAAGAATGAAGACCTCACCAAGTGTCATTACCGCGGCAATGTCACCAGGTGGCAGTGTTGTGCAACGACTGTTTTTTTCCACTCGCATCATTTTACTCATGGGAGCGAATGGGTCTCTCGGTTGATGGACCCATTCATTCCAAATTTACACAGAATGTTAGGATGTTGTGTCTCTTTTGTTTCCCTTCTGCAGGAGATTCATCCGTCAAGACTGCTGAGTATGGGGTGGTTCTTAGACAGTGACGGGAGGGATTGTATATGTGTACATGTTTAGATGGTTTTATGGAAAAGTTTTATTATGTTATATTTCCCTTCCCCTTTGAGCAGGCCTTGGTACAACCAGGATTTAAATTTTTAGGGATAGCCTCTGGGGCCAGGCTCATGTCACCACTCCTGGGGAGGCATGGGTTTGCACCAGACGCTGGGGACCAGCGTCAAACCACAGAGGGGAGTGTGTAGCGGGGTCTTTAAATTTAGTTGGGATTAGTGATGAGCCGAACACCCCCGGGTTCGGTTCGCACCAGAACCCGCGAACGGACCGAAAGTTCGTACGAACATTAGAACCCTATTAAATACAATGGATGCGAACGTTCGAATTCTAAAGTGCTAATTATAACAACTATTATGCATGTTATTGTCCTAAAAAGGGTTTGGGAACCCGGGTTCTGCACCAGGGGACATGTATCAATGCAAAAAGAAGTTTTAAAAACGGTCGTTTTTCGGGAGCAGTCATTTTAATGATGCATAAAGTGAAAAAAAAAAAGTCAAATATTCCTTTAAATATCGTACCTGGGGGGTGTCTAAAGTATGCCTGTGAAGTGCCACGTGTTTCCCGTGTTTAGAACTGTCCCTGCACAAAATGACACTTCTAAAGGAAAGAAAAGCCATTTAAAACTGCTTGCGGCTTTAATGTAATGTCTGGTCCCGGTAATATGGATGAAAATCTTTAAGAAAAATGGCATAGCTACCCCATGACCCCCCCCTACCCCAGCCCATTACCAGCCCCTTTGGGTCTTGTATGGATATTAAGGGGAACCCCGCACATAAAATAAAAAAGGCCCTATATACTCTGAACAGCCGTATACAGGCGGTGCATACAAGACAGGGACTGTAGGTTTGTTCTTATGTAGAATGTGTTTGTAATTTTGAACAGGTACATTGTTGAAGTGTAGCTCCAGCCCAAAAATCTATTTTTAAACTTTTTGGAAAACATAGGTAAGGGTTATCACCCCTGTAACATTTGTTTTGCTGTCTGTGCCCCTGTTCAGAACATTTCACCTCACTTTCCGTCCCAATGACAACTGTTTTTGAAATGTGGTGTTTTTCTTGAAACAAGGATTGCTGATAAAGCATCAGTACAGAGGAGACACCTTTCTCCCATATTTATTCTTACAGGAGAGAATTTTCCTTCCTAGGGGTAGATTTCCTCTCACTTCCTGTTGTCTTCTTTCGTTTGCAAGTAGGAGTCGTTTGTAAGTTGGATGTTTGAAAGTAGGGACCTGCCGTATATACTCTGCAGAAATAGGCCCCTTAGTTGTTGGTGTTAGCACAACACTGTAAGCACTCACAGTTACTCTTGGTTGGTGCTGGAACGCCCTGCTGTCAACTATTATATCAGGAATTTTAATTACATATAATTGTTGAACAGTGGTAGTAAAAATTGGGGCTTTGATGGTGGTGCTGGTGCCACAACACTGTAAGCCCTGACAGTTACTCTTGGTGGGTGCAGCAATGGGCCCTGCTGTGAATTATTAGATCAAGAATTGTAATTGCATGCCCCTGTTGAACAGGGGCTGAAAAATTGGGCTTTTCGTGGTGGTGGTGGTGGTGGTGGTGTTGCCACAACACTGTAAGCCCTCAGAGTTACTCTTGGTGGGTGCAGGAATGGGCCCTGCTGTGAATTATTAGATCAAGAATTGTAATTACATGCCCCTTTTGAACAGGGGCTGAAAAATTGGGCCTTTCGTGGTGGTGGTGGTGGTGGCGTTGCCACAACACTGTAAGCCCTCAGACTTACTCTTGGTGGGTGCAGGAATGGGCCCTGCTGTGAATTATTACATCAAGAATTGTAATTGCATGCCCCTGTTGAACAGGGGCTGAAAAATTGGGCCTTTCGTGGTGGTGGTGGTGGTGGCGTTGCCACAACACTGTAAGCCCTCAGACTTACTCTTGGTGGGTGCAGGAATGGGCCCTGCTGTGAATTATTACATCAAGAATTGTAATTGCATGCCCCTGTTGAACAGGGGCTGAAAAATTGGGCCTTAGGCACTGGTGGCACAACACTACAACCCCTGACAGATACTGTACTTGAAGCACAGCAATGAGCCCTGTTGCTAAGTATTGCTTCAAAAATTGTAATGACACGCCCCTGTTAAACAGGGGCTGAAAAATTGGGCCTTAGGCACTGGTGGCACAACACTACAACCCCTCACAGATACTGTACTTGGAGCACAGCAATGAGCCCTATGGCAAATTATTGCTAAAAAAATTGTAAGTACACGCCCCTGTAAAACAGGGGCTGAAAAATTGGGCCTTAGCCACTGGTGGCGGCACCCATAAACAAAAATGATCTTCCAAGCTATCATCATCAATCGTATCATTGAGGACTCGGAGGAGGAGGATAGCCAGTCAACATAACAGCACAGGCACTCAGCATCAGCATCAGTCTTGAAGGGACGTGACATGTTAAAATCAATTAGTCTGTTATATCAGCATCAGGTGTGTGGTAGCTGGTGGTGATCCAAGACTGGTTCATCTTGATGAAAGTCAGTCGATCAACCGAGTCGGTGGACAGGCGCACCCTGTGATCCGTGACAAATCCTCCAGCAGCACTGAATGTGCGTTCCGAAAGAACGCTGGATGCAGGACAGGCCAGTAGCTCAATTGCATACTGTGCAAGCTCTGGCCAGTGATCCATCCTCAAGACCCAGTAAGCCAGAGGATTTTCGGTGGGGAAGGTGTCCAAGTCTGACCTTGCCCCTAGATATTCCTGCACCATGTTTATCAGACGCTGGCGATGGTTGCTGGAACCAATCATACTTTGGGGCTGCGGACTAAAGAATTGTCTGAACGCATCGGTCAGACGGCCACCTTCCCCACCGCTCCTTCTTTGACTGGCCGAAGCCTCAGCAACTCGTTGTCCTGGACCAGGAGTTTGTAACCTCCCAGTCTCTGGGAACGCGTTGCACAGACCTTTCTGCAAGGCCTCCCGGAGTTGTCTCATCCTCTGCTCCCTCTGCGACGGTAACATAAGGTCCGCAACCTTACCCTTGTACCGTGGATCAAGGAGAGTGGCCAGACAGTAATGGTCCCTCTCCTTGATCCGAAGAATACGAGGATCCTTCCGCAGACTTTGCAGGATCAGGGAGGCCATGCAGCGTAGGTTTGCTGAGGCATTCGCTCCGGAGTCCTCTGGGTCACTAAGGACGACATGATCCGCAGTCACCTCCTCCCAGCCACGTACAAGTCCACTGGTTTCTTGGGACTGTAAATCATCCCTAAAAGACTGCTGCTGATGATGCTGAGTGCCAGCCTCCACCTCCATGCTGACACAATCCTCCTCCTCCTCCTCCTCCTCCTCCTCCTCCTCTTCCTCTTCCTGTGCGATGGGTGGGACAGAAGGAACACTGTCTGGGTAAAGGGGGCCTTGAGAGGCAAGGAAGTCCTCCTCTTCCTGCCTCTGTTCTGCCTCAAGTGCCCTGTCCATTATTCCACGCAGCGTGTGCTCCAACAGGTGGACAAGAGGTACAGTGTCACTGATGCATGCACTGTCACTGCTCACCATCCTCGTGGCCTCCTCAAATGGTGCCAGGACAGTGCATGCATCCCTGATCATGCCCCACTGGCGTGGAGAAAAAAAACCAAGCTCCCCTGACCCTGTCCTGGTGCCGTAGTCGCACAGGTACTCATTGATGGCCCTCTGCTGCGTGTGCAGCCGCTGCAGCATGGCCAACGTTGAGTTCCACCTGGTGGGCATGTCACATATAAGGCGGTTCTTGGGCAGGTTCAACTCCTTTTGCAGCTCAGCCAGGCGAGCACTGGCATTATAAGATCTGCGGAAATGCACACAGACTTTCCTGGCCTGCCTCAGGACATCCTGTAAGCCCGGGTACCTGCCCAAGAACCGCTGCACCACCAGGTTAAGGACGTGAGCCACACAGGGCACATGGGTCAGTTGTCCCTGTCGGAGGGCGGAGAGGAGGTTGGTGCCATTGTCGCAAACCACCATTCCTGGCTTAAGCTGGCGTGGCGTCAACCACCTCTCGGCCTGGCCCTGCAGAGCAGACAGGACCTCTGCCCCAGTGTGGCTTCTGTCCCCCAAACACACCAGCGCAAGCACGGCATGGCATCTTTTTGCCTGCGTACTTGCGTAGCCCCGTGAACGGCTACGGAGCACCGCTGGTTCATAGGACAAACCACAGGAAGAGGCCATGGAGGAAGAAGAAGAGGAGGGGGTGGAGGAGAGAGGTGTGTCACAACCAGTAGTAGCATTTTGGAGGCGTGGCGGTGGGACAACCTCCAACACTACTGCACCTTGTCCTGCATCCTTCCCAGCTGCCAAAAGAGTGACCCAATGGGCCGTGAAAGAAAGGTAACGTCCCTGTCCATGCCTGCTGGACCATGAGTCAGCGGTAATATGCACCTTACCGCTGACCGCCCTGTCCAGCGAGGCCAAGACATTGCCTTCCACATGCCGGTAGAGAGCCGGAATAGCCTTCCGTGAGAAAAAGTGGCGTTTGGGAACCTGCCACTGAGGAACCGCACATTGCACAAACTCACGGAAGGGGGCCGAGTCTACCAACTGAAAAGGCAGCAGTTGAAGCGCTAGCAATTTAGCCAAGCTAGCATTCAACCACTGGGCATGTGGATGGCTGGGAGTGAACTTCTTTCGACGGTCCAGCAGCTGGGGCAGGGAAATTTGCCTGCTAGAATCGGACGTCGGTGTACTGCTAGCAGAGTGGCCGCAAATACTTGGCTGTGACACACCTAATTCTACACCTTCATTCCTCTCAGTGCATGTTTCAGAGAGGACTGAAGTTATAGTGGGGTTGGAGATCCCAGCTGATGCGGTGCAAGGAGAGGTCCGCTTTGTTCTTTGGTGTGGGTCTTTGAGGTAGGCTTGCCAACGAGCTGCATGGCAGGTCAACATATGTCTGGTCAGGCATGTGGTACCCAAGCGGCTGATGTTTTGGCCACGCGATATACGCTTGAGACATATGTTGCAAACAGCAGCTGTGCGATCTGATGCACTAGCCTCAAAAAAGGCCCACACCAAGGAACTTTTTGAATGACGGGCAGAGGCAGCGCCCTGCACAGGCGGAGCTCTGCGGTGTGATTCCGTTGGTGTACTGCCCTTACGCTGGCCACCAAAGGGCATCCTGTCTCGTTGGAGATGTGCCTCCTCCTCATCCTCCTCCTCCTCTCTCCTATTAGGCACCCACGTGGAGTCAGTGACCTCATCATCCCTTCCCTCCTCATCACTGGAGCCAATCTGGCAGTATGCTGCAGCTGCTGGAACACGACTGCCAGATTGGTGTCCTTCTTGAGCATCCCCTCTGTCTGCTCTCACCCTACTGCCTTCCTGTAGCTGGGTTTCATCATCAGACCCTTCGAAACGCTGGGCATCCTCCTGGAGCATGTACCCAACACTGTGCTCAAACAGTTCGGGGGACTCCTCAGGAGGAGGACATGGTGGGTCTAGGGAAGGAGTGACTGATGATGAGTCTGACATTGATACCAGGGAAGAGGACGCTTTGGCAGCTGCTTTGCCAGTACCCTGAGCCTGGGTGAGAGAGGATGAGGAGGAGGAGGAGGGCTTGGTCATCCACTCTACCAAGTCTTCGGCATGATGTGGCTCAACATGTCCAGCTGCCGAAAAGAAGGACAAGCGTGTCCCATGGCCATGTGCTGATGACAATGCACCGCGTCCACGACCAGCACTGTTGCCCCCAGACACAGAGCCTGCTTGCCCTCTTTTATTGCCTCCTGACTGTCTGCCTCTCCTTGTTTGCCTTCCAGACATTCTAATAGATGGCCTGCAGGGAGATGGGAAAAAAGCAATAAGGGCTACCTTCAGGTGTCCTTCTCTGTCCCTTGAAACAAGGACTTGCACAGTGAAAGAAACTGACACTCTCCCTACCTACAGTTTTCTGTCCCTAGAAAAAATGTTTTTTTTAAGCACAATATAGCACAAGGAGAATTCACTCACTGTCCTTCCAGGTCCCTGGAAACAAGGACTTGCACAGTGAAAGAAACTGACACTCTCCCTACCTACAGTTTTCTGTCCCTAGAAAAAATGTTTTTTTTAAGCACAATATAGCACAAGGAGAATTCACTCACTGTCCTTCCAGGTCCCTGGAAACAAGGACTTGCACAGTGAAAGAAACTGACACTCTCCCTACCTACAGTTTTCTGTCCCTAGAAAAAATGTTTTTTTTAAGCACAATATAGCACAAGGAGAATTCACTCACTGTCCTTCCAGGTCCCTGGAAACAAGGACTTGCACAGTGAAAGAAACTGACACTCTCCCTACCTACAGTTTTCTGTCCCTAGAAAAAATGTTTTTTTTAAGCACAATATAGCACAAGGAGAATTCACTCACTGTCCTTCCAGGTCCCTGGAAACAAGGACTTGCACAGTGAAAGAAACTGACACTCTCCCTACCTACAGTTTTCTGTCCCTAGAAAAAATGTTTTTTTTAAGCACAATATAGCACAAGGAGAATTCACTCACTGTCCTTCCAGGTCCCTGGAAACAAGGACTTGCACAGTGAAAGAAACTGACACTCTCCCTACCTACAGTTTTCTGTCCCTAGAAAAAATGTTTTTTTTAAGCACAATATAGCACAAGGAGAATTCACTCACTGTCCTTCCAGGTCCCTAGAAACAAGGACTTGCACAGTGAAAGAAACTGACACTCTCCCTACCTACAGTTTTCTGTCCCTAGAAAAAATGTTTTTTTTAAGCACAATATAGCACAAGGAGAATTCACTCACTGTCCTTCCAGGTCCCTGGAAACAAGGACTTGCACAGTGAAAGAAACTGACACTCTCCCTACCTACAGTTTTCTGTCCCTAGAAAAAATGTTTTTTTTAAGCACAATATAGCACAAGGAGAATTCACTCACTGTCCTTCCAGGTCCCTGGAAACAAGGACTTGCACAGTGAAAGAAACTGACACTCTCCCTACCTACAGTTTTCTGTCCCTAGAAAAAATGTTTTTTTTAAGCACAATATAGCACAAGGAGAATTCACTCACTGTCCTTCCAGGTCCCTGGAAACAAGGACTTGCACAGTGAAAGAAACTGACACTCTCCCTACCTACAGTTTTCTGTCCCTAGAAAAAATGTTTTTTTAAGCACAATATAGCACAAGGAGAATTCACTCACTGTCCTTCCAGGTCCCTGGAAACAAGGACTTGCACAGTGAAAGAAACTGACACTCTCCCTACCTACAGTTTTCTGTCCCTAGAAAAAATGTTTTTTTTAAGCACAATATAGCACAAGGAGAATTCACTCACTGTCCTTCCAGGTCCCTGGAAACAAGGACTTGCACAGTGAAAGAAACTGACACTCTCCCTACCTACAGTTTTCTGTCCCTAGAAAAAATGTTTTTTTTAAGCACAATATAGCACAAGGAGAATTCACTCACTGTCCTTCCAGGTCCCTAGAAACAAGGACTTGCACAGTGAAAGAAACTGACACTCTCCCTACCTACAGTTTTCTGTCCCTAGAAAAAATGTTTTTTTTAAGCACAATATAGCACAAGGAGAATTCACTCACTGTCCTTCCAGGTCCCTGGAAACAAGGACTTGCACAGTGAAAGAAACTGACACTCTCCCTACCTACAGTTTTCTGTCCCTAGAAAAAATGTTTTTTTTAAGCACAATATAGCACAAGGAGAATTCACTCACTGTCCTTCCAGGTCCCTGGAAACAAGGACTTGCACAGTGAAAGAAACTGACACTCTCCCTACCTACAGTTTTCTGTCCCTAGAAAAAATGTTTTTTTTAAGCACAATATAGCACAAGGAGAATTCACTCACTGTCCTTCCAGGTCCCTGGAAACAAGGACTTGCACAGTGAAAGAAACTGACACTCTCCCTACCTACAGTTTTCTGTCCCTAGAAAAAATGTTTTTTTAAGCACAATATAGCACAAGGAGAATTCACTCACTGTCCTTCCAGGTCCCTGGAAACAAGGACTTGCACAGTGAAAGAAACTGACACTCTCCCTACCTACAGTTTTCTGTCCCTAGAAAAAATGTTTTTTTTAAGCACAATATAGCACAAGGAGAATTCACTCACTGTCCTTCCAGGTCCCTGGAAACAAGGACTTGCACAGTGAAAGAAACTGACACTCTCCCTACCTACAGTTTTCTGTCCCTAGAAAAAATGTTTTTTTTAAGCACAATATAGCACAAGGAGAATTCACTCACTGTCCTTCCAGGTCCCTGGAAACAAGGACTTGCACAGTGAAAGAAACTGACACTCTCCCTACCTACAGTTTTCTGTCCCTAGAAAAAATGTTTTTTTTAAGCACAATATAGCACAAGGAGAATTCACTCACTGTCCTTCCAGGTCCCTGGAAACAAGGACTTGCACAGTGAAAGAAACTGACACTCTCCCTACCTACAGTTTTCTGTCCCTAGAAAAAATGTTTTTTTTAAGCACAATATAGCACAAGGAGAATTCACTCACTGTCCTTCCAGGTCCCTGGAAACAAGGACTTGCACAGTGAAAGAAACTGACACTCTCCCTACCTACAGTTTTCTGTCCCTAGAAAAAAAAATTTTTTAAGCACAATATAGCACAAGGAGAATTCACTCACTGTCCTTCCAGGTCCCTGGAAACAAGGACTTGCACAGTGAAAGAAACTGACACTCTCCCTTCCTACAGTTTTCTGTCCCTAGAAATTTTTTTTTTTTTAAGCACAATATAGCACAAGGAGAATTCACTCACTGTCCTTCCAGGTCCCTAGAAACAAGGACTTGCACAGTGAAAGAAACTGACACTCTCCCTACCTACAGTTTTCTGTCCCTAGAAAAAATGTTTTTTTTAAGCACAATATAGCACAAGGAGAATTCACTCACTGTCCTTCCAGGTCCCTGGAAACAAGGACTTGCACAGTGAAAGAAACTGACACTCTCCCTACCTACAGTTTTCTGTCCCTAGAAAAAATGTTTTTTTTAAGCACAATATAGCACAAGGAGAATTCACTCACTGTCCTTCCAGGTCCCTGGAAACAAGGACTTGCACAGTGAAAGAAACTGACACTCTCCCTACCTACAGTTTTCTGTCCCTAGAAAAAATGTTTTTTTAAGCACAATATAGCACAAGGAGAATTCACTCACTGTCCTTCCAGGTCCCTGGAAACAAGGACTTGCACAGTGAAAGAAACTGACACTCTCCCTACCTACAGTTTTCTGTCCCTAGAAAAAATGTTTTTTTTAAGCACAATATAGCACAAGGAGAATTCACTCACTGTCCTTCCAGGTCCCTGGAAACAAGGACTTGCACAGTGAAAGAAACTGACACTCTCCCTACCTACAGTTTTCTGTCCCTAGAAAAAATGTTTTTTTTAAGCACAATATAGCACAAGGAGAATTCACTCACTGTCCTTCCAGGTCCCTGGAAACAAGGACTTGCACAGTGAAAGAAACTGACACTCTCCCTACCTACAGTTTTCTGTCCCTAGAAAAAATGTTTTTTTTAAGCACAATATAGCACAAGGAGAATTCACTCACTGTCCTTCCAGGTCCCTGGAAACAAGGACTTGCACAGTGAAAGAAACTGACACTCTCCCTACCTACAGTTTTCTGTCCCTAGAAAAAATGTTTTTTTTAAGCACAATATAGCACAAGGAGAATTCACTCACTGTCCTTCCAGGTCCCTGGAAACAAGGACTTGCACAGTGAAAGAAACTGACACTCTCCCTACCTACAGTTTTCTGTCCCTAGAAAAAATGTTTTTTTTAAGCACAATATAGCACAAGGAGAATTCACTCACTGTCCTTCCAGGTCCCTAGAAACAAGGACTTGCACAGTGAAAGAAACTGACACTCTCCCTACCTACAGTTTTCTGTCCCTAGAAAAAAAGTTTTTTTTAAGCACAATATAGCACAAGGAGAATTCACTCACTGTCCTTCCAGGTCCCTGGAAACAAGGACTTGCACAGTGAAAGAAACTGACACTCTCCCTACCTACAGTTTTCTGTCCCTAGAAAAAATGTTTTTTTTAAGCACAATATAGCACAAGGAGAATTCACTCACTGTCCTTCCAGGTCCCTGGAAACAAGGACTTGCACAGTGAAAGAAACTGACACTCTCCCTACCTACAGTTTTCTGTCCCTAGAAAAAATGTTTTTTTTAAGCACACTATAGCACAAGCACAAAACACACTGACACTCTCCCTACCTATCCTTCTCTTTCCCTAAACTAAAGGAATCCAGGTTAAGCAAGAAAGAAATAAAAGTCACTGTCCCTGCCTATGCTGCTCTGTCCCTGCTCCGGAACACACTACACTAGGCCGCCGTGCTGGCGGCCTTTTATAGTGTGGGGCGTGTACTAAACACCCTCAGCAATAATTGGCCACAGGCATCCTGCCTGTGGCCAATCATTGCTCTCCTCGCTGCCGGCGCTGTGATTGGCCAAGCATGCGGGGTCACAGTGCATGATTGGCCAATCACAGCGCCTGGATGACACTGCGATGGCGTAGTGCATTGTGGGCCGTTCGCGTCACTCGAATTTGGCGCGAACGGCCCAAATCGTTCGATCTTCGTCGAACGATCGAACAGCCGATGTTCGAGTCGAACGTATGTTTGACTCGAACACGAAGCTCATCCCTAGTTGGGATACACCTGGGTGGTAATATGATCCAAGTGTGTAGATTATGAGAATTGGACCAATTGTTTTTGTGGAGGACTGGGTGGTGTATTATTCTCCTCAGCCTGTGGGTGGCGGGGTACCCGCAGGCTCAAGGTAGAATCACCGCCGCAGTGCTACCCTTTTTGTCCCTTTCCGGAGATGGTACGGCGAGGGCTGGGCACTTGCCGTGGTGTCGAAGGGAGGGGATAAAAGGGGGAGACGCCCTGATCACGAGGTCTTCAGGATCTTCTCTTCGCGCGCACAGGCACCTTAGGCCTGGGTGCGGGCGATTCGGAGTTCCCGGCCAGGCGCCCTAGGCCTGGCCGGAACACAGTTGGAGTCCATCCCAGGCACCTTCAGCCTGGGGTGAGGTACTAGATCGGAGGCCTGGGGCCCAGTGACTTTGACTGGGTCCCGCAAGGGCAAAGTGATCCGATAGTCCCTGAGGTGGACGGGACCCATGTCTGAGGTGAGGAGGCCGGGGAGGTCACCCATCCGGAGAGTCCGGAGCAGCATCAACCCGGTGACGGATGGGCCTCCGGTAACTCCCTTGGAGGGACATCTTCCCCTGATAGGGTCCACAGCGTAGCGAAGGAACTCCTATCCTTGTTCTCTGGAGTCACTGGTAGAGACTCACAAGTTCTAAGTTCTTTCCGAATCAAGGCTATGATAACCGCTGGTAAAACCACAGTGGTTTAGATTACAATCAGGATAGTGCCTCGACCTGCTCATCCCACTGTATCAGGCTGTTATAAAGTTTCAACCAGTTGGCTACTGAAGCACTGTTTATTGTGGATCTTGCAATAAAACAAGAGTTGGACTGTGATCGGTGTGTGGGACTCTGGTTAATGGGAGCAAAGGGAGGTGTCAGCTCAGCAGGACTGAATCCATAACTAATGCACACTGGCCCGAGGAAAATTATGATTCTGGCCTTCACCTCACCCACAGCTATGGGGAGGACATGGGCCGTAGCGCATCTCACCCTGTCGTGCGAAATACCCCTAGACATAAGAGATGGGGTGAGGCCGCTACACATATATTCTATTTTATTCTCTTCTGTTCTATTGTTTTTCTATTTTCTATTCTATTTTAATCTTTTCTATTCTCATTCAAAATCATTCTATATGAAATTCGAATTTCGGAAAATGTCTATATATATAAATATTAGGGTTAGGGTTAACCCTAACCCTATTATATATATATATATATATATATATATATATATATATATACGTGTAGCTCCTGCCCCTCTTTGGCCTATTCAGTTAACTCATCCAGCAGACTTGTTCCATACTGTGATGCACAACACAATCCCGGACAAGCCCCCACGTGTAGCGCCTGCCCCTCTCCCCTCTCCGTGCGGCTCGCACTGTCTCTTGTCTAGGGGTATCTGGTAGGGTGGAGAGAGAGAGAGCGGGTGGGCTACGCCTAGCCTCCACCACGTGTAGAATACCGGTGGTATCAGCAATGTCTCATTTACCTTCGGGTCTGTGTTGTGCACCCGGATACTCCCTCCAAGAGTCACCATGAACTTCGTCCGCCAGGAATTGAGCCTCACACCATTAAAGTGCAACACTCCTTTATTAGAACACACCATACAGGGACTCCCTTGATAGATAGAACAGAAAAGGAGGTGTGAGTGTGAATAGGCCCAGACACAAATTCGGTCCTCCACTCTCCTCCTGGAGAGTGGGCTGTGGTCTCCGCACGAGGTAAAGGGGATCCTTCTGGACGGTCTCCGACAAGAGACTCACCCGTCACCGGCAGTCTGCTGCACCGGGTCTTCGAGTGAGGAGCTCTCCCCGGTCCATTGCGTCTTACTCAGATTCAGGCCTCCATCCCGAAGTGCCTTAGGACCCTTCCCTCGCGGAACTCAGTGTTGGGCACTGAGCTCCGGACCTTCTTGCAAGTACCTCATCCCAGGGCTGAAGGTGCCTGGGGTGGAACATGATCTCCGGTGGTCCTCTAGGCCGAGGCCTCCTAGAGGACGGGCACGAACCCACGTCCGCAAGCTGAAGGTGCTTGGGACGAAGACCCCGTGACCAAGATGGCCGGCCCCTTTATCCCCTCTCCCAGCAAGCCCGGCGGGTTCCCCGCCCCACCATACCGCGGCCGAGAGAGGACAAAAAGGACCTCAGCACACAGTGATATTCATCCCCCCCCGGCCACGGTGACAGCGTCACCTAGTGAACCGCAAGGAACATAGCACTGAGGTCACAGCTAAATTCAAAAAATGCACCCGGGAAAGTAAGTACCCGCTACACTCTCCCCCCTGTCTTTTGACACTGGACCCCAGTGTCTGGAGTGAATCACGCCCTCAACGGCTGACACAATCCAATCCAGAAACCAACTAACAATTTAAAAAAACTAAAATTTTTTTAGGAAGCTATCCTAACAGCGAAGTTTGTGTCTGAGCCCCTGCAACAAAAGTGGAGTGAAAGACAACATTTAAAACATAAAATCACATTCCAACATTATACTTTTCCCTCCCATCCTAACTAAGAACCACCCCAGGTTCCATAATCTTGACTGGACGCTCTCCTGCAGAGGGAAGAGAAAAGAAACAATAAAACCCTGACACGTGTGTGTGTGAGAGAAAAAGAAACTCCTCCGAAGAGAAATATCTTTTCCTCCAGTGTGAGTGTGTACAATGTGTAACGTTGCACAAGACTGCCACCTGGTGACAGCCTCGCGGTAACTGCACCCGTTGAACCATCTTTCCTTTTCTTGCTGCTTGATTCCGGGCCCTATCTACCCCAAAGTCTGCAACTTCTCACCGGAGAGGAAAGAACAACAACTGGAACAGTTCTTCCTTGGAATGAAACAAGCACCCCTCTTGCGGGGGCAAACACTGATGATAGCACCAACAAGAAAGTCAAACAGCAAAGTTCAGGGGGTGCAAGGTCCTTTTGAAACAAAGCAAACAAATGGAGTCTCTTTCTCCTCAGAGGTAGAAGCGGGGATGCGGCAGGACAAGAGGCTTCAAATGCCGGTCCATGGTCTCCAAATGGTACTCCACATCTTCCCCTTCGTTGCGTCGGATCAACACTTTATCTGCATAGATGTGTCTTCCCAACATCCACTCTGCCTTACAGTCTTTGAACCGCTGAGATGTCTTGGGAGAGCATGTCAAATACCTGCGGGCGTGTGGAACCTTAAGGTGGGTCCACACAAAGTCATTATACCAGCGCTCTCGGCACACCTCCACCTCGTAGAGCAACTCCTTGGAGAGGTGCGGATATTCCCACCCGTAGTCAGCAGCGACTTTCTGGCAGAAGAGTCTCTGAAGCCTTGACAGCGGAGGCATTGTGGCTCTGTCCCCTTCGCCGGGCAAAACTATAGAGTCCGGGTGGCGAGGGGCCTTGACCACTTCTGGTTGGGGCATAGGTGCCCGTAGTATCAACTTCTGTTCCCCAGTACCTGATGCAGGTGGCACCGGAGATGCAGATGTGGGCTGGGGACAGGACCCTTGTTCAGGCGCTGGAGCCTCCACCCGGGGTGTACTCTCCCCCGTGGACATGGGTGAATCTCGAGGCCTTCGGAACAAAGCTAGCGGCACTTTGTCCCAGCCCTTTTCTGCAAACAGTCGGTCAATGGCTGTGTCATCTCCCACATCAGAGAGCGACTCCAGATCCGAAGTATCACACTCCTCCGCGGGTATGTAGCCCATTGTAGAGACAGAGCTAACACCTCCCGCGGACATACTGGGCCATCCCGGCATCTCCGCCCATACACCAAGTCTCTTTGCCCGGCTTACTTCGGCCTTTACTTGAAGCGGGACGTCCGGAACAATCGTCAACGGATCCGTCTAGGCCTGGCGTAAGCTGGCGAGAGGGTCCGCCACCACCGCTGGTTCTCTTCTTTGTGGCGGACGCTGTGAGACAGTGGTGACCGAGTCAGCATCCTCGGATTTCTCCCGTTGATTTTTAACGACCTCCTCCGCGGTCGCTGCAGTGTGCGCTGGGATGGCTTTTACAGCAGTAATTCCTCCTCTGCGAGTAGTGTTACCTAAAGCCCGGCCTGGGTAGATGGTTCTCGGCCTGTCTACTGCCGGATCCACCTCGAACCGGAACTCCCCACAGGCCTCACATTGTCCGAAGGGCTTCAGGTGGCACACCAGTCCCGAGCACCCGGGACAAATTACACCCAGGGCCTCCACGTCCATGCACGAGTACAGGGCGAATCGACCCCTTGGCTTCAGCCGGATCCCGGTATCCGTTATTGGAGCAGCAGCAGTCATCGTGGTAGTAGCAGGGTGAACTGGAATCCATGAGGTATGTCCAAACATGGTGACTTGTTGCTGGTCCATCGCACACTGCAGAGTTTTCGCGCCAATGTCCCACGTGTAGCCCTCTCACGTATTGGACTCCTCCCCTTTGCTCCAGTTCGCGGGCTTTCTTCACTTTCTTTGGTTGAGCCACGCCCACGAACTAAGCGGCGGGGTTTGTGTCTGTTGGCGCAGTGCAATTAGAAGCCCCCATGTGTAGTACCTCACACGGCTGGGCCTCCCCCCGTTCACCGCTCTTCCTGCGCGGGCCTTTCCCTTGTCTAGGGTCAATTCCACGACTTCGAGCAGGGCTGCACTTTGGCCTATTCAGTTAACTCATCCAGCAGACTTGTTCCATACTGTGATGCACAACACAATCCCGGACAAGCCCCCACGTGTAGCGCCTGCCCCTCTCCCCTCTCCGTGCGGCTCGCACTGTCTCTTGTCTAGGGGTATCTGGTAGGGTGGAGAGAGAGAGAGCAGGTGGGCTACGCCTAGCCTCCACCACGTGTAGAATACCGGTGGTATCAGCAATGTCTCATTTACCTTCGGGTCTGTGTTGTGCACCCGGATCCTCCCTCCAAGAGTCACCATGAACTTCATCCGCCAGGAATTGAGCCTCACACCATTAAAGTCCAACACTCCTTTATTAGAACACACCATACAGGGACTCCCTTGATAGATAGAACAGAAAAGGAGGTGTGAGTGTGAATAGGCCCAGACAAAAATTCGCTCCTCCACTCTCCTCCTGGAGAGTGGGATATGGTCTCCGCACAAGGTAAAGGGGATCCTTCTGGACGGTCTCCAACAAGAGACTCACCCGTCACCGGCAGTCTGCTGCACCGGGTCTTCGAGTGAGGAGCTCTCCCCGGTCCATTGCGTCTTACTCAGATTCAGGCCTCCATCCCGAAGTGCCTTAGGACCCTTCCCTCGCGGAACTCAGTGTTGGGCACTGAGCTCCGGACCTTCTTGCAAGTACCTCATCCCAGGGCTGAAGGTGCCTGGGGTGGAACACGATCTCCGGTGGTCCTCTAGGCCGAGGCCTCCTAGAGGACAGGCACGAACCCACGTCCGCAAGCTGAAGGTGCTTGGGACGAAGACCCCGTGACCAAGATGGCCAGCCCCTTTATCCCCTCTTCCAGCAAGCCCGGCGGGTTCCCCGCCCCACCATACTGCCGCCGAGAGAGGACAAAAAGGACCTCAGCACACAGTGATATTCATCCCCCCCCGGCCACGGTGACAGCGTCACCTAGTGAACCGCAAGGAACATAGCACTGAGGTCACAGCTAAATTCAAAAAATGCACCCGGGAAAGTAAGTACCCGCTACATATATATATATATATATATATATATATATATATATATATGTAACCATTTTCTGAAATTCCAATTTCGTATAGAATGAATTTGAATAGAAAAGATTAGAATAGAAAATAATAGACTATAAAAACAATAGAACAGAATAGAATAAAGCACCTGGACCAGATGGCATACACCCACGAATCCTAAAAGAATTAAGCTCTGTAATTTCAAAGCCATTGTATCTAATTTTTAGGGACTCATTAATGACAGGAATAGTACCACTGGATTGGCGCAGGGCCAATGTGGTGCCTATATTTAAAAAGGGAACAAAGTCTTTACCAAGTAACTATAGACCTGTTAGTTTAACTTCTATAGTTTGCTAGATACTGGAGAGATTAAAAAAAGACCACATAGACGAGTTCCTGCTGGAAGAAAAACTATTTAAGCAACAGACAGCATGGATTCATGAAAGACAGAAGTTGTCAGACAAACCTGATTTCTTTTTATGAAGAGGTAAGTAAAACCTTGGACGTGGTATACTTGGATTTTGCAAAAGCGTTCGATACAGTTCCCCACACACGGCTAATGTGTAAGGTAAAGTCTACAGGATTGGAAATATCAGTTTGTAAATGGATAGTAATGAGCCGAACACCCCCGGGTTCGGTTCGCACCAGAACCCGCGAACGGACCGAAAGTTCGCACGAACATTAGAACCCTATTAAATACAATGGATGCGAACGTTCGAATTCTAAAGTGCTAATTATAACGACTATTATCCATGTTATTGTCCTAAACAGAGTTTGGGAACCCGGGTTCTGCACCAGGGGACATGTATCAATGCAAAAAGAAGTTTTAAAAACGGCCGTTTTTCGGGAGCAGTCATTTTAATGATGCATAAAGTGAAAAAAAAAAGTCAAATATTCCTTTAACCACTTAACGACCGCCCACTGTAAATATACGTCAGCAGAATGGCACCGACAGGCAGAATCACGTACATATACGTGATTGCCTTTGTATAGTTGGGAGGTCCGATCGGACCCCCCTTCTTTACAGTGGGTGGTCGTTTTACCTTCGGGAGCGATCCGGCATGAGGGTACGGCCGTTAGATTCCGGCCACCCCCTCTCGATTGCTCCCGGCGAATGAGAGAGCTTCCCCTGCCTGCCAGGAAGGAGGAAGTGATGTCATCTCTCCTGCGGCGCTCACATATACCGAGCGCCGTACAGGAGAAGATGCAGGTTAGTACACAAAACAGCACACTGACACCAGGACACATAGGCACATAAATCCCCCCCAGGCCCCCCCAGACACCCCCAGATCACCCCCCAGATCACCCCCCAGCCCCCAGTCACAGTGTCACTGATTGCAGTGACCATTTATTTAGTGATCACTGCAATCAGTGACATTTGTGACTGTAAAAGTGTCACTACATTTAAAAACTAATATATTGGGGTACTCTTGGTCAAATCAAAAAGCACCACATCCCATTGTAATTTGATATGAGAAAGAGGGGGGGACAGCGGGTATACTCAGTACCCAGGGATTTTTTGAAAACACGGTGCTTGATAGAGATAAACACAATTGTCAAAATCAATAAAAGATTATATTTTATTACATGAAGCATAAAAACAATACACAAAATTATTAACCATCCTTCAAGATATGTAGGTCAGTTTTCAAAAAGATGCAATTCACTGCTTGATTTCCACTCAACTAGTTTCGCTCCCAGCGGAGCTTCTTCAGGAGTGTAATAGAGTAATAGCAGGTTTAAACTGTGAATACAGGATGTACAACAATTAGCAACATAGAATGGTTAAAAGTATGTAAGACTTTAATGTTGAACATTTCAGAAAAATTGATAAATTGACGTGCCCAAAGCACGCTAGTGGTTAAGTAGTTCATAAGGGTAGATCATTAACACAATAGATCCGTTCACACTGAAATGGTGATGGCCCATGCTGAGCATCATACAAACACATATGTATACACTCACCGATTTACATGTGTAGCTACAAACTGGAAGAAAAATGGCATTTCCACTGGTATTAGTTGACCGGTTTGCCCAATCCACTGAAACAACCCATAGGGTTAGCAACCACAAGGGTAAAGAAAATCTATTGAAAACTAGAAATAGAAAGCATACAAAAGGTATATAGTGAATAGATGTTAAATCTAGCAAATTCAACATAATTCATCCTGAAATGGATGGAAAGACAACCTCTTACCTTGAGAGGTTGTTGGTATGGGTCACTAGATCCAAAGTCAGCAGTATGCCAATAGGGAGTTGTAAAAATCCTTATAGAGCACAGAGTGTCTATTTGTGCTAAGAGAGACAAACCCTCAGGCTGAATGATTGGAAACACATAGTGAAAAAATAACTTCACTGGTTACATTGCACTCAAGATGGTTGGGTAGAATGGATGAGCTGGTCACCAGCTGTAAATAAAAAAATATAGCAGACAAAGTGATGAGCAACCTCGGCCACTGCGAGGAGAAAGTTATCAACACAGCGGACAAGCGATTGTCCATAACAGCAGCCTACCTGGGCAAGTTGAAAGGGGTCAAAATCCGTCCGGCTGGAGCAGGTATATCTCCAAGCCCCAGGGCGGCGAAAGATCCTTGCAGACTGTCGGCGGACCGGAGCCGCATTTAAAATACCCCCATCGCGGCGGCGTCTGACGTCATCGCCGCGATGCGGACGTCCATTGGTGGATCAATGATGACGCGCACCGCCGTCCCAGAGTTGGACTGGCGTGAGCGTCATTGAGACAGCAGCCAACGTGGCGTGTCACACACCAAGCGAGGTGTGTGTCAGTCAGCTGGACGCTGCTGAGGCCAGCCGCGCCATCTTAAATAAGGGAAAACAGAATATATAGGTAATAGTAAATGAACCCAGCGTCATTGAGAGAGTGGGAACAAGAATATATATGGTGTAATGACATTAATAATCAAAATCTATATTGAAGCAGCGCAGGTGGAACTCACAGAATGACTGTCAACATTGATCATCAATTTGGGGCACCCCATTGAAAGCTCGACTGGCATCACGAGTATATCAAAACAGGGGGCCCCCGGGCGTCCGTATGGTTGCCCGGGGTGAATCATGAATTGAGCCAGTCAGCAAATACCAGATACAATATAGAGAAAATAAATTTGGTTTAAAAAATTTTTTATTATTATACAGGGACACATTTATGTCACCCAAGTAGGTAAATAATAATCGAAATTAAATAATAACTAGAATGCCAATTTTTCACAAAGAATAAACCCAATTTGTAGCAGGGGTCTGAAGTAAAGCAAATGGGCGGAACTGGTGAAGCTCAGGATGGAACATGAACATACAGTATGACGGATTAAATGAATCATGAAAAATACATTGTAAGTTAAACTTTACAACTTAGGAAACATGTATTAATATATAAGGAATGCAAAGTGTTGCAAGAGATGAATCTAGGTGAGATAAAGAAATGAAAAAAGATTGAAGATGAAATGAAATGAAATGAGAAAATGATAACTGGACTCAATTTGAATTTATAACAATATAACAAAAAATTAAAAAAATATATTGATGAATATTAAATAATGGAATAAATGTTAAACGAACAATGCTATAGTGATTCACAGCAGAACTCTATAAAAAAGGCTTGAAACTAAAGGCATCGTTTAAACCAGGGTGCCTGAGAGCTGATAACCTATGGATCCATCTGGCCTCTTTCTGCAGTAGAATTTTATCAAAATTCCCTCCTCTCTCCCCTGGGGGAATGTGTTCTAAGGCGGAAAAATGCATTACTGCACTATCAAATTGATGAAACAGACCTACATGCCGGCTAATTGGGGTTTCCATTTTCTTTTTCCTTATCAGAGAAACATGGTCTCTGACACGGTGAAAGAAGGGCCTTTTAGTCTTGCCGACATAAAATGCATCACATTGGCATTGCATTATATATACTATACCAATGGATTGGCACGTGACTGAAAACATAGGTCTGTGTACTTGTCCGTCCGGAAGAGTAACCGTGGAGGAGGAATGTAAATATCTGCAGAATTTACATTTATGACAAGGCCTGGTGCCCCTAAACGGGATGGGATTAGACGGCGATGAAGAAAAGTGGCTATGGACCAGAGTGTCTCGTAGGGATCGCGCTCTCTTATAGGTGATCTGTGGATACGGTTTGATGAATTTAGAAATGTGATCATCGCTGGTTAATAGGTACCAGTATTTTTGTAGGATGAGGCGCACCTGTTGGTGTTGGTTTGAAAATGTAGTTATCAACCGAACACCCGGGTCAGATTTTATTTTCTTGGGACCATGCAAAAGAGCACTTCTATTTTGTTTTTTGGTTCTAGCATAAGCCTTTTTGAGGCACTTATTGCTGTAACCTCGTTCTAAAAAACGGGCCCTCAATAGTTTAGCCTCATGTTCAAAGTCCTTTGAACTGCTACAGTTCCGCCGCAATCTCAAATATTGCCCATAGGGCACACTTGAGATCAGAGGTTTGGGATGGGCACTCCCTGCATGCAGCAGGGAGTTTCCAGCCGAAGATTTACGATAAAGGGAGGTGCTGATGGTACCATCAGTTTTGATGTTGATTTTGAGATCCAGAAAGGTCAACTCCCTTTGGCTAATTTCAAAAGTGAATTTGAGATTAAAGTTATTGATCTTTAAGGAATCAAGGAAAGTGGTAAGGGCATCTCTGGGGCCGGTCCAAATAAAGAAAATATCGTCAATGAATCGTCGCCATATTGGGATGAAATCCAAATGGCTCTGTAAATCCTCTCTAAAGAAGAGGTTTCTCTCCCACCCCCCCAGATACAGGTTCGCGTAGGAGGGGGCACACTTGGTCCCCATTGCCACCCCCTGTATCTGGAGGTAGTGGGAGTCTCCAAACAAAAAAATATTGTTAGATAAAATGAATTCGAGGAGGTTCAAAATGAACGAAATGTAGGCCCGAGAGATGCCCCTATCCTCGGTGATGAAGCCCTCCACAACCTCCACACCAAGTTGGTGTGGTATGGAATTGTAGAGGGCCTCAACATCAAGTGCCACCAACCAAGATCCCTCAGGCACAGAGATGCCATCTAAGGTTCTTAAAAGGTCAGTTGTATCCTGTAGATACGATACCAGCCCTTCAACATGAGGTCTGAGAAAGTCATCGATCAGTTGACTAGCCGTCTCTGTCAGGGAACCATTGCCCGAGACAATAGGACGTCCCGGGGGAGAGGACAAGTTCTTGTGAACTTTAGGTAATGCATAGAGAGTGGGGGTTCTAGGATTGGTGACACTGAGAAATTCCCAAGTTTTTTTGGTGATTAAACCATCATGATATGCACTGCCGATCAAATGTCTGTACCGTTCAGTAACCAGATGCAAATGAGCACTAGATACTTTCCGGTACCAACTTTTGTTGGTCAGTAGGTTCATAACCATTTGCTCATAGTCACAACAGTTCATAACCACCAAGTTGCCCCCCTTGTCGGAGGGCTTGATGATAATCTCTTTGTTGAGCTGTAGAGATCGCAATGCCTCACGTTGAGAATCACTAAGATTGGAATCTACAGGGAAATCCTAATATTTGGGCTTTCACAAAACAGGTGACGTTGGAGATAAACCAGTCAAACTGGAAATCACAGGCCGATTCCAATCTTAGTGATTCTCAACGTGAGGCATTGCGATCTCTACAGCTCAACAAAGAGATTATCATCAAGCCCTCCGACAAGGGGGGCAACTTGGTGGTTATGAACTGTTGTGACTATGAGCAAATGGTTATGAACCTACTGACCAACAAAAGTTGGTACCGGAAAGTATCTAGTGCTCATTTGCATCTGGTTACTGAACGGTACAGACATTTGATCGGCAGTGCATATCATGATGGTTTAATCACCAAAAAAACTTGGGAATTTCTCAGTGTCACCAATCCTAGAACCCCCACTCTCTATGCATTACCTAAAGTTCACAAGAACTTGTCCTCTCCCCCGGGACGTCCTATTGTCTCGGGCAATGGTTCCCTGACAGAGACGGCTAGTCAACTGATCGATGACTTTCTCAGACCTCATGTTGAAGGGCTGGTATCGTATCTACAGGATACAACTGACCTTTTAAGAACCTTAGATGGCATCTCTGTGCCTGAGGGATCTTGGTTGGTGGCACTTGATGTTGAGGCCCTCTACAATTCCATACCACACCAACTTGGTGTGGAGGTTGTGGAGGGCTTCATCACCGAGGATAGGGGCATCTCTCGGGCCTACATTTCGTTCATTTTGAACCTCCTCAAATTCATTTTATCTAACAATATTTTTTTGTTTGGAGACTCCCACTACCTCCAGATACAGGGGGTGGCAATGGGGACCAAGTGTGCCCCCTCCTACGCGAACCTGTATCTGGGGGGGTGGGAGAGAAACCTCTTCTTTAGAGAGGATTTACAGAGCCATTTGGATTTCATCCCAATATGGCGACGATTCATTGACGATATTTTCTTTATTTGGACCGGCCCCAGAGATGCCCTTACCACTTTCCTTGATTCCTTAAAGATCAATAACTTTAATCTCAAATTCACTTTTGAAATTAGCCAAAGGGAGTTGACCTTTCTGGATCTCAAAATCAACATCAAAACTGATGGTACCATCAGCACCTCCCTTTATCGTAAATCTTCGGCTGGAAACTCCCTGCTGCATGCAGGGAGTGCCCATCCCAAACCTCTGATCTCAAGTGTGCCCTATGGGCAATATTTGAGATTGCGGCGGAACTGTAGCAGTTCAAAGGACTTTGAACATGAGGCTAAACTATTGAGGGCCCGTTTTTTAGAACGAGGTTACAGCAATAAGTGCCTCAAAAAGGCTTATGCTAGAACCAAAAAACAAAATAGAAGTGCTCTTTTGCATGGTCCCAAGAAAATAAAATCTGACCCGGGTGTTCGGTTGATAACTACATTTTCAAACCAACACCAACAGGTGCGCCTCATCCTACAAAAATACTGGTACCTATTAACCAGCGATGATCAAATGTCTAAATTCATCAAACCGTATCCACAGATCACCTATAAGAGAGCGCGATCCCTACGAGACACTCTGGTCCATAGCCACTTTTCTTCATCGCCGTCTAATCCCATCCCGTTTAGGGGCACCAGGCCTTGTCATAAATGTAAATTCTGCAGATATTTACATTCCTCCTCCACGGTTACTCTTCCGGACGGACAAGTACACAGACCTATGTTTTCAGTCACGTGCCAATCCATTGGTATAGTATATATAATGCAATGCCAATGTGATGCATTTTATGTCGGCAAGACTAAAAGGCCCTTCTTTCACCGTGTCAGAGACCATGTTTCTCTGATAAGGAAAAAGAAAATGGAAACCCCAATTAGCCGGCATGTAGGTCTGTTTCATCAATTTGATAGTGCAGTAATGCATTTTTCCGCCTTAGAACACATTCCCCCAGGGGAGAGAGGAGGGAATTTTGATAAAATTCTACTGCAGAAAGAGGCCAGATGGATCCATAGGTTATCAGCTCTCAGGCACCCTGGTTTAAACGATGCCTTTAGTTTCAAGCCTTTTTTATAGAGTTCTGCTGTGAATCACTATAGCATTGTTCGTTTAACATTTATTCCATTATTTAATATTCATCAATATATTTTTTTAATTTTTTGTTATATTGTTATAAATTCAAATTGAGTCCAGTTATCATTTTCTCATTTCATTTCATTTCATCTTCAATCTTTTTTCATTTCTTTATCTCACCTAGATTCATCTCTTGCAACACTTTGCATTCCTTATATATTAATACATGTTTCCTAAGTTGTAAAGTTTAACTTACAATGTATTTTTCATGATTCATTTAATCCGTCATACTGTATGTTCATGTTCCATCCTGAGCTTCACCAGTTCCGCCCATTTGCTTTACTTCAGACCCCTGCTACAAATTGGGTTTATTCTTTGTGAAAAATTGGCATTCTAGTTATTATTTAATTTCGATTATTATTTACCTACTTGGGTGACATAAATGTGTCCCTGTATAATAATAAAAATTTTTTTAAACCAAATTTATTTTCTCTATATTGTATCTGGTATTTGCTGACTGGCTCAATTCATGATTCACCCCGGGCAACCATACGGACGCCCGGGGGCCCCCTGTTTTGATATACTCGTGATGCCAGTCGAGCTTTCAATGGGGTGCCCCAAATTGATGATCAATGTTGACAGTCATTCTGTGAGTTCCACCTGCGCTGCTTCAATATAGATTTTGATTATTAATGTCATTACACCATATATATTCTTGTTCCCACTCTCTCAATGACGCTGGGTTCATTTACTATTACCTATATATTCTGTTTTCCCTTATTTAAGATGGCGCGGCTGGCCTCAGCAGCGTCCAGCTGACTGACACACACCTCGCTTGGTGTGTGACACGCCACGTTGGCTGCTGTCTCAATGACGCTCACGCCAGTCCAACTCTGGGACGGCGGTGCGCGTCATCATTGATCCACCAATGGACGTCCGCATCGCGGCGATGACGTCAGACGCCGCCGCGATGGGGGTATTTTAAATGCGGCTCCGGTCCGCCGACAGTCTGCAAGGATCTTTCGCCGCCCTGGGGCTTGGAGATATACCTGCTCCAGCCGGACGGATTTTGACCCCTTTCAACTTGCCCAGGTAGGCTGCTGTTATGGACAATCGCTTGTCCGCTGTGTTGATAACTTTCTCCTCGCAGTGGCCGAGGTTGCTCATCACTTTGTCTGCTATATTTTTTTATTTACAGCTGGTGACCAGCTCATCCATTCTACCCAACCATCTTGAGTGCAATGTAACCAGTGAAGTTATTTTTTCACTATGTGTTTCCAATCATTCAGCCTGAGGGTTTGTCTCTCTTAGCACAAATAGACACTCTGTGCTCTATAAGGATTTTTACAACTCCCTATTGGCATACTGCTGACTTTGGATCTAGTGACCCATACCAACAACCTCTCAAGGTAAGAGGTTGTCTTTCCATCCATTTCAGGATGAATTATGTTGAATTTGCTAGATTTAACATCTATTCACTATATACCTTTTGTATGCTTTCTATTTCTAGTTTTCAATAGATTTTCTTTACCCTTGTGGTTGCTAACCCTATGGGTTGTTTCAGTGGATTGGGCAAACCGGTCAACTAATACCAGTGGAAATGCCATTTTTCTTCCAGTTTGTAGCTACACATGTAAATCGGTGAGTGTATACATATGTGTTTGTATGATGCTCAGCATGGGCCATCACCATTTCAGTGTGAACGGATCTATTGTGTTAATGATCTACCCTTATGAACTACTTAACCACTAGCGTGCTTTGGGCACGTCAATTTATCAATTTTTCTGAAATGTTCAACATTAAAGTCTTACATACTTTTAACCATTCTATGTTGCTAATTGTTGTACATCCTGTATTCACAGTTTAAACCTGCTATTACTCTATTACACTCCTGAAGAAGCTCCGCTGGGAGCGAAACTAGTTGAGTGGAAATCAAGCAGTGAATTGCATCTTTTTGAAAACTGACCTACATATCTTGAAGGATGGTTAATAATTTTGTGTATTGTTTTTATGCTTCATGTAATAAAATATAATCTTTTATTGATTTTGACAATTGTGTTTATCTCTATCAAGCACCGTGTTTTCAAAAAATCCCTGGGTACTGAGTATACCCGCTGTCCCCCCCTCTTTCTCATGTCACTACATTTAGTTTTAGGTCCAGTGTAGCCCCCTAACCCCCCCTAATAAAGGTTTAACCCCCTGATCACCCCCCAGGTAACCCTTTCACCCCCTAGCACCGCCGTCGCTATGCGATCATTTTTCTGATCGATGTCTTAGCGTCGGTGATGCTGATCGGTAGCCAGTAATTTTTTTTAGGTTCGCCGCAGGTTTTTATAGCGTCGGGTACCCCCATATATTACCTAATAAAGGTTTAACCCCCTTGATCGCCCCCCAGGTAACCCTTTCACCCCCTATCACCACTGTCACTAAGCGATAATTTTTCTGATCGATGTCTTAGCGTCGGCGATGCTGATCGGTAGCCAGTAATTTTTTTTAGGTTCGCCGCAGGTTTTTATAGCGTCGGGTACCCCCATATATTACCTAATAAAGGTTTAACCCCCTTGATCACCCCCCAGGTAACCCTTTCACCCCCTAGCACCGCCGTCGCTATGCGATCATTTTTCTGATCGATGTCTTAGCGTCGGTGATGCTGATCGGTAGCCAGTAATTTTTTTTAGGTTCGCCGCAGGTTTTTATAGCGTCGGGTACCCCCATATATTACCTAATAAAGGTTTAACCCCCTTGATCGCCCCCCAGGTAACCCTTTCACCCCCTATCACCACTGTCACTAGGCGATAATTTTTCTGATCGATGTCTTAGCGTCGGCGATTCTGATCGGTAGCCAGTAATTTTTTTTAGGTTCGCCGCAGGTTTTTATAGCGTCGGGTACCCCCATATATTACCTAATAAAGGTTTAACCCCCTTGATCACCCCCCAGGTAACCCTTTCACCCCCTATCACCACTGTCACTAGGCGATCATTTTTCTGATCGATGTCTTAGCGTCGGCGATTCTGATCGGTAGCCAGTAATTTTTTTTAGGTTCGCCGCAGGTTTTTATAGCGTCGGGTACCCCCATATATTACCTAATAAAGGTTTAACCCCCTTGATCACCCCCCAGGTAACCCTTTCACCCCCTAGCACCGCCGTCGCTATGCGATAATTTTTCTGATCGATGTCTTAGCGTCGGTGATGCTGATCGGTAGCCAGTAATTTTTTTTAGGTTCGCCGCAGGTTTTTATAGCGTCAGGTACCCCCATATATTATCTAATAAAGGTTTAACCCCCTGATCGCCCCCCAGGTAACCCTTTACCCCCTATCAGCACTGTCGCTAAGCGATCGTTTTTATGATCGTTGTCTTAGTGTCGGTGATGCCGATAGGTAGCCAGTAATTTTTTTTTAGGTTTGCCGTAAGGTTTTTATAGCGTCAGGTACCCCCATATATTACCTAATAAAGGTTTTAACCCCCTAATTGCCCCTAGTTAACCCTTTCACCAGTGATCATCATATAAGTGTTACGGGTGACGCTGGTTAGTTAGTTTGCTTTTTATAGTGTCAGGGCACCCGCCGTATATAACCCAATAAAGGTTTAACCCCCTGATCGCCCGGCGGGTGATATCAATTAGGTTTTAGCGTCAGAGAGGGTCTGCGTCACACCCCAGGCAGCGTCAGGTTAGTGCCAGTAGCGCTAACACCCACGCGTGAAGCATACACCCCCCTTAGTGGTATAGTATCTGATCAGCTTAATATCTGATCTGATCAGATCTATACTAGCGTCCCCAGCAGTTTAGGGTTCCCAAAAACGCAGTGTTAGCGGGATCAGCCCAGATACCTGCTAGCACCTGCGTTTTGCCCCTCCGTCCAGCCCAGGCCACCCAAGTGCAGTATCGATCGATCACTGTCACTTGCAAAATACAACACACATAACTGCAGCGTTCGCAGAGACAGGCCTGATCCCTGCGACTCCAGTGCTGTAGGAGGTGATTTCACCACCACAGTTAAAAAAAAAAAGCATATATGCCGAAGCATTGGGGACGCAGGAGCGGAGGAGCGATTTTGCTCCTAATGCCGCGTACATACGGTCGAAATTCCGACGGAGGCTTGCCCGTGGAAAAGTCTGACCATGTGTACGCAGCATAACTTTTGCGAGAAGATGCCCCCATGCTTCGGCATATATAAATGGTGCATGTATGCCCATCATTAGAAGTGGGTGGATGAAGGGCGGTATTCTAATGGTGGGCATACCCACCGATCAATCTTTTTTTTTTGTTCAGCCAACAGGCTGCATGAAAAAAAAGATTACAATACATGTCCAACAAGGACCAGCAACGTACTGGTATGTTGCTGGACTTTGAATGTTTATACCAGAATGATGCCTGCAGGTTTAGGTATCATCTTGGTATCATTATTTTCAGCCAGCGGCCGGCTTTCATGTAAAAGCAATCCTAGTGGCTAATTAGCCTCTGGACTGCTTTTACAAGCAGTGGGAGGGAATGTCCCCCGGATATAAAAAGCGCCATTGGGAAATTGGGAAAGCATTTTATCACACCGATCTTGGTGTGGTCAGATGCTTTGAGGGCAGAGGAAAGATCTAGGGTCCAATAGACCCCAGTTTTTTCAAAAAAGAGTACCCGTCATTACCTATTGCTATCATAGGGGATATTTACATTCCCTGAGATAACAATAAAAGTGATAAAAAATAATAATAATATGGAAGCAACAGTTTAAAAATAAAATAAAAAAGCAAAATTAATAATAAAAAAAAAAAAAAAAGCACCCCTGTCCTGCCCTGCTCTTGCCCAATGGCGAACGCAAGCGTCGGTCTGGCGTCATATGTAAACAGCAATTGCACCATGCATGTGAGGTATCACCGCGAAGGTCAGATCGAGGGCAGTAATTTTAGCAGTAGACCTCCTCTGTAAATCTAACGGGGTAACCTGTAAATGCTTTTAAAGGCTTTTAAAAATGTATGTAGTTTGTCGCCAATGCGCGTTTGTGCGAAATTTTAAAGCATGTCGTGTTTGGTATCTATGTACTCGGCCTAAGATAATCTTTTTTATTTCATCAAACATTTGGGCAATATAGTGTGTTTTAGTGCATTAAAATTAAAAAAAGTGTATTTTTTCCCCAAAAAATGCGTTTGAAAAATCGCTGCGCAAATACTGTGTAGAAAAAAAAATGCAACACCCACCATTTTATTCTGTAGGGCCTTTGCTTTAAAAATATATATAATGTTTGGGGGTTCAACATAATTTTCTTGCAAAAAAAAATATGTTTTCATGTAAACAAAAAGTGTCAAAAAGGGCTTTGTCTTCAAGTGGTTAGAAGAGTGGATGTAAGCTTCCTAATGTTGTGTATAAAATGCCAGAACAGTTCAAAACCCCCCCCAAATGACCCCATTTTGGAAAGTAGACACCCCAAGCTATATACTGAGAGGCATGTCGAGTCCATGGAATATTTTATATGTTGACACAAGTTGCGGAAAAAATACAATTTTTTTTTTTGCACAAAGTTGTCACTAAATGATATATTGCTCAAACATGCCATGGGCATATGTGGAATTACACCCCAAAATACATTCTGTTGCTTCTCCTGAGTACGGGGATACCACATGTGTGAGACTTTTTGGGAGCCTAGCCGCGTACGGGACCCCAAAAACCAAGCACCGCCTTCAGGCTTTCTAAGGGTGTCAATTTTTGATTTCACTTCTCACTGCCTATCACAGTTTCGGAGGCCATGGAATGCCCAGATGGCACAAAACCCCCCCAAATGACCCCATTTTGGAAAGTAGACACCCCAAGCTATTTGCTGAGAGGTATTGTGAGTATTTTGCAGATCTCGCTTTTTGTCACAAAGTTTTGAAAATTGAAAAAAAAAAGAAAAAAAAAATGTTCTTTCTTCATTTTCAAAAACAAATGAGAGCTGTAAAATACTCACCATGCCTCTCAGCAAACAGCTTGGGGTGTCTACTTTCCAAAATGGGGTCATTTGGGGGGGTTTTGTGCTATTTTGGCATTTTATGGCCTTCAAAACTGTGATAGGTAGTGAGGAGTGAAATCAAAAATTTGCGCCCTTAGAAATCCTGAAGGCGGTGCTTGGTTTCCGGGGTCCCGTACGTGGCTAGGCTCCTAAAAAGTCCCACACATGTGGTATCCCCGTACTCAGGAGAAGCAGCAGAATGTATTTTGGGGTGCAATTCCACATATAACCATGGCATGTGTGAGCAATATATCATTTAGTGACAACTTTTTGTAATTTTTTTTTTTTTGTCATTATTCAATCACTTGGGACAAAAAAAAAATATTCAATGGGCTCAACAGGCCTCTCAGCAATTTCCTTGGGGTGTCTACTTTCTAAAATGGGGTCATTTGGGGGGGTTTTGTGCTATTTTGGCATTTTATGGCCTTCAAAACTGTGATAGGTAGTGAGGAGTGAAATCAAAAATTTGCGCCCTTAGAAATCCTGAAGGCGGTGCTTGGTTTCCGGGGGCCCGTACGTGGCTAGGCTCCTAAAAAGTCCCACACATGTGGTATCCCCGTACTCAGGAGAAGCAGCAGAATGTATTTTGGGGTGCAATTCCACATATAACCATGGCATGTGTGAGCAATATATCATTTAGTGACAACTTTTTGTAATTTTTTTTTTTTTTGTCATTATTCAATCACTTGGGACAAAAAAAAAAATATTCAATGGGCTCAACATGCCTCTCAGCAATTTCCTTGGGGTGTCTACTTTCTAAAATGGGGTCATTTGGGGGGGTTTTGTACTGCCCTGCCATTTTAGCACCTCAAGAAATGAGATAGGCAGTCATAAATTTAAAGCTGTGTAAATTCCAGAAAATGTACCCTAGTTTGTAAACGCTATAACTTTTGCGCAAACCAATAAATATACGCTTATTGACATTTTTTTTACTAAAGACATGTGGCTGAATACATTTTGGCCTAAATGTATGACTAAAATTGAGTTTATTCGATTTTTCTTATAACAAAAAGTAGAAAATATCATTTTTTTTCAAAATTTTTGGTCTTTTTCCGTTTATATCGCAAAAAAGAAAAGTCGCAGAGGCAATCAAATACCATTAAAAGAAAGCTCTATTTGTGGGAAGAAAAGGACGCAAATTTCGTTTGGGTACAACATTGCATGTCCGCACAATTTACAGTTAAAGCAGCGCAGTGCAAAATTCTGAATTCACCTCTGGTCCTTTAGCTACCAAATGGTCCGGGGCTTAAGTGGTTAAATATTGTACCTGGGGGGTGTCTAAAGTAAGCCTGTGAAGTGCCACGTATTTCCTGTGTTTAGAACTGTCCCTGCACAAAATTACATTTCTAAAGGAAAAAAAGCCATTTAAAACTGCTTGTGGCTTTAATGTAATGTCTGGTCCCGGTAATATGGATGAAAATCTTTAAGAAAAATGGCATAGCTACCCCATCACCCCCCCCCCCCCCTACCCCAGCCCATTACTAGCCCCTTTGGGTCTTGTATGGATATTAAGGGGAACCCCGCACACAAAATAAAAAAGGCCCTATATACTCTGAACAGCCGTATACAGGCGGTGCATACAAGACAGGGACTGTAGGTTTGTTCTTATGTAGAATCTGTTTGTAATTTTGAACAGCTACATTGTTTAAGTGTAGCTCCAGCCCAAATACCTATTTTTAAGCTTTTTGGAAAACATAGGGAAGGGTTATCACCCCTGTAACATTTGTTTTGCTGTCTGTGCCCCTGTTCAGAACATTTCACCTCACTTTGCGTCCCAATGACAACTGTTTTTGAAATGTGGTGTTTTTATTGAAACAAGGATTGGTGATAAAGCATCAGTAGAGAGGAGACACCTTTCTCCCATATTAATTCTTACAGGAGAGAATTTTCCTTCCAAGGGGTAGATTTCTTTCTCGTACATCACGGGACACAGAGCGACATAGTCATTACTATGTGGGTTATATAGATACCTTCAGGTGCTGGCACTGGCAACTTCCAAAACCGGAAGTACCCTCCCCTATATAAGCCCCTCCCATCCGGGAGTACCTCAGTTTTTTGCCAGTGTCTAAGGTGTTGGCCAAGAAGTAACATGTGTTTTTCACTGAGCTTGCGTACAGGTTCTTTTGGGTCTCAGTAAGCTATTCCGGATCCGACCAAAAAAGCTTCATAGCTAAACGGTCGGTACCCAGGCCTTGCAAGAGAAGAGCAAGGTTTTGCCTGTAATGCCTCTCTTAGGAGGGCTGGACCCTGGGATCCAGAGCTCTGGTCATACCCACGACCAAGATGTTTTCTGTGCAGGGTGCTATACAGGTCCAGGGGAGTGGAATCCTTGGGAACCCGGTCCCTGAAGGTTTAATTACAATGCCTGCCGTGATAGGTGAAGTTTGGGCTTCTGTGGACCAAACAGAGTCCTGCAGCGAGGAAAAGGTAAGTGGGGGCCCTCAGGAACTTGGTTCTATTGGGGGACCCCCAAGCCTAATTTGTCTTTCTGCCTGTTACCTAAGGTATTCCCGCTAATATCTGTGCATGCCTGTTACTACTAAGAAAATGTAAAAAATTTTAATAGTAGACCGCGGTACCTGTGTTAAACACTAGAGGCCGCTATGGTTCTTTTTTCTTGTAATGTGGATTTTTTTCTTCCAAAGTCAAATCCAGGCAGTTGGTAAGTTCTCTGCTGGGAAGCTGTCTCCTCTGCCCTGTTGCTGCGCTCATCCATCCCCGGGCCCTGCGGCAGGGACCCTGGCTCCCATCTAGCTCCTTATTTTTTCAAAAAATAGCGCCGAAGGCGCACGTGCACGCGCCTCTATATATAGAGGCGATCTGAAGAAAGGGGCGGAGCTGGTGGATGACGCTCGGTGTGCGCCGCGGCGCTACTGCGCATGTGCGGGCGTCCAGCGTGTTTAAAAGCACAATCACAGCTGGCTATTGAAGTGCACAGACAGAGCTAGCAACAGAAATAAGGCACACAGAGGCGGTTGATGCAGGCATCCCCTAGAAAGGCACTTTAGTAGACACCAACTGTTATATAGCAGCCAAATTGTGCTAGACTATTATCAGTAAAAGTGGTGTATTACGGCTGGAATACCTCAGCTTTGGGCTTAGGAATATGCCGTCCAGAAGCTCCGGAACTAAATTTTCCAGGAAGCGAAGGGGGTCTCCATCGGGCTCTGAGGATCTTGGGCATGCTTCTGCTGCACCAGTCTCCCCTGAAGATTCAGAGGTTAGTGACCGTAGAGACCCCGCAGGAGTACCTGGTACTGTGGCTGTCCTCAGTTCACCTGCTCCTGTGTATGTAACAGAGGAGGTTTTTTCCTCAGCTCTGGGAGGATTAGAAGAGAGATTGTCAACATTGATCGCTGCCTCCCTGTCACAGGGAAAGCACGCCCGATCTCCGTCTCCTCCTTCAGAGTACCTGTTAGCGGAGCAACAGTCCCATACAGGGATCGACCTGCCTGAAGGGGATCAGGATGAGGTTGATTCTGTTATAGAGGAATCAACAGTGGAGGAACCTTTCTCAGCATCTCAAGCTGAAAGATTATGGGTTCAGTCTCTGACTAACATGGTCCGATCAGCATTTAAAATGCACCTTGCGGAACCATCAACCACTACTGTCTCCTCGCTGGGGTCGCTAAAAGCTCCCCAGACTGTCTGTTCCTTTCCACTTCACCCTTTACTGGAAGGGCTCATTTACCAGGATTGGGAACATCCTGATAAAATATTTACTCCCCCCAAGAGATTTCCGGTGGTCTATCCCATGGAGGATAAGTTCATCAAAAAATGGAGGGTCCCTACAGTGGACGCAGCCATCTCTTTTGTGAATAAATCACTGACATGTCCAGTGGATAATGTCCAAATGTTCAAGGACCCAATAGATAAAAAATTGGAGTCCTTATTAAAATCTGCTTTTTCTACAGCAAGCTTGGTGACACAACCAGCAGTGGCAGCTATTGGGGTCTGCCAAGCAGTGAAGGATCAGTTGAAACAGGTCTTAAGGGACTTGCCAGATCAGCAGGCCCTTGCCCTAGCTGATCTACCTAGAGCCTTATGCTTTGCGGTTGACGCCATAAAGGATTCAATCCATCAGGCCTCCCGCCTTACGCTGTCTGTAGTACATATGCGCAGGCTTCTATGGCTCAAAAACTGGTCTGCTGAAGCTCCCTGTAAAAAATTGCTGGTTAGCTTCCCATTTCATGGTGAACGCTTATTCGGGGAAGACCTGGACAAATATATCCAGAAAATTTCCAGCGGTAAAAGTACACTCTTGCCGGTTAAAAACAGAGTTAGAGGTCCCTCTTTTAAGAGGCCTGCTTCTCCAGTCCCTGGGGCATCGGCTGTGAAACAGTTCCGACGGCCTTCTCGGTCAAATCCCGGGGGTAAAAATCAGGGACAATCGCAGGGTAATAAGAAACCCTGGGTCAGGAGAGGTACAAAACCTCCCCCAAAGTCAAATTCATGAAGGGTTGCCCCCACTCAATCGGGTGGGGGGAAGACTCCAGTTGTTCGCAGAGACCTGGCGGGACACGATCAGAGACAGATGGGTGCTCTCCGCAGTAAGTCTGGGATACAGATTGGAGTTAAAAGACTCTCCTCCTTCCCATTTTATGAGGTCAAACGTGCCAAGGGATCCCCGGAAGAGAGAGTCCCTCCTGTTGGCACTAGAACAACTATTGCTCCAAGGAGTAATTATGGAGGTTCCCCTGGAAGAATGGGGGTTCGGGTTTTACTCAAACCTCTTTACAGTCCCGAAGCCAAACGGGGACGTGAGGCCCATATTAAATCTAAAAGGGCTAAACAAATTCCTGCATATCAGGACTTTCCAGATGGAGTCGATCCGATCGGTGGCCACTGCCCTACAAGGGGAGGAATGGTTAGCCTCGATCGACATCAAAGATGCTTATTTGCACATTCCCATCTTTCCAGTCCACCAAAAATTTCTACGCTTTGCAGTAGAAGGGCGCCATTTTCAGTTCAGAGCCTTACCCTTCGGTCTGGCCACAGCACCACGAGTGTTCACAAAAATTCTGGCCCCATTATTGGCCAATCTAAGAACACAAGGTGTAACGATAATGGCATATATAGACGACTTGTTGCTGATAGACCACTCAGTGAAAAAACTAGAAGTGGTCGTTCACAAGACAATCAAGTATCTGGAATCTCACGGTTGCATTATCAACCGAGACAAGTCAGCCCTAAAACCAGTCAAAAGTCTGGAATACTTGGGGCTAAGGCTGGATTCAGGCCAGAGAAAAATATTCTTGCCTCGAGAAAAGGTGTTGTCTTTGAGAGATTTGATCCACCTAGTGGGTACAAAAAGACAGCCGTCCATACGCCTGTGCATGAGGCTGCTGGGAAAAATGGTGGCATCATTCGAAGCAGTACCCTACGGTCAATTCCATTCAAGGAATTTGCAAAGGGCCATACTGTCAGCCTGGAACAGAAAAGTTCAGGCCCTAGACTTACCAATGTCCTTGTCCCCTTCCGTTCGCAAGAGCCTCCGTTGGTGGTTGGTTCTCCAGAATCTGGAAAAAGGGAAATCCTTCAGTCCGATTTCTTGGAAGGTGGTCACTACAGATGCCAGCCTTATAGGCTGGGGAGCAGTACTGGACCAATGGTCTCTCCAGGGCAGATGGTCGGATGCAGAAAAGGCCCTGCCCATCAATCTCTTAGAGATACGAGCAGCCCGGTATGCCCTAGTAGCATGGACATCCAAACTCCAAGGGTCCCCTGTCAGAATTCAATCAGACAATGCCACAGCAGTGGCATATATCAATCATCAGGGTGGCACCAGGAGTCGTGCAGCCCAGAGGGAAGTTAATTACATCCTGAAATGGGCAGAAAGATATGTCCCAGCCATATCCGCAGTATTCATTCCAGGAGTGGAGAATTGGAAGGCGGACTTTTTAAGTCGCCAACAATTATGCCCAGGGGAATGGTCCCTTCACCCCGAGGTTTTCCGGACAATATGTCAGCGGTGGGGAACACCGGATGTAGATCTGCTAGCATCCAGATTCAACGCAAAGGTGGACAGGTTTGTCTCTCGGACAAGGGATCCCCTAGCTTGCGGCTTGGATGCCCTAGTGTTCCCTTGGGATCAGTTCAAGCTGATATATGCGTTCCCACCGCCACAATTGTTACCTCGATTACTCCGCAGAATCAGGGTAGAAAAGAAACCAGTGATTCTGGTGGCTCCAGCGTGGCCCCGAAGAGCATGGTACGTGGAGATTGTAAAAATGTCAGTGGGGAGTCCTTGGACTCTCCCACATCGTCCGGACCTGCTTTTGCAAGGACCGATATACCACCCTTCCTTACCAGCCCTAGGTTTGACGGCCTGGCTATTGAAGCCCACATTCTAAAAAAGAGAGGGCTCTCTAATCCTGTGGTATCTACCATGATCAATGCCAGGAAGCCGGTATCCAGGCAGATCTACTATAGAATCTGGAAGGCGTACATCGCGTGGTTTGAGGCCAAGAAATGGCATCCACGTAAGTACGTAATAGGTAGGATTCTGGACTTCCTACAGTGGGCTGTAGATAGGAAGCTTGCCTTGAGTACTATCAAGGGTCAGATTTCGGCCTTGTCAATATTTTTTCAATGGCCCTTGGCTTCGCATTCACTAGTCAAAGCCTTTATACAAGGAGTGATGCGTATTAGTCCTCCGGTTAATATTCCCATATGTCCATGGGATCTAAACCTGGTTCTGTCGGTTCTACAGAAACAACCATTTGAACCATTACAGCATATTTCCTTGGTTCTTCTCACCAGGAAATTGATTTTTCTAGTAGCCATTTGTTCGGCTAAAAGAGTGTCGGAATTAGCAGCTATGTCCTGTAAAGAGCCATATCTGGTTATCCATAAGGACAGAGTAGTGTTACGTCCTCATCCAGCTTTTCTTCCTAAGGTGGTATCGAGGTTTCATTTGAACCAAGATGTGGTTCTTCCTTCTTTTTTCCCCAAACCTAGTTCGGTAGAGGAAAAGTTATTGCATTCTTTGGATGTAGTAAGAGCAGTTAAAGCTTATCTAAAAGCCACTGCTCTTTTTCGCAGAACGGATACTTTGTTTATTCTGCCGGAAGGCCCCAGAAAGGGTCAGGCAGCGTCAAAATCTACTTTAGCCAAGTGGATTCGACAGGTCATAATGCAAGCCTATGGCTTGAGAAGGAAACCGCCTCCGTTCAAAGTTAGGGCGCACTCCACGAGAGCAGTTGGAACTTCATGGGCAGTGCATCACCAGGCCTCCCTGGCTCAGGTCTGTAAGGCCGCAACATGGTCTTCAGTACACACGTTTACTAGGTTCTACCAGGTGGACGTTAGAAGTCAGGAGGATGTCGCCTTTGGGCGCAGTGTGTTGCAGGCCGCAAAAGATCCTCATGTCTGATAGCACTCAGCTTTATTGATGAGCCGAACACCCCCGGGTTCGGTTCGCACCAGAACCCGCGAACGGACCGAAAGTTCGCACGAACATTAGAACCCTATTAAATACAATGGATGCGAACGTTCCGATTCTAAAGTGCTAATTATAACGACTATTATCCATGTTATTGTCCGAAACAGAGTTTGGGAACCCGGGTTCTGCACCAGGGGACATGTATCAATGCAAAAAGAAGTTTTAAAAAACGGACGTTTTCCGGGAGCAGTCATTTTAATGATGCATAAAGTGAAAAAAAAAAAGTCAAATATTCCTTTAAATATTGTACCTGGGGGGTGTCTAAAGTATGCCTGTGAAGTGCCACGTGTTTCCCGTGTTTAGAACTGTCCCTGCACAAAATAACATTTCTAAAGGAAAAAAAGCCATTTAAAACTGCTTGCGGCTTTAATGCAATGTCTGGTCCCGGTAATATGGATGAAAATCTTTAGGAAAAATGGCATAGCTACCCCATCAACCCCCCCCCCCTACCCCAGCCCATTACCAGCCCCTTTGGGTCCTGTATGGATATTAAGGGAAACCCCGCACACAAAATAAAAAAGGCCCTATATACTCTGAACAGCCGTATACAGGCGGTGCATACAAGACAGGGACTGTAGGTTTGTTCTTATGTAGAATCTGTTTGTAATTTTGAACAGCTGCATTCTTTAAGTGTAGCTCCATGCCAAATTCCTTTTTTTTAGCTTTTTGGAAAACATAGGGAACGGTTATCACCCCTGTCACATTTTTTTTGCTGTCTGTGCCCCTGTTCAGAACATTTCACCTCACTTTGCGTCCCAATGACAACTGTTTTTGAAATGTGGTGTTTTTATTGAAACAAGGATTGGTGATAAAGCATCAGTAGAGAGGAGACACCTTTCTCCCATATTAATTCTTACAGGAGAGAATTTTCCTTCCAAGGGGTAGATTTCCTCTCACTTCCTGTTGTCTTCTTCCGTTTGCAAGTAGTAGTAGTTTGTAAGTTGGATGTTTGAAAGTAGGGACCTGCCGTATATACTCTGCAGAAATTGGCCCCTTAGGTGTTGGTGTTGGCACAACACTGAAAGCACTCACAGTTATTCTTGGTGGGTGCTGGAACGCCCTGCTGTCAACTATTATATCAGGAATTGTAATAACATATAATTGTTGATCAGTGGTAGTAAAAATTGGGCCTTTGATGGTGGTGCTGGTGCCACAACACTGTAAGGCCTGACAGTTACTCTTGGTGGGCGCAGCAATGGTCCCTGCTTTGAATTATTAAATCAATAATTATAATTGCATGCCCCTGTTGAACAGGGGCTGAAAAATTGGGCCTTTGGTGGTGGTGGTGGTGATGGTGGTGCTGGTGCCACAACACTGTAAGGCCTGACAGTTACTCTTGGTGGGCGCAGCAATGGGCCCTGCTGTGAATTATTAGATCAATAATTATAATTGCATGCCCCTGTTGAACAGGGGCTGAAAAATTGGGCCTTTGGTGGTGGTGGTGGTGATGGTGGTGCTGGTGCCACAACACGGTAAGGCCTGACAGTTACTCTTGGTGGGCGCAGCAATGGGCCCTGCTGTGAATTATTAGATCAATAATTATAATTGCATGCCCCTGTTGAACAGGGGCTGAAAAATTGGGCCTTTGGTGGTGGTGGTGGTGGTGATGGTGGTGCTGGTGCCACAACACTGTAAGGCCTGACAGTTACTCTTGGTGGGCGCAGCAATGGTCCCTGCTGTGAATTATTAGATCAATAATTAGAATTGCATGCCCCTGTTGAACAGGGGCTGAAAAATTGGGCCTTAGGCACTGGTGGCACAACACTGCAACCCCTCACAGATACTGTACTTGGAGCACAGCAATGAGGCCTGTTGCAAAGTATTGCATCAAAAATTTTAATTACACGCCCCTGTTAAACAGGGGCTGAAAAATTGGGCCTTAGCCACTGGTGACGTCACCCATAAACCAAAATGATCTTCCAAGCTATCATCGTTAATCGTATCATTGAGGAGGAGGAGGAGGATAGCCAGTCAACATAACAGCACAGGCACTCAGCATCAGCATCAGTGTTGAAGGGATGTGACATTTTAAAATCAATTAGTCTGTTATATCAGCATCTGGTGTGTGGTAGCTGGTGGTGATCCAAGACTGGTTCATCTTGATGAAAGTCAGTCGATCAACCGAGTCGGTGGACAGGCGCACCCTGTGATCCGTGACGAATCCTCCAGCAGCACTGAATGTGCGTTCTGAAAGAACGCTGGATGCAGGACAGGCCAGTAGCTCAATTGCATACTGTGCAAGCTCTGGCCAGTGATCCATCCTCAAGACCCAGTAAGCCAGCGGATTTTCGGTGGGGAAGGTGTCCAAGTCTGACCTTGCCCCTAGGTATTCCTGCACCATGTATATCAGACGCTGGCGATGGTTGCTGGAACCGATCATACTTTATGGCTGCGGACTAAAGAATTGTCTGAACGCATCGGTCAGACGGCCACCTTCCCCACCGCTCCTTCTTTGACTGCCCGAAGCCTCAGCAACTCGTTGTCCAGGACCAGGAGTTTGTAACCTCCCAGTCTCTGGGAACGCGTTGCACAGACCTTTCTGCAAGGCCTCCCGGAGTTGTCTCATCCTCTGCTCCCTCTGCGACGGTAACATAAGGTCCGCAACCTTACCCTTGTACCGTGGATCAAGGAGAGTGGCCAGCCAGTAATGGTCCCTCTCCTTGATCCGAAGAATACGAGGATCCTTCCGCAGACTTTGCAGGATCAGGGAGGCCATGCAGCGTAGGTTAGCTGAGGCATTCAGTCCGGAGTCCTCTGGGTCACTAAGGACTACATGATCCGCAGCCACCTCCTCCCAGCCACGTACAAGTCCACTGGTTTCTTGGGTTTGTAAATCATCCCTAAAAGACTGCTGCTGATGATGCTGAGTGCCAGCCTCCACCTCCATGCTGACACAATCCTCCTCCTCCTCCTCCTCCTCCTCCTCCTCTTCCTGTGCGATGGGTGGGACAGAAGGAACACTGTCTGGGTAAAGGGGGCCTTGAGAGGCAAGGAAGTCCTCCTCTTCCTGCCTCTGTTCTGCCTCAAGTGCCCTGTCCATTATTCCACGCAGCGTGTGCTCCAACAGGTGGACAAGAGGTACAGTGTCACTGATGCATGCACTGTCACTGCTCACCATCCTCGTGGCCTCCTCAAATGGTGCCAGGACAGTGCATGCATCCCTGATCATGCCCCACTGGCGCGGTGAAAAAAACCAAGCTCCCCTGACCCTGTCCTGGTGCCGTAGTCGCACAGGTACTCATTGATGGCCCTCTGCTGCGTGTGCAGCCGCCGCAGCATGGCCAACGTTGAGTTCCACCTGGTGGGCATGTCACATATAAGGCGGTTCTTGGGCAGGTTCAACTCCTTTTGCAGCTCAGCCAGGCGAGCACTGGCATTATAAGATCTGCGGAAATGCACACAGACTTTCCTGGCCTGCCTCAGGACATCCTGTAAGCCCGGGTACCTGCCCAAGAACCGCTGCACCACCAGGTTAAGGACGTGAGCCATACAGGGCACATGGGTCAGTTGTCCCTGTCGGAGGGCGGAGAGGAGGTTGGTGCCATTGTCGCAAACCACCATTCCTGGCTTAAGCTGGCGTGGCGTCAACCACCTCTCGGCCTGCCCCTGCAGAGCAGACAGGACCTCTGCCCCAGTGTGGCTCCTGTCCCCCAAACACACCAGCGCAAGCACGGCATGGCATCTTTTTGCCTGCGTACTTGCGTAGCCCCTTGAACGCCTACGGAGCACCGCTGGTTCCGAGGACAAACCACAGGAAGAGGCCATGGAGGAAGAAGAAGAGGAGGGGGTGGAGGAGAGAGGTGTGTCACAACCAGTAGTAGCATTTTGGAGGCGTGGCGGTGGAACAACCTCCAACACTACTGCACCTTGTCCTGCATCCTTCCCAGCTGCCAAAAGAGTGACCCAATGGGCCGTGAAAGAAAGGTAACGTCCCTGTCCATGCCTGCTGGACCATGAGTCAGCGGTAATATGCACCTTACCGCTGACCGCCCTGTCCAGCGAGGCCAAGACATTGCCTACCACATGCCTGTAGAGAGCCGGAATCGCCTTCCGTGCGAAAAAGTGGCATTTGGGAACCTGCCACTGAGGAACCGCACATTGCACAAACTCACGGAAGGGGGCCGAGTCTACCAACTGAAAAGGCAGCAGTTGAAGCGCTAGCAATTTAGCCAAGCTAGCATTCAACCGCTGGGCATGTGGATGGCTGGGAGTGAACTTCTTTCGACGGTCCAGCAGCTGGGGCAGGGAAATTTGCCTGCTAGAATCGGACGTTGGTGTACTGCTAGCAGAGTGCCCGCAAGTACTTGCCTGTGACACACCTAATTCTACACCTTCATTCCTCTCAGAGCAGGTTTCAGAGAGGAGTGAAGGTATAGTGGGGTTGGAGATCCCAGCTGATGCGGTGCAAGAAGAGGTCAGCTTTGTTCTTTGGTGTGGGTCTTTAAGGTAGGCTTGCCAACGAGCTGCATGGCAGGTCAACATATGTCTGATCAAGCATGTGGTGCCCAAGCGGCTGATGTTTTGGCCACGCGATATACGCTTGAGACATATGTTGCAAACAGCAGCTGTGCGATCTGATGCACTCGCCTCAAAAAAGGACCACACCAAAGAACTTTTTGAATGACGGGCAGAGGCAGCGCCCTGCACAGGCGGAGCTCTGCGGTGTGATTCCGTCGGTGTGCTGCCCATACGCTGGCCACTCAAGGGCATCCTGCCTCGTTGGAGATGTGCCTCCTCCTCATCCTCCTCCTCCTCCTCCTCTCTCCTATTAGGCACCCACGTGGAGTCAGTGACCTCATCATTCCCTTCCTCCTCATCACTGGAGCCAATCTGGCAGTATGCTGCAGCTGCTGGAGCATGACTGCCAGATTGGTGTCCTTCTTGAGCATCCCCTCTCTCTGCTCTCACGCTGCTGCCTTCCTCTAGCTGGGTATCATCATCAGATCCTTCCAAACGCTGGGCATCCTCCTGGAGCATGTACCCAACACTGTGCTCAAACAGTTCGGGGGACTCCTCAGGAGGAGGACATGGTGGGTCTAGGGAAGGATTGACTAATGAAGATAATGATACCAGAGAAGAGGACGCTTTGGCAGCTGCTTTGCCAGTACCCTGAGCCTGGGTGAGAGAGGATGAGGAGGATGAGGTGGGCTTGGTCATCCACTCTACCAAGTCTTCGGCATGATGTGGCTCAACATGTCTGGCTGCCGAAAAGAAGGACAAGCATGTCCCATGGCCATGTGCTGATGACAATGCACCGCGTCCACGACCAGCACTGTTGCCCCCAGACACAGAGCCTGCTTGCCCTCTTTTTTTGCCTCCTGACTGTCTGCCTCTCCTTGTTTGCCTTCCAGACATTTTAATGGATGGCCTGCAGGGAGATGGGAAAAAGAGCAATAAGGGCTACCTTCAGCTGTATACTGTGCAGGAGGCTTAGCAACAATGACACTGACACTGTCCCCTGCCTATCCTTCTCTGTCCCTAAACACAAGGATTGAAAATATGGAACAGCAAAATTGGTTTAGAACAGAATAGCACACTGACACTTTCCCTCACTGTCCTACTCTGTCCCTCCCTACAAACAAGATTTAGCACAGAATAGCACACTGATAATTTCCACGAGTGTCCTTCTCTGTCCCTAAACTCAAGGATTGAAAATATGGAACAGCAAAATTGGTTTAGAACAGAATAGCACACTGACACTTTCCCTCACTGTCCTACTCTGTCCCTCCCTACAAACAAGATTTAGCACAGAATAGCACACTGATAATTTCTACGAGTGTCCTTCTCTATCCCTAAACTCAAGGATTGAAAATATGGAACAGCAAAATTGGTTTAGAACAGAATAGCACACTGTCAGTTTCACTCACTGTACCTCTCTGTCCCTAAACTCAAGGATTGAAAATATGGTTCAGCAAAATAGGTTTAGAACAGAATAGCACACTGACAGTTTCACTCACTGTACCTCTCTGTCCCTAAACTCAAGGATTGAAAATATGGTTCAGCAAAATAGGTTTAGAACAGAATAGCACACTGCCAGTTTCACTCACTGTACCTCTCTGTCCCTAAACTCAAGGATTGAAAATATGGTTCAGCAAAATAGGTTTAGAACAGAATAGCACACTGACAGTTTCACTCACTGTACCTCTCTGTCCCTAAACTCAAGGATTGAAAATATGGTTCAGCAAAATAGCTTTAGAACAGAATAGCACACTGTCAGTTTCACTCACTGTACCTCTCTGTCCCTAAACTCAAGGATTGAAAATATGGTTCAGCAAAATAGGTTTAGAACAGAATAGCACACTGACAGTTTCACTCACTGTACCTCTCTGTCCCTAAACTCAAGGATTGAAAATATGGTTCAGAAAAATAGGTTTAGAACAGAATAGCACACTGACAGTTTCACTCACTGTACCTCTCTGTCCCTAAACTCAAGGATTGAAAATATGGTTCAGCAAAATAGGTTTAGAACAGAATAGCACACTGACAGTTTCACTCACTGTACCTCTCTGTCCCTAAACTCAAGGATTAAAAATATGGTTCAGCAAAATAGGTTTAGAACAGAATAGCACACTGACAGTTTCACTCACTGTACCTCTCTGTCCCTAAACTCAAGGATTGAAAATATGGTTCAGCAAAATAGGTTTAGAACAGAATAGCACACTGTCAGTTTGACTCACTGTACCTCTCAGTCCCTAAACTCAAGGATTGAAAATATGGTTCAGCAAAATAGGTTTAGAACAGAATAGCACACTGTCAGTTTCACTCACTGTACCTCTCTGTCCCTAAACTCAAGGATTGAAAATATGGTTCAGCAAAATAGGTTTAGAACAGAATAGCACACTGACAGTTTCACTCACTGTACCTCTCTGTCCCTAAACTCAAGGATTGAAAATATGGTTCAGCAAAATAGGTTTAGAACAGAATAGCACACTGTCAGTTTCACTCACTGTACCTCTCTGTCCCTAAACTCAAGGATTGAAAATATGGTTCAGCAAAATAGGTTTAGAACAGAATAGCACACTGACAGTTTCACTCACTGTACCTCTCTGTCCCTAAACTCAAGGATTGAAAATATGGTTCAGCAAAATAGGTTTAGAACAGAATAGCACACTGTCAGTTTCACTCACTGTACCTCTCTGTCCCTAAACTCAAGGATTGAAAATATGGTTCAGCAAAATAGGTTTAGAACAGAATAGCACACTGACAGTTACACTCACTGTACCTCTCTGTCCCTAAACTCAAGGATTGAAAATATGGTTCAGCAAAATAGGTTTAGAACAGAATAGCACACTGTCAGTTTCACTCACTGTACCTCTCTGTCCCTAAACTCAAGGATTGAAAATATGGTTCAGCAAAATAGGTTTAGAACAGAATAGCACACTGACAGTTTCACTCACTGTACCTCTCTGTCCCTAAACTCAAGGATTGAAAATATGGTTCAGCAAAATAGGTTTAGAACAGAATAGCACACTGTCAGTTTCACTCACTGTACCTCTCTGTCCCTAAACTCAAGGATTGAAAATATGGTTCAGCAAAATAGGTTTAGAACAGAATAGCACACTGACACTTTCCCTCACTGTCCCTCTCTGTCCCTACAAACAAGGATTAGCACAGAATAGCACACTGACACTTTCCCTCACTGTACCTCTCTGTCCCTACAAACAAGGATTAGCACAGAGATGGAACACACTGACACTTTCCCTCACTGTCCCTCTCTGTCCCTACAAACAAGGATTAGCACAGAATAGCACACTGACACTTTCCCTCACTGTACCTCTCTGTCCCTACAAACAAGGATTAGCACAGAGATGGAACACACTGACACTTTCCCTCACTGTCCCTCTCTGTCCCTACAAACAAGGATTAGCACAGAATAGAACACTGACACTTTCCCTCACTGTACCTCTCTGTCCCTACAAACAAGGATTAGCACAGAGATGGAACACACTGACACTTTCCCTCACTGTACCTCTCTGTCCCTACAAACAAGGATTAGCACAAAATAGCATACTGACACTTTCCCTCACTGTACCTCTCTGTCCCTACAAACAAGGATTAGCACAGAATAGCACACTGTCACTGACACTCTCCCTACCTATCCTTATTTGTCCCTAAACACAAGGAATCCAGGATTAGTAAAGGAAAAATAATGACACTGTCCCTGCCTATGCTTCTCTTTCCCTGCTCTGGAACACACTACACAAGGCCGCCGCGCTGGCAGCCTTTTATAGTGTGGGGCGTGTACTAAACCCCCTCAGCAATAATTGGCCACAGGCATCCTGCCTGTGGCCAATCATTGCTCTCCTCGCTGCCGGCACTGTGATTGGCCAAGCATGCGGGGTCACAGTGCATGCTTGGCCAATCACAGCGCCTGGATGACACTGCGATGGCGTAGTGCATTGTGGGCCGTTCGCGTCACTCGAATTTGGCGCGAACGGCCCAAATCGTTCGATCTTCGTCGAACGATCGAACAGCCGATGTTCGAGTCGAACGTATGTTCGACTCGAACAGGAAGCTCATCCCTACTCAGCTTATGTATGGTGTATCCCCCCCTCATTGGGCATTGCTTTGGGACGTCCCACATAGTAATGACTATGTCGCTCTGTGTCCCGTGATGTACGAGAAAGAAAATAGGATTTTTATAACAGCTTACCTGTAAAATCCTTTTCTTGGAGTACATCACGGGACACAGAGCTCCCACCCCTCTTTTGGGGACACTTATTGCTTTGCTACAAAACTGAGGTACTCCCGGATGGGAGGGGCTTATATAGGGGAGGGTACTTCCGGTTTTGGAAGTTGCCAGTGCCAGCACCTGAAGGTATCTATATAACCCACATAGTAATGACTATGTCGCTCTGTGTCCCGTGATGTACTCCAAGAAAAGGATTTTACAGGTAAGCTGTTATAAAAATCCTATTTTCCTCTCACTTCCTGTTGTCTTCTTCCGTTTGCAAGTAGTAGTCGTTTGTAAGTTGGATGTTTGAAAGTAGGGACCTGCCGTATATACTCTGCAGAATTTGGCCCCTTAGGTGTTGGTGTTGGCACAACACTGTAAGCACTCACAGTTACTCTTGGTGGGTGCTGGAACGCCCTGCTGTCAACTATTATATCAGGAATTGTAATAACATATAATTGTTGAACAGTGGTAGTAAAAATTGGGCCTTTGATGGTGGTGCTGGTGCCACAACACTGTAAGGGCTGACAGTTACTCTTGGTGGGCGCAGCAATGGGCCCTGCTGTGAATTATTAGATCAATAATTATAATTGCATGCCCCTGTTGAACAGGGGCTGAAAAATTGGGCCTTTGGTGGTGGTGGTGGTGGTGGTGGTGGTGTTGTTGACACAACACTGTAAGGCCTGACAGTTACTCTTGGTGGGCGCAGCAATGGGCCCTGCTGTGAATTATTAGATCAATAATTATAATTGCATGCCCCTGTTGAACAGGGGCTGAAAAATTGGGCCTTAGGCACTGGTGGCACAACACTGCAACCCCTCACAGATACTGTACTTGGAGCACAGCAATGAGGCCTGTTGCAAAGTATTGCATCAAAAATTGTAATTACACGCCCCTGTTAAACAGGGGCTGAAAAATTGGGCCTTAGCCACTGGTGGCGGCACCCATAAACCAAAATGATCTTCCAAGCTATCATCATTAATCGGATCATTGAGGAGGAGGAGGAGGATAGCCAGTCAACATAACAGCACAGGCACTCAGCATCAGCATCAGTCTTGAAGGGATGTGACATTTTAAAATCAATTAGTCTGTTATATCAGCATCAGGTGTGTGGTAGCTGGTGGTGATCCAAGACTGGTTCATCTTGATGAAAGTCAGTCGATCAGCCGAGTCGGTGGACAGGCGCACCCTGTGATCCATGACAAATCCTCCAGCAGCACTGAATGTGCGTTCTGAAAGAACGCTGGATGCAGGACAGGCCAGTAGCTCAATTGCATACTGTGCAAGCTCTGGCCAGTGATCCATCCTCAAGACCCAGTAAGCCAGAGGATTTTCGGTGGGGAAGGTGTCCAAGTCTGACCTTGCCCCTAGGTATTCCTGCACCATGTATATCAGACGCTGGCGATGGTTGCTGGAAGCGATCATTCTTTGGGGCTGCGGACTAAAGAATTGTCTGAACGCATCGGTCAGACGGCCACCTTCCCCACCGCTCCTTCTTTGACTGCCCGAAGCCTCAGCAACTCGTTGTCCAGGACCAGGAGTTTGTAACCTCCCAGTCTCTGGGAACACGTTGCACAGACCTTTCTGCAAGGCCTCCCGGAGTTGTCTCATCCTCTGCTCCCTCTGCGACGGTAACATAAGGTCCGCAACCTTACCCTTGTGCCGTGGATCAAGGAGAGTGGCCAACCAGTAATGGTCCTTCTCCTTGATCCGAAGAATACGAGGATCCTTCCGCAGACTTTGCAGGATCAGGGAGGCCATGCAGCGTAGGTTAGCTGAGGCATTCAGTCCGGAGTCCTCTGGGTCACTAAGGACGACATGATCCGCAGCCACCTCCTCCCAGCCACGTACAAGTCCACTGGTTTCTTGGGACTGTAAATCATCCCTAAAAGACTGCTGCTGATGATGCTGAGTGCCAGCCTCCACCTCCATGCTGACACAATCCTCCTCCTCCTCCTCTTCCTGTGCGATGGGTGGGACGGAAGGAACACTGTCTGGGTAAAGGGGGCCTTGAGAGGCAAGGAAGTCCTCCTCTTCCTGCCTCTGTTCTGCCTCAAGTGCCCTGTCCATTATTCCACGCAGCGTGTGCTCCAACAGGTGGACAAGAGGTACAGTGTCACTGATGCATGCACTGTCACTGCTCACCATCCTCGTGGCCTCCTCAAATGGTGCCAGGACAGTGCATGCATCCCTGATCATGCCCCACTGGCGTGGTGAAAAAAACCTGAGCTCCCCTGACCCTGTCCTGGTGCCGTAGTCGCACAGGTACTCATTGATGGCCCTCTGCTGCGTGTGCAGCCGCTGCAGCATGGCCAACGTTGAGTTCCACCTGGTGGGCATGTCACATATAAGGCGGTTCTTGGGCAGGTTCAACTCCTTTTGCAGCTCAGCCAGGCGAGTTCTGGCATTATAAGATCTGCGGAAATGCACACAGACTTTCCTGGCCTGCCTCAGGACATCCTGTAAGCCCGGGTACCTGCCCAAGAACCGCTGCACCACCAGGTTAAGGAAGTGAGCCATACAGGGCACATGGGTCAGTTGTCCCTGTCGGAGGGCGGAGAGGAGGTTGGTGCCATTGTCGCAAACCACCATTCCTGGCTTAAGCTGGCGTGGCGTCAACCACCTCTCGGCCTGCCCCTGCAGAGCAGACAGGACCTCTGCCCCAGTGTGGCTCCTGTCCCCCAAACACACCAGCGCAAGCACGGCATGGCATCTTTTTGCCTGCGTACTTGCGTAGCCCCTTGAACGCCTACGGAGCACCGCTGGTTCCGAGGACAAACCACAGGAAGAGGCCATGGAGGAAGAAGAAGAGGAGGGGGTGGAGGAGAGAGGTGTGTCACAACCAGTAGTAGCATTTTGGAGGCGTGGCGGTGGAACAACCTCCAACACTACTGCACCTTGTCCTGCATCCTTCCCAGCTGCCAAAAGAGTGACCCAATGGGCCGTGAAAGAAAGGTAACGTCCCTGTCCATGCCTGCTGGACCATGAGTCAGCGGTAATATGCACCTTACCGCTGACCGCCCTGTCCAGCGAGGCCAAGACATTGCCTTCCACATGCCTGTAGAGAGCCGGAATCGCCTTCCGTGAGAAAAAGTGGCGTTTGGGAACCTGCCACTGAGGAACCGCACATTGCACAAACTCACGGAAGGGGGCCGAGTCTACCAACTGAAAAGGCAGCAGTTGAAGCGCTAGCAATTTAGCCAAGCTAGCATTCAACCGCTGGGCATGTGGATGGCTGGGAGTGAACTTCTTTCGACGGTCCAGCAGCTGGGGCAGGGAAATTTGCCTGCTAGAATCGGACGTCGGTGTACTGCTAGCAGAGTGGCCGCAAGTACTTGGCTGTGACACACCTAATTCTACACCTTCATTCCTCTCAGTGCAGGTTTCAGAGAGGACTGAAGGTATAGTGGGGTTGGAGATCCCAGCTGATGCGGTGCAAGGAGAGGTCCGCTTTGTTCTTTGGTGTGGGTCTTTAAGGTAGGCTTGCCAACGAGCTGCATGGCAGGTCAACATATGTCTGATCAAGCATGTGGTGCCCAAGCGGCTGATGTTTTGGCCACGCAATATACGCTTGAGACATATGTTGCAAACAGCAGCTGTGCGATCTGATGCACTCGCCTCAAAAAAGGCCCACACCAAAGAACTTTTTGAATGACGGGCAGAGGCAGCGCCCTGCACAGGCGGAGCTCTGCGGTGTGATTCCGTCGGTGTGCTGCCCATACTCTGGCCACCCAAGGGCATCCTGCCTCGTTGGAGATGTGCCTCCTCCTCATCCTCCTCCTCCTCCTCTCTCCTATTAGGCACCCACGTGGAGTCAGTGACCTCATCATCCCCTCCCTCCTCATCACTGGAGCCAATCTGGCAGTATGCTGCAGCTGCTGGAGCATGACTGCCAGATTGGTGTCCTTCTTGAGCATCCCCTCTCTCTGCTCTCATGCTACTGCCTTCCTCTAGCTGGGTATCATCATCAGATTATTCGAAACGCTGGGCATCCTCCTGGAGCATGTACCCAACACTGTGCTTAAACAGTTCGGTTGACTCCTCAGGAGGAGGACATGGTGGGTCTAGGGAAGGAGTGACTAATGATGACATTGATACCAGAGAAGAGGACGCTTTGGCAGCTGCTTTGCCAGTACCCTGAGCCTGGGTGAGAGAGGATGAGGAGGATGAGGTGGGCTTGGTCATCCACTCTACCAAGTCTTCGGCATGATGTGGCTCAACATGTCCAGCTGCCGAAAAGAAGGACAAGCGTGTCCCATGGCCATGTGCTGATGACAATTAGGGATGAGCTTCGCGTTCGAGTCGAACATACGTTCGACTCGAACATCGGCTGTTCGATCGTTCGACGAAGATCGAACGATTTGGGCCGTTCGCGCCAAATTCGAGTGACGCGAACGGCCCACAATGCACTACGCCATCGCAGTGTCATCCAGGCGCTGTGATTGGCCAAGCATGCACTGTGACCCCGCATGCTTGGCCAATCACAGCGCCGGCAGCGAGGAGAGCAATGATTGGCCACAGGCAGGATGCCTGTGGCCAATTATTGCTGAGGGTGTTTAGTACACGCCCCACACTATAAAAGGCCGCCAGCACGGCGGCCTAGTGTAGTGTGTTCCGGAGCAGGGAAAGAGAAGCATAGGCAGGGACAGTGACATTTATTTTTTCTTGCTTAACCTGGATTCCTTTAGTTTAGGGAAAGAGAAGGATAGGTAGGGAGAGTGTCAGTGTGTTTTACTGTGCGAATCCTTGTTTCTAGGGACAGGGAAGGACAGTGAGGGAATTCTCCTTGTGCTATAGTGTGCTTTAAAAAAACATTTTTTCTAGGGACAGAAAACTATAGGTAGGGAGAGTGTCAGTGTGTTTTACTGTGCGAATCCTTGTTTCTAGGGACAGGGAAGGACAGTGAGGGAAATTCTCCTTGTGCTATAGTGTGCTTTAAAAAAACATTTTTTCTAGGGACAGAAAACTATAGGTAGGGAGAGTGTCAGTGTGTTTTACTGTGCGAATCCTTGTTTCTAGGGACAGGGAAGGACAGTGAGGGAAATTCTCCTTGTGCTATAGTGTGCTTTAAAAAAACATTTTTTCTAGGGACAGAAAACTATAGGTAGGGAGAGTGTCAGTGTGTTTTACTGTGCGAATCCTTGTTTCTAGGGACAGGGAAGGACAGTGAGGGAAATTCTCCTTGTGCTATAGTGTGCTTTAAAAAAACATTTTTTCTAGGGACAGAAAACTATAGGTAGGGAGAGTGTCAGTGTGTTTTACTGTGCGAATCCTTGTTTCTAGGGACAGGGAAGGACAGTGAGGGAAATTCTCCTTGTGCTATAGTGTGCTTTAAAAAAACATTTTTTCTAGGGACAGAAAACTATAGGTAGGGAGAGTGTCAGTGTGTTTTACTGTGCGAATCCTTGTTTCTAGGGACAGGGAAGGACAGTGAGGGAAATTCTCCTTGTGCTATAGTGTGCTTTAAAAAAACATTTTTTCTAGGGACAGAAAACTATAGGTAGGGAGAGTGTCAGTGTGTTTTACTGTGCGAATCCTTGTTTCTAGGGACAGGGAAGTACAGTGAGGGAAATTCTCCTTGTGCTATAGTGTGCTTTAAAAAAACATTTTTTCTAGGGACAGAAAACTATAGGTAGGGAGAGTGTCAGTGTGTTTTACTGTGCGAATCCTTGTTTCTAGGGACAGGGAAGGACAGTGAGGGAAATTCTCCTTGTGCTATAGTGTGCTTTAAAAAAACATTTTTTCTAGGGACAGAAAACTATAGGTAGGGAGAGTGTCAGTGTGTTTTACTGTGCGAATCCTTGTTTCTAGGGACAGGGAAGGACAGTGAGGGAAATTCTCCTTGTGCTATAGTGTGCTTTAAAAAAACATTTTTTCTAGGGACAGAAAACTATAGGTAGGGAGAGTGTCAGTGTGTTTTACTGTGCGAATCCTTGTTTCTAGGGACAGGGAAGGACAGTGAGGGAAATTCTCCTTGTGCTATAGTGTGCTTTAAAAAAACATTTTTTCTAGGGACAGAAAACTATAGGTAGGGAGAGTGTCAGTGTGTTTTACTGTGCGAATCCTTGTTTCTAGGGACAGGGAAGGACAGTGAGGGAAATTCTCCTTGTGCTATAGTGTGCTTTAAAAAAACATTTTTTCTAGGGACAGAAAACTATAGGTAGGGAGAGTGTCAGTGTGTTTTACTGTGCGAATCCTTGTTTCTAGGGACAGGGAAAGACAGTGAGGGAAATTCTCCTTGTGCTATAGTGTGCTTTAAAAAAACATTTTTTCTAGGGACAGAAAACTATAGGTAGGGAGAGTGTCAGTGTGTTTTACTGTGCGAATCCTTGTTTCTAGGGACAGGGAAGGACAGTGAGGGAAATTCTCCTTGTGCTATAGTGTGCTTTAAAAAAACATTTTTTCTAGGGACAGAAAACTATAGGTAGGGAGAGTGTCAGTGTGTTTTACTGTGCGAATCCTTGTTTCTAGGGACAGGGAAGGACAGTGAGGGAAATTCTCCTTGTGCTATAGTGTGCTTTAAAAAAAACATTTTTTCTAGGGACAGAAAACTATAGGTAGGGAGAGTGTCAGTGTGTTTTACTGTGCGAATCCTTGTTTCTAGGGACAGGGAAGGACAGCGAGGGAAATTCTCCTTGTGCTATAGTGTGCTTTAAAAAAACATTTTTTCTAGGGACAGAAAACTATAGGTAGGGAGAGTGTCAGTGTGTTTTACTGTGTGAATCCTTGTTTCTAGGGACAGGGAAGGACAGTGAGGGAAATTCTCCTTGTGCTATAGTGTGCTTTAAAAAAACATTTTTTCTAGGGACAGAAAACTATAGGTAGGGAGAGTGTCAGTGTGTTTTACTGTGCGAATCCTTGTTTCTAGGGACAGGGAAGGACAGTGAGGGAAATTCTCCTTGTGCTATAGTGTGCTTTAAAAAAACATTTTTTCTAGGGACAGAAAACTATAGGTAGGGAGAGTGTCAGTGTGTTTTACTGTGTGAATCCTTGTTTCTAGGGACAGGGAAGGACAGTGAGGGAAATTCTCCTTGTGCTATAGTGTGCTTTAAAAAAACATTTTTTCTAGGGACAGAAAACTATAGGTAGGGAGAGTGTCAGTGTGTTTTACTGTGCGAATCCTTGTTTCTAGGGACAGGGAAGGACAGTGAGGGAAATTCTCCTTGTGCTATAGTGTGCTTTAAAAAAACATTTTTTCTAGGGACAGAAAACTATAGGTAGGGAGAGTGTCAGTGTGTTTTACTGTGCGAATCCTTGTTTCTAGGGACAGGGAAGGACAGTGAGGGAAATTCTCCTTGTGCTATAGTGTGCTTTAAAAAAACATTTTTTCTAGGGACAGAAAACTATAGGTAGGAAGAGTGTCAGTTTCTTTCACTGTGATAATCCTTGTTTCTAGGGACAGGGAAGGACAGTGAGGGAAATTCTCCTTGTGCTATAGTGTGCTTTAAAAAAACATTTTTTCTAGGGACAGAAAACTATAGGTAGGAAGAGTGTCAGTTTCTTTCACTGTGATAATCCTTGTTTCTAGGGACAGGGAAGGACAGTGAGGGAAATTCTCCTTGTGCTTTAGTGTGCTTTAAAAAAACATTTTTTCTAGGGACAGAAAACTATAGGTAGGAAGAGTGTCAGTTTCTTTCACTGTGATAATCCTTGTTTCTAGGGACAGGGAAGGACAGTGAGGGAAAGTCTCCTTGTGCTATAGTGTGCTTTAAAAAAACATTTTTTCTAGGGACAGAAAACTATAGGTAGGAAGAGTGTCAGTTTCTTTCACTGTGATAATCCTTGTTTCTAGGGACAGGGAAGGACAGTGAGGGAAATTCTCCTTGTGCTATAGTGTGCTTTAAAAAAACATTTTTTCTAGGGACAGAAAACTATAGGTAGGAAGAGTGTCAGTTTCTTTCACTGTGATAATCCTTGTTTCTAGGGACAGGGAAGGACAGTGAGGGAAATTCTCCTTGTGCTATAGTGTGCTTTAAAAAAACATTTTTTCTAGGGACAGAAAACTATAGGTAGGAAGAGTGTCAGTTTCTTTCACTGTGATAATCCTTGTTTCTAGGGACAGGGAAGGACAGTGAGGGAAATTCTCCTTGTGCTATAGTGTGCTTTAAAAAAAACATTTTTTCTAGGGACAGAAAACTATAGGTAGGAAGAGTGTCAGTTTCTTTCACTGTGATAATCCTTGTTTCTAGGGACAGGGAAGGACAGTGAGGGAAATTCTCCTTGTGCTATAGTGTGCTTTAAAAAAACATTTTTTCTAGGGACAGAAAACTATAGGTAGGAAGAGTGTCAGTTTCTTTCACTGTGATAATCCTTGTTTCTAGGGACAGGGAAGGAAAGTGAGGGAAATTCTCCTTGTGCTATAGTGTGCTTTAAAAAAACATTTTTTCTAGGGACAGAAAACTATAGGTAGGAAGAGTGTCAGTTTCTTTCACTGTGATAATCCTTGTTTCTAGGGACAGGGAAGGACAGTGAGGGAAATTCTCCTTGTGCTATAGTGTGCTTTAAAAAAACATTTTTTCTAGGGACAGAAAACTATAGGTAGGAAGAGTGTCAGTTTCTTTCACTGTGATAATCCTTGTTTCTAGGGACAGGGAAGGACAGTGAGGGAAATTCTCCTTGTGCTATAGTGTGCTAAAGCATTCCTCATCAACCATCTTTGAAATCCTTGTTTTTTGGACAGTCAGGGAAATTGTCGTTGTGCTATTCTGTGCAAAAGCAATCATCCTCAACCATATTTAGAAATCCTTAAGTAAAGGGACAGAGAAGGACACCTGAAGGTAGCCCTTATTGCTTTTTTCCCATCTCCCTGCAGGCCATCTATTAGAATGTCTGGAAGGCAAACAAGGAGAGGCAGACAGTCAGGAGGCAATACAAGAGGGCAAGCAGGCTCTGTGTCTGGGGGCAACAGTGCTGGTCGTGGACGCGGTGCATTGTCATCAGCACATGGCCATGGGACACGCTTGTCCTTCTTTTCGGCAGCTGGACATGTTGAGCCACATCATGCCGAAGACTTGGTAGAGTGGATGACCAAGCCCTCCTCCTCCTCCTCATCCTCTCTCACCCAGGCTCAGGGTACTGGCAAAGCAGCTGCCAAAGCGTCCTCTTCCCTGGTATCAATGTTAGACTCATCATCAGTCACTCCTTCCCTAGACCCACCATGTCCTCCTCCTGAGGAGTCCCCCGAACTGTTTGAGCACAGTGTTGGGTACATGCTCCAGGAGGATGCCCAGCGTTTCGAAGGGTCTGATGATGAAACCCAGCTACAGGAAGGCAGTAGCGTGAGAGCAGACAGAGGGGATGCTCAAGAAGGACACCAATCTGGCAGTCATGTTCCAGCAGCTGCAGCATACTGCCAGATTGGCTCCAGTGATGAGGAGGGAGGGGATGATGAGGTCACTGACTCCACGTGGGTGCCTAATAGGAGAGAGGAGGAGGAGGAGGATGAGGAGGAGGCACATCTCCAACGAGGCAGGATGCCCTTTGGTGGCCAGCGTAAGGGCAGTACACCGACGGAATCACACCGCAGAGCTCCGCCTGTGCAGGGCGCTGCCTCTGCCCGTCATTCAAAAAGTTCTTTGGTGTGGGCCTTTTTTGAGGCTAGTGCATCAGATCGCACAGCTGCTGTTTGCAACATATGTCTCAAGCGTATATCGCGTGGCCAAAACATCAGCCGCTTGGGTACCACATGCCTGACCAGACATATGTTGACCTGCCATGCAGCTCGTTGGCAAGCCTACCTCAAAGACCCACACCAAAGAACAAAGCGGACCTCTCCTTGCACCGCATCAGCTGGGATCTCCAACCCCACTATAACTTCAGTCCTCTCTGAAACATGCACTGAGAGAAATGAAGGTGTAGAATTAGGTGTGTCACAGCCAAGTACTTGCGGCCACTCTGCTAGCAGTACACCGACGTCCGATTCTAGCAGGCAAATTTCCCTGCCCCAGCTGCTGGACCGTCGAAAGAAGTTCACTCCCAGCCATCCACATGCCCAGCGGTTGAATGCTAGCTTGGCTAAATTGCTAGCGCTTCAACTGCTGCCTTTTCAGTTGGTAGACTCGGCCCCCTTCCGTGAGTTTGTGCAATGTGCGGTTCCTCAGTGGCAGGTTCCCAAACGCCACTTTTTCTCACGGAAGGCTATTCCGGCTCTCTACCGGCATGTGGAAGGCAATGTCTTGGCCTCGCTGGACAGGGCGGTCAGCGGTAAGGTGCATATTACCGCTGACTCATGGTCCAGCAGGCATGGACAGGGACGTTACCTTTCTTTCACGGCCCATTGGGTCACTCTTTTGGCAGCTGGGAAGGATGCAGGACAAGGTGCAGTAGTGTTGGAGGTTGTTCCACAGCCACGCCTCCAAAATGCTACTACTGGTTGTGACACACCTCTCTCCTCCACCCCCTCCTCTTCTTCTTCCTCCATGGCCTCTTCCTGTGGTTTGTCCTATGAACCAGCGGTGCTCCGTAGCCGTTCAAGGGGCTACGCAAGTACGCAGGCAAAAAGATGCCATGCCGTGCTTGCGCTGGTGTGTTTGGGGGACAGAAGCCACACTGGGGCAGAGGTCCTGTCTGCTCTGCAGGGCCAGGCCGAGAGGTGGTTGACGCCACGCCACCTTAAGCCAGGAATGGTGGTTTGCGACAATGGCACCAACCTCCTCTCCGCCCTCCGACAGGGACAACTGACCCATGTGCCCTGTGTGGCTCACGTCCTTAACCTGGTGGTGCAGCGGTTCTTGGGCAGGTACCCGGGCTTACAGGATGTCCTGAGGCAGGCCAGGAAAGTCTGTGTGCATTTCCGCAGATCTTATAATGCCAGTGCTCGCCTGGCTGAGCTGCAAAAGGAGTTGAACCTGCCCAAGAACCGCCTTATATGTGACATGCCCACCAGGTGGAACTCAACGTTGGCCATGCTGCAGCGGCTGCACACGCAGCAGAGGGCCATCAATGAGTACCTGTGCGACTACGGCACCAGGACAGGGTCAGGGGAGCTTGTTTTTTTTTCTCCACGCCAGTGGGGCATGATCAGGGATGCATGCACTGTCCTGGCAGCATTTGAGGAGGCCACGAGGATGGTGAGCAGTGACAGTGCATGCATCAGTGACACTGTACCTCTTGTCCACCTGTTGGAGCACACGCTGCGTGGAATAATGGACAGGGCACTTGAGGCAGAACAGAGGCAGGAAGAGGAGGACTTCCTTGCCTCTCAAGGCCCCCTTTACCCAGACAGTGTTCCTTCTGTCCCACCCATCGTACAGGAAGAGGGGGAGGAGGAGGAGGATTGTGTCAGCATGGAGGTGGAGGCTGGCACTCAGCATCATCAGCAGCAGTCTTTTAGGGATGATTTACAGTCCCAAGAAACCAGTGGACTTGTACGTGGCTGGGAGGAGGTGGCTGCGGATCATGTCGTCCTTAGTGACCCAGAGGACTCCGGAGCGAATGCCTCAGCAAACCTACGCTGCATGGCCTCCCTGATCCTGCAAAGTCTGCGGAAGGATCCTCGTATTCTTCGGATCAAGGAGAGGGACCATTACTGGCTGGCCACTCTCCTTGATCCACGGTACAAGGGTAAGGTTGCGGACCTTATGTTACCGTCGCAGAGGGAGCAGAGGATGAGACAACTCCGGGAGGCCTTGCAGAAAGGTCTGTGCAACGCGTTCCCAGAGACTGGGAGGTTACAAACTCCTGGTCCTGGACAACGAGTTGCTGAGGCTTTGGCCAGTCAAAGAAGGAGCGGTGGGGAAGGTGGCCGTCTGACCGATGCGTTCAGACAATTCTTTAGTCCGCAGCCCCAAAGTATGATCGGTTCCAGCAACCATCGCCAGCGTCTGATAAACATGGTGCAGGAATATCTAGGGGCAAGGTCAGACTTGGACACCTTCCCCACCGAAAATCCTCTGGCTTACTGGGTCTTGAGGATGGATCACTGGCCAGAGCTTGCACAGTATGCAATTGAGCTACTGGCCTGTCCTGCATCCAGCATTCTTTCGGAACGCACATTCAGTGCTGCTGGAGGATTTGTCACGGATCACAGGGTGCGCCTGTCCACCGACTCGGTTGATCGACTGACTTTCATCAAGATGAACCGGTCTTGGATCACCACCAGCTACCACACACCTGATGCTGATATAACAGACTAATTGATTTTAACATGTCACATCCCTTCAAGACTGATGCTGATGCTGAGTGCCTGTGCTGTTATGTTGACTGGCTATCCTCCTCCTCCGAGTCCTCAATGATACGATTGATGATGATAGCTTGGAAGATTATTTTTGTTTATGGGTGCCGCCACCAGTGGCTAAGGCCCAATTTTTCAGCCCCTGTTTTACAGGGGCGTGTAATTACAATTTTTTTAGCAATAATTTGCCATAGGGCTCATTGCTGTGCTCCAAGTACAGTATCTGAGAGGGGTTGGAGTGTTGTGGCACCAGTGCCTAAGGCCCAATTTTTCAGCCCCTGTTTAACAGGGGCGTGTCATTACAATTTTTGAAGCAATACTTTGCAACAGGGCTCATTGCTGTGCTCCAAGTACAGTATCTGTGAGGGGTTGTAGTGTTGTGCCACCAGTGCCTAAGGCCCAATTTTTCAGCCCCTGTTCAACAGGGGCATGCAATTACAATTCTTGATCTAATAATTCACAGCAGGGCCCATTCCTGCACCCACCAAGAGTAACTCTGAGGGCTTACAGTGTTGTGGCAACGCCACCACCACCACCACCACCACCACGAAAGGCCCAATTTTTCAGCCCCTGTTCAAAAGGGGCATGTAATTACAATTCTTGATCTAATAATTCACAGCAGGGCCCATTCCTGCACCCACCAAGAGTAACTCTGAGGGCTTACAGTGTTGTGGCAACACCACCACCACCACCACCACCACGAAAGGCCCAATTTTTCAGCCCCTGTTCAACAGGGGCATGCAATTACAATTCTTGATCTAATAATTCACAGCAGGGCCCATTGCTGCACCCACCAAGAGTAACTGTCAGGGCTTACAGTGTTGTGGCACCAGCACCACCATCAAAGGCCCAATTTTTACTACCACTGTTCAACAATTATATGTAATTAAAATTCCTGATATAATAGTTGACAGCAGGGCGTTCCAGCACCAACCAAGAGTAACTGTGAGTGCTTATAGTGTTGTGCCAACACCAACAACTAAGGGGCCTATTTCTGCAGAGTATATACGGCAGGTCCCTACTTTCAAACATCCAACTTACAAACGACTCCTACTTGCAAACGCAAGAAGACAACAGGAAGTGAGAGGAAATCTACCCCTTGGAAGGAAAATTCTCTCCTGTAAGAATTAATATGGGAGAAAGGTGTCTCCTCTGTACTGATGCTTTATCAGCAATCCTTGTTTCAAGAAAAACACCACATTTCAAAAACAGTTGTCATTGGGACGGAAAGTGAGGTGAAATGTTCTGAACAGGGGCACAGACAGCAAAACAAATGTTACAGGGGTGATAACCCTTACCTATGTTTTCCAAAAAGTTTAAAAATAGATTTTTGGGCTGGAGCTACACTTAAACAATGTACCTGTTCAAAATTACAAACAGATTCTTCATAAGAACAAACCTACAGTCCCTGTCTTGTATGCACCGCCTGTATACGGCTGTTCAGAGTATATAGGGCCTTTTTTATTTTATGTGCGGGGTTCCCCTTAATATCCATACAAGACCCAAAGGGGCTGGTATTGGGCTGGGGTAGGGGGGGGGGTCATGGGGTAGCTATGCCATTTTTCTTAAAGATTTTCATCCATATTACCGGGACCAGACATTACATTAAAGCCGCAAGCAGTTTTAAATGGCTTTTTTTTCCTTTAGAAGTGTCATTTTGTGCAGGGACAGTTCTAAACACGGGAAACACGTGGCACTTCACAGGCATACTTTAGACACCCCCCAGGTACGATATTTAAAGGAATATTTGACTTTTTTTTTTCACTTTATGCATCATTAAAATGACTGCTCCCGAAAAACGACCGTTTTTAAAACTTCTTTTTGCATTGATACATGTCCCCTGGTGCACAACCCGGGTTCCCAAACCCTTTTTAGGACAATAACATGCATAATAGTTGTTATAATTAGCACTTTAGAATTCGAACGTTCGCATCCATTGTATTTAATAGGGTTCTAATGTTCGTACAAACTTTCGGTCCGTTCGCGGGTTCTGGTGCGAACCGAACCCGGGGGTGTTCGGCTCATCACTAATGACAATGCACCGCGTCCACGACCAGCACTGTTGCCCCCAGACACAGAGCCTGCTTGCCCTCTTTTTTTGCCTCCTGACTGTCTGCCTCTCCTTGTTTGCCTTCCAGACATTTTAATGGATGGCCTGCAGGGAGATGGGAAAAACAGCAATAAGGGCTACCTTCAGGTGTATACTGTGCAGGAGGCTTAGCAACAAAGACACTGACACTGTCCCCTGCCTATCCTTCTCTGTCCCTAAACACAAGGATTTGCAATATGCTTCAGCAAGATTGGTTTAGCACAGAATAGCACACTGACAGTTTCCACGAGTGTCCTTCTCTGTCCCTAAACTCAAGGATTTCAAATATGGTTCAGCAAGATTGGTTTAGGACAGAATAGCACACTGACACTTTCCCTCACTGTCCTTCTCTGTCCCTACAAACAAGATTTAGCACAGAATAGCACACTGATAGTTTCCCCGAGTGTCCTTCACTGTCCCTAAACTCAAGGATTTCAAATATGGTTCAGCAAGATTGGTTTAGAACAGAATAGCACACTGACAGTTTCCACGAGTGTCCTTCTCTGTCCCTAAACTCAAGGATTTCAAATATGGTTCAGCAAGATTGGTTTAGGACAGAATAGCACATTGACACTTTCCCTCACTGTCCTTCTCTGTCCCTACAAACAAGATTTAGCACAGAATAGCACACTGATAGTTTCCCCGAGTGTCCTTCACTGTCCCTAAACTCAAGGATTTCAAATATGGTTCAGCAAGATTGGTTTAGAACAGAATAGCACACTGACAGTTTCCCCGAGTGTCCTTCACTGTCCCTAAACTCAAGGATTTCAAATATGGTTCAGCAAGATTGGTTTAGGACAGAATAGCACACTGACACTTTCCCTCACTGTCCTTCTCTGTCCCTACAAACAAGATTTAGCACAGAATAGCACACTGATAGTTTCCCTGAGTGTCCTTCACTGTCCCTAAACTCAAGGATTTCAAATATGGTTTAGCAAGATTGGTTTAGAACAGAATAGCACACTGACAGTTTCCACGAGTGTCCTTCTCTGTCCCTAAACTCAAGGATTTCAAATATGGTTCAGCAAGATTGGTTTAGGACAGAATAGCACACTGACACTTTCCCTCACTGTCCTTCTCTGTCCCTACAAACAAGATTTAGCACAGAATAGCACACTGATAGTTTCCCCGAGTGTCCTTCACTGTCCCTAAACTCAAGGATTTCAAATATGGTTCAGCAAGATTGGTTTAGAACAGAATAGCACACTGACAGTTTCCACGAGTGTCCTTCTCTGTCCCTAAACTCAAGGATTTCAAATATGGTTCAGCAAGATTGGTTTAGGACAGAATAGCACACTGACACTTTCCCTCACTGTCCTTCTCTGTCCCTACAAACAAGATTTAGCACAGAATAGCATACTGATAGTTTCCCCGAGTGTCCTTCACTGTCCCTAAACTCAAGGATTTCAAATATGGTTCAGCAAGATTGGTTTAGAACAGAATAGCACACTGACAGTTTCCCCGAGTGTCCTTCACTGTCCCTAAACTCAAGGATTTCAAATATGGTTCAGCAAGATTGGTTTAGGACAGAATAGCACACTGACACTTTCCCTCACTGTCCTTCTCTGTCCCTACAAACAAGATTTAGCACAGAATAGCACACTGATAGTTTCCCCGAGTGTCCTTCACTGTCCCTAAACTCAAGGATTTCAAATATGGTTCAGCAAGATTGGTTTAGGACAGAATAGCACACTGACACTTTCCCTCACTGTCCTTCTCTGTCCCTACAAACAAGATTTAGCACAGAATAGCACACTGATAGTTTCCCCGAGTGTCCTTCACTGTCCCTAAACTCAAGGATTTCAAATATGGTTCAGCAAGATTGGTTTAGGACAGAATAGCACACTGACACTTTCCCTTACTGTCCTTCTCTGTCCCTACAAACAAGATTTAGCACAGAACAGCACACTGATAGTTTCCCCGAGTGTCCTTCACTGTCCCTAAACTCAAGGATTTCAAATATGGTTCAGCAAGATTGGTTTAGGACAGAATAGCACACTGACACTTTCCCTCACTGTCCTTCTCTGTCCCTACAAACAAGATTTAGCACAGAATAGCACACTGATAGTTTCCCCGAGTGTCCTTCACTGTCCCTAAACTCAAGGATTTCAAATATGGTTCAGCAAGATTGGTTTAGGACAGAATAGCACACTGACACTTTCCCTCACTGTCCTTCTCTGTCCCTACAAACAAGATTTAGCACAGAATAGCACACTGATAGTTTCCCCGAGTGTCCTTCACTGTCCCTAAACTCAAGGATTTCAAATATGGTTCAGCAAGATTGGTTTAGAACAGAATAGCACACTGACAGTTTCCACGAGTGTCCTTCTCTGTCCCTAAACTCAAGGATTTCAAATATGGTTCAGCAAGATTGGTTTAGGACAGAATAGCACACTGACACTTTCGCTCACTGTCCTTCTCTGTCCCTACAAACAAGATTTAGCACAGAATAGCACACTGATAGTTTCCCCGAGTGTCCTTCACTGTCCCTAAACTCAAGGATTTCAAATATGGTTCAGCAAGATTGGTTTAGGACAGAATAGCACACTGACACTTTCCCTGAGGCCTCGTACACACGACCGATTTTCTTGGCAAGAACCAGCAAGAAACTTGCTGGCAGAGAGGTCTTGCCGAGTAAATCGGTCGTGTGTACGTGGCTATCGGGTTTCTCGTTGAGAAAACCGACAAGAAACCTCGACGAGAAAATAGAGAACCTGCTCTCTATTTTCTCGTCGAGATTCTCCTCGGCATGTTTCTCGATGAGAAAAGTGAGTGTGTGTACACTTACCTGTCCTCCCGGAAGCCCGCGCATGTTCGAAATGAATTTGACGCATGCGCGGTAGCTTCCTAGGCATACGTAGGGTATACCAAGATGGCGGCGACGGCATCGAATGTGACGAGCGCATGCTCGTCGTAGTCGATGACGTCACCGCATACGCTCCATTCAAAGAACCGCGGGTTCTTTGAAACGAGCGTGTGTACACTCGGCCGGGACAAGTTTCTTGTCCAAGAATCTCTTTTTTTTCCAATTAACTTTTTTTTTTTTTATTATTTATATGAAGCAGTTCACAGGTCATAAGAATACAGAGATACCAAAAGATCAAAAAAAAGAGATAATGGACATATGCCAATAGACAGCAGCCTATGTCATACAAGAAGCAAGCATAGTGGGGCATGGGCCCGTGGGCTGGGAGATGCAAATAGGAAATGGAAGGGCCCACCCCGTCAGTGGCAAAGTCTACAAACATAATACAATGGGCAGTATCAAACAGTGAGGAGCACCAACACGACTGCATCAGTATTCTGCAACATAAAAAAAATAAAATAAAAATAAAAGTTCAGAGGGGAGGAAAAAGGAAAGAGGGGGGGGAGAGAAGAAAGAGAGAAAAGGGGGAGAAATTAAGAGAAGAGACAGTGAAGAGAAGGTCTAAGTTACCAAGTCTGCTCCCACGCCCGCTCCCGGGATGTCCTCCTGCCGGCGCCACTCCCTCCAGACCTCATCATGGTCCTCTAGCCTATCACGTATCCTGGCCGTCATCCTCTCCATGAGTTCCACGTCTTTGATCCTGGAGTACAGGGCCTCCTGGGACGGGGGTACGGTCCTTTTCCAGTTGAGAGCCACTAGGCATCTGGCTGCCGTCAAAATATGTCTAAGTAGTTTTTTGTAGGGCTTGGCAACTTTAGGCTGCTCAAGGCCCAGCAAAAACAGTTTGGGTGTCAAGGGAATTGGTACCTCCAGGAGACAGGTCAGTAGTTGTTGTGTGGATTGCCAGAACGGGACCAAGAGGGGACAGGACCAGTACATGTGGAAGAGAGAGCCTCTGTCCTGCAGGCAGCGCCAGCAGCGATCGGATGTGGAGGGGTAAATTTTATGGAGTATATCTGGGGTCTGGTACCAAAAAAAAAGAATCTTGTACGAGTTTTCCTTGTACAGGGTGCACAGGGAGCTTTTAGCAGCTTGCCTCCAGACGGCCTGCCATGCCTCCTCCGACAGCACCTCTCCCAGCTCTCTCTCCCATCGCAGCATGTAGGCATGTTTCCCGTGAGCCGGGATGTTAAACTCATTCAAAATCTGGTACATGTCCGTGATCTGTCCCCTCCTGTGACGTCCCTCCAGAACAATGCGTTCAAACGTGGAGGGGGGCGAGAATTGAAGTTGTGGGGCTATGGTCTGGGCGAAATGCCTGATCTGCAGGTAACTATAGAACGCCTGTTGTGGCAGGTCGTGTTTGGTTTGGAGCTCCGAGAATGTCAGCAGCCTACGGGATCTTGGGTCAACTAGATGGCCGAAGTGGAATAAGTTCCGCGAGGCCCAGGGCCAGGACATCTGGTGGGTTAGGCTTTCTGGTATTTTAGGGTTGCAGATGAAAGAGTTCATCAGTGAATATTTTGACATGAGGTCTGTTTCACGGGACAGCTTGCGCCAGAGCCCTCGAAGCAAGGACATGGAGCCTAATAGGCGAACGGGGTCCACCTTCACGTCTGCATCCCAGAGGAGGCTGTTGGGGTGTACTGGGGCTAACCAAATCTTCTCCACCTCCGTCCATTTATTGTAGGACCTCTGGGGAAACCAGGAGACAACCGCACGGAGCTGGGCTGCTTGGTAGTAGCGGACAAAGTTAGGGAACGCCAGACCCCCCTCCCTACGTGATGCCATCATGACCGAGCACGGTATCCTGTGCTTTTTATAGTTCCAGACATACCGGAGGATATCGCACTGGAGCTTGCGTAGCTGGGCGTATGAGATAGGGATAGGTAGCGTCTGAAATAGATATAGGAGCTTGGGGAGAATGACCATTTTGATGGACGTTATTCGTCCCAAGAGGGAAATACGATGAGCTTTCCATTTTTGAAGGAGCTCCCTGATTGTTTGATACAATGGGGGGAAGTTGGCTTGGTAAAGGGAGCTAAAGGATGGGGTCAGACGGACCCCCAGATATCTAAGAGAGGACTCTTCCCACTTATAGGGAAAGTTCAACTTTAACTGATGGACCCCCTCTAACGGGATGTTAACTGGGAGGGCCGTGGACTTTGACGCGTTCGTTTTATACCCCGAAAGCAACCCATATTTATCGAATTCAGCGTGGAGGTTAGGCAGGGATATCTCGGGGCGAGTTAGGGTAAGGATGATATCATCCGCGAATAGGGAAATTTTAAATTCCTTCCCCCTCACCGAAACGCCCTTGATGTCCGGATTCCCCCTGATGGTCGCCGCCAGGGGCTCCACACACAGGGCAAAGAGCAATGGCGAGAGCGGGCAGCCCTGGCGTGTACCATTAGCTATTGAGAAGGAGGGGGATGAGGCAAAGGGGGTTTTGACTTGGGAGGTGGGATTTGTGTAGAGGTGTTGCACCGCCTGCAGGAACGGGCCCCTGAAACCCATATGTCGCAGGGTGGCTAACATAAAGGGCCAACTCAAGCGATCGAAGGCCTTCTCCGCGTCAAGACTGAGGATCAGGGCTTCTACTTTATCTCTGTTAGCAACATCTATCAAGTCAATGACCTTCCTTGTGTTGTCTCCTGCCTGACGTAGGGGGACAAATCCCACCTGATCCAGATGTATCAGGGAGGGGAGGATAACATTCAGCCTGATCGATAGAAGTTTAGTGAAAATCTTCAGGTCTGAATTCAGTAGGGCTATAGGCCTGTAACTGGCGCATGAGGCAGGGTCCTTATCCGGCTTCGGAATGAGGGTCAAAAAGGAACCCTGCATGTCACTCGGAATGGGAGTCTGTTGGAGAAAGGCGTTAAATAACCTGGTCATATGGGGACTCAAGAGAGGCAAGAAGGTTTTATAGTATTCGTATGGTAACCCGTCCGGGCCAGGGGACTTATGGGCTGGTAGGTCTTTAACAGTTGCCGCTAGTTCCTCCGCCGAAATTGGGGCGTTAAGGTCCCGTATGTCTTCCTCGCGGAGTCGGGGTAGTCCCGCCTGTTCTAGGTATTGAGTCATCCGATCTGTCAAATCGGGTGAGGGGGGATAGTGTGGGATCTCTGCTTTGTTGTAGAGGTCTGCGTAAAAGTCAGCGAAGGTATTTGCTATGTCCTGGGGGTGGGTGATCAAGTCGCCCCCTCTGTTCCGTATTTGCGAAGGGGTAGATGCTAGTGCCCGATCTGTCAATTTCCGAGCCAAGAGTGATTGCGCCTTGTTGCCTTTATCGTAGTAAAGCTGTTTTAGGCGTATCAACGCCTTTTCCACTTGGCCCATCGCAAGGTCTCGAAGCGTCATGCGAACCCGCACTATATGACGTAGGAGTGCGGTGGTCGGCGAGCGCGGGAGTTGGGCCTCAAGGTCCCTAAGTTGTTTTTCTGCCAGCAGTCTAGCTGCGTTGGCATCCCTCTTCATTGCTGAGGAGAGAGCCAAGCATCGTCCCCGCAGAACAGCCTTGTGGGCAGCCCACAGTATGGAGGGGGTGACGTCCGGAGTGTCGTTTTCGACAAAGTAGTGCCGTAGGGTGGTCTCTAACTCAACTTTCGAGGGGGTGTGCTGTAGAAGGAAGGTGTTCATCCTCCAGTTGTAGGGTCGGCGTAGGGGGGTGTCTAGGTTTAATGAGAGCGTGATGGGGGCATGATCGGACCAGAAGATGGGCAGTATGTGCGCCGATTCCGTGATACGCAGTGTGTTATTATTCACGAAGAAATAGTCTATGCGCGAGTGGGTGCGGTGGGGGGCTGAGTAGAACGTGTATTGGCGGTCTCCCGGGTGAAGGGCCCTCCAGGCATCGAACCAGGCGTGTCTCCTGGTAAGCTGTCGAAACATCTTTGAGTCTCTGAGGGTACGGGGTTGTGGTGCACGGGGGCTTGCCACTAGGCGGTCGTGGGTTGCGGAGTGGGCCAGGTTAAAGTCTCCCCCGATCACCAGGAAGCCATGGGGCTCTCGGGAGAGGCAGGCTTGAACCCTGCTGAGGAAGCAGTTTTGTCGCGTATTCGGGGCATATACGACGCAGAGGGTAATGGCCTGTGTCCGCCAGAGACCTCGAAGTATGAGAAAGTGTCCCCGTGGATCCAGGTAGGAGGAGGAGCAAGTAAAGGGGGTTCCCTTCCTAAACAGGATGGCGACGCCCGCCCGCTTATGCTGGCCGAAGGCCTGGAATACTTGAGGGAAGTGTCTAGAAGCAAACGTGAAGGAGTCCCCCTTGTTAAAGTGCGTTTCCTGCACCATAATAATGTCCGCCCCTGACTGCCTAAACTCCCGGAGCGCCAAATGTCTTTTTTTGTTGGAGTTAAGTCCGTGTACGTTCAGTGAGAAAATCCTAGCCATTGTACAGTGAGGGGTGTGCTATAGCGGTACTTATCTGGTGAGGCGGATGTTTCGACCAGGCAGAGGAGGGCGGCGTCCACACGAGGAGGGCCAGGAGCCAATGGGGCCGGGAAGCAGACTGCGGAAGAGAAAGACAGAGAAATCTACAAAAAAGGGGAAAAAAGAGGGTAAGAACAGTAATAACAAACAAATCAAACATTTCGCAAATAGGCACTAATAGACCGAGGGGTCACAGGGCCTTAACCAGTTCCGATTGGACTCCCCGACTGGGGTTCAAAAAAAAAAACCCAGGTCGGGGAGACTCGGATGGACCAAGGTCCAAGAAGGAACTAACTGGTGGTAAAACCACGGGGGGGTCTGTAACCGTGAAGTCAACCAACTAGGGAGGGCTGAACCAACACAGCCCGGGCATCAAAACCAAAAACAAAGCAAGGGCCATCGGGGGGATAGTCACATAAAGAAGGCTTGCAGTCGTCCATGAGCACTGTGTGGCTCTCAGCATTGCCTGGCCAGGTAGAGAGAGGAACATGAGCAGATTAACTGGGTGCCTTATGTTTGGGTGGTTTGTGCAGGGGCTCCCGACCCCTGGAGCGCTTGGTCGGCAGGACCTTTTTCCATAATACCGGAGGTGGGGGGGGGTGGCCACCAAATTCCAGTCCGGCAGTTGGGGGACGGAGATCCCCAAGGCGTCACAGAAGGAGTCCAGATCCTCTGGGTAGCGTAGGGCAGCAGATTTTCCTTGATGCCGGGCGCTCAAGCTGAAGGGAAAGCCCCATCTGTAAGGAATGTCGTTTTCTTGCAATGAGCGCAGCAGCGGTTGCAGGAGCCTGCGCTTCTGGAGCGTGATCCACGATAGGTCTGGGTAGATCTGCACTTGGGAGTTGTCAAAGACCAGATTGCGGATAGAGCGTGCTTTACGCATAATGTCCTCTTTCAGCGGGTATGATTGTAGCCGGCAAATAATGTCTCTTGGTTTAGAGGGAGGGCCTTTCGGGCGAAGGGCTCTGTGGGCTCTGTCCATACCGATATGTGTATCCGCTGGGGCTCCCAAGAGGTTGTTGAACATCCCCTGTAGCGTGGTCTGTAGATCTTCGGCTTCCTCTGACTCGGGTAGGCCTCGCACTCGGATATTGTTCCTGCGCCCCCTATTGTCCAGGTCCTCCACCTGGCGTTGCATGTCGCGTAGCATGAGACGGTGGTCCGAGCCCTGGATTTGGGTGCGATGGACCGCCAGCTTGGTCTCCTGTATCTCTTCCTCCGCCATTTCCACCCTGTCCGCTAAGTGTTTGAGGCCTGCTTGTATGGACTGAATTTCTGTTCGGCAGGTGGCCTTTACATCTGCTATTAATTGTTTAAAGTCCTCCTTAGTGGGAATTGCTTGAAAATATGAATGCCAGGAGGGGTATCCCCCTCCGTCCTGATCCCAGGGTGTGTGAGTGTACGGGGGGTGTAGGTGATGAGCCCCAACAGGGTCCCCCCGAGCCTGGGCAGCATGCTGCACAGACGGCGGATCCCAAGGCTCAGACCATGAAGCAGCGTGAGGGGGGCTCGGGGTGGGTGCAGGGGAGTCCGGCCTTGAAGATGGAGGCCTGGTCTGTGCCATCTGGGCCCCGGAGGGGGGTGACGGAGCCGTTAGGTGACCCTCGGTGCGGCTGCTGTCCCCTAAGCGGGAAGGCCTCTGGGCCTTTGGCAGCGCCAGATCCCCCCCGAAGGTGGGGGAGGGCCTCCTGTCCCCCCCAAGCCCCGGGGCCCCCGATTGATGTACGGGGCTCGGGAGCGCCGGAAAGACATGTGAGTCCCCCAGGGGGGAAGGGGAGAGAGAGCCGGCATCCTGCGTTTCCCATTCCGGGGCTGTTCTCAGCGGCCCGGGGAGGGCCTCGGTACACTGCGTGTACTGCGATGGAGGCTGAGCTGCGGCCTTCTCTCTGCACGGAGCAGGTAGGACGTGTGTGGGGGGTTGGCGGGCACTCACCGCTTGTGAAGGCTCAGCGGAGCTCGGTGCCTGGGAAGAGGATGCAGGCAGATCCTGAGGCTGGTGGCGATTCTGCGGGGAAGGCGGTGTGGAGGCTCTGTGGTGGTGTGCCTCGGCGTCCGGCGCCATTTTGCTGTGTCCGCCCGGCGGCATGTCAGGGAGCCTGAAATAGTCCCTGAAGGACGCAGAAGCCCCCGGCAGCGGCAGGGATGATCCCCTGGCTGAGGAGGAGCGGGTGGTGCGAGTCAGGCTCATGGATGGGTGGATTTTCCCCCGATATTAGGCCTAATAGCTGCGGGCTGGAGGAGAGCTCTCAGGCTGAGCGTCCGTCCAGGTCGGCTTCCGGTCACGCCCCCCCTTGTCCAAGAATCTCGTCTAAAAAAACGACATCTTTTTTTCAACGAGAATCTCGGCCATGTGTACGAGGCCTCACTGTCCTTCTCTGTCCCTACAAACAAGATTTAGCACAGAATAGCACACTGATAGTTTCCCCGAGTGTCCTTCACTGTCCCTAAACTCAAGGATTTCAAATATGGTTCAGCAAGATTGGTTTAGGACAGAATAGCACACTGACACTTTCCCTCACTGTCCTTCTCTGTCCCTACAAACAAGATTTAGCACAGAATAGCACACTGATAGTTTCCCCGAGTGTCCTTCACTGTCCCTAAACTCAAGGATTTAAAATATGGTTCAGCAAGATTGGTTTAGGACAGAATAGCACACTGACACTTTCCCTCACTGTCCTTCTCTGTCCCTACAAACAAGATTTAGCACAGAATAGCACACTGATAGTTTCCCTGAGTGTCCTTCACTGTCCCTAAACTCAAGGATTTCAAATATGGTTCAGCAAGATTAGTTTAGAACAGAATAGCACACTGACAGTTTCCACGAGTGTCCTTCTCTGTCCCTAAACTCAAGGATTTCAAATATGGTTCAGCAAGATTGGTTTAGGACAGAATAGCACACTGACACTTTCCCTCACTGTCCTTCTCTGTCCCTACAAACAAGATTTAGCACAGAATAGCACACTGATAGTTTCCCCGAGTGTCCTTCACTGTCCCTAAACTCAAGGATTTCAAATATGGTTCAGCAAGATTGGTTTAGGACAGAATAGCACACTGACACTTTCCCTCACTGTCCTTCTCTGTCCCTACAAACAAGATTTAGCACAGAATAGCACACTGACAGTTTCCCCGAGTGTCCTTCTCTGTCCCTAAACTCAAGGATTTCCAATATGGTTCAGCAAGATTGGTTTAGCACAGAATAGCACACTGATAGTTTCCCCGAGTGTCCTTCACTGTCCCTAAACTCAAGGATTTAAAATATGGTTCAGCAAGATTGGTTTAGGACAGAATAGCACACTGACACTTTCCCTCACTGTCCTTCTCTGTCCCTACAAACAAGAATTAGCACAGAATAGCACACTGATAGTTTCCCTGAGTGTCCTTCACTGTCCCTAAACTCAAGGATTTCAAATATGGTTCAGCAAGATTAGTTTAGAACAGAATAGCACACTGACAGTTTCCACGAGTGTCCTTCTCTGTCCCTAAACTCAAGGATTTCAAATATGGTTCAGCAAGATTGGTTTAGGACAGAATAGCACACTGACACTTTCCCTCACTGTCCTTCTCTGTCCCTACAAACAAGATTTAGCACAGAATAGCACACTGATAGTTTCCCCGAGTGTCCTTCACTGTCCCTAAACTCAAGGATTTCAAATATGGTTCAGCAAGATTGGTTTAGGACAGAATAGCACACTGACACTTTCCCTCACTGTCCTTCTCTGTCCCTACAAACAAGATTTAGCACAGAATAGCACACTGACAGTTTCCCCGAGTGTCCTTCTCTGTCCCTAAACTCAAGGATTTCCAATATGGTTCAGCAAGATTGGTTTAGCACAGAATAGCACACTGATAGTTTCCCTCACTGTCCTTCTCTGTCCCTACAAACAAGATTTAGCACAGAATAGCACACTGATAGTTTCCACGAGTGTCCTTCTCTGTCCCTAAACTCAAGGATTTCAAATACGGTTCAGCAAGATTGGTTTAGAACAGAATAGCACACTGACATTTTCCCTCACTGTCCTTCTCTGTCCCTACAAACAAGGATTAGCACAGAATAGCACACTGACACTTTCCCTCACTGTCCTTCTCTGTCCCTACAAACAAGGTTTAGCACAGAATGACACACTGACACTCTCCCTACCTATCCTTCTCCGTCCCTAAACACAAGGAATCCAGGATTAGTAAAGGAAAAAAATGACACTGTCCCTGCCTATGCTTCTCTTTCCCTGCTCCGGAACACACTACACAAGGCCGCCGCGCTGGCGGCCTTTTATAGTGTGGGGCGTGTACTAAACCCCCTCAGCAATAATTGGCCACAGGCATCCTGCCTGTGGCCAATCATTGCTCTCCTCGCTGCCGGCGCTGTGATTGGCCAAGCATGCGGGGTCACAGTGCATGCTTGGCCAATCACAGCGCCTGGATGACACTGCGATGGCGTAGTGCATTGTGGGCCGTTCGCGTCACTCGAATTTGGCGCAAACGGCCCAAATCGTTCGATCTTCGTCGAACGATCGAACAGCCGATGTTCGAGTCGAACGTATGTTCGACTCGAACACGAAGCTCATCCCTATAAATGGATAGAAAACTGGCTAAAAGACAGAATTTAGAGAGTCGTGGTTAATGATTCTTACTCTGAATGGTCTAAGGTTATCAGTGGTGTACCCCAAGGTTCAGTGTTGGGACTAGAGATGTGAAGTCCCGGAAAAAAAAAATTGAAAAATTCGAAAAAAAAAATGTGTTTTTTTCCTGAAGGCTTTTTTGTTTTTTCCCCAAAAATTGGGTAGCGGGGTGCCAATTTGCAGTGTGTTGTAAAGACTATTGTTATCTTGAGAATATCCCCAGCTCCCTCCGGAGTCTCTTTAAGATATTGCAGCAACTGTTGTTTAATCATATGGAACATTGTGGAACTTATGGTACAGGGAGAAAGGGACTCCATTGCCATGGGTATTAAATAGACTATGGTACCCACAGTGCAGCTGTACTCCCAAAGTGCATTGCATCCCCGCACAGCTTTCTGGGGGAGGTTACTTAAAGGAAGGGAGGAGCTATACTCACTCTCTCTGGACTTGGCCTTCTATCAAGCAGGAAGTCTGTGTGAGGCCTGCTGCCAGAGCGTCTAGGCCCAAAGCCTGGGCCTACAGCTTTTGCGGAGGATCACTCAGCCTAATAAGGGATCCTCTTCCGAGCGACCAGCTTTCGCTTCCCAGAGACCGGAGTCATCCATCCACTGATATCCAGTGTGGCTGTGAGAGGGATCGGAGACTGCAAGTTGCGGAGAGGCCGCGGATTGAGGCACTGACAGAGGGACGTGTCAATGGGACAAAGCCTGTTTGGTGAGAGGGCACCTGCCCGGATTTTATTACTGCTGCGTAGGTCTGTGACCTACTGAAGGCCTGCCATTATTATAGTGGTGTGTCACACAGAAGGCCATTGAGCATCTCGTGGTAGCCGTATGGTTTAAAGTTGGTGTTCGCACCGTCAGAGAGGTTCATATCCATAAACATTGTGGATGTTCAGTTAGTCTTCTTTTCCATTACCCTGAGGATTACAAATGTTATGTGCACCAACGTTTGCTAGCGAAGACTCCTACTATTGAAGGAACTGTACATTGAAATTAGTCAGGCCTGACTAGAACTGTTAGTGACGGTACAGGGGTGTAATATTACCCATTAGGGGGAGCTCACGAGCATAGTTAGTTTACTTATGAAGGAAGTGTGCATTAATGTTGTGTTTCGCTATTGATATATACAGTGGCTACGGAAAATATTCAGACCCCCTTAAATTTTTAACTCTTTGTTATATTGCAGCCATTTGCTAAAATCATTTAAGTTCATTTTTTCCCTCATTAATGTACACACAGCACCCCATATTGACAGAAAAACCCAGAATTGTTGACATTTTTGCAGATTTATTAAAAAAGGAATATTGAAATATCACATGGTTCTAAGTATTCAGACCCTTTGCTGTGACACTCATATATTTAACTCAGGTGCTGTCCATTTCTTCTGATCATCCTTGAGATGGTTCTACACCTTCATTTGAGTCCAGCTGTGTTTGATTATACTGATTGGACTTGATTAGGAAAGCCACACACCTGTCTATATAAGACCATACAGCTCACAGTGCATGTCAGAGTAAATGAGAATCATGAGGTCAAAGGAACTGCCTGAAGAGCTCAGAGACAGAATTGTGGCAAGGCACAGATCTGGCCAAGGTTACAAAAAAAATTCTGCTGCTCTTAAGGTTCCCAGGAGCACAGTGGCCTCCATGATCCTTAAATGGAAGACGTTTGGGATGACCACAACCCTTCCTAGAGCTGGCCGTCCGGCCAAACTGAGCTATCGGGGGAGAAGAGCCTTGGTGAGAGAGGTAAATAAGAACCCAAAGATCACTGTGGCTGAGCTCCAGAGATGCAGTCGGGAGATGGGAGAAAGTTGTAGAAAGTCAACCATCACTGCAGCCCTCCACCTGTCGGGGATTTATGGCAGAGTGGCCCGACGGAAGCCTCTCTTCAATGCAAGACACATGAAAGCCCGCATGGAGCTTGCTAAAAAAAACACCTGAAGGACTCCAAGATGGTGAGAAATAAGATTCTCTGGTCTGATTAGACCGAGATAGAACTTTTTGGTCTTAATTCTAAGCGGTATGTGTGGAGAAAACCAGGCACTGCTCATCACCTGTCCAATACAGTCGCAACAGTGAAGCATGGTGGTGGCAGCATCATGCTGTGGGGGTGTTTTTCAGCTGCAGGGACAGGGTGACTGGTTTCAATTGAGGGAAAGATGAATGCGGCCAAGTACAGGGATATCCTGGACGAAACCCTTCTCCAGAGTGCTCAGGACCTCAGACTGGGCCGAAGGTTTACCTTCCAACAAGACAATGACCCTAAGCACACAGCTAAAACAATGAAGGAGTGGCTTCACAACAACTCAGTGACTGTTCTTGAATGGCCCAGCCAGAGCCCTGACTTAAACCCAATTGAGCATCTCTGGAGAGACCTAAAAATGGCTGTCCACCAATGTTTACCATCCAACCTGACAGAACTGGAGAGGATCTGCAAGGAGGAATGGCAGAGGATCCCCAAATCCAAGTGTGAAAAACGTGTTGCATCCTTCCCCAAAAAGACTCATGGCTGTATTAGATCAAAAGGGTGCTTCTACTAAATATTGAGCAAAGGGTCTGAATACTTAGGACCATGTGATATTTCAGTTTTTCTTTTTTAATAAATCTGCAAAAATGTCAACAATTCTGTGTTTTTCTGTCAATATGGGGTGCTGTGTGTACATTAATGAGGAAAAAAAATGAACTTACCGTATATACTTGAGTATAAGCTGAGTTTTTCAGCACATTTTTCTTTGTGCTGAAAATGCCCCCCTCGGCTTATACTCGAGTCACCTTTTTGCGCCTGATGTCCCAGACTTTGGGGACCCAGTACCGGCACACATGTAGTCCCACTCTTCCTCTACAAGTGTGCAAAGTTTGTTGTCCGGGCGACCTACGGCCTGGAAGCAATGATTTTTCAAACCCGGGCACTCCTTCCATAGACTCTCATGTTAAACTGTAATTTCTCTGGTGACTTTGGGGACCCGGTACTGGCCAGTCCCTGGACCCGAAACTTGGCACACATGTAGCCCCATTTTTCCTCTACAAGTGTTCAAAGTTTGTTGTCTGGGGGACCTACGGCCGGAGAGCACCGATTTTTCAAACCCGGGCACCCCTTCCATAGACTCCTATGTTAAACATCAGTCTAGGCATGGGCACAGTGAGGCAGGGATACAGTGAGGCATGCACATGGACACAGTAAAACAAAGTGAGGCACAGTGAGGCATGCAGTTGGACACCCTAGGCTTACACTCGAGTCAATAAGTTTTCCCAGTTTTTTGTGGTAAAATTAGGTGCCTCTGCTTATATTCGGGTCGGCTTATACTTGAGTATATACGGTAAATGATTTTAGCAAATGGCTGCAATATAACAAAGAGTGGAAAATTTAAGGGGGTCTGAATACTTTCCGTACCCACTGTATGTATACTGTAGATATATCATTGACTTTGCAGGGCTCTGCACTAGTCAACTGCAATTCTGTTTAACTCTGCAATCTTTTTTATCATTGAGTAAACTTAATCTTTGATTAAGCAGAACACTGTGTGAAGGTCTCTGTTACCCTGCTGGACGAGTGGTTATACCAGGTAACAATTTTATGTGACATTATACTGTTGTGTGGTATTATTGCGTTCCCAGCCATCATTGGGTTCACAATTACAGTACAGACCAGTTGTGCCAAGGGAGGGTTCGAGCCAAATTCTTGGGGTTGTTATGGGTTTCCTTAATAATAATATTAATAATAATAATAATTTTAATATTTACGGGCAGAGACTTGAAAGTTCACTTAGGCCTCAAAAGCTGATGAACACATGTTTTTCCCATAACAATTGGGCTAGCCATCTCTAACATTTACAAACCTGGTTTGAAAGTTAAAACAATGACAACTTTCCTCAGGACAAATAAGAGATGTTTAAGAAGTCAACACTGCCATTGAAAATACTCTACAGATAGTTAACCAAATTACAAACCTTCCAACTAGAGCAAACAAATCCTTTGTAAGAGAAAGACTTTAGTAAACAGAGATGCTAATACTAGCCGTGTAGAGACAAAGGAATGTGTTGTAAGGTATATGGCAACCAAAAAACTGGACAATCAAATGTATGGACATGGCCAGAGCTATATTGACTAAGAAGTATTGATAAGAAGGATCTGTTTGGACAGCTGAACCATTCACCCAATTCTCAGTTTAAAGTCCATGGCTGACCCCCAAGAGGAACTTTCATACATATATATTTTTCATTTCTTTTCCTTTACCTCATATATATGTGGACATAAATATCCTAATCATAAGTGATGCATATGCCACTTCTCAGACATTTTAAGAAAACACCTGGATACATTATAAATATACATGATATTCAAAGTAAGAACATATATTGATATGTAATAAATAAGAATGATGTTTAGATTATCAATGACATTTTATGTCATAGGGAAAAATATGATTTTAGTATCTGTTGACCTAGGGACTTCGTTAGAAAAATGAAGATAGATATCAGTGTGATTTTATAGATAGAAATGTTTTAAAGAGTTAATTAGCCTTACGAAATACGTCGAATTATGATTATAGAATACAAAAGGAGTCTACGTTTAGAAATGACCACATATTCAAAAGATATAGATAAATATTGAATGTTATATTGATTGACATATAATCTGTACCCTGTTTAGAAAAACCAGCTTATAGATATATTTTTAGACAGGAATATAAAACAAATTATGTTATGTGAATGAATCAAGAAGTATATTAGAAGTATGTTATATATACCGGATTACCAGAAGATTAAAATCCATATATTCTTCCCACAATATACAAATTACACACATTCTGAGAATAGAATATATCAACTTAAAGAATTGATGCCCTAGTGGCTGAAAGTGGTATTACTTGAGGTTCCCAAAAATTCAGAGAACAGTTAATTATTAAATTACCAACCTATAGAAACCAGAGATCCTTGGACAGTAACGCCCCTAACTGCAGCCACCAATGAGTGGAAGAACCACCTCCTTTGGGAAGAACTTAGGATAATTTTTATAATCTTATTGTCCAGAGACAACATTTAAGGGAAGAAAAATTAGATGAAGGGACACACGCTGACCACCAGACACTTAACGGGGGACTGACATCACTCACGAGGACTCCCAGACAGCCAGTCACTCCCACCGGCCGGGGAGACACACCCAGGGACCCACCCTGAGGGGCACACTGGGAGATCCACACGCTCAGACAGACTGACACCCATGCACCATGCATGAAGACATATTCTTACACTCATGAAGATTCCTAGACACCCGAATCCTGAAAGCCATGACAGCCATCTTAATTCTGGTCACTTGCCAGTAGGAAATTGCGATTGTGGAATGGGTAATTATGCCATTTTGATTTTATCTTGAATTCATTGTTGTTCTCAATAATATTGAAGTATTGAACATTCTGCAACTATGATTTATTCTCATTAACCAACAACTGGTAGATGTTTTTGTAAAGATTAAATTTTTCAATATATTTTTCTTTTTGCATAGTTCCAATCTTAGTGACAAAACAAATGTCCAATTTTATTTCACATTGTTAACCACTTACTTACGTGCAGTATTGTAATGGTTGGATGTGTGAAATACAGACGTTCTGTTTCATTGTCAATTATACAAGGTTGTTGAACCTATTGAGAATTTATCATGACAGCATTATGTCTAAGGGACTGTATGCCCATTTTGCGGGTAATTTTATTGATTTTGTAGTCATTCATGTAACGCAATTGGTATTTTAAATTCATGTAAATATTTGCATTTTGTCAACCAATAAATGTAGCTATTTTGTATGATCACACGTCTCCGTGAATAAGTTTCATATTATAGACTGTATCATATAGATTGACTTGTATTCAAAAATATCTTTCGTTAAAAAGAACTTAAAATTAATATATTGTGCGGGCAAAACTGTCCCTTAAAAAGCACAACATTATTATGGAGGCACTGAGCTGAGATAACGTTGATGTTTTGTACAAGATCAATCATAGTTATGGTGGTGACATTAACCACTTAAGCCCCGGACCATTTGGTAGCTAAAGGACCAGAGGTGAATTCTGAATTTTGCATTGCGCTGCTTTAACTGTAAATTGTGCGGACATGCAATGTTGTACCCAAACGAAATTTGCGTCCTTTTCTTCCCACAAATAGAGCTTTCTTTTAATGGTATTTGATTGCCTCTGCGATTTTTATTTTTTGCGATATAAACGGAAAAAGACCGAAAATTTTGAAAAAAAATGATATTTTCTAATTTTTGTTATAAGAAAAATCGAATAAACTCAATTTTAGTCATACATTTAGGCCAAAATGTATTCAGCCACATGTCTTTAGTAAAAAAAATGTCAATAAGCGTATATTTATTGGTTTGCGCAAAAGTTATAGCGTTTACAAACTAGGGTACATTTTCTGGAATTTACACAGCTTTTAATTTATGACTGCCTATCTCATTTCTTGAGGTGCTAAAATGGCAGGGCAGTACAAAACCCCCCCAAATGACCCCATTTTAGAAAGTAGACACCCCAAGGAAATTGCTGAGAGGCATGTTGAGCCCATTGAATATTTTTTTTTTGTCCCAAGTGATTGAATAATGACAACAAAAAAAAAAAATTACAAAAAGTTGTCACTAAATGATATATTGCTCACACATGCCATGGTTATATGTGGAATTGCACCCCAAAATACATTCTGCTGCTTCTCCTGAGTACGGGGATATCACATGTGTGGGACTTTTTAGGAGCCTAGCCACGTACGGGACCCCGGAAACCAAGCACCGCCTTCAGGATTTCTAAGGGCGCAAATTTTTGATTTCACTCCTCACTACCTATCACAGTTTTGAAGGCCATAAAATGCCAAAATAGCACAAAACCCCCCAAATGACCCCATTTTAGAAAGTAGACACCCCAAGGAAATTGCTGAGAGGCCTGTTGAGCCCATTGAATATTTTTTTTTTGTCCCAAGTGATTGAATAATGACAAAAAAAAAAAATTACAAAAAGTTGTCACTAAATGATATATTGCTCACACATGCCATGGTTATATGTGGAATTGCACCCCAAAATACATTCTGCTGCTTCTCCTGAGTACGAGGATACCACATGTGTGGGACTTTTTAGGAGCCTAGCCACGTACAGGACCCCGGAAACCAAGCACCGCCTTCAGGATTTCTAAGGGCGCAAATTTTTGATTTCACTCCTCACTACCTATCACAGTTTTGAAGGCCATAAAATGCCAAAATAGCACAAAACCCCCCCAAATGACCCCATTTTGGAAAGTAGACACCCCAAGCTGTTTGCTGAGAGGCATGGTGAGTATTTTACAGCTCTCATTTGTTTTTGAAAATGAAGAAAGAACATTTTTTTTTCTTTTTTTTTTTCAATTTTCAAAACTTTGTGACAAAAAGCGAGATCTGCAAAATACTCACAATACCTCTCAGCAAATAGCTTGGGGTGTCTACTTTCCAAAATGGGGTCATTTGGGGGGGTTTTGTGCCATCTGGGCATTCCATGGCCTCTGAAACTGTGATAGGCAGTGAGAAGTGAAATCAAAAATTGACACCCTTAGAAAGCCTGAAGGCGGTGATTGGTTTTTGGGGTCCCGTACGCGGCTAGGCTCCCAAAAAGTCTCACACATGTGGTATCCCCGTACTCAGGAGAAGCAACAGAATGTATTTTGGGGTGTAATTCCACATATGCCCATGGCATGTTTGAGCAATATATCATTTAGTGACAACTTTGTGCAAAAAAAAAAATTGGATTTTTTCCGAAACTTGTGTCAACATATAAAATATTCCATGGACTCGACATGCCTCTCAGTATATAGCTTGGGGTGTCTACTTTCCAAAATGGGGTAATTTGGGGGGTTTTGAACTGTTCTGGCATTTTATACACAACATTAGGAAGCTTACATCCACTCTTCTAACCACTTGAAGACAAAGCCCTTTTTGACACTTTTTGTTTACATGAAAACATATTTTTTTTGCAAGAAAATTATGTTGAACCCCCAAACATTATATATATTTTTAAAGCAAAGGCCCTACAGAATAAAATGGTGGGTGTTGCATTTTTTTTTCTACACAGTATTTGCGCAGCGATTTTTTAAACACATTTTTGGGGGAAAAAATACACTTTTTTTAATTTTAATGCACTAAAACACACTATATTGCCCAAATGTTTGATGAAATAAAAAAGATGATCTTAGGCCGAGTACATAGATACCAAACACGACATGCTTTAAAATTTCGCACAAACGCGCATTGGCGACAAACTACATACATTTTTAAAAGTCTTTAAAAGCATTTACAGGCTACCCCGTTAGATTTACAGAGGAGGTCTACTGCTAAAATTACTGCCCTCGATCTGACCTTCGCGGTGATAACTCACATGCATGGTGCAATTGCTGTTTACATATGACGCCAGACCGACGCTTGAGTTCGCCATTGGGCAAGAGCAGGGCAGGACAGGGGTGCTTTTTTTTTTTTTTTTTATTATTATTAATTTTGCTTTTTTATTTTATTTTTAAACTGTTGCTTCCATATTTTTTTTTTTATCACTTTTATTGTTATCTCAGAGAATGTAAATATCCCCTATGATAGCAATAGGTAATGACAGGTACTCTTTTTTGAAAAAACTGGGGTCTATTGGACCCTAGATCTTTCCTCTGCCCTCAAAGCATCTGACCACACCAAGATCGGTGTGATAAAATGCTTTCCCAATTTCCCAATGGCGCTTTTTATATCCGGGGGGGGGACATTCCCTCCCACTGCTTGTAAAAGCAGTCCAGAGGCTAATTAGCCACTAGGATTGCTTTTCAATGAAAGCCGGCCGCTGGCTGAAAAGAATGATACCAAGATGATACCTAAACCCACAGGCATCATTCTGGTATAAACATTCAAAGTCCAGCAACATACCAGTACGTTGCTGGTCCTTGTTGGACATGTATTGTAATCCTTTTTTTTCATGCAGCCTGTTGGCTGAACGAAAAAAAAAGATTGATCGGTGGGTATGCCCACCATTAGAATACCGCCCTTCATCCACCCACTTCTAATGATGGGCATACATGCACCATTTATATATGCCGAGGAAATGGGGGCATCTTCTCGCAAAAGTTATGCTGCGTACACATGGTCAGACTTTTCCACGGGCAAGCCTCCGTCGGAATTTCGACCGTATGTACGCGGCATTAGGAGCAAAATCGCTCCTCCGCTCCTGCGTCCCCAATGCTTCGGCATATATGTTTTTTTTTTTTAACTGTGGTGGTGAAATCACCTCCTACAGCACTGGAGTCGCAGGGATCAGGCCTGTCTCTGCGAACGCTGCAGTTATGTGTGTTGTATTTTGCAAGTGACAGTGATCGATTGATACTGCACTTGGGTGGCCTGGGCTGGACGGAGGGGCAAAACGCAGGTGCTAGCAGGTATCTGGGCTGATCCCGCTAACACTGCGTTTTTGGGAACCCTAAACTGCTGGGGACGCTAGTATAGATCTGATCAGATCAGATATTAAGCTGATCAGATACTATACCACTAAGGGGGGTGTATGCTTCACGCGTGGGTGTTAGCGCTACTGGCACTAACCTGACGCTGCCTGAGGTGTGACGCAGACCCTCTCTGACGCTAAAACCTAATTGATATCACCCGCCGGGCGATCAGGGGGTTAAACCTTTATTGGGTTATATACGGCGGGTGCCCTGACACTATAAAAAGCAAACTAACTAACCAGCGTCACCCGTAACACTTATATGATGATCACTGGTGAAAGGGTTAATTAGGGGCAATTAGGGGGTTAAAACCTTTATTAGGTAATATATGGGGGTACCTGACGCTATATAAAAACCTGACGGCGAACCTAAAAAAAAATTACTGGCTACCTATCGGCATCACCGACACTAAGACAACGATCATAAAAACGATCGCTTAGCGACAGTGGTGATAGGGGGTGAAAGGGTTACCTGGGGGGCGATCAGGGGGTTAAACCTTTATTAGATAATATATGGGGGTACCTGACGCTATAAAAACCTGCGGCGAACCTAAAAAAAATTACTGGCTACCGATCAGCATCACCGACGCTAAGACATCGATCAGAAAAATGATCGCATAGCGACGGTGGAGCTAGGGGGTGAAAGGGTTACCTGGGGGGTGATCAAGGGGGTTAAACCTTTATTAGGTAATATATGGGGGTACCCGACGCTATAAAAACCTGCGGCGAACCTAAAAAAAATTACTGGCTACCGATCAGCATCGCCGACGCTAAGACATCGATCAGAAAAATTATCGCTTAGTGACAGTGGTGATAGGGGGTGAAAGGGTTACCTGGGGGGTGATCAAGGGGGTTAAACCTTTATTAGGTAATATATGGGGGTACCCGACGCTATAAAAACCTGCGGCGAACCTAAAAAAAATTACTGGCTACCGATCAGCATCACCGACGCTAAGACATCGATCAGAAAAATGATCGCATAGCGACGGCGGTGCTAGGGGGTGAAAGGGTTACCTGGGGGGTGATCAAGGGGGTTAAACCTTTATTAGGTAATATATGGGGGTACCCGACGCTATAAAAACCTGCGGCGAACCTAAAAAAAATTACTGGCTACTGATCAGCATCGCCGACGCTAAGACATCGATCAGAAAAATTATCGCTTAGTGACAGTGGTGATAGGGGGTGAAAGGGTTACCTGGGGGGGCGATCAAGGGGGTTAAACCTTTATTAGGTAATATATGGGGGTACCCGACGCTATAAAAATCTGCGGCGAACCTAAAAAAAATTACTGGCTACCGATCAGCATCGCCGACGCTAAGACATCGATCAGAAAAATGATTGCTTAGCGACGGCGGTGCTAGGGGGTGAAAGGGTTATCTGGGGGGTGATCAGGGGGTTAAACCTTTATTAGGGGGGGTTAGGGGGCTACACTGGACCTAAAACTAAATGTAGTGACACTTTTACAGTCACAAATGTCACTGATTGCAGTGATCACTAAATAAATGGTCACTGCAATCAGTGACACTGTGACTGGGGGCTGGGGGGTGATCTGGGGGGCCTGGGGGGGCGATTTATGTGCCTATGTGTCCTGGTGTCAGTGTGCTGTTTTGTGCACTAACCTGGCATCTTCTTCTGTACGGCGCTCAGTATATGTGAGCGCCGCAGGAGAGATGACATCACTTCCTCCTGCCTGGCAGGCAGGGGAAGCTCTCTCATTCGCCGGGAGCGATCGAGAGGGGGGGCCGGAATCGAACGGCCGTCCCCTCATGCCGGATCGCTCCCGAAGGTAAAACGACCACCCACTGTAAAGAAGGGGGGTCCGATCGGACCCCCCAACTATACAAAGGCAATCACGTATATGTACGTGATTCTGCCTGTCGGTGCCATTCTGCCGACGTATATTTACAGTGGGCGGTCGTTAAGTGGTTAATAATATTTTGCATGAAATTATTAATTATTAATAAAAAACATTTTTTTTTTTTTTTGTTTGCCTAAAAATGTCTGGTCAAAGTACATTTTATGTTGATAGGGATTATCAAGAGTCAGACCTTAGTGGTAATATGAGTACTCAGAAAAAGTTGGTACATGTACAGGAAATGTTGGAAATTTCTAAAATTGAAATGGCGGATCATGTCAGAAAAAGATTGTCTGATGAGACTGATCTAAAAGCATACAATAAAGACTGTAATAACCGCACCCGTCATTTAGTAAAAGACGTATGGAACGCGGAAGGTCAAATCTGTGCACTAAAAGACAGCTCCTCTGAGACAAAGGAAATAGAAAGGCTTGATCACATTAATTTTGAATTATGCATTGTCCAAACGTATCTTCATAGAGAGTTTAAACGTCAAAATACCGAACAGGAAAGTGATATCTTCAAATCCCAGCCACATTTAACAGAAAGGGAATGTGAGCTCACTAGAAATAAAAAGGAGACCAATGAAAAGGCAGATCATTATCATGAGTCTATAATGACAGTGCAAAATGAAATAGAACAGTTACTAGAGAACAATAAAATAGATCTGGACAAATGTCACAAGGTAAATAAAGAGTGGAAACAATTAATAGAAGAAACGGCGAGTTTTCTGCAGGAAAATGAGTCTCCTGACAAAAGTTGCAGAGTAATAAGCAGTGGAAATTTAAAAGAAGAAACAAATCAGCTTAGGTCAGGACAGGAATCCCTAATTAAGCAATCAGAAGAATTAGAAGAACAAGTGAAGTTTGTGCCCCAGGGTAATGCTCAAATGCCTAACCCTGAAAGTATAGAATCTGACCAAAATTTAATATCTGACTCTCAATCGGAAATGTGGGAGTTAGACCATGGAGAGGGATCAGAAAAAGAACCCTCATCCTACCCCAAGCCATCTATAGAGCAAAAGGGGGTAAAAATTGAACCAATAAATGAAAGTAGGTCTAATCAGTTTTCCCTGGGATCAGAGGAAAAGTCAGGTACCCCTAAACAGGACGCCTCAGAAATAATAAAAATTTTAAATGATGCTTTCCCAGTCTTTGATGAAGAGGGATCCATGTGCGTCATTGACCACATCAAGGTTTATGAAAATACCTTATCAGCTTTAGGCCTAGGTGATGACCAGTTTAGGATTAATTTCTTACCGTGGGTATTTGAAACCAAACACCGTAGATTCTGCGAATCTTTAAAAGGTCTGTCTGGTACTTCATGGCAAGAAATTATACACCGCTGTCATCTAGAATTTGGCCAGCACAAAAATGTTACAGTGGCTAGTGCGGCTATACAAAATCTGAGATGTGCCAGTAATCAAAGCCCCACAGAATTTTTGGCTGTGCTCAAAAGTGCTTACCACTTAGCAGAAAATGAGCCAGATTACAATCACCCTGAGTTTAAATCCATGTTCTTTGAGGCCCTACCTACCCACATAAAAGTGAGTTTAGCAAAAGACTACAAAGGGGGGTGCTCACTGGAGTACTTGGTAAAAGAGGGTAACAATTTGTACTCTATCCAGCAAACTGGTAAATACAAAGGAAGGCCTCAACCCATAATTCAAATTGTGGATGAAATTAATGTATCTCCTCAATTATTACAGTTTGAAACCCAGAAAATTACATGTGCTGATATAGTCAGAGGAGATATGCCACAGAGTTTCCCCAGCGAGGGACCAGATACCCCACCAATTAGAAGGGGGGAACAGAGACCACCCTTTAGAGGGGTATCCCAAAGACCACCTCAGGAGTATCTCCCAAGGGAACCAGACCCGAGGTTTAAGAGAAACTATAGGGTGTATCTCCAACGGGTCAAATTTAAACTTAAAGGTAGAAACCCGCACTATCACCGGTCCAATTCGCCCCGGGGACCTACACAGGTAAATAGGGAGCACTCACAGGGTAAGACACCCCAAAATCCTCAGAAAAATAGGGAGAAATTAAGGCCCAGACAACTATCCCAGAATCAGAACAGTGGTTCTGATGGGGATATTTCTGAACAAACTGAGCCAATAGTCCCCAGAAAATTCAGAAACTGGGTCCCAAAACCCTATTCTGATCAGCCTGTAGGCAATGCAGAAACAAAAATAAATCAAATTATGGATATGTTGCACAGTTTCATTGCTGTACGGAACGTGAGTAACGTTTTTTTTCAAAGGGCAAATACTGTGGCCAACCAAGGGCCACAGAACCTTTGAAGCGCCTGTGTTAAAATAAATCAGAGGAATGCACTGAAAAGGCATAGGAGGCAGAGGTTCTAACACCATGTTTTTCCCCAGGTTACAGTAGTAGGATCCTGAAATCCCTAACTGGGATTTTGGTCGTTAGATATTAACTATTCTCCTATTTTTCAGTGGTCACTTCATTCCTCTGACATAAACAGGTCGCTCCAGACAGCTTAATTCCAAGAGGTCGCAGAAGACGATAATTACAGAGAATGACCAAATCCTAAAGACATTGATATCTGAAGGCCTAAAATGGTTTGATATTTTGGTAAAAGATGAGGAGTCACCCGCATAAGGTAGTTTGATTGCCTCAAATGAGTTGTATTGGCACCCCAAAGGGGGGAGATTTTATTTGTTTATTCCTTCCAAGTAGAAGGTTGACTATCGTGTCAAATATTTTGTTACTGACAGTAAATGTCACGTGTCAAACTGAAGTGTTTTTCATTTTTATCATTCCAGAACCGCTACAATTAAGCTAAAAAAAAAATGGTTCTGAAGATGTCAGTTAGTTATTGATGTCTGGTATCCACAGCTATAAACTAATGTCCTCATGTTAATGAGCCTTAGAGCTTTGTCTCCCATAGCAAATATTCAGACATTGTCTTGCTAGCCAGAGTGTTTAGTTAAAGGACTGGTGACACAATGGGCTAAAGGGAGGGGGGGCTCTGAGGAAGCCAGGACACCAGCCTGACACTGAGATCTCAAATGCAGGTCATGTAAAAAAAAAAAAACATTGTCTTTTTCTCATGGAATCCATTTTCCTTACAGGACTAAGATGTCCATAAGCCGGTCAACAGAACCGAGAGTCCGACATGTGTGAAACCTCCAGAGAAGGAACCGTATGGAGAATCCAGAGACACCACTGATGGCTAGTCTGCACGGACAAGACTCACCAGGACGGCCAAGCCCACAGGTGCCCGGAGTGATCCATTTCCCACCAACCGACGGATGATGGCCTCGAGATGCACACATCAATCACATACCCATCTTTTTCTCAATGAATTACTCCCATCTGCAGATGTCAACACCCCTTAAATGCTATATTCAGTACCCACAATCCGGATACAAGGCCGAATGAAGCCAGATCTCCTCAACCTTTTCGCGTTTTGAAGTCTCCCAAACGACTTACGGCATTTGCCGACTTCAAAAGGGGGGATTATGTTATGGGTTTCCTTAATAATAATATTAATAATAATAATAATTTTAATATTTACGGGCAGAGACTTGAAAGTTCACTTAGGCCTCAAAAGCTGATGAACACATGTTTTTCCCATAACAATTGGGCTAGCCATCTCTAACATTTACAAACCTGGTTTGAAAGTTAAAACAATGACAACTTTCCTCAGGACAAATAAGAGATGTTTAAGAAGTCAACAATGCCATTGAAAATACTCTACAGATAGTTAACCAAATTACAAACCTTCCAACTAGAGCAAACAAATCCTTTGTAAGAGAAAGACTTTAGTAAACAGAGATGCTAATACTAGCCATGTAGAGACAAAGGAATGTGTTGTAAGGTATATGGCAACCAAAAAACTGGACAATCAAATGTATGGACATGGCCAGAGCTATATTGACTAAGAAGTATTGATAAGAAGGATCTGTTTGGACAGCTGAACCATTCACCCAATTCTCAGTTTAAAGTCCAGGGCTGACCCCCAAGAGGAACTTTCATACATATATATTTTTCATTTCTTTTCCTTTACCTCATATATATGTGGACATAAATATCCTAATCATAAGTGATGCATATGCCACTTCTCAGACATTTTAAGAAAACACCTGGATACATTATAAATATACATGATATTCAAAGTAAGAACATATATTGATATGTAATAAATAAGAATGATGTTTAGATTATCAATGACATTTTAGGTCATAGGGAAAAATATGATTTTAGTATCTGTTGACCTAGGGACTTCGTTAGAAAAATGAAGATAGATATCAGTGTGATTTTATAGATAGAAATGTTTTAAAGAGTTAATTAGCCTTACGAAATACGTCGAATTATGATTATAGAATACAAAAGGAGTCAACGTTTAGAAATGACCACATATTCAAAAGATATAGATAAATATTGAATGTTATATTGATTGACATATAATCTGTACCCTGTTTAGAAAAACCAACTTCTTATAGATATATTTTTAGACAGGAATATAAAACAAATTACCGTATTTTTCGGACTATAAGACGCACTTTTTTCCCCCAGAAATATGGGGGAAAATGTCCCTGCGTCTTATGGTCCGAATACATAACAGGGGCCCCTCCCCCCGCCGTCGCTGGCACCGCCCCTGCCATCCGCTCACAGCCTCTGGAATCCCCCGACCGCCGCCACTGGCTACGCTCCCCCGCCGCAGTGTCAGGGGCTTTGCCAATCGATTTAGAGCCGCTCTCTCTCTCTCTCTTTCTCTTTTGCTTACAGAAAGGGAGGGGGGGCGGCGGGGGATATCCGCAGCTCTCCTCTCCCTGTCACAGCGTCGCTGCCGAGTTCTCTGGCAAATAGAGCAGCGGTGCTGTGACAGGGAGAGGAGAGCTGCGGGCTGTCTGTATATCCCCCGCCGCCCCCCTCCCTTTCTGTAAGGAGAAGAGAAAGAGAGAGCGGCTCTAATTGGATTTGCTGGGTCGCCACCCAGCTTCCTGCCCACTGTTCCCCCCCCCATGATTGGCCACAGCAGAGGGCCAATCAGAAGACACTGGGAGCATCATGGGAAATGAAGTCCCTGCAGAGTTTATGGCACCAGTTCCCCCAGCATGCAAGCACTCTGCTGGAGGGGAGGGAGGGGGTGTTAGAACTTGAAGAGGAGCAAAAGAGAATACTCTGCTGGGGGGCACCACCAGAGAGCCACGCTGTACCCCGCACCACCAGAGAGCCACGCTGTACCCCGCACCACCAGAGAGCCACGCTGTACCCCGCACCACCAGAGAGCCACGCTGTACCCCGCACCACCAGAGAGCCACGCTGTACCCCGCACCACCAGAGAGCGACGCTGTACCCCGCACCACCAGAGAGCCACGCTGTACCCCGCACCACCAGAGAGCCACGCTGTACCCCGCACCACCAGAGAGCCACGCTGTACCCCGCACCACCAGAGAGCCACGCTGTACCCCGCACCACCAGAGAGCCACGCTGTACCCCGCACCACCAGAGAGCCACGCTGTACCCCGCACCACCAGAGAGCCACGCTGTACCCCGCACCACCAGAGAGCCACGCTGTACAACGCACCACCAGAGAGCCACGCTGTACCCCGCACCACCAGAGAGCCACGCTGTACAACGCACCACCAGAGAGCCACGCTGTACAACGCACCACCAGAGAGCCACGCTGTACAACGCACCACCAGAGAGCCACGCTGTACAACGCACCACCAGAGAGCCACGCTGTACCCCGCACCACCAGAGAGCCACGCTGTACAACGCACCACCAGAGAGCCACGCTGTACAACGCACCACCAGAGAGCCACGCTGTACAACGCACCACCAGAGAGCCACGCTGTACAACGCACCACCAGAGAGCCACGCTGTACAATGCAACACCAGAGAGCCACGCTGTACCCGCACCGCCAGAGAGCCACGCTGTACCCACACCGCCAGAGAGCCACGCTGTACCCCGCACCACCAGAGAGGGAGCCACACTGTTCCCGCACCACCAGAGAGGGAGCCACACTTTAACCACTGTACCCGCACCACCAGAGAGGGAGCCACATTGTACCCGCACCACCAGAGAGGGAGAAAGACCGAGCCACTGCCAGGATACAGACATGCTACACTACTGACTAGAGTCACCCCAGGCAACCCAGAGTGAGCGAACGTCCAGCCAGAGGGATCACTGTTGCGATTTCGCTGGGTCTGGTAAGAGGGCCTGTTGGCCATTATTCATTACTGTTCCCAGGGACTGAGCCATTAGGAAGTGCCTAACCTGATATCCTCTAGGCCTTATTGACCGCCACAACGTCCGTCTCTGTCCTCTTCCCACGGCGTCCCCTCTGTCCTCTTCCCACTGCGTCCCCTCTGTCCTCTTCCCACGGCGTCCTTCTCCCAGGGCGTTACTCTGTCCTCTTCCCAGGGCGTTACTCTGTCCTCTTCCCAGGGTGTCCCTTTGTCCTTCACCCACAGCAACCCTCTGTCCTCTTCCAACAGCGTCCCCTCTGTCCTCTTCCCATGAAGATGACAGGGCGGGCCTTGACAGGATGGGGTGGGTCATATTTAAATTAGGGGGTGCGCAAGTTTAGTCAGGCCTAGGGCAGCACAAAACCTAAATACACCACTGATGGGCTGGCATGGTCACTCTGCGTTTACTGTGGCATGGTCACTCTGCGTTTACTGTGGCATGGTCACTCTGCGTTTACTGTGGCATGGTCCCTCTGCGTTTACTGTGGCATGGTCCCTCTGCATTTACTATGGCATGGTCCCTCTGCGTTTACTATGGCATGGTCCCTCTGCGTTTACTATGGCATGGTCCCTCTGTGTTTACTATGGCATGGTCCCTCTGCGTTTACTATGGCAATAATCAGGCTGCATTTAATGGGCACTGGAAAATATTTTAGTACACAATTTGGTTCAGAATATATTTTTTCTTGTTTTCCTCCTCTAAAACCTAGGTGCGTCTTATGGTCAGGTGCGTCTTATGGTGCGAAAAATACGGTATGTTATGTGAATGAATCAAGAAGTATATTAGAAGTATGTTATATATACCGGATTACCAGAAGATTAAAATCCATATATTCTTCCCACAATATACAAATTACACACATTCTGAGAATAGAATATATCAACTTAAAGAATTGATGCCCTAGTGGCTGAAAGTGGTATTACTTGAGGTTCCCAAAAATTCAGAGAACAGTTAATTATTAAATTACCAACCTATAGAAACCAGAGATCCTTGGACAGTAACGCCCCTAACTGCAGCCACCAATGAGTGGAAGAACCACCTCCTTTGGGAAGAACTTAGGATAATTTTTATAATCTTATTGTCCAGAGACAATATTTAAGGGAAGAAAAATTAGATGAAGGGACACACGCTGACCACCAGACACTCAACGGGGGACTGACATGACTCACGAGGACTCCCAGACAGCCAGTTACTCCCACCGGCCGGGGAGACACACCCAGGGACCCACCCTGAGGGGCACACTGGGAGATCCACACGCTCAGACAGACTGACACCCATGCACCATGCATGAAGACATATTCTTACACTCATGAAGATTCCTAGACACCCGAATCCTGAAAGCCATGGCAGCCATCTTAATTCTGGTCACTTGCCAGTAGGAAATTGCGATTGTGGAATTGGTAATTATGCCATTTTGATTTTATCTTGAATTCATTGTTGTTCTCAATAATATTGAAGTATTGAACATTCTGCAACTATGATTTATTCTCATTAACCAACAACTGGTAGATGTTTTTGTAAAGATTCAATTTTTCAATATATTTTTCTTTTTGCATAGTTCCAATCTTAGTGACAAAACAAATGTCCAATTTTATTTCACATTGTTAACCACTTACTTACCTGCAGTATAGTAACGGTTGGATGTGTGAAATACAGACGTTCTGTTTCATTGTCAATTATACAAGGTTGTTGAACCTATTGAGAATTTATCATGACAGCATTATGTCTAAGGGACTGTATGCCCATTTTGCGGGTAATTTTATTGATTTTGTAGTCATTCATGTAACGCAATTGGTATTTTAAATTCATGTAAATATTTGCTTTTTGTCAACCAATAAATGTAGCTATTTTGTATGATCACACGTCTCCGTGAATAAGTTTCATATTATAGACTGTATCATATAGATTGACTTGTATTCAAAAATATCTTTCGTTAAAAAGAACTTAAAATTAATATATTGTGCGGGCAAAACTGTCCCTCAAAAAGCACAACAGGGTTGATAGCTAGGGTACAGGCCCGAAACAAAACCAGCAGCTCTCTTAACTGGGGGTAGTGCTACAATTGGAAAAATTGAAAAAAGAAAAAAAAATTGTGGAATATTTTATTTTAACATGATGAATAAAATATTTTAAGACATGGTGTTCAAATATTTTCCAAATCATTTCTAAAAAAAATGTATGATATCAGATTATTCTAATTTCTGTGCACTGAGTGAGGACAAGCAAGTCCTAGGTAACAAACTGAATCCTCCAATGCAAGAACAGTATGCATTTCTTCCTTTAGGAGGTGCTGTGCTGCTATTGTAACAAGAAAAAGGTTTCAGTTTTGCTTTTGCATGTTAGTGGGTGTGTTTGGTTTATTCTGTCCTCTTCACTAGGCCTCAAAAGCATTGGAAGGAAATACAGAGCAACAAAAAGGACCTGAAAGTATATACCATATTTATCGGCGTATAACACGCACTTTTTTCCCCTTAAAATCAGGGGAAACTCGTGGGTGCGTGTTATACGCCGATACTCCGTCGAATTCCCCTGCTGAAACGAGCGAGAGGAGCGAGCGGAGCCGAAGCCGAAGTACACTCGGCTTTACTCGGCTCCTCTCGCAGTCCCGCCCATCTCTGACTGCGCCGCTGACATAGAGAAAGCCGAGTGTACTTCGGCTAGTCTCGGCTCCTCTCGCAGTCCTGCCCCTGACTGTGAGCAGAGCCGAGTCTAGCCGAAGTACACTCGGCTTTCTCTGTCAGCAGCGCAGTCAGTGGAGATGGGCGGGACTGCGAGAGGAGCCGAGTCTAGCCGAAGTACACTCGGCCCCGCTCGCTCCTCTCCACAGAAATCGGCGCCAAATTTAAAAAAACGCAGAGACTGACAAGATTGCAAAGGCACTGGGCAAGGCTGCAGATGGACAGATGGACACTGGGCAAGGCTGCAGATGGGCAGATAAACACTGGGCAAGGCTGCAGATGGACAGATGGACACTGGGCAAGGCTGCAGATGGACAGATGGACACTGGGCAAGGCTGCAGATGGACAGATGGACACTGGGCAAGGCTGCAGATGGACAGATGGACACTGGGCAAGGCTGCATGCTGCATTTAAATGTAAGTTTTTTTTCCTTGAATTTCCCTCCTAAAAGTTTTTTTCCTTAAAATTCCCTCCTAAACTTGGGGTGCATGTTATACGCCGGCGCGTGTTATACGCCGATAAATACGGTACTTAATTAAAAAAGGTAAGAGTTTACATTTATCTGATTCTGAATACAGAAAACTGAATCATTTAGCTACATTAGTTTATCTTTATAAACTTTTGTGTAAATAATAATTTAATTACCAGTAATCTGGTTCTTCTCCCACCCCCACACACAGCCATAGATTAGTGTCTTCTTGCAAAGTAGTCATTTTTTCTTGTTTTTATTTCCTACTCCTCCCAGAAAAATGGTGAGACCAACATCTATCATATGGAGGCATTTTCACATTACAAGTTGTTCTGAAAAGAAAAATGTGATTTGCAAATATTGTCAGATAAAATATGCATTTCCAAATGCTACCAGGGTGACAAAACACATTCTTGTATGTAACAAGTGTCCTGTAGATATTAAAAAATCCTTCATGGATCGAAGTGAAGAGGACAACAATGATGACAACGCACAAAATTTATCTCAACGTTCTCGTAACAGAATGATTTTCAATCTTAAAAAGACAAAAAAGTGCTAATGTGGCATTTTTATCAATTTTTCCGAAAATTTAATTTTTCCCCCCCAAAAAACGGAAAAACAAAAAAAAATTTCCGAGCTTCAAAATTTCTGGAAATTTTACACCTCTAGTTGGGACCCTTACTTTTTAATATCCTTAAAAATGATATTGGGTCTGGGATCAAAAGTAACATTTCTGTCTTTGCAGTGGAATAACGTCCTTACAGGATGTCGCCAATTTACAAGCCGACCTCAATGCTCTGTCTAATTGGGCGACTATGTGGCAGATGAGGTTTATTGTTGATAAATGTAAAGTTATGCACTTGGGGGCTAAGAATATGCATGCATCATACATACTAGGGGGAGTACAACTGGGGGGATCCGTAGTGGAGAAGGATCTGGGGGTTTTGGTAGATCATAAGCTCAATAATGGCATGCAATGCCAAGCTGCGGTTTCCAAAGCGAGCAAAGTCCTTTCTTGTATTAAGAGAGGTATGGACTCCAGAGAGAGAGATATACTTTTGCCCCTGTACAAATCATTAGTAAGACCTCATCTGGAATATGCAGTTCAGTTTTGGGCACCAGTTCTCAAAAAGGATATCGGGGAACTGGAGAAAGTGCAGAGAAGGGCAACCAAACTGATAAGAGGCATGGAGGAGCTCAGCTATGAGGAGAGATTAGAGGAACTGAATTTATTCACTCTTGAGAAGAGGAGATTACGGGGGGATATGATCAACATGTACAAATATATAAGGGGTCCATATAGTGAACTTGGTGTTGAGTTATTCACTTTACGGTCAACACAAAAGACAAGGGGCACTCTTTACGTCTAAAAGATTTCATCTCCAAATACGGAAAGGTTTCTTCACAGTAAGAGCTGTGTGGAATAGACTCCCTCCAGAGGTGGTTCTGGCCAGCTCAGTAGATTGCTTTAAGAAAGGCCTGAATTCTTTCCTAAATGTACATAATATAACTGGGTACTGACATTTATAGGTAAAGTTGATCCGGGGAAAATCCAATTGCCTCTCGGGGGATCAGGAAGGAATTTTTTCCCTGCTGTAGCAAATTGGATCGTGCGCTGCTGGGGTTTTTTGCCTTCCTCTGGATCAACTGTGGGTATAGAATTGGGTATATGGGATTGTACGATACTTTTTTTTTTTTTTTTTTTATGGTTGAACTTGATGGACTTGTGCCTTTTTTCAACCTGACTAACTATGTAACTATGTAATAAAATATAATATATGTTATATTTTATCCTATTCTGTTCTATTGTTTTTCTAGTTTATTCTTTTCTATTCTAATCTTTTCTATTCTAATTCAAATTCGTTCTATACGAAATTCAAATTTCGGAAAATGATTATATATATAAATATTAGGGTTAGGGTTAACCCTAACCCTATTATATATTAGACATGTGCATTCGTTTTCGTCCGAATTTCGGGTTATTACGTTATCGTTTTAACAAACGAAAACGAACGCGCAGAATCCGAAACCTGAAAGATCCGACATAAAAAAATGCTTTATTTGCGTTTTTGTTGCTACAACAGTTCGATATAGATAGGAGATTCAACATGACGCTGACAATAGCGATCTGTGTCTATCAAACCTGTGGTCGAATGTGCCTAACCTTAAAGCGATTTCACCCGCAATTTTTTTTTTTTAAAAGTCAGCAGCTACAAACACTGTAGAAGCTGACTTTTAATAAGGACACTTAGCTGTCATAGGCGCCCGCGATGTTGGCCCCCCCGAGGCCGACCTCTCGATCCTGGCAGCTACCGGTGCCGCCATCCTCACTAAGGGCAACAGGCAGTGAAGCCTTGCGGCTTCACTGCCGTTTCCTACTGCGCATGCGCGAGTCTAGCGGCGCTCTGTGAATGGGCGGCTGCCTTCTGGGATACACACAGTTCCCAGAAGGCAGCGCGCTCCATTCCCCAGAAGACACCGCGAGGAGGATGAGGAAGAAGACCTGCCGCGGTTTGGGAAGAGGCAGATTAGGAAGATCCGCATAGCAACCGCCTTTTCTGGTGAGTAAATGAGTAGATGTACCCCATACTCATTCACATAGGGCGGGGGGCTGTGATCTGGGGGCCCTCTTATTAAAGGGGGCTCCCGGATTCCGATAAGCTCCCCGCCCGCAGACCCCGACAACCAACGCCCAGGGTTGTCGGTAAGAGGCCCTTGTCCTCTTCAACATGGGGACAAGGTGCTTTGGGGTGGGGGGGCGCAGGGTGCCCCCCTGCCCCAAAGCACCCACTCCTGCCATGTTGAGGGCATGCGGCCTGGTACGGTTCAGGAGGGGGCCCTCGCTCGTCCCCACCCCCTTTCCTGACGGGCCCGGGCTGCGTGCTCATATAAGGGTCTGGTATGGATTTTGGGGGACCCCCACGCCGTTTTTTTGGTGTAGGGGGTTCCCCTTAAAATCCATACCAGACCTAAGGGCCTGGTATGCTCCTGGAGGGGAACCCATGCCGTTTTTTTATTTAAAGTTTGGCGTGGAGTTCCCCCCTCATGATTCATACCAAACACAGTGCCTGGTATTGGCAGGGATCCAAGTCGGATCCCTGTTCATTGAAAGTCGGACGTATGTCGGCTTCAACACAGTTTTCCTTTCCAGGCGAGCCAGCTCGGCGCTGGCTCCCGCAACGAGGATCGTAGGTGGTCAATCTCGCCGATAAAAGCGGTGAGATTGACACAATATCGCGGTCACCTACTGTATATATAATATTTTTTTCTGTTCTGTGCTATTGTTTTTCTATGCTATTCTTTTCTAGTATTTTTGATTCTATTCTAATCTTTTCTATCCAAATTTGATTTCATTCTATACGAATTTCGAATTTTGGAAAATGGTTATATATAGTTTAGTTCAAATGCGGTAGAATTATTTTGAATTTGATAGTTTTTTTCAAATTCGGTAGATTTTTTGTCGAATGCGGTAGAGTTTTTTTTAATGCGGCCAAATTTTTTCGAATTTGAATACGAAACGAATCCCGAAAACAAATTTAACTAAATGTAGCGGAGCCTCACTCTCCCTCTCGTTTGATTGGCTTGTGTCTAGGGGTACCTGGGAGAGGAGAGTGCAGGAACACTACGCCAAGCTCTCCCCTCGTTTGTGTATGAGGGTTGAGCAGAGTTACTTAAATTACCTCCTGGTCTGTTCACTGCATACGAAGCCTCAGTTGTTCCGTGGAGATGTGTCTGCCAATAACATAGATCCCCACACCAATCGAAAGTCCAACACTCTTTTATTTCTTTACTTTCAGGGTGAACACAATCAGTTGAACTTTCAGTAACAGTCAAACAGGGGTGTGGATACGAGTAGGCCCAGGCACAACTGAACTCTCCTATTCCTCTGCTAGCGAATAGGCTTGGCGCACGGTCTCTGCCACCGACCATGAGTTTTGGTCGCTGCCACCAACCGGATGAACCGTTGAGGCCCCTGCCACAGGCCTAATAGCAGGCCTCTGCCACTGACCTGAGTTGAATAGCTGGACCGCTGCCACCGGTCATTGGACATGAACCACCTTCCTCTCTGAACTTGGCCCCTGTTCGGGAAGATATCCCTCCGGGCGGTCTCCAGAGGTTCAACCGGCACTGGCAATCTGCTGCACCAGGTCTTCGGATGAGTCCCTCCTCCGGTCCCTTATGCCTCTGGACTCGGGTGCCCCACTTCCGGGGCCCCCTAGGACAATCCCTCCCTCGCGGGACCCAGCGGAAGGTACTGGGCCCCAGGCCTCTGGCTGAGTACCTCACTCCAGACTGAAGGTGTCTGGGATGGAACACAAACTCCAGGTGTCCAGGCTTAGGCCGCCTGGACCCCGACCGCGAACAGCAGCCCTCAGGCTGAAGGTGCCTGGGACTCGAACCTCGTGGCGAAGATGTCCACCCCCTTTATACCCTCTCCCAGCATGCACGGCGGGTTCCCCGCCCCGCCGTACAACCGCTGTGAGAGGTCACAAAGGGTACGGCACTGCAGCGATGGTTCAACCCCGGCCCAAAGTGACAGCGCCACCTGCTGGGCCGCAGGGAACTATGCATCACTGGTGTCTTCACCAGTTTTAAAAGTATATACCCGCTACATAAACAAATTTAGTTAAATAACAAATCGAAACGAAACCAAACTAATTTTTTCATCCTGCACATGTCTAACTCCTACTAGAGTGTATTTTTGCACGAAGAGACTGACATCTCTCCAGCACCGTGTTCTGTACACCTGCACATTGAAACAGATTTATTGCACAGAGAAAGGAATTATTTTGTTTGCTGTTCACTCACAGCTTGATTGCATTTGCACCTTGGACTTGTTTGGACTACATCTATTATTGTTTTAACAGGCATCAATCCCCTGTTTTTTTCCCCACATTCATTGTGGTTGCACCTTATTATAATTTTTGCACTTTGCACAGGAAGCCCAATTATTGCTCATCTTGCACACCGTCATTTCAGTTGTTTGCACAATTTTTTGCATAGTTTGCACAATTTACTGTGTTCTGTTGCACTTTATGTTGGAAGATTGCTATGCGTGTGCCTTCCGTACATTTATGTATGCATGAAGCACTTTATTGTTTGTATTGTTTCTAATATTTATTAGATCAGTATCTATGAGTATTTGTATTAGCTACACTTTGCACTACAGTTACACACCAGCCTTAGTGGCCCTATACTGATTAGGGATAGCGCAGCACCAACCCCCACTTTTTTTTACTGTTCTATGGGTATGCATACCTCCCAACTTTTAAAAGTCCCATCGCGGGACATTCCGATGTCCCCTCTCCCCTCCCCTGCCAACTAGAGTTGTTGAGCGCGGGGGGGGGGGGGGCGGGACATTTATAGAAAAATTTCGGACATGAAAGAAAAATTGTTGAGCGGGGGGGTCGCCGATCGCGAGGGGGGGTCCAATACTAGTCCGCCGATCGCAGGGGGGGGGCGCTCTTACCTGCTGCTGCTCCTCTTCATCTGTTCATGCTTCCTGCTGTGCGGAAAACATGACAGTCTCGCGGGACTGCGGGAAGGAGGACCCTCTGCGGGTAAAACCCGCAGAATGCGTGCCAGTTGGGAGGTATGGGTATGGTCTGACCCTTTCCGGTGCCTGCAGCGATCCCCTGACTCTCCGCCCACACTTGGTAGCGCAGGAATAACACTTACTATTTTTGGCCTACATCATTATTATTGCTCCTCCCCCATGATCACACATCTTGGTAGCCATTCAGTGCTCCTCACATAGGCGTGCGCACAGTGTGAGCCAGCTGGGCACATTCTAAAGGAAACCCCTAGGGATTTCCACTGTTGCCATTGATTTTTATGAAGCGCTTTTTAACCACCTAAATGTAAGTGCAATTACCTACATTAAATACACTGGTTTTAGCAGTATCACGCTATGTGTCTTCTTCTTTTCCTTTCACATTGTGCTATTGATTCGGTTTAAACATCATTGAGTCATCGTCTCTCAAGTTTTCATCAACCTCTTCATTGGGAGCTGTCGTGAGAGACATTCTTTGGTTCAACTATCAACTGTTGACCCTTCAGGAATATACATCAAAAGCCTATGTTGATCCTCTGGACATATGTTCAGTAGGGTCCACTAAGTCTGGTAAGCCTCCTTTATATTGGTTGTGGCTTTTTTTCTCCAATATTGATTTGGAAGTATTTGTAGTCCAATCATCTCAAAAACATTTTTTGGGGGATTATTGTGGAACACTATTGGACTTTAATTTTTGCAATTGTTTGCATGTGTTTTTGAGGACCATCCATCAAGGACTCTTTCAAAAACTGTATTGTTATTCACATAGGGAAATATTTAGTTTTCCCTTGCACATTTGTTTATTTCACATATTCATTTATTTGTTTGACACATACCTATTTAGCGCTGCAACTTATTACTTGTACACTGTTACCACTGTTAACCTGTTTACCATAAGCTTAAAGTAAACCTGATACCCCTTTCGTTATTGCTTTGGTGTCTTAGTTACTCATACAGTATAAGATATATATTGCTGTCAGAACTAACTGTGCCAGTAGGGGGTCGAGTATATTGCCGGGGGTTGGCGGAGCTGTCTTCAGGGCCCAAACTAAATCTGCGGCCTTCTTAGCAGGAGGTATCGCTACACGTGGGGGTTCTCGTCCGGGATCCTGATACAGTAGGTGAACACGCCAGAAGTGCCGGCATGGACCCCATGGATCCACAAGCGGTAGAAGAGTGGTGCAAAGCCTCTAGGGCAGAGCCAAACCGCTCGATAGTCATCAGCCTCCCTGGGGAGGAATGGTCGACTGAAACGGTCGAATAGTTAATGAAGTCAGTGTCCCCAGATCACACACCGTGGGTGGCGGAGATAAAGTCAGACCCAGACATCTCATGTCAGTATGCACTAGTGGAGTACTGGGACGGGATGCCAGAGGCTTGCAAGCGCAAGTGTGTGCGGACGCCAGACAACAGAACTAGGGATGAGCTTCGTGTTCGAGTCGAACATACGCTCGACTCGAACATCGGCTGTTCGATCGTTCGACGAAGATCGAACGATTTGGGCCGTTCGCGCCAAATTCGAGTGACGCGAACAGCCCACAATGCACTACGCCATCACAGTGTCATCCAGGCGCTGTGATTGGCCAAGCATGCACTGTGACCCCGCATGCTTGGCCAATCACAGCGCCGGCAGCGAGGAGAGCAATGATTGGCCACAGGCAGGATGCCTGTGGCCAATTATTGCTGATGGGGTTTAGTACACGCCCCACACTATAAAAGGCCGCCAGCGCGGCGGCCTTGTGTAGTGTGTTCCGGAGCAGGGAAAGAGAAGCATAGGCAGGGACAGTGTCATTTTTTTCCCTTTACTAATCCTGGATTCCTTGTGTTTAGGGACAAATAAGGATAGGTAGGGAGAGTGTCAGTGACAGTGTGCTATTCTGTGCTAATCCTTGTTTGTAGGGACAGAGAGGTACAGTGAGGGAAAGTGTCAGTGTGCTATTGTGTTCTAAAACTATTTTGCTGAACCATATTTTCAATCCTTGAGTTGAGGGACAGAGAGGTACAGTGAGGGAAAGTGTCAGTGTGCTATTGTGTTCTAAAACTATTTTGCTGAACCATATTTTCAATCCTTGAGTTGAGGGACAGAGAGGTACAGTGAGGGAAAGTGTCAGTGTGCTATTGTGTTCTAAAACTATTTTGCTGAACCATATTTTCAATCCTTGAGTTGAGGGACAGAGAGGTACAGTGAGGGAAAGTGTCAGTGTGCTATTGTGTTCTAAAACTATTTTGCTGAACCATATTTTCAATCCTTGAGTTGAGGGACAGAGAGGTACAGTGAGTGAAACTGACAGTGTGCTATTCTGTTCTAAACCAATTTTGCTGTTCCATATTTTCAATCCTTGAGTTGAGGGACAGAGAGGTACAGTGAGGGAAAGTGTCAGTGTGCTATTGTGTTCTAAAACTATTTTGCTGAACCATATTTTCAATCCTTGAGTTGAGGGACAGAGAGGTACAGTGAGTGAAACTGACAGTGTGCTATTCTGTTCTAAACCAATTTTGCTGTTCCATATTTTCAATCCTTGAGTTGAGGGACAGAGAGGTACAGTGAGGGAAACTGACAGTGTGCTATTCTGTTCTAAAACTATTTTGCTGAACCATATTTTCAATCCTTGAGTTGAGGGACAGAGAGGTACAGTGAGGGAAAGTGTCAGTGTGCTATTGTGTTCTAAAACTATTTTGCTGAACCATATTTTCAATCCTTGAGTTGAGGGACAGAGAGGTACAGTGAGGGAAAGTGTCAGTGTGCTATTCTGTTCTAAACCAATTTTGCTGTTCCATATTTTCAATCCTTGAGTTGAGGGACAGAGAGGTACAGTGAGTGAAACTGACAGTGTGCTATTCTGTTCTAAACCAATTTTGCTGTTCCATATTTTCAATCCTTGAGTTGAGGGACAGAGAGGTACAGTGAGGGAAAGTGTCAGTGTGCTATTGTGTTCTAAAACTATTTTGCTGAACCATATTTTCAATCCTTGAGTTGAGGGACAGAGAGGTACAGTGAGGGAAAGTGTCAGTGTGCTATTGTGTTCTAAAACTATTTTGCTGAACCATATTTTCAATCCTTGAGTTGAGGGACAGAGAGGTACAGTGAGTGAAACTGACAGTGTGCTATTCTGTTCTAAACCAATTTTGCTGTTCCATATTTTCAATCCTTGAGTTGAGGGACAGAGAGGTACAGTGAGGGAAAGTGTCAGTGTGCTATTGTGTTCTAAAACTATTTTGCTGAACCATATTTTCAATCCTTGAGTTGAGGGACAGAGAGGTACAGTGAGTGAAACTGACAGTGTGCTATTCTGTTCTAAACCAATTTTGCTGTTCCATATTTTCAATCCTTGAGTTGAGGGACAGAGAGGTACAGAGAGGGAAACTGACAGTGTGCTATTCTGTTCTAAAACTATTTTGCTGAACCATATTTTCAATCCTTGAGTTGAGGGACAGAGAGGTACAGTGAGGGAAAGTGTCAGTGTGCTATTGTGTTCTAAAACTATTTTGCTGAACCATATTTTCAATCCTTGAGTTGAGGGACAGAGAGGTACAGTGAGGGAAAGTGTCAGTGTGCTATTGTGTTCTAAAACTATTTTGCTGAACCATATTTTCAATCCTTGAGTTGAGGGACAGAGAGGTACAGTGAGGGAAAGTGTCAGTGTGCTATTGTGTTCTAAAACTATTTTGCTGAACCATATTTTCAATCCTTGAGTTGAGGGACAGAGAGGTACAGTGAGGCAAAGTGTCAGTGTGCTATTGTGTTCTAAAACTATTTTGCTGAACCATATTTTCAATCCTTGAGTTGAGGGACAGAGAGGTACAGTGAGTGAAAGTGTCAGTGTGCTATTGTGTTCTAAAACTATTTTGCTGAACCATATTTTCAATCCTTGAGTTGAGGGACAGAGAGGTACAGTGAGTAAAACTGACAGTGTGCTATTCTGTTCTAAACCAATTTTGCTGTTCCATATTTTCAATCCTTGAGTTGAGGGACAGAGAGGTACAGTGAGGGAAAGTGTCAGTGTGCTATTGTGTTCTAAAACTATTTTGCTGAACCATATTTTCAATCCTTGAGTTGAGGGACAGAGAGGTACAGTGAGTGAAACTGACAGTGTGCTATTCTGTTCTAAACCAATTTTGCTGTTCCATATTTTCAATCCTTGAGTTGAGGGACAGAGAGGTACAGTGAGTGAAACTGACAGTGTGCTATTCTGTTCTAAACCAATTTTGCTGTTCCATATTTTCAATCCTTGAGTTGAGGGACAGAGAGGTACAGTGAGGGAAACTGACAGTGTGCTATTCTGTTCTAAAACTATTTTGCTGAACCATATTTTCAATCCTTGAGTTGAAGGACAGAGAGGTACAGTGAGGGAAAGTGTCAGTGTGCTATTGTGTTCTAAAACTATTTTTCTGAACCATATTTTCAATCCTTGAGTTGAGGGACAGAGAGGTACAGTGAGGGAAAGTGTCAGTGTGCTATTGTGTTCTAAAACTATTTTGCTGAACCATATTTTCAATCCTTGAGTTGAGGGACAGAGAGGTACAGTGAGGGAAAGTGTCAGTGTGCTATTGTGTTCTAAAACTATTTTGCTGAACCATATTTTCAATCCTTGAGTTGAGGGACAGAGAGGTACAGTGAGGGAAAGTGTCAGTGTGCTATTGTGTTCTAAAACTATTTTGCTGAACCATATTTTCAATCCTTGAGTTGAGGGACAGAGAGGTACAGTGAGGGAAAGTGTCAGTGTGCTATTGTGTTCTAAAACTATTTTGCTGAACCATATTTTCAATCCTTGAGTTGAGGGACAGAGAGGTACAGTGAGTGAAACTGACAGTGTGCTATTCTGTTCTAAACCAATTTTGCTGTTCCATATTTTCAATCCTTGAGTTGAGGGACAGAGAGGTACAGTGAGGGAAAGTGTCAGTGTGCTATTGTGTTCTAAAACTATTTTGCTGAACCATATTTTCAATCCTTGAGTTGAGGGACAGAGAGGTACAGTGAGTGAAACTGACAGTGTGCTATTCTGTTCTAAACCAATTTTGCTGTTCCATATTTTCAATCCTTGAGTTGAGGGACAGAGAGGTACAGTGAGGGAAACTGACAGTGTGCTATTCTGTTCTAAACCAAATTTGCTGTTCCATATTTTCAATCCTTGAGTTGAGGGACAGAGAGGTACAGTGAGGGAAACTGACAGTGTGCTATTCTGTTCTAAAACTATTTTGCTGAACCATATTTTCAATCCTTGAGTTGAGGGACAGAGAGGTACAGTGAGGGAAAGTGTCAGTGTGCTATTGTGTTCTAAAACTATTTTGCTGAACCATATTTTCAATCCTTGAGTTGAGGGACAGAGAGGTACAGTGAGGGAAAGTGTCAGTGTGCTATTGTGTTCTAAAACTATTTTGCTGAACCATATTTTCAATCCTTGAGTTGAGGGACAGAGAGGTACAGTGAGGGAAAGTGTCAGTGTGCTATTGTGTTCTAAAACTATTTTGCTGAACCATATTTTCAATCCTTGAGTTGAGGGACAGAGAGGTACAGTGAGGGAAAGTGTCAGTGTGCTATTGTGTTCTAAAACTATTTTGCTGAACCATATTTTCAATCCTTGAGTTGAGGGACAGAGAGGTACAGTGAGGGAAAGTGTCAGTGTGCTATTGTGTTCTAAAACTATTTTGCTGAACCATATTTTCAATCCTTGAGTTGAGGGACAGAGAGGTACAGTGAGTGAAACTGACAGTGTGCTATTCTGTTCTAAATCAATTTTGCTGTTCCATATTTTCAATCCTTGAGTTGAGGGACAGAGAGGTACAGTGAGGGAAACTGACAGTGTGCTATTCTGTTCTAAACCAATTTTGCTGTTCCATATTTTCAATCCTTGAGTTGAGGGACAGAGAGGTACAGTGAGGGAAAGTGTCAGTGTGCTATTGTGTTCTAAAACTATTTTGCTGAACCATATTTTCAATCCTTGAGTTGAGGGACAGAGAGGTACAGTGAGTGAAACTGACAGTGTGCTATTCTGTTCTAAACCAATTTTGCTGTTCCATATTTTCAATCCTTGAGTTGAGGGACAGAGAGTTACAGTGAGGGAAAGTGTCAGTGTGCTATTGTGTTCTAAAACTATTTTGCTGAACCATATTTTCAATCCTTGAGTTGAGGGACAGAGAGGTACAGTGAGGGAAACTGACAGTGTGCTATTCTGTTCTAAAACTATTTTGCTGAACCATATTTTCAATCCTTGAGTTGAGGGACAGAGAGGTACAGTGAGTGAAACTGACAGTGTGCTATTCTGTTCTAAACCAATTTTGCTGTTCCATATTTTCAATCCTTCAGTTGAGGGACAGAGAGGTACAGTGAGGGAAAGTGTCAGTGTGCTATTGTGTTCTAAAACTATTTTGCTGAACCATATTTTCAATCCTTGAGTTGAGGGACAGAGAGGTACAGTGAGGGAAACTGACAGTGTGCTATTCTGTTCTAAAACTATTTTGCTGAACCATATTTTCAATCCTTGAGTTGAGGGACAGAGAGGTACAGTGAGGGAAAGTGTCAGTGTGCTATTGTGTTCTAAAACTATTTTGCTGAACCATATTTTCAATCCTTGAGTTGAGGGACAGAGAGGTACAGTGAGTGAAACTGACAGTGTGCTATTCTGTTCTAAATCAATTTTGCTGTTCCATATTTTCAATCCTTGAGTTGAGGGACAGAGAGGTACAGTGAGGGAAACTGACAGTGTGCTATTCTGTTCTAAAACTATTTTGCTGAACCATATTTTCAATCCTTGAGTTGAGGGACAGAGAGGTACAGTGAGTGAAACTGACAGTGTGCTATTCTGTTCTAAACCAATTTTGCTGTTCCATATTTTCAATCCTTGAGTTGAGGGACAGAGAGGTACAGTGAGGGAAAGTGTCAGTGTGCTATTGTGTTCTAAAACTATTTTGCTGAACCATAGTTTCAATCCTTGAGTTGAGGGACAGAGAGGTACAGTGAGAGAAACTGACAGTGTGCTATTATGTTCTAAAAACTATTTTGCTGAACCATATTTTCAATCCTTGAGTTGAGGGACAGAGAGGTACAGTGAGGGAAAGTGTCAGTGTGCTATTGTGTTCTAAAACTATTTTGCTGAACCATATTTTCAATCCTTGAGTTGAGGGACAGAGAGGTACAGCGAGGGAAACTGACAGTGTGCTATTCTGTTCTAAAACTATTTTGCTGAACCATATTTTCAATCCTTGAGTTGAGGGACAGAGAGGTACAGTGAGGGAAAGTGTCAGTGTGCTATTGTGTTCTAAAACTATTTTGCTGAACCATATTTTCAATCCTTGAGTTGAGGGACAGAGAGGTACAGTGAGTGAAACTGACAGTGTGCTATTCTGTTCTAAACCAATTTTGCTGTTCCATATTTTCAATCCTTGAGTTTAGGGACAGAGAAGGACACTCGTAGAAATTATCAGTGTGCTATTCTGTGCTAAATCTTGTTTGTAGGGAGGGACAGAGTAGGACAGTGAGTGAAACTGACAGTGTGCTATCCTGTTCTAAACCAATTTTGCTGTTCCATATTTTCAATCCTTGAGTTGAGGGACAGAGAAGGACACTCGTAGAAATTATCAGTGTGCTATTCTGTGCTAAATCTTGTTTGTAGGGAGGGACAGAGTAGGACAGTGAGGGAAAGTGTCAGTGTGTTATTCTGTTCTAAAACTTTTTTGCTGAACCATATTTTCAATCCTTGTGTTTAGGGACAGAGAAGGATAGGCAGGGGACAGTGTCAGTGTCATTGTTGCTAAGCCTCCTGCACAATATACACCTGAAGGTAGCCCTTATTGCTGTTTTTCCCATCTCCCTGCAGGCCATCCATTAAAATGTCTGGAAGGCAACCAAGGAGCGGCAGACAGTCAGGAGGCAAAAAAAGAGGGCAAGCAGGCTCTGTGTCTGGGGGCAACAGTGCTGGTCGTGTACGCGGTGCATTGTCATCAGCACATGGCCATGGGACACGCTTGTCCTTGTTTTCGGCAGCTGGACATGTTGAGCCACATCATGCCGAAGACTTGGTAGAGTGGATGACCAAGCCCACCTCATCCTCCTCATCCTCTCTCACCCAGGCTCAGGGTACTGGCAAAGCAGCTGCCAAAGCGTCCTCTTCTCTGGTATCATTATCTTCATTAGTCAATCCTTCCCTAGACCCACCATGCCCTCCTCCTGAGGAGTCCCTCAAACTGTTTGAGCACAGTGTTGGGTACATGCTCCAGGAGGATGCCCAGCGTTTGGAAGGATCTGATGATGATACCCAGCTAGAGGAAGGCAGCAGTGTGAGAGCAGAGAGAGGGGATGCTCAAGAAGGACACCAATCTGGCAGTCATGTTCCAGCAGCTGCAGCATACTGCCAGATTGGCTCCAGTGATGAGGAGGGAGGGGATGATGAGGTCACTGACTCCACGTGGGTGCCTAATAGGAGAGAGGAGGAGGAGAAGGATGAGGAGGAGGCACATCTCCAACGAGGCAGGATGCCCTTGAGTGGCCAGCGTATGGGCAGCACACCGACGGAATCACACCGCAGAGCTCCGCCTGTGCAGGGCGCTGCCTCTGCCCGTCATTCAAAATATTCTTTGGTGTGGGCCTTTTTTGAGGCGAGTGCATCAGATCGCACAGCTGCTGTTTGCAACATATGTCTCAAGCGTATATCGCGTGGCCAAAACATCAGCCGCTTGGGCACCACATGCTTGATCAGACATATGTTGACCTGCCATGCAGCTCGTTGGCAAGCCTACCTTAAAGACCCACACCAAAGAACAAAGCTGACCTCTTCTTGCACCGCATCAGCTGGGATCTCCAACCCCACTATACCTTCACTCCTCTCTGAAACCTGCTCTGAGAGGAATGAAGGTGTAGAATTAGGTGTGTCACAGGCAAGTACTTGCGGGCACTCTGCTAGCAGTACACCAACGTCCGATTCTAGCAGGCAAATTTCCCTGCCCCAGCTGCTGGACCGTCGAAAGAAGTTCACTCCCAGCCATCCACATGCCCAGCGGTTGAATGCTAGCTTGGCTAAATTGCTAGCGCTTCAACTGCTGCCTTTTCAGTTGGTAGACTCGGCCCCCTTCCGTGAGTTTGTGCAATGTGCGGTTCCTCAGTGGCAGGTTCCCAAACGACACTTTTTCGCACGGAAGGCTATTCCGGCTCTCTACAGGCATGTGGAAGGCAATGTCTTGGCCTCGCTGGACAGGGCGGTCAGCGGTAAGGTGCATATTACCGCTGACTCATGGTCCAGCAGGCATGGACAGGGACGTTACCTTTCTTTCACGGCCCATTGGGTCACTCTTTTGGCAGCTGGGAAGGATGCAGGACAAGGTGCAGTAGTGTTGGAGGTTGTTCCACCGCCACGCCTCCAAAATGCTACTACTGGTTGTGACACACCTCTCTCCTCCACCCCCTCCTCTTCTTCTTCCTCCATGGCCTCTTCCTGTGGTTTGTCCTCGGAACCAGCGGTGCTCCGTAGGCGTTCAAGGGGCTACGCAAGTACGCAGGCAAAAAGATGCCATGCCGTGCTTGCGCTGGTGTGTTTGGGGGACAGGAGCCACACTGGGGCAGAGGTCCTGTCTGCTCTGCAGGGGCAGGCCGAGAGGTGGTTGACGCCACGCCAGCTTAAGCCAGGAATGGTGGTTTGCGACAATGGCACCAACCTCCTCTCCGCCCTCCGACAGGGACAACTGACCCATGTGCCCTGTATGGCTCACGTCCTTAACCTGGTGGTGCAGCGGTTCTTGGGCAGGTACCCGGGCTTACAGGATGTCCTGAGGCAGGCCAGGAAAGTCTGTGTGCATTTCCGCAGATCTTATAATGCCAGTGCTCGCCTGGCTGAGCTTCAAAAAGAGTTGAACCTGCCCAAGAACTGCCTTATATGTGACATGCCCACCAGGTGGAACTCAACGTTGGCCATGCTGCAGCGGCTGCACACGCAGCAGAGGGCCATCAATGAGTACCTGTGCGACTACGGCACCAGGACAGGGTCAGGGGAGCTCGGGTTTTTTTCACCACGCCAGTGGGGCATGATCAGGGATGCATGCACTGTCCTGGCACCATTTGAGGAGGCCACGAGGATGGTGAGCAGTGACAGTGCATGCATCAGTGACACTGTACCTCTTGTCCACCTGTTGGAGCACACGCTGCGTGGAATAATGGACAGGGCACTTGAGGCAGAACAGAGGCAGGAAGAGCAGGACTTCCTTGCCTCTCAAGGCCCCCTTTACCCAGACAGTGTTCCTTCTGTCCCACCCATCGCACAGGAAGAGGAGGAGGAGGAGGAGGAGGAGGAGGATTGTGTCAGCATGGAGGTGGAGGCTGGCACTCAGCATCATCAGCAGCAGTCTTTTAGGGATGATTTACAGTCCCAAGAAACCAGTGGACTTGTACGTGGCTGGGAGGAGGTGGCTGCGGATCATGTCATCCTTAGTGACCCAGAGGACTCCGGACTGAATTCCTCAGCTAACCTACGCTGCATGGCCTCCCTGATCCTGCAAAGTCTGCGGAAGGATCCTCGTATTCTTCGGATCAAGGAGAGGGACCATTACTGGCTGGCCACTCTCCTTGATCCACGGTACAAGGGTAAGGTTGCGGACCTTATCGTACCGTCGCAGAGGGAGCAGAGGATGAGACAACTCCGGGAGGCCTTGCAGAAAGGTCTGTGCAACGCGTTCCCAGAGACTGGGAGGTTACAAACTCCTGGTCCTGGACAACGAGTTGCTGAGGCTTCGGGCAGTCAAAGAAGGAGCGGTGGGGAAGGTGGCCGTCTGACCGATGCGTTCAGACAATTCTTTAGTCCGCAGCCCCAAAGTATGATCGGTTCCAGCAACCATCGCCAGCGTCTGATATACATGGTGCAGGAATACCTAGGGGCAAGGTCAGACTTGGACACCTTCCCCACCGAAAATCCTCTGGCTTACTGGGTCTTGAGGATGGATCACTGGCCAGAGCTTGCACAGTATGCAATTGAGCTACTGGCCTGTCCTGCATCCAGCGTTCTTTCAGAACGCACATTCAGTGCTGCTGGAGGATTTGTCACGGATCACAGGGTGCGCATGTCCACCGACTCGGTTGATCGACTGACTTTCATCAAGATGAACCAGTCTTGGATCACCACCAGCTACCACACACCAGATGCTGATATAACAGACTAATTGATTTTAAAATGTCACATCCCTTTAAGACTGATGCTGATGCTGAGTGCCTGTGCTGTTATGTTGACTGGCTATCCTCCTCCTCCTCCTCAATGATACGATTAACGATGATAGCTTGGAAGATCATTTTGGTTTATGGGTGATGCCACCAGTGGCTAAGGCCCAATTTTTCAGCCCCTGTTTAACAGGGGCGTGTAATTAAAATTTTTGATGCAATACTTTGCAACAGGCCTCATTGCTGTGCTCCAAGTACAGTATCTGTGAGGGGTTGCAGTGTTGTGCCACCAGTGCCTAAGGCCCAATTTTTCAGCCCCTGTTCAACAGGGGCATGCAATTATAATTATTGATCTAATAATTCACAGCAGGGCCCATTGCTGCGCCCACCAAGAGTAACTGTCAGGCCTTACAGTGTTGTGGCACCAGCACCACCATCACCACCACCACCACCACCAAAGGCCCAATTTTTCAGCCCTTGTTCAACAGGGGCATGCAATTATAATGATTGATCTAATAATTCACAGCAGGGAGCATTGCTGCGCCCACCAAGAGTAACTGTCAGGCCTTACAGTGTTGTGGCACCAGCACCACCATCACCACCACCACCACCACCAAAGGCCCAATTTTTCAGCCCCTGTTCAACAGGGGCATGCAATTATAATTATTGATCTAATAATTCACAGCAGGGACCATTGCTGCGCCCACCAAGAGTAACTGTCAGGCCTTACAGTGTTGGGGCACCAGCACCACCATCAAAGGCCCAATTTTTACTACCACTGATCAACAATTATATGTTATTACAATTCCTGATATAATACTTGACAGAAGGGCGTTCCAGCACCCACCAAGAATAACTGTGAGTGCTTTCAGTGTTGTGCCAACACCAACACCTAAGGGGCCAATTTCTGCAGAGTATATACGGAAGGTCCCTACTTTCAAACATCCAACTTACAAACTACTACTACTTGCAAACGGAAGAAGACAACAGGAAGTGAGAGGAAATCTACCCCTTGGAAGGAAAATTCTCTCCTGTAAGAATTAATATGGGAGAAAGGTGTCTCCTCTCTACTGATGCTTTATCACCAATCCTTGTTTCAATAAAAACACCACATTTCAAAAACAGTTGTCATTGGGACGCAAAGTGAGGTGAAATGTTCTGAACAGGGGCACAGACAGCAAAAAAAATGTGACAGGGGTGATAACCGTTCCCTATGTTTTACAAAAAACTAAAAAAAAGGAATTTGCCATGGAGCTCCACTTAAACAATGCAGCTGTTCAAAATTATAAACAGATTCTACATAAGAACAAACCTACAGTCCCTGTCTTGTATGCACCGCCTGTATACGGCTGTTCAGAGTATATAGGTCCTTTTTTATTTTGTGTGCGGGGTTCCCCTTAATATCCATACAAGACCCAAAGGGGCTGGTAATGGGCTGGGGTAGGGGGGGGGGGGGTTGATGGGGTAGCTATGCCATTTTTCCTAAAGATTTTCATCCATATTACCGGGACCAGACATTGCATTAAAGCCGCAAGCAGTTTTAAATGACTTTTTTCCCTTTAGAAATGTTATTTTGTGCAGGGACAGTTCTAAACACGGGAAACACGTGGCACTTCACAGGCATACTTTAGACACCCCCCAGGTACAATATTTAAAGGAATATTTGACTTTTTTTTTTTCACTTTATGCATCATTAAAATGACTGCTCCCGGAAAATGTCCGTTTTTAAAACTTCTTTTTGCATTGATACATGTCCCCTGGTGCAGAAGCCGGGTTCCCAAACTCTGTTTCGGACAATAACATGGATAATAGTCGTTATAATTAGCACTTTAGAATCCGAACGTTCGCATCCATTGTATTTAATAGGGTTCTAATGTTCGCTGCGAACTTTCGGTCCGTTCGCGGGTTCTGGTGCGAACCGAACCCGGGGGTGTTCGGCTCATCACTAAACAGAACCTATAGGTTGGCGCACGCAGTAACTGTAAAGAAGGAACCATCATCAACGGGATCACCGCAGGCTGCGGCCTGTACCCCACCGGAAAAAGGAGACAGGGCGACACCTCCGGTGGCGCCTGCACCTGTCACTGCTATATCACCAGAACTGATAAGTGTGATAGGGGATCTGCTAACCAAGTGTCAGAAGGCAAGCACTGTGCATGTAGAGACTAGCTACCGGAGACTAAAGACATTCTCAGGGAAGCGCCCTGTCCCCGCAGGGGAAGAAGATTTTGACACCTGGGTGGAGCAGGCATTGCAGGCAGTAGAGGCATGGGAGGTGCCTGAAACACAGAAGAGACAACGAGTGATAGAAAGCCTTAAAGGCGCAGCAGCAGAAGCAGTGAAAAGTTTTCGGTTTGGGAATGCAGGTTGCATGGCTCAAGACTGTCTAGCCATGCTGCAAGAAGAGTTTGGTCAATTGGAAAAGGTGACAGAGATGGTCTACCAATTTGAACATACTTTCCAACAACCAGAGGAGAAACTTTCCGAGTATGTTAGAAGACTGAACAGGTTGCTGTGCAAGATTGTGTTAAAGAAGGGAATGAAGCCCCAAGATACAGATGCGGCAAGAATGAAGCAAGTCTTAAAGGGAGCGTTACGCTCGGATCCAGTCTGGCTGCACCTGAAAACCTCAGGAGGAGGAACGTTGCTGACTTATGCTGACTTGACAAAAACCATCAGAGATGAGGAGGCGCTGCAACAGGACCAGCAAATGATTAAGACAAACGTTGTACCCGCACAGGTGCTAGTCAATCCAATGATGACCCCTGAAAGAGAATCAGCGATAGACACCCTAAAAGCTCAAATGTCCAAGGTGTTAGAGATGTTGACCTCTCTGATGGGAAAAGACACAGAGGGTCCCAAGAGAGAAGTACCAAGGAAGGAATTATTCCCAATTGCCTCAGCACCCGCATCTTTACAAGAATGGGGAGATTTAGTCTGCTTTAACTGTGGAGGAATTGGACATATTGCGGCTACATGCTCCAGTCCCAAGAAGAAGAAAACAGACAACCGCAAGCCGGCGGGAAACTTCAGAGGGCCCCGGTGAAGGAGTCAACTGGGTGCCTATCACCTTCAGTGAGCTCCAAGCTGAATGCGAAGCAAAAGAAAAGAGGAGATAAAACACCTCAGGGGAAACACAATACTCCTTAACAAAGCTATACCCCAGGAAGAAGGGGCAAGACCCCTCGGAAGGGGCACAGCACTCCCCAGAGGGGATGCACACCTAAAAAGAGTAATAGTATCCCTCAGCGGGTCCCTACACCCATTAAAAGGAGGGAAGTCAATGCATACCAGGCTCAAGAAAGATTAAAGCCCAAAGGGAATTGGACGAGAGAGAGCCCAAAAGGAAAAGGTCTGAAGAAGGCGACCCCTGCCGGGCCATATCCGGAGAAGCTGGTAGGCCCATCTCCTATAGTGTCCATTCAAGTGGAGGGAGTTTACACCAGAGCAATCCTGGATACTGGGGCGCAAGTGACCCTGCTATACAGAGATTTCTACGATAAGCACTTGAGTCACCTACCCATCCGGAAGATAGAGGGACTAGAGATATGTGGGATTGGAACCCAGAACTTCCCCTACGATGGCTATCTGCCTGTCAGGATGATCTTTGACCCATCTGTGGCTGGAAAAGCCGAAGTGTTTGACACCCTGGCGGTTGTGTGCCCTCAGCCGCTGGGAGCCAACACGAGTTCCCTTATAATAGGGACGAACACGGACCTGGTCCAAAGACTTCTGACCCCTCTAGTGAAAGAAGAAGGGGAAGCGGCCACCAAGATCCACCCCATGCTGAAGACGGCTTACCAACGGCTGGTCTTAGAGCAGAAGACCCCAGGAGAGGGAATAGGGAAGGTGTGGAGACTTGGAAGAGGAGGGATAGTGTTGCAGCCCGGGGAAGTAACCTGTCTCAGAGCCACTGTGAAGCTTACTTGGGAGCAGCCCGGACCCTTTGTCATGTTGGAATCTGACCCAAGGGAAGGGCCCCACGGTCTGGAAGTGATACCAGAAGTGATTCCGCTGAAGGCCCTAAAGAAGGCCCATTGTAGAGTCCCAGTGAGTGTTAGGAACAATACAGATGGCCCCATGGAAATCCCAGCCAGGATGCTGCTGGGCCAGGTGAGCCCTGCTGCCCCTGTCAACCTGTCAGAGGTGGGCGAAGGAGGAGATGCTTGGGAGAAGATATCCATGGAAAACCCGAATCTGCCCAGGGCTTGGAAAGAGAGAGCCAAGGCCCAGTTGACCAGATGGGAGAAGATCTTCTCTAAAGATGAGTTCGATGTGGGGTGTGCAAGGAGTGCCACCCATCGGAAACTCCTCCAGGAAGATTAGCCCTTCAGAGAGAGGGTCAGGCGGGTCCCACTAGCAGATCTGGAGGATCTAAGGGAACAACTTGCAGAACTCTAGAGGACTGGTGTGATACAGGAGTCTAGAAGCCCCTATGCCTCTCCGATAGTGGTGGTCAGGAAGAAGAATGGGTCATTGAGGCTCTGTATCGACTACAGGACTCTCAACAGGAGAACCATACCCGACCAGTATAACACTCCGAGGATAGAGGATGCCCTACAGAGCTTGTCTGGAGCCAAGTGGTTCAGCGTTATGGATCTCAAGAGCGGGTACTATCAGATCCCTATGCACCCAGACGACAAGGAGAAGACAGCTTTCATAACCCCAGTGGGGTTCTTTGAATTCGACCGGATGCCCCAAGGTCTGTCTGGAGCCCCAGCTACCTTCCAACGTCTCATGGAGAAGACTGTAGGAGACATGAACCTTATTGAAGTCCTTGTATACCTGGACGATGTCATTGTCTTTGGAAGAACCCTAGAGGAACACGAGGAGAGGCTGGAAAAAGTCTTGAGGAGACTCAGTGAGGAGGGACTCAAACTTTCGCCTGAGAAGTGTTGGTTCTACCAGTCTTCTGTGAACTACCTGGGGCACATAGTGTCTGAAGAAGGGGTGGCCACAGACCCTGAGAAATTGGAGGCAGTTACCTCCTGGCCACGACCCACCACAGTAACAGAACTCAGATCCTTCTTGGGGTTCTGCTCCTATTACAGGAGGTTTGTGGAGGGATTCGCCCGAATTGCTAGACCATTGAATGAACTGCTCAAGACTGAGGGAGAAGAGGATGACTCAGGGCCCAGGTAGCCGGGAGAGTCCATCAGAGATCAGTGGAATCAGAAGTGTGAAGAGGCCTTCCAGGCGTTGAAGAAGAGCCTGACCACTGCTCCAGTCTTGGCCTACGCAGACCCAACCAAGCCCTATGAACTACACGTAGATGTTAGTCATGACGGTCTGGGAGGAGTACTTTATCAAGAGCACGAAGGACAACTGTGGCCTGTTGCCTACGTGAGCAGGAGCCTGACCCCCTCTGAGAAGAACTACCCCACCCACAAGCTGGAGTTCCTGGCCCTCAAGTGGGCGGTAGTGGACAAGCTCAAAGACTACCTGTATGGGGCGGAGTTCACTGTGAAGACTGACAAAAACCCCCTTACCTACCTTTTCACCACGGCCAAACTGGACGCCACTGGACACAGGTGGCTGGCCGCACTGTCTGGGTTCAACTTCAGCCTAAAGTACAGGCCAGGGGCTGGGAATCGAGACGCAGACGCTCTGTCCAGGAGATCTCATGCCCCCACCAGTGACGTAGAAGATTGGACCCAAGTGGCACCGGACGGGGTGCGGGCCCTTTGTCAAGGAGCTGAATTCCAAGCCAGAGGAGGCTCCAGAGCAGAGGAAATAGGAGTTACCACTGTGGAGTAACTCAACTGGAAGAAGACAACCTGCCGAGACTGTCCAAGAAGGAGTTGAGGTGTGACCAATTGGAAGACCCCATGGGGAGAATGGTCCTGGAGGCCCTGGAGAATCAGGATCCAAACAGACTCCTGCGTCATCCCTCAAAGGAAGCTCGCCTGTTGAGGAAAGAATGGGACAGGTTGCAGGTACATCAGGGAGTGGTCTACCGAAGGGGCCCCTCTGATGACTCAGAAGATAAGTGGCAACTGTTCCTCCCAGAGAAACATCGAGAGACTGTTCTGATTGCCCTGCATGACAATCATGGCCACCTAGGGGCTGAAAGGACCTTTCAACTTGTCTATTGGCCCTGCATGAGGGCAGAGGTAGAAGAGTACTGCCACTCATGTGCACGATGCATCCAGAGGAAGACTTTACCCCATCAAGCTGCCCCAATGGGCCATCTACAAAGTCAAGGCCCAATGGATCTGGTATGCATTGATTTTCTCTGCCTCGAACCCGACCTGAGTGGACTAGGAAATGTTCTGGTGATAACCGACCATTTCACCCGGTATGCCCAAGCTTTCCCAACCAAAGACCAGAAGGCCTCCACCGTAGCCAAGGTACTTATGGAGAAGTACTTTGTCCATTATGGGCTGCCACAGCGACTTCATTCAGATCAAGGAAGAGACTTTGAGAGTAGACTGATCCGGAAACTCCTGGATTCGTTGGGAATCAAGAAGACTCGAACTACACCTTACCACCCACAGGGAGATGCTCAGCCGGAAAGGTTTAACCGAACCTTGCTCAACATGTTGGGGACTCTGGAAAGTGAGAAGAAGCAACATTGGAGCAAACACATAGCAGCCATAGTACATGCTTACAACTGCACCATCAGTGATGCTACAGGCTACTCCCCATATCGACTCATGTTTGTGAGAGAAGCGAGACTACCTGTAGACTTGGCCTTTGGCACCTCTCTGGACCATTCCTCAGCCACATCCCACAAAGGATATGTGGACAGGCTCAGACACAGCCTGAAAGTAGCCTATGAACAAGCTTAAGCGGCCTCAGATCAAAGGGGAGCTCGAAACAAAAGAAACTTCGACTTGAAGGTCCGGGTACAAGACCTACAGCCCGGGGATCGAGTACTGTTACGCAATCTGGGGGTCCCTGGGAAGCACAAACTTGAAGACAGATGGAGATCTGAACCTTATGTCATCTGTAGGAAGTTGCCGGGCCTACCTGTCTACAAGTTGAAGCCAGAAGGAAAGGTAGGCCCACTGAAGACGTGGCATCGAAACCACCTGCTCCCACTTGCTGAGGCAGTCAGGATACCTTCCGTGAGAGACTCCCCTGAACCGGTCTCTATCCTGGATACTCCTAGGCCGAACACTCGGTCACAGACCTCCTGAGCCGAAGATGGAGAGGCCTCTCAACTTAGTGAAAATGAAGAAAGAGAACTTGATTGGCTGTGGCCTTCCCCAACTCCAGGAACTTCTACTATAGATCTTCCAACCACTGAAGACACTCCAGATGGGACACTGAACCTAGAAGCCACAGAGTTCATTCCATCTAGTCTTTCAACAGATTACTGGGAAGATGCCCATGATAGTTACTCAGAGGAAGAGGAGCCTGTGGCACCAGAGCCAGAAATCCCAAGAGAGCAAAGGGCTCGAAGAGTCATCTGGCCTCCTAAGAAGCTGATCTACCCACAAATGGGGAATAGCTCGGAAGACTCTGTAGTTACCGCTAGGAGGAATGCTGAAAATCCGGATCCCTCCACTGTCCATTTGGTGGAGGGCAACCCCAGCTCACTCTCTGGCACAGTTAGGCAGGCCACCCATGATAATGTGACCTGTGGGCAAGGGAATTCTACCCCTCAGTTTTGGTGGGAATTCCCTATGCCAACATCGTTCGTAGAATTGTCTAGAGTTGTACATAGTCTTTGTTAAGGTTTATCTTTGGGGACCAAAGAGTTGAAGTGGGGGGAGTGTGTAGCGGGGTGTTCCCCTTTAATGCAGATATATAAGAAGTTCCAGGTGAGAGGTGAGTCGGGAGGAAGTAGAGGAGAGACATTACTGGAAGAGAAAGCAGAGGAGAGAGACTACATTACCCAGAACCCCATTCGGCAATGTTTCCACCGCAGAGACTCATGGGAGGGGTTATAAGAGGAGGAGGCGAGGCTGGGCTCGGCCTCTTTGGGACACGAGACTTCAGGGACTGATCCTCCTGTGCGGATGTGTCGGAGTGCAAGGCCTGAAGCCTGAGGCCTTGCTCAGCACCAAAGAGCCTTCCACCCCACTGCGAGCCTGGGTGGCATCTGACTTTGCTTGTCTACAGCCTTGAACGGATCGCTGGAGACACTGTGTGTGTGGAGTACAGTCGGTGGAAGTTCCCGGACTGGGACTGCGTCCGGACGGGTGAGAGGGTGTATGCCCAGACAATATACTGTTGTTGCTAATGGGCCTATAGACTGCCGTGGCCCATAAGTTATTTCTGATACTCTCATTGGAGAACTTTATCAGAGCTGAACTCAGAGTTTACATAGCAAAGTGTTCATCTCATCTATACCTTCCTATTGGATTACAAATGTATTCTGTTAATGTGCACCACCTTTAAAGACCTGCCGGTGAAGAAAACCATCATCCCCTATAGACTGAGTTGTAGATATCTGAGCCAGGCCTGGCCAGCTAGTTAGTTCATTTAGTCACTGCGCCACAGGGCGCCTAGTTAACGGTCGCCCACGCGGCGCACCCTTACTGTTTATTAAATGCAAAGTACGTTTATTGTTGCAGGGCTCTGCAACTTATTACTTGTACACTGTTACCACTGTTAACCTGTTTATCATAAGCTTAAAGTAAACCTGATACCCCTTTCGTTATTGCTTGGCTGTCTTAGTTACTCATACAGTATAAGGTATATATTGCTGTCAGAACTAACTGTGCCAGTAGGGGGTCGAGTATATTGCCGGGGGTTGGCGGAGCTGTCTTCAGGGCCCAAACTAAATCTGCGGCCTTCTTAGTTGGAGGTATCGCTACATATAATATATAGATGTCCATGTATGGAGGTATAGTAAGGTGAGGTTGCTGAAATTATGTCCCGGAAGTGACGACCTTATGGAGCCTCCACAGTCCACGTCCAAGCCCCCGGCCGGCGCTGTGTACATCCAGGAAATGCCACAGGACAGAGGACCCCTTCCATCAGCCCGTGTTGTGTACACCATACAGAGGACTATGCGGATGAAAAAACGTAACCCCTGATATGCCTGATACCTTCTGCTCATATGTGAGTGCTTTTAATCCTTTTTAAATTAAATATGTTTTTAACTTGCTGCACTTAGTGGGCGCCGTTCTTTCTTTTTGTAATTTTTCATGTACTATATGGATAAGGCAGGGAATACATGTAAGTAGAGACATGCACACACAGATATGGATTGTGCAGGTATTGGCTCCAGGGTGGGGATATACTTTGGGTTCAGGTTGAATTAGAGTAGTGTAGCGGGTACTTACTTTCCCGGGTGTATTTTTGAATCTGGCGGTGACACCAGTGGTGTATGTTCCCGGCGGTCCACCAGGTGGCATTGTCACCGTGGGCTGAGGGACGAATATCACTGTGTGCCGAGCCTCCTTTTTGTCCTCTCTCGGCAGCGGTATGGTGGGGCGGGGAACCCGCCATGCTTGCTGGGAGAGGGTATAAAGGGGCCGGCCATCTTGGTCACGGGGTCTTCGTCCCAAGCACCTTTAGCTTGTGGACGTGGGTTCGTGCTCGTCCTCTAGGTGGCCTCAGCCTAGAGGACCACCGGAGATCGTGTTCCACCTCAGGCACCTTTAGTCCTGGGGTGAGGTACTTGGATGGAGGTCCGGAGCTCGGTGCCCAACACTGAGTTCCGCGAGGGAAGGATCCTAAGGCACTCCGGGGATGGATGCCTGAATCCGATGTGGGCGTAATGGACCGGGAAGAGCTCCTCATCTGAAGACCCGGTGCAGCATACTGCCGGTGACGGGTGAGTCTCTTGTCGGAGACCGTCCGGAAGAAAATTTCCCTCATGTGGAGACCATAGCCCACTCTCCGGGAGGAGAGTGGAGGATCGAATTTGTGTCTGGGGCCTATTCGTACACACACCCGCCTTTTCTGTTCTATAGCCAAGGGAGTCCATGTTAGGTTCTAAATAAAGGAGTGTTGGACTTTAAAGGTGTGTGGCTCAATTTCTGGCAGACGAGGTTCATGGAGACTCTCGGAGGGAGGATCCGATGCACAGCACAGACCCGAAGGTAACTAGAGACATTGCTGAGACCACATACACATCCTGTGGTGGAAGCCTGGCGTAGCTCATCCCCTCTCCCTCCCTTATTATACCCCTAGACCAGAGACAGTGTGAGTTGGAGAACTTAATAGAGGGGACTGTGGAGAGGGGTGTCCGCTACACGTGGGGGCTCGTCCGGGATTGTGTTGTGCATTACTGTTTGGAACATGTCTGCTGGAAGAGTTAAGCGAATAGGCCAAATTGCAGCCCTGCTCGAAGTCGTGGACATGACCCCAAGAAGGGAAAGGCCCGCGCAGGAAGAGCGGTGAACGGGGGGAAGCCCAGCCGTGTGAAGTAGTACACGTAGGGGTTTCTAATTGCACTGCGCCACCAGACACAACCCCGCCGCTTAGTTCGTGGGCGTGGCTCAACCAAGGAAAGTAAGAAAGCCCGCGACCTGGAGCAAAGGGGAGGAGTCCAATACGTGTGAAGGGACTACACGTGGGACGTTGGCGCGAAAAACTCTGCAGTGTGCGATGGATCAGCAACAGGTCGCCATGTTTGGACACACCTCGTGGATTCCGGTTCATCCTTCTACCACGACACTGACTGCTGCTGCTCCAATAACGGATACAGGGATTCGACTGAAGCCAAGGGGTCGATTCGCCCTATACTCATGTATGGACGTTGAGGCCCTGGGTATGATTTGTCCCGGGTGTTCGGGACTGGTATGCCTGTTAAAGCCGTTCGGACGCTGTGAGGCCTGCGGGGAGTTCACGTTCGAGGTGGATTCGGTAGTTGAGAGGCCGAAAACCATCTACCCAGGCCGGGCTTCAGGTACTACTACTCAAAGAGGAGAAATCACCGCTGTGAGAGTCACCCCAGCGCACACTGCAGCGACCAGGGAAGAGGTCGTTAAAACTTTGCGGGAGAAATCCGAGGATGCTGACTCGGTCGCCACTGTCTCGCAGCGTCCGCCACCAAAGAAAAGAGCCAGCGTGGTAGCCCCGACCAGCTGTGGTGGTGGACCGTCTCGCACGCTTACGCCAGGCCCGGATGGATCCGTTGACGAGGGTTCCGGACGTCCCGCTTCAAGAAAGGGCCGAGGTAAGCCAGGCGAAGAGACTTGGTGTGAGGGAGGAGGTGTCGGGAAGGCATGGCCTAGCAAGTCTGCGGAGTGTGGAGGCTCCGTTTCTACAAAGGGCTATATACCCGCAGAGGAGTGTGACACCTCCGACCTGGAATCGCTCTCGGATCTGGGAGATGATGCCGTCATTGATGATTTGTTTGCTGAGAAAGGCTGGGACAAGGTACCGCTTGCTTCATTCCGCAGACCTCGGAATTCACCCATGTCAACAGGGGAAAGTACACCCCGGGTGGAGGCATCAGCGCTTGAAGAGGGGTCCCGTCCCCAGCTTATCTCTGCATCCCCGGCGCAACCTGCACCTGATGCTGGGGTACAAAGACTGTTGCTGCGGGCACCAATGCCCAGATTGGAGGTGGTCAAAGCGCCTCGTCATCCAGACGCAGTAGTTATGCCTGGTGAGGGAGACAGAGCCACCATGCCTCCCTTGGCAAGACTACAACGCCTATTCGGCCAAAAAGTTGCAGAGGAGTACGGATGGGAGTATCCCTACCTACCGAAGGACTTGCTCTACGAGGTGGAGGTGCACAGAGAGCGCTGGTACAATGACTTTGTGTGGACCCACCTAAAAGTTCTGCACGCCCGCAGGTACCTGGCATGCTCTCCCAAGGCTTCACAACGCTTCAAAGACTGCAAGGCAGAGTGGATGTTGGGAAGACACATCCATGCAGATAAAGTGTTGATCCGACATAAAGAAGGTGAAGATGTTGAGTATCATCTGGAGACTGTGGATCAACACTTGAAGCCACTGATTCTGCCGCATCCCCGCTTTTACTTATAGGAGAAAAAGACTCCATTCTTATCATGTTGCTGAACTTTTTGGGGCAGTTGTTTTGTGTATGCCCAAAGGAATGAGGAACTATTCCTGTGTTTTTTCAGCTTCCTGCAAAGAGATCACAGACTTTGGGGTTAGATAGGGCCAAAAAGAAGAAGAAGAAGCTCCACGAGTGCAGTACTGCGAGGCTGTCACCAGGTGGCAGTCTTGTGCAACGTTTTTTTTTAAACACTTTTCATGCACTCACTCTTTGGAGAAAAGGAATTTCTTCTTGGAGAAGTTTCTTTTCTTCTTACACGAATACATGTGTCAGGGTTTTATTGTTTCTTTTCTCTTCCCTCTGCAGGAGAGCGTCTCATCAAGATTATGGAACCTGGGGTGGTTCTTAGTTAGGATGGGAGGGAAAAGTATAATGTTGAAATGTGATTTCATGTTTAAAATGTTGTCTTTCACTCCTCTTTTGTTGCAGGGGCCCAGACACAACTTCTCCGTTAGGATAGCTTCCTAAAAATTTTTGTTTTTCAAATTGTTAGTTAGTTTCTGGATTGGATTGTGTCAGCCGTTGAGGGCATGATTCACTCCAGACACTGGGGTCCAGTGTCAAATGTCAGGGGGGAGAGTGTAGCGGGTACTTACTTTCCCGGGTGTATTTTTGAATCTGGCGGTGACACCAGTGGTGTATGTTCCCGGCGGTCCACCAGGTGGCGTTGTCACCGTGGGCTGAGGGACGAATATCACTGTGTGCCGAGCCTCCTTTTTGTCCTCTCTCGGCAGCGGTATGGTGGGGCGGGGAACCCGCCATGCTTGCTGGGAGAGGGTATAAAGGGGCCGGCCATCTTGGTCACGGGGTCTTCGTCCCAAGCACCTTTAGCTTATGGACGTGGGTTCATGCTTGTCCTCTAGGTGGCCTCGGCCTAGAGGACCACCGGAGATCGTGTTCCACCTCAGGCACCTTTAGTCCTGGGGTGAGGTACTTGGATGGAGGTCGGTGCCCAACACTGAGTTCCGCGAGGGAAGGATCCTAAGGCACTCCGGGGATGGATGCCTGAATCCGATGTGGGCGTAATGGACCGGGAAGAGCTCCTCATCTGAAGACCCGGTGCAGCATACTGCCAGTCACGGGTGAGTCTCTTGTCGGAGACCGTCCGGAAGGAAATTTCCCTCGTGCGGAGACCATAGCCCACTCTCCGGGAGGAGAGTGGAGGATCAAATTTGTGTCTGGGGCCTATTCGTACACACACCCGCCTTTTCTGTTCTATAGCCAAGGGAGTCCATGTTAGGTTCTAAATAAAGGAGTGTTGGACTTTAACGGTGTGTGGCTCAATTTCTGGCAGACAAGGTTCAATGAGACTCTCGGAGGGAGGATCCGATGCACAGCACAGACCCGAAGGTAACTAGAGACATTGCTGAGACCACATACACATCCTGTGGTGGAAGCCTGGCGTAGCTCATCCCCTCTCCCTCCCTTATCATACCCCTAGACCAGAGACAGTGCGAGTTGGAGAACTTAATAGAGGGGACTGTGGAGAGGGGTGTCCGCTACAGTTAGATCTGATCAAAGTCTGTCCGGGGTCTGGCGGATGGGTGAACATAATGGCCAGATTGGGACAGTTCACTTGCCTGAACCCCAGAATCCCTGTTCACTATCAGGATCAGAATTATCTGCACATCTCCAACATGGATAATAATCATCTCACTAACAATCAAAGTTTATTACCAGTGTGTGATGAATGTTCCAGTTATGACATCTGTGATTGTTTTCTTTATAAAAGAGGAAGGAGGTTTTTGTACGGCTCTGTATCACTGTGTGAGAGGGGACTCCTAATACTGCTGACAGTGATATTTTCCTTCATCATCTTCAGTCACACCAGTAATTGTCAGAGTGTAACGAGTGTAAGGAGATCCACCCACTCCTGTGAATCGGTCTGGGACTCCTGTGTGTCGGATGGCTGCATTGTAGATGAGAAGTGTTGGAGACTTTCCTGATTTCTGTTGGTACCAGGCTATAACATCGCCAGTGTAAGAACTGGATGTACATGTGATGGTGACTGTCTGTCCCGGGGACACAGAGACAGAATCCGGAGTCTGAGGCCTCGTACACACGACCGATTTTCTCGTCGTAAAAAACACGTCGTTTTTTTCGACGAGATTCTTGTTAAGCTTGTCGATTTTCTCGTCAAGCTTTCTATGCGTACACACTGTCATTTCCCAATTTCCTCGTGGTTCTCTGCGCTCACGTCCAGCACGTACGACGGCACTATAAAGGGGAAGATCTTTTTTCTTGGCGCCACCCCTTGGGCTGCTTTTGCTGATCTCGTGTTACCGCGTGTGAAGTAAAAGTTTGGGAAGAGACGATTCGCGCTTTTCAGTCTTCGTGCTTTCAGTTCGTTTTAGCGTGACGAATGTGCTATTTCCATTACGAAGGCTTGTTTTACCAGAAGATGCGCTCCCGTCTCATACTTGATTCTGAGCATGCGCGCTTTTGGAAGAGTCGTAAAAGCATACACACAAACCATTTTCTCGTCACAAAACAGGCCGACGAGAAACACGACGAGGAAATCTGGACTCCTGACGAGAAAATAGAGAGCAGGTTCTCTATTTTCTCGTTGAGATTCTCGTCAAGTTTCTCGTCGTAAAACCATACACACGAACGTTTTTCTAGACAAAAAAACTCTCGCGGCACTTTTCTTGACTGTTTACGACGAGAAAATCGGTCGTGTGTACGAGGCCTCAGTCATCACAATCTCTCCACAGGATCCTGAGGATGGGAAGAGACATATTGATTATTGATTTCCTATCAATCCTGATGTGTGTATTTATTGTACAATGTATAGATGTATGTGCAGAGGATGATGGAAGGAGCCTCATCTCTCACCCTGAATAGAAATGAAGATGACAGCCAGCAGATAACTGGGAGAAATCATCTTGATGTTTCTGGAGGGTCAGATCCAAACTAGAAGACGTCTCCTGTACAATGAGATATATAGAGAGAGTGACAGGGGAGGTGTTCCCCCCACACACTGTGTATGCAAATACCGGGGAGATGGAAATTAGAATTCTCAGATCAGTGATCTGTGATAGAAACACTCCAGTGGAACTCATCTACATCTGATCACACTAAAACATTATACTCACCACTGTTCACCTAATAATAAAAAAGTAAATGGATGAATGTGACAAACATTAGCCAATCCTTGATATATTCTGGCCATGTTTCTCTTATTACAGTGCTTTCCTACGATCGTCAGCTCCATCTAGTGGCCATTATATGAAGCTTTTTCTGTAAAACACCTGAAATCAGAGAAAACACAGCACTATGGCCACTAGATAGAGCTGATGATGAAAGAAAATCACTGTATTATAAAATGATGTCCTGAATTAGATAACAATGGGTGAGTGTTTGTCACGTTCATCCAACTAATCTTTTATAAATAGACGGCTGAGTGAGAGGGAAGATGTTCTGCATGAAAACAGTAGGGAGGAGGAAGCATGCACAATGGTCCACAGTGGATTGCTTTTCAGAGGGCAGTAGAGCAGCAACTGGCGGTTGTTCAGGCGATAATCCTGTCACCTCCTAAATGTGCTTTTTTTGTTGATCCAACAGGGATTTTGTATTAAAATATTGCACTGCAAATTCTTATCTTGCGGTTGTGGCACACTCCTATTGAATGTAATGGGCATGTTTGTCAGGCGTTGTCACCTGTCACACTCTGCTAGCTAAATTAAAATGGTCACGGCCACAATGTAATACAGCAGGGCCACGCCATGTGTACAACTGGCTGTAATGGTAGAATTTAGGTGGGCAATCAGGGAGGTAAAACTCTTTTCCTTCTGTTTTTACATTTTTCCTTAATTTCTGGAGTCAGTGCAAAAACTCCCACTGTGAGTCTGATGTGCATTATTAATCACTTTACCTCCAGGAGATTTACCCCCCTTCATGACCAGGCCACTTTTTGCGATATGGCACTGCGTTACTTTAACTGACAATTGCGCGGTCATGCAATGCTGTACACAAAATTACATTTATGTTCTTTGTTTCCCACAAATAGAGCTTTCTTTTGGTGGTACTTGATCACCTCTGCGTTTTTATTTTTTTTGCGCTATAAACAAAAAAAAACTGACAATTTTGAAAATAAAAAGCTATATTTTTTTAAATAAATCCAATAATATTAAAATAAAAAATCATGTTGTTTCATTAATTTAGCCCAAAATTTATTCTACTTCAAATTTTTGGTAAAAAAACAAAACAAAAACCCCGATAAGCGTATATTGATTGGTTTGTGCAAAAGTTATAGTGTCTACAAAGAAGAAGGATTTCCGCTCTAAGCCCCAGTCCTCTAAAGCACACGCCCTTTTAGGAACTTACAGATGCTGGCTCTGCAACGAATTAGGAAGGAAGAACAAATCCTGGACGGCCGCACACCGTTGAAGGAATCTTTATTGATATCTTGTGAAGCAGATGAAATCCAATACAGTCACTTCACGTTACAGAGAACAGGAAAAGCTACTGACGCGTTTCACGCCGTATGAAGGTGCTTAATCATAGCTAAAGTAATCTAGGTCTGACCATGTATATATGTAGGGAAGAGATAAAACTTAACAACCAATCAAAACTGGAGATGTATCAGGAACACTCATCCTACTTGATCAGACCTTAGAAATAGAAATCTATTTTCTATTTTCAAGGTCTTTGATGGGCATGTTTGACAGGAGGCTCTGCCTATCAAACTATTAGCCAAGTTAAAATTGCCACAGCCACAAAGCAATGCATCAGGGAGACGCCTTGTGTCCAGCTCCAACTGGCTGTAATGGTAGAATTTATGTGGGCAGGTGGGGGTGGTAAAACAACGGTTCAGCCGCTTGTTTTTATCACCCCCTTAGACGCCCATTTGGGGCATGTAAGACTGAATTCTGTATATATGAACATTTTTCTCCCTATATCCAGTTCTTGAAATATGATACTGTCAGAGCTTTTTCTATGAACTTTTATGAACCCCAGAAACATTGTGGTGAATAAAGTACAGTAAAACCTTGGTTTGAGAGTAACTTGGTTTGAGAGCGTTTTGCAAGACAAGCAAAATGTTTAAATAAATTTTGACTTTATATACAAGCGATGTCTTGATATACAAGTAGCGTCATGTCACAACTGAGTATAAAAGGCGCCTCTAAGTGTAGCAATATGGTTACATTTAATGAAGGTACAATATTTAGCAACTTACATGGTTGATGATTAAAACAGGCACATCAAAGTATACAGGGATCCGGGGTAAAGCTGTCCACATAGACCGTCCTCCTCACCGCCATTGATGTTGTCCCTTCCACGCTGCGCTCCACGAGCGGTTCAGAACACTCTACTGCAGGGTAGTCTTCCCGGTCACGATTGCAGACAGCTTTACCCCAGATGCCTGCATACTTAGATGTGCCTCTTTTAATCATCAACCATGTGAGTTGTTCAATGTTGTACCTTCATTAAATGTAACCATATTGCTACACCTAGAGGCGCCTCTCTTCTCTTTAATACACTGTAGCTCCAGCTGGATTTTGCTTTTAACCCCCCTGTGGAGGCTTCCATTTGTGGATGGACATTTTATGGTTACACAACCTATCACATTGCTATAATCTTTTTATATGGACTACAAACTGAAGGACTTATGAATAAATGGTTGTGGAACAAATCATTTGAGTTTCCATTATTTCTTATGGGGAAGTTCGCTTTGATATACAAGTGTTTTGGATTACAAGCATGCTTCCGGGAAAAAAATTATGCTCACAATTCAAGGTTTTACTGTATTTACTTCTGTTTTTCAATTTTTCCTTCAGTTCTGGAGAACCTGCTCTCTATTTTCTCGTCAGGATTCTCGTTTTTCTCGTCGGGTTTCTCGTCGGCCTGGTTTGCAACAAGAAAACCGGTCGTGTGTATGAGGCTTAAGGCCAGGTTCACACTGGGGCTGCGGGAGTGAAGCCTTGCGAGTTCAGCTGAACTCGCACGATTTCACTCCTGCCTGTCAGTCCCGATTTCGGCCGCGATTACAGGGACATCTGTGCAGGTTTCTGTACAGCACAGATGTCAATGTAAATCGCGGCCCGAAATCGCAAAAAGAAGTACAGAAACGACTTTTTGAAATCGGTGCAGCGCCGCAAATGCGGCGTCGCACCGATTAGGACGGTTCCATTGCCGGCAATTTGCGGCAAATACCGCCGTTTTGACATGCGATTTGACATGCCAAATCGCATGTCAAAACGCACCAGTGGGCTTATACATTGAGCGGAAATGCATTCTACTGGGCAGTATAATAATTTATGAATACACGTACCCACACATGGAATACATGTACATGTATAAATTATACCCATAAACTCCTCTCAGAATGCAGCTTTGGTGCATTTTATTTTCTGCCTGTAAACGCTCCTCTTCAAATATGCCTGTAAATACCTATGGGTGCATGGCCACATAGACCATCATAGAGCTCCTTTTACAGGTGTAAAAAAAAAAAACACCAAACGCCCAGTGTACATGATCCCCAACACCAAAAAGAAAAAGAAAAATCAAAGACCACCAGTAGATGGCAGTATCAGTCCATTTTCTTATGTATGATAAGGATAAGGTAGGGAAGATCAGTAAGCAGAGACATGCACACACAGATATGGATTTTGCAGGTATATGATCCAGTGTAAGGATATGCCTGAGGTTCAGGAGAATCTTGAGCTGGATCTGAACACAGCCTGTCTGGGGTTTGGTGGCAAAATAATGGCCAGATTTGGCTACTTCACCCTCCCGAACCCCAAAATCCCCAGTCACTTTCTTCACTATCAGAAGCAGGCTAGAGATATGTCTTTTAGGAATAGTAAGTTATCTACCTAAACTCCCACAATGCTTTCCTATGGCCTCATTCACACACTGCATCTAGCGACGGTTTCGTTACATGGGGTTTTGTGCGGTTATAAAAAATAAATTTGAATGCGTCCAGGACTGATTTAGCGCAGCTATCTGCACATAACCGCAGGTAATCGCAGTGTACTATTTTTCCTGCGGATAGCAGAGGCAACGAGGAAAGAAAAACAACAGGAAGCACATCAGAAATGGCCAGAATGTTCCACCGCAGCTAAACGCAGCCGCATGTAAACGCACGTAAACGCTGCTAATCGCAATGTACAACTACAAGTGATCGCTGTGCCTGGAGTCTTGGAATTTTAAAATAAAAAAACATGCTTTTACAGAACAGCCGCCCATGTGAAAGAGGCCGAACAGTTACAGTTGCTTGTGCTCCCAACCAAACTGTCAAACTATCAAATGTCTGGTGTCTGATCACATGTGCAGCATCATGGCGGATGCAGATCAAACAGAGACTAAGATGGCAGCTTCGTTGGCTGAAAAGGATAGTTGGGTTTAGTTCCACTTTAATATTCTGGCCAATGGAATGAATGAACATTTAAATGCACCTAAATATTTTTCAGCTTTCAGCGCTGTCACACTTTGAATGACAATTGCGCGGTCGTGCGACGTGGCTCCCAAACGAAATTTGTGTCGTTTTTTTTCCCACAAATAGAGCTTTCTTTTGGTGGTATTTGATCACCTCTGCGGTTTTTATTTTTTGCGCTATAAACAAAAGAAGAGCGTCCAGTTTGGAAAAAAAACACTATTTTTTACTTTTTGCTATAATAAATACCCATTTTTTTTTTTTAAATAACATTTTCCTCAGTTTAGGCCAATACGTATTCTTCTACATATTTTTGGTAAAAAAAAAAATCGCAATAAGCGCGTATTGATTGGTTTGCGCAAAAGTTATAGCGTGTACAAAATAGGGGATAGATTTATAGCATTTTTATTTTTTTATTTTTTTATTAGTAATGGCGGCGATCTGCGATTTTTTATTGTGACTGCGATATTGCGGCGGACACATCGGACACTTTTGACACATTTTTGGGACCATTCACGTTTATACAGCGATCCCTGCTATAAAAATGCATTGATTACTGTATAAATGTGATTGGCAGGGAAGGGGTTAACCACTAGGGGGCGGGAAGGGGTTAAATATGTTCCCTCAATGTGTTCTTACTGTGGGGGGAGGTGACTGACTGGGGGAGGTGACCGATGGTTGTCCCTATGTACAAGGGACACACCATCGGTCCCCTCTCCCTCACAGGACGTGGATCTCTGTGTTTACACACAGAGATCCACTTTCCTGCTCGTTTCCCGGGCAATCGCGGGTGCCCGGCGGCAATCGCGGCCGCCGGGCACGCGCACCGGGGCCTTGTGAACGCGGCGCGCGCGCGCCGCTGGCGGCGAGCACGCGCCTCCTAGCTCGTTTTAAAGGGAGGACGTCATATGACGTCCTCCCAGAACGAGAGTATCCTCCGCCCGTCGTCAATTGACAGTGGGCGGGGGACAAGTGGTTACAGATGCTTCTTCCTCCCGTGAAGCAAAGGAGTCCCCCAGAGGAAAAAAACACCCTGTGTGTATGAGACCTTGGAGTCCTTGTTGTGATCTTTGAGTAAGGTGACCAGATTTTTAAAATGAAATCCGGGGACATATATTTTTTTTTTACTAGTAATGGTGACAATCAGCGACTCTCTGCCCGTCGCCTCACAGCCTGTCAAGTCTTACTCTCCGGGCCCCGGCTACTACTGGGTGAGGAGCGGAGGAAGATCACTCCACAAGGGAAGGCAAGGAGATAAGCAGGCAGGCGGCTGGCCGGGACTTGAGCCAAGGCAGAAGAACATGTGAGCGGAGCTGAATGGGCATGCGCCCGAAACTGAAGAAATGGTCCCTCCGCTCCGACCAGCACATGATCATCAGAAAGGGGCACAGATAATGGAAAAAAATACACTCCCCCCCCCCCTCCGAGTGGCGGAGCGGGGGTGTGTAATTTTTTTTTTTTAATTCTGCACTGATTGTCTTTGAAATTGCCCCAGCCCCTGTTCAAATCCAATCCAGGGACAAAACCGGGGACAGACTTGGTCCGGGGACAGTGTCCTCAATCCGGGGACTGTCCCCTGAAACCGGGGATGTCTGGTCACCCTATCTTTGAGGTCGGGTTCACATATACGCGACTGCGGTTTGCAGTCCGGAGTCTGGTGCGTTTCTGTTCACCGCTTCAGGTGCAATTTAGGTGCAAATATTTCCCTGAGTTCACACCTGAAAGGGACCCTTTCCAAAACCGCGGCCCCTCTGCACATGTGTGAACCGGCTCCATTGAAAGCCAGTCACATTCACATGTTATGCGAATTCAATGCAGTTACAAACACATCCAATTTGCATATACATTATGTGAACCCAGCCTGAGGATCTTTGAGAGTGAATTCCTTCACAGTAGAAACAACTACTTAGGTCAGTGATGGCGTGTTTTAACCCCTTAATGTCTGAAGGTAAAACAAATCTTAATGCCTGAATGCAGTTTTGCAACTTTGACATGTGTTAGTGTAGCGATACCTCCAACTAAGAAGGCCGCAGATTTAGTTTGGGCCCTGAAGACAGCTCCGCCAACCCCCGGCAATATACTCGACCCCCTACTGGCACAGCTAGTTCTGACAGCAATGTGTATATCTTATACTGTATGAGTAATTAAGCATCAAGACAATAATAGTGTAAAATGGGTATGTGATTTACTTAAGCTTTTGATAAGAAAGGGGTTAACATTTATCACAGTTCACAAAGTATATATATAATGCAGAGCCCTGCAACACTAACACACTATGAATATAGAGTTAGCAGCAACAAGTGCGCCACATGGGCGACCGTTAACTAGGCGTCCTGTGGCGCAGTAACCAAACAAAATAGAAAGCTGACCAGGCCTGGCTCTGATATCTACAACTTAGTCTATAGGGGATGATGTTCTTTTCTTCACCGGCAGGTCTTTAACGGTGGTGCACATTAACAGAGTATGATTTGTAATCCAGTGGGAAAGGTAAAGATGGGGTAAACACTTTGCTATGTGAACTCTGAGTTCAGCTCTGATAAGGTTCTTCAGTGAGAGTATCAGGAACAACTTGTGGGCCACGGCAGTCTATAGGCCTATTAGCAATAACAGTATATGGTTTGGGCATATGCCCTCTCACCCGCCCGGACTGCGGTCCCAGTCTGGGAACTTCCACCAACTGTGTCACTCACACACACGGTGTCTCCAGCGATCGGGCCCCCGATCCAATGAATGCTGTAGTTAAGCAAAGTCAGATGCCACCCCGGCTCGCAGAGGGGTGGAAGGCTCTTTGGCGCTGCGCAAGGCCTCAGGCTTCAGGCCTTGCACTCCGTCCCCTCCGCACAGGAGGATCAGTTCCTGAAGTCTCGTGTCCCAAAGAGGCTGAGCCCAGCCTCGCCTGCTCCTTTTATAACCCCTCTCATGAGTCTCTGTGATGGAAAAATTTCCGAATGGGGTTCTGGGTAATGTAGTCTCTCTCTCTCTGCTCTCACTTCAGCAATGTCTTTTCTCTACTTGCTCCTGACTCACCTCTCACCCGGAAAGTCCTGTCTCTCTATCTTAAAGGGGAATACCCCGCTACACACTCCCCCCACTTTGAATCTTTGGTCCCCAAAGACATCTAACATTTTTAGATCTGCAAAACATTTTAGATTCAATGCGGTTGCATAGGATTGACAGAGGAGCCTCCCACCAATCATCATAGGATGGGGAGCTGTCCTGTCTACAGGTCGCTTCAGTGTGGGCGACCTGTCTAACTGTGCCAGGAAGTGAGCTGGGGTTGCCCTCCACCAAATGAACAGTGGAGGGATTCGGATTCTCTGCATTCCTCCTGGCAGTGACCACAGAATCTTCTGAGCTCTTCCCCATTTGTGGGTAGGTCAACTTTTTGGGAGGCCTTATGACTCTTCGAGCCCTTTGTTCCACTGGCTCAGACATGGTAGGCTCACTAGCCTCTTTGAGTACTTCTGCCTCCTGCAGATTGGTTTCTTCCACTACTGCTATGGATCCTTCTTCTGGCAGTGAGGGTAAGGGATCACATCTGGGGACAGCAGGGGCTAAAAGCCGTTTCACCAGATCGGTATTGGTCCCAACGATGAGAGAGCTTCTGGAGGCCCCTGACAGCCAGGGACAGACAATGGCTAGTGTCTCAAAGTCCTGGGGCTCCCTAGCCCTCAATGGATCACACGACAACTTGATCCGCACACATCCATCACAAGAGTACTCTTCTGCTTGGATACCCTGAATCTTGGTTTCTCCCATCTCTTCCAGGGGCAGGTATGATAGGTACTTCTTGTAAAAGTCTCTGGTCATTAGGGTAACCTGAGCACCTGTATCAAGGATGGCTCTGGTGTAGATCCCTTCAATCAGAACAGGCACTACAGGCAGAGGACCTACCAATTGGGTAGCAGTCCTTTTGGAAACACCTGTAACAGCAGGCTGGCATACTTGAACTTGTGCTCTCTTCAGCTTCCGGCACTGGGAATGCCATTTCTGGCGTTGTTTGGAAGGCTGATAAGCATTGTTTACTGAGACGGCATAAACTGCAGGTGTCCTCCACCGTTCCCTCGCAGGTTCAGAGAAAGTTACTTTTGAAGGCCTGAATCTTCTCTCCATTCTTGGGTCACTTCTCTGAGGCCTCCGCCAGCCTTCTGTCTCCATTCGTGGACTTGGACATTCTCGCTGGTAGTGGCCTACACCTCCACAGTTTTGACAGATGCCTTGCTTCGTGGGCTTTTGGGCGGACAATCCAGTACTTTCCGCCATCAATTTGTTCATCATCTCCACCAGCTGGGACACTTGCACCTTCAGTGTGTCTATCTCAGACTTGACATCCAGTGACCCGGTCACCATCTCCATTATTTTGGACATCTGAGTCTTCAGAACCCCAAAATCTGAATCTCTGTCGGTTGTGCTTGCCACCAGCACACTGAGTTCCCGAGTGTCTGAGGGGACATCTATCTGCTGTACTTTGGCACTTGTGGTGCTAGGAGGTTGAAGTTTCCTCTGCTTTTGGTCCCTCTCAATCTCCATTTTATCTGCTTCATTCACTTTCTCAATGAGGACCTCATCCGGAGTTGAGGGGTCTTCCAAATGCTGCTTCAGTTGTAGCTTGATATAGTCACTCCTTAATCCCGTAGTCACAGATCTCTGGAATTTCTTTTGGACTAGCCCGGCTCCAAAATGCTCCCCAGTTCCTTCTTCCTTGGATGTGGACAACAGGCGGTCTTTGAGCTCAATGGCCCAGAATAGGAAGTTCTGAGGAGTCTCTCTACTATCCTGGGTTATATTTATCAGTCGATGAAATAACTCAGCGGCATCTTCTTCCTCATAGTAGCTTTTCAGTATCCTCTTTAGCTGGTTCAGGGTCAACCCACTCTTCCTCTCCAATAGGGATGAGCTTCGTGTTCGAGTCGAACATCGGCTGTTCGATCGTTCGACGAAGATCGAACGATTTGGGCCGTTCGCGCCAAATTCGAGTGACGCGAACGGCCCACAATGCACTACGCCATCGCAGTGTCATCCAGGCGCTGTGATTGGCCAAGCATGCACTGTGACCCCACATGCTTGGCCAATCACAGCGCCGGCAGCGAGGAGAGCAATGATTGGCCACAGGCAGGATGCCTGTGGCCAATTATTGCTGAGGGTGTTTAGTACACGCCCCACACTATAAAAGGCCGCCAGCACGGCGGCCTAGTGTAGTGTGTTCCGGAGCAGGGAAAGAGCAGCATAGGAAGGGACAGTGACATTTATTTCTTTCTTGCTTAACCTGGATTCCTTTAGTTTAGGGAAAGAGAAGGATAGGTAGGGAGAGTGTCAGTGTGTTTTGTGCTTGTGCTATAGTGTGCTTTAAAAAAACATTTTTTCTAGGGACAGAAAACTCTAGGTAGGGAGAGTGTCAGTTTCTTTCACTGTGCAAGTCCTTGTTTCTCGGGACAGGGAAGGACAGTGAGTGAATTCTCCTTGTGCTATAGTGTGCTTTAAAAAAACATTTTTTCTAGGGACAGAAAACTCTAGGTAGGGAGAGTGTCAGTTTCTTTCACTGTGCAAGTCCTTGTTTCTCGGGACAGGGAAGGACAGTGAGTGAATTCTCCTTGTGCTATAGTGTGCTTTAAAAAAAACATTTTTTCTAGGGACAGAAAACTCTAGGTAGGGAGAGTGTCAGTTTCTTTCACTGTGCAAGTCCTTGTTTCTCGGGACAGGGAAGGACAGTGAGTGAATTCTCCTTGTGCTATAGTGTGCTTTAAAAAAACATTTTTTCTAGGGACAGAAAACTCTAGGTAGGGAGAGTGTCAGTTTCTTTCACTGTGCAAGTCCTTGTTTCTAGGGACAGGGAAGGACAGTGAGTGAATTCTCCTTGTGCTATAGTGTGCTTTAAAAAAACATTTTTTCTAGGGACAGAAAACTCTAGGTAGGGAGAGTGTCAGTTTCTTTCACTGTGCAAGTCCTTGTTTCTAGGGACAGGGAAGGACAGTGAGTGAATTCTCCTTGTGCTATAGTGTGCTTTAAAAAAACATTTTTTCTAGGGACAGAAAACTCTAGGTAGGGAGAGTGTCAGTTTCTTTCACTGTGCAAGTCCTTGTTTCTAGGGACAGGGAAGGACAGTGAGTGAATTCTCCTTGTGCTATAGTGTGCTTTAAAAAAACTTTTTTTCTAGGGACAGAAAACTCAAGGTAGGGAGAGTGTCAGTTTCTTTCACTGTGCAAGTCCTTGTTTCTAGGGACAGTGAAGGACAGTGAGTGAATTCTCCTTGTGCTATAGTGTGCTTTAAAAAAACATTTTTTCTAGGGACAGAAAACTCTAGGTAGGGAGAGTGTCAGTTTCTTTCACTGTGCAAGTCCTTGTTTCTCGGGACAGGGAAGGACAGTGAGTGAATTCTCCTTGTGCTATAGTGTGCTTTAAAAAAACATTTTTTCTAGGGACAGAAAACTCTAGGTAGGGAGAGTGTCAGTTTCTTTCACTGTGCAAGTCCTTGTTTCTCGGGACAGGGAAGGACAGTGAGTGAATTCTCCTTGTGCTATAGTGTGCTTTAAAAAAACATTTTTTCTAGGGACAGAAAACTCTAGGTAGGGAGAGTGTCAGTTTCTTTCACTGTGCAAGTCCTTGTTTCTAGGGACAGGGAAGGACAGTGAGTGAATTCTCCTTGTGCTATAGTGTGCTTTAAAAAAACATTTTTTCTAGGGACAGAAAACTCTAGGTAGGGAGAGTGTCAGTTTCTTTCACTGTGCAAGTCCTTGTTTCTCGGGACAGGGAAGGACAGTGAGTGAATTCTCCTTGTGCTATAGTGTGCTTTAAAAAAACATTTTTTCTAGGGACAGAAAACTCTAGGTAGGGAGAGTGTCAGTTTCTTTCACTGTGCAAGTCCTTGTTTCTAGGGACAGGGAAGGACAGTGAGTGAATTCTCCTTGTGCTATAGTGTGCTTTAAAAAAACATTTTTTCTAGGGACAGAAAACTCTAGGTAGGGAGAGTGTCAGTTTCTTTCACTGTGCAAGTCCTTGTTTCTCGGGACAGGGAAGGACAGTGAGTGAATTCTCCTTGTGCTATAGTGTGCTTTAAAAAAACATTTTTTCTAGGGACAGAAAACTCTAGGTAGGGAGAGTGTCAGTTTCTTTCACTGTGCAAGTCCTTGTTTCTAGGGACAGGGAAGGACAGTGAGTGAATTCTCCTTGTGCTATAGTGTGCTTTAAAAAAACATTTTTTCTAGGGACAGAAAACTCTAGGTAGGGAGAGTGTCAGTTTCTTTCACTGTGCAAGTCCTTGTTTCTAGGGACAGGGAAGGACAGTGAGTGAATTCTCCTTGTGCTATAGTGTGCTTTAAAAAAACATTTTTTCTAGGGACAGAAAACTCTAGGTAGGGAGAGTGTCAGTTTCTTTCACTGTGCAAGTCCTTGTTTCTCGGGACAGGGAAGGACAGTGAGTGAATTCTCCTTGTGCTATAGTGTGCTTTAAAAAAACATTTTTTCTAGGGACAGAAAACTCTAGGTAGGGAGAGTGTCAGTTTCTTTCACTGTGCAAGTCCTTGTTTCTAGGGACAGGGAAGGACAGTGAGTGAATTCTCCTTGTGCTATAGTGTGCTTTAAAAAAACTTTTTTTCTAGGGACAGAAAACTCTAGGTAGGGAGAGTGTCAGTTTCTTTCACTGTGCAAGTCCTTGTTTCTCGGGACAGGGAAGGACAGTGAGTGAATTCTCCTTGTGCTATAGTGTGCTTTAAAAAAACATTTTTTCTAGGGACAGAAAACTCTAGGTAGGGAGAGTGTCAGTTTCTTTCACTGTGCAAGTCCTTGTTTCTAGGGACAGGGAAGGACAGTGAGTGAATTCTCCTTGTGCTATAGTGTGCTTTAAAAAAACATTTTTTCTAGGGACAGAAAACTCTAGGTAGGGAGAGTGTCAGTTTCTTTCACTGTGCAAGTCCTTGTTTCTAGGGACAGGGAAGGACAGTGAGTGAATTCTCCTTGTGCTATAGTGTGCTTTAAAAAAACATTTTTTCTAGGGACAGAAAACTCTAGGTAGGGAGAGTGTCAGTTTCTTTCACTGTGCAAATCCTTGTTTCTAGGGACAGGGAAGGACAGTGAGTGAATTCTCCTTGTGCTATAGTGTGCTTTAAAAAAACATTTTTTCTAGGGACAGAAAACTCTAGGTAGGGAGAGTGTCAGTTTCTTTCACTGTGCAAGTCCTTGTTTCTAGGGACAGGGAAGGACAGTGAGTGAATTCTCCTTGTGCTATAGTGTGCTTTAAAAAAACTTTTTTTTCTAGGGACAGAAAACTCTAGGTAGGGAGAGTGTCAGTTTCTTTCACTGTGCAAGTCCTTGTTTCTCGGGACAGGGAAGGACAGTGAGTGAATTCTCCTTGTGCTATAGTGTGCTTTAAAAAAACATTTTTTCTAGGGACAGAAAACTCTAGGTAGGGAGAGTGTCAGTTTCTTTCACTGTGCAAGTCCTTGTTTCTCGGGACAGGGAAGGACAGTGAGTGAATTCTCCTTGTGCTATAGTGTGCTTTAAAAAAACATTTTTTCTAGGGACAGAAAACTCTAGGTAGGGAGAGTGTCAGTTTCTTTCACTGTGCAAGTCCTTGTTTCTAGGGACAGGGAAGGACAGTGAGTGAATTCTCCTTGTGCTATAGTGTGCTTTAAAAAAACATTTTTTCTAGGGACAGAAAACTCTAGGTAGGGAGAGTGTCAGTTTCTTTCACTGTGCAAGTCCTTGTTTCTAGGGACAGGGAAGGACAGTGAGTGAATTCTCCTTGTGCTATAGTGTGCTTTAAAAAAACATTTTTTCTAGGGACAGAAAACTCTAGGTAGGGAGAGTGTCAGTTTCTTTCACTGTGCAAGTCCTTGTTTCTAGGGACAGGGAAGGACAGTGAGTGAATTCTCCTTGTGCTATAGTGTGCTTTAAAAAAACATTTTTTCTAGGGACAGAAAACTCTAGGTAGGGAGAGTGTCAGTTTCTTTCACTGTGCAAGTCCTTGTTTCTAGGGACAGGGAAGGACAGTGAGTGAATTCTCCTTGTGCTATAGTGTGCTTTAAAAAAACTTTTTTTCTAGGGACAGAAAACTCTAGGTAGGGAGAGTGTCAGTTTCTTTCACTGTGCAAGTCCTTGTTTCTCGGGACAGGGAAGGACAGTGAGTGCATTTTCCTTGTGCTATAGTGTGCTTTAAAAAAACATTTTTTTCTAGGGACAGAAAACTCTAGGTAGGGAGAGTGTCAGTTTCTTTCACTGTGCAAGTCCTTGTTTCTAGGGACAGGGAAGGACAGTGAGTGAATTCTCCTTGTGCTATAGTGTGCTTTAAAAAAACATTTTTTCTAGGGACAGAAAACTCTAGGTAGGGAGAGTGTCAGTTTCTTTCACTGTGCAAGTCCTTGTTTCTAGGGACAGGGAAGGACAGTGAGTGAATTCTCCTTGTGCTATAGTGTGCTTTAAAAAAACATTTTTTCTAGGGACAGAAAACTCTAGGTAGGGAGAGTGTCAGTTTCTTTCACTGTGCAAGTCCTTGTTTCTAGGGACAGGGAAGGACAGTGAGTGAATTCTCCTTGTGCTATAGTGTGCTTTAAAAAAACATTTTTTCTAGGGACAGAAAACTCTAGGTAGGGAGAGTGTCAGTTTCTTTCACTGTGCAAGTCCTTGTTTCTAGGGACAGGGAAGGACAGTGAGTGAATTCTCCTTGTGCTATAGTGTGCTTTAAAAAAACTTTTTTTCTAGGGACAGAAAACTCTAGGTAGGGAGAGTGTCAGTTTCTTTCACTGTGCAAGTCCTTGTTTCTAGGGACAGGGAAGGACAGTGAGTGAATTCTCCTTGTGCTATAGTGTGCTTTAAAAAAACATTTTTTCTAGGGACAGAAAACTCTAGGTAGGGAGAGTGTCAGTTTCTTTCACTGTGCAAGTCCTTGTTTCTAGGGACAGGGAAGGACAGTGAGTGAATTCTCCTTGTGCTATAGTGTGCTTTAAAAAAACTTTTTTTCTAGGGACAGAAAACTCTAGGTAGGGAGAGTGTCAGTTTCTTTCACTGTGCAAGTCCTTGTTTCTAGGGACAGGGAAGGACAGTGAGTGAATTCTCCTTGTGCTATAGTGTGCTTTAAAAAAACATTTTTTCTAGGGACAGAAAACTCTAGGTAGGGAGAGTGTCAGTTTCTTTCACTGTGCAAGTCCTTGTTTCTCGGGACAGGGAAGGACAGTGAGTGAATTCTCCTTGTGCTATAGTGTGCTTTAAAAAAACATTTTTTCTAGGGACAGAAAACTCTAGGTAGGGAGAGTGTCAGTTTCTTTCACTGTGCAAGTCCTTGTTTCTAGGGACAGGGAAGGACAGTGAGTGAATTCTCCTTGTGCTATAGTGTGCTTTAAAAAAACATTTTTTCTAGGGACAGAAAACTCTAGGTAGGGAGAGTGTCAGTTTCTTTCACTGTGCAAGTCCTTGTTTCTAGGGACAGGGAAGGACAGTGAGTGAATTCTCCTTGTGCTATAGTGTGCTTTAAAAAAACATTTTTTCTAGGGACAGAAAACTCTAGGTAGGGAGAGTGTCAGTTTCTTTCACTGTGCAAGTCCTTGTTTCTAGGGACAGGGAAGGACAGTGAGTGAATTCTCCTTGTGCTATAGTGTGCTTTAAAAAAACATTTTTTCTAGGGACAGAAAACTCTAGGTAGGGAGAGTGTCAGTTTCTTTCACTGTGCAAGTCCTTGTTTCTAGGGACAGGGAAGGACAGTGAGTGAATTCTCCTTGTGCTATAGTGTGCTTTAAAAAAACTTTTTTTCTAGGGACAGAAAACTCTAGGTAGGGAGAGTGTCAGTTTCTTTCACTGTGCAAGTCCTTGTTTCTCGGGACAGGGAAGGACAGTGAGTGCATTTTCCTTGTGCTATAGTGTGCTTTAAAAAAACATTTTTTTCTAGGGACAGAAAACTCTAGGTAGGGAGAGTGTCAGTTTCTTTCACTGTGCAAGTCCTTGTTTCTAGGGACAGGGAAGGACAGTGAGTGAATTCTCCTTGTGCTATAGTGTGCTTTAAAAAAACATTTTTTCTAGGGACAGAAAACTCTAGGTAGGGAGAGTGTCAGTTTCTTTCACTGTGCAAGTCCTTGTTTCTAGGGACAGGGAAGGACAGTGAGTGAATTCTCCTTGTGCTATAGTGTGCTTTAAAAAAACATTTTTTCTAGGGACAGAAAACTCTAGGTAGGGAGAGTGTCAGTTTCTTTCACTGTGCAAGTCCTTGTTTCTAGGGACAGGGAAGGACAGTGAGTGAATTCTCCTTGTGCTATAGTGTGCTTTAAAAAAACATTTTTTCTAGGGACAGAAAACTCTAGGTAGGGAGAGTGTCAGTTTCTTTCACTGTGCAAGTCCTTGTTTCTAGGGACAGGGAAGGACAGTGAGTGAATTCTCCTTGTGCTATAGTGTGCTTTAAAAAAACTTTTTTTCTAGGGACAGAAAACTCTAGGTAGGGAGAGTGTCAGTTTCTTTCACTGTGCAAGTCCTTGTTTCTAGGGACAGGGAAGGACAGTGAGTGAATTCTCCTTGTGCTATAGTGTGCTTTAAAAAAACATTTTTTCTAGGGACAGAAAACTCTAGGTAGGGAGAGTGTCAGTTTCTTTCACTGTGCAAGTCCTTGTTTCTAGGGACAGGGAAGGACAGTGAGTGAATTCTCCTTGTGCTATAGTGTGCTTTAAAAAAACTTTTTTTCTAGGGACAGAAAACTCTAGGTAGGGAGAGTGTCAGTTTCTTTCACTGTGCAAGTCCTTGTTTCTAGGGACAGGGAAGGACAGTGAGTGAATTCTCCTTGTGCTATAGTGTGCTTTAAAAAAACATTTTTTCTAGGGACAGAAAACTCTAGGTAGGGAGAGTGTCAGTTTCTTTCACTGTGCAAGTCCTTGTTTCTCGGGACAGGGAAGGACAGTGAGTGAATTCTCCTTGTGCTATAGTGTGCTTTAAAAAATCATTTTTTCTAGGGACAGAAAACTCTAGGTAGGGAGAGTGTCAGTTTCTTTCACTGTGCAAGTCCTTGTTTCTAGGGACAGGGAAGGACAGTGAGTGAATTCTCCTTGTGCTATAGTGTGCTTTAAAAAAACTTTTTTTCTAGGGACAGAAAACTCTAGGTAGGGAGAGTGTCAGTTTCTTTCACTGTGCAAGTCCTTGTTTCTCGGGACAGGGAAGGACAGTGAGTGAATTCTCCTTGTGCTATAGTGTGCTTTAAAAAAACATTTTTTCTAGGGACAGAAAACTCTAGGTAGGGAGAGTGTCAGTTTCTTTCACTGTGCAAGTCCTTGTTTCTAGGGACAGGGAAGGACAGTGAGTGAATTCTCCTTGTGCTATAGTGTGCTTTAAAAAAACTTTTTTTCTAGGGACAGAAAACTCTAGGTAGGGAGAGTGTCAGTTTCTTTCACTGTGCAAGTCCTTGTTTCTAGGGACAGGGAAGGACAGTGAGTGAATTCTCCTTGTGCTATAGTGTGCTTTAAAAAAACATTTTTTTCTAGGGACAGAAAACTCTAGGTAGGGAGAGTGTCAGTTTCTTTCACTGTGCAAGTCCTTGTTTCTAGGGACAGGGAAGGACAGTGAGTGAATTCTCCTTGTGCTATAGTGTGCTTTAAAAAAACATTTTTTCTAGGGACAGAAAACTCTAGGTAGGGAGAGTGTCAGTTTCTTTCACTGTGCAAGTCCTTGTTTCTAGGGACAGGGAAGGACAGTGAGTGAATTCTCCTTGTGCTATAGTGTGCTTTAAAAAAAAAAAATTCTAGGGACAGAAAACTCTAGGTAGGGAGAGTGTCAGTTTATTTCACTGTGCAAGTCCTTGTTTCTAGGGACAGGGAAGGACAGTGAGTGAATTCTCCTTGTGCTATAGTGTGCTTTAAAAAAACTTTTTTTCTAGGGACAGAAAACTCTAGGTAGGGAGAGTGTCAGTTTCTTTCACTGTGCAAGTCCTTGTTTCTCGGGACAGGGAAGGACAGTGAGTGCATTTTCCTTGTGCTATAGTGTGCTTTAAAAAAACATTTTTTTCTAGGGACAGAAAACTCTAGGTAGGGAGAGTGTCAGTTTCTTTCACTGTGCAAGTCCTTGTTTCTAGGGACAGGGAAGGACAGTGAGTGAATTCTCCTTGTGCTATAGTGTGCTTTAAAAAAACATTTTTTCTAGGGACAGAAAACTCTAGGTAGGGAGAGTGTCAGTTTCTTTCACTGTGCAAGTCCTTGTTTCTAGGGACAGGGAAGGACAGTGAGTGAATTCTCCTTGTGCTATAGTGTGCTTTAAAAAAACATTTTTTCTAGGGACAGAAAACTCTAGGTAGGGAGAGTGTCAGTTTCTTTCACTGTGCAAGTCCTTGTTTCTAGGGACAGGGAAGGACAGTGAGTGAATTCTCCTTGTGCTATAGTGTGCTTTAAAAAAACATTTTTTCTAGGGACAGAAAACTCTAGGTAGGGAGAGTGTCAGTTTCTTTCACTGTGCAAGTCCTTGTTTCTAGGGACAGGGAAGGACAGTGAGTGAATTCTCCTTGTGCTATAGTGTGCTTTAAAAAAACTTTTTTTCTAGGGACAGAAAACTCTAGGTAGGGAGAGTGTCAGTTTCTTTCACTGTGCAAGTCCTTGTTTCTAGGGACAGGGAAGGACAGTGAGTGAATTCTCCTTGTGCTATAGTGTGCTTTAAAAAAAAAAATTTTCTAGGGACAGAAAACTCTAGGTAGGGAGAGTGTCAGTTTCTTTCACTGTGCAAGTCCTTGTTTCTAGGGACAGGGAAGGACAGTGAGTGAATTCTCCTTGTGCTATAGTGTGCTTTAAAAAAACTTTTTTTCTAGGGACAGAAAACTCTAGGTAGGGAGAGTGTCAGTTTCTTTCACTGTGCAAGTCCTTGTTTCTAGGGACAGGGAAGGACAGTGAGTGAATTCTCCTTGTGCTATAGTGTGCTTTAAAAAAAATTTTTTTCTAGGGACAGAAAACTCTAGGTAGGGAGAGTGTCAGTTTCTTTCACTGTGCAAGTCCTTGTTTCTAGGGACAGGGAAGGACAGTGAGTGAATTCTCCTTGTGCTATAGTGTGCTTTAAAAAAACTTTTTTTCTAGGGACAGAAAACTCTAGGTAGGGAGAGTGTCAGTTTCTTTCACTGTGCAAGTCCTTGTTTCTAGGGACAGGGAAGGACAGTGAGTGAATTCTCCTTGTGCTATAGTGTGCTTTAAAAAAAATTTTTTTCTAGGGACAGAAAACTCTAGGTAGGGAGAGTGTCAGTTTCTTTCACTGTGCAAGTCCTTGTTTCTAGGGACAGGGAAGGACAGTGAGTGAATTCTCCTTGTGCTATAGTGTGCTTTAAAAAAACTTTTTTTCTAGGGACAGAAAACTCTAGGTAGGGAGAGTGTCAGTTTCTTTCACTGTGCAAGTCCTTGTTTCTAGGGACAGGGAAGGACAGTGAGTGAATTCTCCTTGTGCTATAGTGTGCTTTAAAAAAACATTTTTTCTAGGGACAGAAAACTCTAGGTAGGGAGAGTGTCAGTTTCTTTCACTGTGCAAGTCCTTGTTTCTCGGGACAGGGAAGGACAGTGAGTGAATTCTCCTTGTGCTATAGTGTGCTTTAAAAAATCATTTTTTCTAGGGACAGAAAACTCTAGGTAGGGAGAGTGTCAGTTTCTTTCACTGTGCAAGTCCTTGTTTCTAGGGACAGGGAAGGACAGTGAGTGAATTCTCCTTGTGCTATAGTGTGCTTTAAAAAAACATGTTTTCTAGGGACAGAAAACTCTAGGTAGGGAGAGTGTCAGTTTCTTTCACTGTGCAAGTCCTTGTTTCTAGGGACAGGGAAGGACAGTGAGTGAATTCTCCTTGTGCTATAGTGTGCTTTAAAAAAACATTTTTTCTATAGACAGAAAACTCTAGGTAGGGAGAGTGTCAGTTTCTTTCACTGTGCAAGTCCTTGTTTCTAGGGACAGGGAAGGACAGTGAGTGAATTCTCCTTGTGCTATAGTGTGCTTTAAAAAAACTTTTTTTCTAGGGACAGAAAACTCTAGGTAGGGAGAGTGTCAGTTTCTTTCACTGTGCAAGTGCTTGTTTCTCGGGACAGGGAAGGACAGTGAGTGCATTTTCCTTGTGCTATAGTGTGCTTTAAAAAAACATTTTTTTCTAGGGACAGAAAACTCTAGGTAGGGAGAGTGTCAGTTTCTTTCACTGTGCAAGTCCTTGTTTCTAGGGACAGGGAAGGACAGTGAGTGAATTCTCCTTGTGCTATAGTGTGCTTTAAAAAAACATTTTTTCTAGGGACAGAAAACTCTAGGTAGGGAGAGTGTCAGTTTCTTTCACTGTGCAAGTCCTTGTTTCTAGGGACAGGGAAGGACAGTGAGTGAATTCTCCTTGTGCTATAGTGTGCTTTAAAAAAACATTTTTTCTAGGGACAGAAAACTCTAGGTAGGGAGAGTGTCAGTTTCTTTCACTGTGCAAGTCCTTGTTTCTAGGGACAGGGAAGGACAGTGAGTGAATTCTCCTTGTGCTATAGTGTGCTTTAAAAAAACATTTTTTCTAGGGACAGAAAACTCTAGGTAGGGAGAGTGTCAGTTTCTTTCACTGTGCAAGTCCTTGTTTCTAGGGACAGGGAAGGACAGTGAGTGAATTCTCCTTGTGCTATAGTGTGCTTTAAAAAAACTTTTTTTCTAGGGACAGAAAACTCTAGGTAGGGAGAGTGTCAGTTTCTTTCACTGTGCAAGTCCTTGTTTCTAGGGACAGGGAAGGACAGTGAGTGAATTCTCCTTGTGCTATAGTGTGCTTTAAAAAAACATTTTTTCTAGGGACAGAAAACTCTAGGTAGGGAGAGTGTCAGTTTCTTTCACTGTGCAAGTCCTTGTTTCTAGGGACAGGGAAGGACAGTGAGTGAATTCTCCTTGTGCTATAGTGTGCTTTAAAAAAACTTTTTTTCTAGGGACAGAAAACTCTAGGTAGGGAGAGTGTCAGTTTCTTTCACTGTGCAAGTCCTTGTTTCTAGGGACAGGGAAGGACAGTGAGTGAATTCTCCTTGTGCTATAGTGTGCTTTAAAAAAACATTTTTTCTAGGGACAGAAAACTCTAGGTAGGGAGAGTGTCAGTTTCTTTCACTGTGCAAGTCCTTGTTTCTCGGGACAGGGAAGGACAGTGAGTGAATTCTCCTTGTGCTATAGTGTGCTTTAAAAAATCATTTTTTCTAGGGACAGAAAACTCTAGGTAGGGAGAGTGTCAGTTTCTTTCACTGTGCAAGTCCTTGTTTCTAGGGACAGGGAAGGACAGTGAGTGAATTCTCCTTGTGCTATAGTGTGCTTTAAAAAAACATTTTTTCTAGGGACAGAAAACTCTAGGTAGGGAGAGTGTCAGTTTCTTTCACTGTGCAAGTCCTTGTTTCTAGGGACAGGGAAGGACAGTGAGTGAATTCTCCTTGTGCTATAGTGTGCTTTAAAAAAACTTTTTTTCTAGGGACAGAAAACTCTAGGTAGGGAGAGTGTCAGTTTCTTTCACTGTGCAAGTCCTTGTTTCTAGGGACAGGGAAGGACAGTGAGTGAATTCTCCTTGTGCTATAGTGTGCTTTAAAAAAACATTTTTTCTAGGGACAGAAAACTCTAGGTAGGGAGAGTGTCAGTTTCTTTCACTGTGCAAGTCCTTGTTTCTAGGGACAGGGAAGGACAGTGAGTGAATTCTCCTTGTGCTATAGTGTGCTTTAAAAAAACTTTTTGTCTAGGGACAGAAAACTCTAGGTAGGGAGAGTGTCAGTTTCTTTCACTGTGCAAGTCCTTGTTTCTAGGGACAGGGAAGGACAGTGAGTGAATTCTCCTTGTGCTATAGTGTGCTTTAAAAAAACATTTTTTCTAGGGACAGAAAACTCTAGGTAGGGAGAGTGTCAGTTTCTTTCACTGTGCAAGTCCTTGTTTCTCGGGACAGGGAAGGACAGTGAGTGAATTCTCCTTGTGCTATAGTGTGCTTTAAAAAATCATTTTTTCTAGGGACAGAAAACTCTAGGTAGGGAGAGTGTCAGTTTCTTTCACTGTGCAAGTCCTTGTTTCTAGGGACAGGGAAGGACAGTGAGTGAATTCTCCTTGTGCTATAGTGTGCTTTAAAAAAACATGTTTTCTAGGGACAGAAAACTCTAGGTAGGGAGAGTGTCAGTTTCTTTCACTGTGCAAGTCCTTGTTTCTAGGGACAGGGAAGGACAGTGAGTGAATTCTCCTTGTGCTATAGTGTGCTTTAAAAAAACATTTTTTCTAGGGACAGAAAACTCTAGGTAGGGAGAGTGTCAGTTTCTTTCACTGTGCAAGTCCTTGTTTCTAGGGACAGGGAAGGACAGTGAGTGAATTCTCCTTGTGCTATAGTGTGCTTTAAAAAAACATTTTTTCTAGGGACAGAAAACTCTAGGTAGGGAGAGTGTCAGTTTCTTTCACTGTGCAAGTCCTTGTTTCTAGGGACAGGGAAGGACAGTGAGTGAATTCTCCTTGTGCTATAGTGTGCTTTAAAAAAACTTTTTTTCTAGGGACAGAAAACTCTAGGTAGGGAGAGTGTCAGTTTCTTTCACTGTGCAAGTCCTTGTTTCTAGGGACAGGGAAGGACAGTGAGTGAATTCTCCTTGTGCTATAGTGTGCTTTAAAAAAACATTTTTTCTAGGGACAGAAAACTCTAGGTAGGGAGAGTGTCAGTTTCTTTCACTGTGCAAGTCCTTGTTTCTAGGGACAGGGAAGGACAGTGAGTGAATTCTCCTTGTGCTATAGTGTGCTTTAAAAAAACTTTTTTTCTAGGGACAGAAAACTCTAGGTAGGGAGAGTGTCAGTTTCTTTCACTGTGCAAGTCCTTGTTTCTAGGGACAGGGAAGGACAGTGAGTGAATTCTCCTTGTGCTATAGTGTGCTTTAAAAAAACATTTTTTCTAGGGACAGAAAACTCTAGGTAGGGAGAGTGTCAGTTTCTTTCACTGTGCAAGTCCTTGTTTCTCGGGACAGGGAAGGACAGTGAGTGAATTCTCCTTGTGCTATAGTGTGCTTTAAAAAATCATTTTTTCTAGGGACAGAAAACTCTAGGTAGGGAGAGTGTCAGTTTCTTTCACTGTGCAAGTCCTTGTTTCTAGGGACAGGGAAGGACAGTGAGTGAATTCTCCTTGTGCTATAGTGTGCTTTAAAAAAACATGTTTTCTAGGGACAGAAAACTCTAGGTAGGGAGAGTGTCAGTTTCTTTCACTGTGCAAGTCCTTGTTTCTCGGGACAGGGAAGGACAGTGAGTGAATTCTCCTTGTGCTATAGTGTGCTTTAAAAAAACATTTTTTCTAGGGACAGAAAACTCTAGGTAGGGAGAGTGTCAGTTTCTTTCACTGTGCAAGTCCTTGTTTCTAGGGACAGGGAAGGACAGTGAGTGAATTCTCCTTGTGCTATAGTGTGCTTTAAAAAAACATTTTTTCTAGGGACAGAAAACTCTAGGTAGGGAGAGTGTCAGTTTCTTTCACTGTGCAAGTCCTTGTTCCTCGGGACAGGGAAGGACAGTGAGTGAATTCTCCTTGTGCTATAGTGTGCTTTAAAAAAACATTTTTTCTAGGGACAGAAAACTCTAGGTAGGGAGAGTGTCAGTTTCTTTCACTGTGCAAGTCCTTGTTTCTAGGGACAGGGAAGGACAGTGAGTGACTTCTCCTTGTGCTATAGTGTGCTTTAAAAAAACATTTTTTCTAGGGACAGAAAACTCTAGGTAGGGAGAGTGTCAGTTTCTTTCACTGTGCAAGTCCTTGTTTCTAGGGACAGGGAAGGACAGTGAGTGAATTCTCCTTGTGCTATAGTGTGCTTTAAAAAAACATTTTTTCTAGGGACAGAAAACTCTAGGTAGGGAGAGTGTCAGTTTCTTTCACTGTGCAAGTCCTTGTTTCTAGGGACAGGAAAGGACAGTGAGTGAATTCTCCTTGTGCTATAGTGTGCTTTAAAAAAACTTTTTTTCTAGGGGCAGAAAATTCTAGGTAGGGAGAGTGTCAGTTTCTTTCACTGTGCAAGTCCTTGTTTCTCGGGACAGGGAAGGACAGTGAGTGAATTCTCCTTGTGCTATAGTGTGCTTTAAAAAAACATTTTTCTAGGGACAGAAAACTCTAGGTAGGGAGAGTGTCAGTTTCTTTCACTGTGCAAGTCCTTGTTTCTCGGGACAGGGAAGGACAGTGAGTGAATTCTCCTTGTGCTATAGTGTGCTTTAAAAAAACATTTTTTCTAGGGACAGAAAACTCTAGGTAGGGAGAGTGTCAGTTTCTTTCACTGTGCAAGTCCTTGTTTCTCGGGACAGGGAAGGACAGTGAGTGAATTCTCCTTGTGCTATAGTGTGCTTTAAAAAAACATTTTTTCTAGGGACAGAAAACTCTAGGTAGGGAGAGTGTCAGTTTCTTTCACTGTGCAAGTCCTTGTTTCTAGGGACAGGGAAGGACAGTGAGTGAATTCTCCTTGTGCTATAGTGTGCTTTAAAAAAACATTTTTTCTAGGGACAGAAAACTCTAGGTAGGGAGAGTGTCAGTTTCTTTCACTGTGCAAGTCCTTGTTTCTAGGGACAGGGAAGGACAGTGAGTGAATTCTCCTTGTGCTATAGTGTGCTTTAAAAAAACATTTTTCTTTCTCGTACATCACGGGACACAGAGCGACATAGTCATTACTAATGGGTTATATAGATACCGTCAGGTGCTGGCACTGGCAACTTCCAAAACCGGAAGTACCCTCCCCTATATAAGCCCCTCCCATCCGGGAGCACCTCAGTTTTTTGCCAGTGTCTAAGGTGTTGGCCAAGAAGAAACATGTGTTTTTCACTGAGCTTGCGTACAGGTTCTTTTGGGCCTCAGTAAGCTATTCCGGATCCGACCAAAAAAGCTTCATAGCTAAACGGTCGGTACCCGGGCCTTGCAGAGAAGAGCAAGGTTTTGCCTGTAATGCTTCTCTTAGGAGAGCTGGACCCTGGGATCCAGAGCTCTGGTCATACCCACGACCAAGATGTTTTCTGTGCAGGGTGCTATACAGGTCCAGGGGATTGGAATCCTTGGGAACCCGGTCCCTGAAGGTTTGATTACAATGCCTGCCGTGATAGGTGAAGTTTGGGCTTTTGTGGACCAAACAAAGTCCTGCGGCGGGGAACAGGTAAGTGGGGGCCCCCAGGAACTTGGTTCTATTGGGGGACCCCCAAGCCTAATTTGTCTTTCTGTCTGTTACCTAATGGTATTCCCGCAAAATTCTGTGCATGCCTGTAACTACTAAAAAAATGTAATAATTTTTAATGGTGGTCAAGAAAAAAAATAATTTTTTTTTTTTATATATATATTTAATATATTAGACTGCGGTACCTGTGTTTGTCCACTAGAGGCCGCTGTGGAATGTTTTCTTGTCATGTGGACTAGTTTCTTCTCAGAGAGCAAAGTCCAGGCAGATGGTGAGTTCTCTTATAGGAAACTGCTTCCTCTGCCATGTTGCAGTGCTCGTCCATCCCCCGGCCTGCGGCAAAGAGGGGCCCTGGCTCCTGTCCCTTGTTTCCGTTTTTTGAAATTAGCGCCGAAGGCGCACGTGGCCACGCGCGTGCGCGTGCACGCGCCTCTATATATAGAGGTGAGCCGGGAAAGGGGGCGGAGCCTGGGGGATGACGCTCTGTGCGCGCCGCAGCGCTTCTGCGCATGTGCGGGCGTCCCAGCAGGTTAAAAACCACAATATTGTAGTGAGCTGGCTATGAAGTACAGAGACAGAGCTGGCAACATTTAAAGGCATACAGCAAGCGGTTGATACAGGCATCCCCTAGAAAGGCACATTAGTAGACACCAACTGTGATATAGCAGCAATTGTGCTAGACTATTCTCAGTAAAAGTGGTGTATTACGGCTGGAATACCTCAGCTTTAGGCTTAGGAATATGCCGTCCAGAAGCTCCGGAACTGAATCTTCCAGGAAGCGAAGGGGGTCTCATCGGGCTCGGAGGATCTTGGGCATACTTCTGCTGCACCAGTCTCCCCTGAAGTTCAGAGGTAAGTGACCGTAGAGACCCCGCAGGGGTACTTGGTACTGTGGCTGTCCTCAGTTCACCTGCTCCTGTGTATGTAACAGAGGAGGTTTTTTCCTCAGCTCTGGGAGGATTAGAGAGAGATTGTCAACATTTATCGCTGCCTCCCTGTCAGGGAAAGCACGCCCGATCTCCGTCTCCTCCTTCAGAGTGCCTGTTAGCAGAGCAACAGTCCCATACAGGGATCAACCTGCCTGAAGGGGATCAGGATGAGGTTGATTCTGTTATAGAGGAATCAACAGTGGGGGAACCTTTTCTCAGCATCTCAAGCTGAAAGATTATGGGTTCAGTCTCTGACTAACATGGTCCGATCAGCATTTAAAAATGCACCTTGCGGAACCATCAACCACTACTGTATCCTCGTTGGGGTCGCTAGAAGCCCCCAGACTGTTTGTTCTTTTCCACTTCACCCTTTACTGAAAGGGCTCATTTACCAGGATTGGGAACGTCCTGAGAAAATATTTATTCCCCCAAGAGATTTCCGGTGGTCTATCCCATGGAGGATAAGTTCATCAAAAAAAAAAAAAAAAAAATGGAAGGTCCCTACAGTGGACGCAGCCATCTCTTGTATGTATAAATCACTGACATGTCCAGTGGATAATGTCCAAATGTTCAAGAACCCAATAGATAAAAGATTGGAGTCCTTATGAAAATCTGCTTGGTGATACAACCAGCAGTAGCAGCTATTGGGGTCTGCTAAGCAGTGAAGGATCAGTTGAAACAGGTCTTGAGGGACTTGACAGATCAGCAGGCTTTGCCCTAGCTGATCTACCTAGAGCCTTAGGCTTTGCGGTTGACGCCATAGAGGATTCAGTCCATCAGGCCTCCCGCCTTACGCTGTCTATAGTACATATGCGTAGGCTCCTATGGCTCAAAAACTGGTCTGCTGAAGCTCCCTGTAAAGAATGGCTGGTTAGCGTCCCATTTCATGGTGAACGCTTATTCAGGGAAAACCTGGACAAATATATCCAGAAAATTTCCAGCGGTAAAAATACGCTCTTGCCGGTTAAAAACAGAGTTAGAGGTCCCTCTTTAAGAGGCCTGCTTCTCCAGTCCCTGGGGCATCGGCTGTGTAACAGTTCCGACGGCCTCCTCGGTCAATTCCCGGGGGTAAAAAACAGGGACAGTAGCAGGGTAATGAGAAACCCTGGGTCAGGGGAGGTACAAAACCTCCCCCAAAGTTAAATTCATTGAAGCCCCCACTCAGTCGGGTGGGGGGAGGACTCCAGTTGTTCGCAAGAGACCTGGCGGGACACGATCAAGACAGATAGGTGCTCTCCGCAGTAGGTTTGGGATACAGTTTGGAGTTAAAAGACTCTCCTCCTTCCCATTTTTGAGGTCAAACGTGCCAAGGGATCCCCGGAAGAGAGAGTCCCTCCTGTTGGCACTAGAACAACTATTGCTCCATGGAGTAATTATGGAGGTTCCCCTGGAAGAATGAGGGTTCGGGTTTTACTCAAACCTCTTTACAGTCCCGAAGCAAACGCGGACGGGAGGCCCATATTAATTCTAAAAGGGCTATACAAATTCCTGTATATCAGGACTTTCCGATGGAGTCGATCCGATCGGTGGCCACTGCCCTACAAGGGGAGGATTGGTTAGCCGCGATCGACATCAAAGATGCTTATTTGCACATTCCCATCTTTCCAGTCCACCAAAAATTTCTACGCTTTGCAGTAGAAGGGCGCCATTTTCAGTTCAGAGCCTTACCCTTCGGTTTGGCCACAGCACCACGAGTGTTTACAAAAATTCTGGCCCTTTATTGGCCAATCTAAGAACACAAGGTGTAATGATAATGGCATATCTGGATGACTTGTTGCTGATAGACCACTCAGTGAAAAAACTAGACGTGGTCGTTCACAAGACAATCAAGTATCTGGAATCTCACGGTTGGATTATCAACCGAGACAAGTCAGCCCTAAAAACCAGTCAAAAGTCTGGAATACTTGGGGCTAAGGTTGGATTCAGGCCAGAGAAAAATATTCTTGCCTCGAGGAAAGGTGTTGTCTTTGAAAGATTTGATCCACTTAGTGGGTACAAAAAAGACAGCCGTCCATACGCCTGTATATGAGGCTGCTGGGAAAAATGGTGGCATCATTCGAAGCAGTACCCTACGGTCAATTCCATTCAAGGAATTTGCAAGGGGCCATACTGTCAGCCTGGAACAAAAAAGTTCAGGCCCTAGACTTACAATGTCCTTGTCCCCTTCCGTTCGCAAGAGCCTCCGTTGGTGGTTGGTTCCCCAGAATCTGGAAAAAAGGAAATCCTTCAGTCCGATTTCTTGGAAGGTGGTCACTACAGATGCCAGCCTTATAGGCTGGGGAGCAGTACTGGAGCAATAGTCTCTCCAGGGCAGATGGTCGGATGCAGAAAAGGCCCTGCCCATCAATCTCTTAGAGATACGAGCAGCCCGGTATGCCCTAGTAGCATGGACATCCAAACTCCAAGGGTCCCCTGTCAGAATTCAATCAGACAATGCCACAGCAGTGGCATATATCAATCATCAGGGGGGCACCAGGAGTCGTGCAGCCCAGAGGGAAGTAAATTACATCCTGAAATGGGCAGAAAAAAAGGGATTTTTATAACAGCTTACCTGTAAAATCCTTTTCTTGGAGTACATCACGGGACACAGAGCGACTTAGTCATTACTAATGGGTTATATAGTTTACCTTCAGGTGTTGGCACTGGCCAATTCCAAACCGGAAGTACCCTCCCCTATATAAGCCCCTCCCACCCGGGAGCACCTCAGTTTTGTAGCCAAGCAATAAGTGTCCCAAAAAGAGGGGTGGGAGCTCTGTGTCCCGTGATGTACTCCAAGAAAAGGATTTTACAGGTAAGCTGTTATAAAAATCCCTTTTTCTTTTTCGTACATCACGGGACACAGAGCGACTTAGTCATTACTAATGGGACGTCCCAAAGCAATGCCAAATGAGGGGGGGGTACATAAGCTGGGCGCCATCAGGCATGAGGATCTTTTGCGGCCTGCAACACACTGCGCCCAAAGGCGACATCCTCCTGACTTCTAACGTCTACCTGATAGAATCTAGTAAACGTGTGTACCGAAGACCATGTTGCGGCCTTACATACTTGAGCCAGGGAGGCCTGGTGATGCACTGCCCATGAAGTTCCAACCGCTCTTGTGGAGTGCGCCCTAACTTTGAACGGAGGCGGTCTCTTTCTCAAGCCATAGGCTTGTATTATGACCTGTCGAATCCACTTGGCTAAAGTAGATTTTGATGCTGCCTGACCCCTTCTGGGGCCTTCCGGCAGAACAAACAAAGAATCCGTTCTGCGAATCTGAGCAGTGGCTTTTAGATAAGCTTTAACTGCTCTTACCACATCCAAAGAATGTAATAACTTTTCCTCTACTGAGCTAGGTTTGGGGAAAAAAGAAGGAAGAACCACATCTTGGTTCAAATGAAACCTCGATACCACCTTAGGAAGAAAGGCTGGATGAGGACGTAATACTACTCTGTCCTTATGGACAACCAGATATGGCTCCTTACAGGACATAGCTGCTAATTCCGACACTCTTTTAGCCGAACAAATGGCTACTAAGAAAACCAATTTCCTGGTGAGAAGAACCAAGGAAATGTGTTGTAATGGTTCAAACGGTTGTTTCTGTAGAACCGACAGAACCAGGTTTAAGTCCCAAGGACATATGGGAATACTAACCGGAGGGCTAATACGCATCACTCCTTGTATAAAGGCTTTGACTAGTGAATGCGAAGCCAAGGGCCTTTGAAAAAATATTGACAAGGCCGAAATCTGACCCTTGATAGTACTCAAGGCCAGCTTCCTATCTACAGCCCACTGTAGGAAGTCCAGAATCCTCCCTATCATGTACTTACGTGGATGCCATTTCTTGGTCTCACACCACGTAATGTATGCTTTCCAGATCCTATAATAGATCTGCCTGGATACCGGTTTCCTGGCATTGATCATGGTAGATACCACAGAATTAGAGAGCCCTCTCTTTTTCAGAATGTGGGCTTCAATAGCCAGGCCGTCAAACCTAGGGCTGGTAAGGAAGGGTGGTATATCGGTCCTTGCGACAGCAGGTCCGGACGAAGTGGGAGGGTCCAAGGACTCCTCACTGACATTTTTACAATCTCCGCGTACCATGCCCTTCGGGGCCACGCTGGAGCCACCAGAATCACTGGTTTCTTTTCTACCCTGATTCTGCGGAGTAATCGCGGTAACAATTGTGGCGGTGGGAATGCATATATCAGCTTGAACCGATCCCAAGGGAACACTAGGGCATCCGAGCCGCAAGCTAGGGGATCCCTTGTGCGAGACACAAACCTGTCCACCTTTGCGTTGAATCTGGATGCTAGCAGATCTACATCCGGTGTTCCCCACCGCTGGCATATTGCCTGGAAAACCTCGGGGTGAAGAGACCATTCCCCCGGGCATAATTGTTGGCGACTTAGAAAGTCCGCTCTCCAATTTTCCACTCCTGGGATGAAAACCGCGGATATGGCTGGGACATATCTTTCTGCCCACTCCAGGATGCAATTTGCTTCCTTCTGGGCTGCACGACTTTTGGTGCCACCCTGATGATTGATATATGCCACTGCCGTGGCATTGTCTGATTGAATTCTGACAGGGGACCCCTGGAGTTTGGATGTCCATGCTACTAGGGCATACCGGGCTGCTCGTATCTCTAAGAGATTGATGGGCAGGGCCTTTTCTGCTTCTGACCACCTGCCCTGGAGAGACCATTGCTCCAGCACTGCCCCCCAGCCGATGAGGCTGGCATCTGTAGTGACCACCTTCCAAGAAACCGGACTGAAGGGTTTCCCTCTTTCCAGATTCTGGGGCACCAACCACCAATGGAGGCTCTTGCGAACGGAAGGGGACAGGGACATTGGTAAGTCTAAAGCCTGAACTTTTTTGTTCCAGGCTGACAGTATGGCCCTTTGCAAATTCCTTGAATGGAATTGACCGTAGGGTACCGCTTCGAATGAAGCCACCATCTTTCCCAGCAGCCTCATGCAGAGACGTATGGATGGTTTTCTTTTTGTACCCACTAAGTGGGTCAAATTTCTTAAAGACGACACCTTCTCTGGAGGTAAGAAAATCTTTCTCTGATTTGAATCCAGCCTTAGCCCTAAGTATTCCAGACTTTTGACTGGTCTTAGAGCTGACTTGTCCCGGTTGATAATCCAACCGTGATATTCCAGATACTCGATTGTCTTGTGAATAGCTACTTCCAGCTTTTCCACTGAGTGGTCTATTAGTAGCAGGTCGTCTAGATATGCCATTATCGTTACACCCTGTGTTCTTAGATTGGCCAATAATGGGGCCAGAATTTTTGTGAACACTCGTGGTGCTGTGGCCAGACCGAAAGGTAAGGCTCTGAACTGAAAATGGCGCCCTTCTACTGCAAAGCGTAGAAATTTCTGATGGGCCGGAAAGATGGGAATATGCAGATAAGCATCCCTTATGTCGATCGAGGCTGGCCATTCCTGCCCTTGTAGGGCGGTGGCCACTGATCGGATCGACTCCATCCGAAAGGTCCTGATATTTAGGAACTTGTTTAGCCCTTTTAGATTTAATATGGGCCTCACGTCCCCATTTGGTTTGGGGACTGTGAAAAGGTTCGAGTAAAACCCGAATCCGCTTTCTTCCAGGGGAACCTTCATGATTACCCCTTGGAGCAATAGTTGTTCTAGTGCCAGAAGGAGGGATCCTCTCTTTTGGGGATCTCTTGGCACGTTTGACCTCATAAATTGGGCAGGAGGAGTGCCTTTTAACTCCAGCTTGTATCCCAGACTTACTGCGGAGAGCACCCATCTGTCTCTGATGGTGTCCCGCCAGGTCTCTGTGAACAACTGAAGTCTTCCCCCCACCCGATTGAGCGGGGGCAATACTTCATGCCTTAGGGGGAGGTTTTGTACCTCTCTTGATCCAGGGCTTCTTGTTACCCTGTGATTGTCCCTGATTTCTGCCCCCTGAATTTGACCGCGGAGGCCGTCGGAACTGCTTCACAGCCGATGTGCCCGGGACTGGAGAGGTAGGCCTCTTAAAAGAAGGACTTCTACCCTTGTTCTTAACCGGTAAGAGTGAACTTTTACCGGCAGAAATTTTCTGGATATATTTGTCCAGATCTTCTCCAAATAAGCGTTCTCCATGAAATGGGAAGCTAACCAGCAGTTTTTTACAGGGAGCTTCAGCAGACCAGTTTTTGAGCCACAGAAGCCTACGCATATGTACTATAGACAGCGTAAAGCGGGAGGCCTGTTGGATTGTATCCTTTATGGCGTCCACCGCAAAACACAAGGCTCTAGGCAGGTCAGCTAGGGCATGAGCCTGCTGATCTGGTAAGTCCCTTAAGACTTGTTTCAACTGATCTTTCACTGCTTGGCAGACTCCAATCGCTGCTACCGCAGGTTGTGTCACCATACTTGCTGTAGAGAAAGCAGATTTTAGTAAAGACTCCAATTTTTTATCTATTGGGTCTTTGAACATTGGAACATTATCTACTGGACATGTCAGTGATTTGTTAACAGAAGAGATGGCTGCGTCCACTATAGGGACCCTCCATTTTCTTATGAACTTATCCTCCATGGGATAGATCACCGGAAATCTCTTGGGGGGAGCAAATATTTTATCAGGATGCTCCCAATCCTGGTAAATAAGCCCTTCTAATAAAGGGTGGATTGGGAAGGAACAGACCGCCTGGGGAGCTTTTAGCGACCCCAGCGAGGAAACCGTAGTGGATGGTGGTTCCGCCAGAGGCATTTTAAATGCTGATCGGACCATGTTAGTCAGAGACTGAACCCATAATCTTTCAGCCTGAGAAGCTGAGAAAGGTTCTTCCACTGTTGATTCCTCTATAAGTGAATCAACCTCATCCTGATCCCCTTCAGGTAGGTCGATCTCTGTGTGGGGCTGTTCCTCCACTAACAGGCACTCTGAAGGAGGAGACGGAGATCGGACGCGCTTTTCCTGTGACAGGGAAGCAGCGATCAATGCTGTTAATCTCTCTTCCAATCCTCCCAGAGTTGAGGATAAAACCTCCTCTGTTATATATACAGGAGCAGGTGGACTGGGGACAGCCGCAGCACCAGGCATTCCTGCGGGGTTTCTACGGCTACTGACCTCTGCATTCTCAGGGGAGATTGGTGCAGTGCAAGCATGCCCAATATCCTCAGAGCCCGATGGAGACCCCTTTGGCTTCCTGGAAGATCTATTTCCGGAGCGTCTGGACGACATATCCTTTAAGCACAAAGCTGAGGTATTCCCGTCGTCATACACCAATTTTTGCTGGTAATAGTCTAACACAGGTGCTGCTATATACCAGCTGGTGTCCACTAAAGTGCCTTTCTATGGGGATGCCTGCATCAACCGCCTCTGTGTGCCACTGTTTGTTGCTAGCTCTGTTTGCATGCAGCTGACACTTGTACTGTGTCTTTTAACCATGCTGGGACGCCCGCACATGCGCAGAAGCGCCGCGGCGCGCATCGAGCGTCATCCACCCGCCCCGCCCCTTTTTTTTCATAGGAGGCGCGTGCACGCGCCCGCGCGCGCGCCCGTGCGCCAATGGCGCCCTTTTCGAAAACCAACAGAGGACTAGGAGCCAGGGCCCTTTTTGCCGGAGGGCCTGTGCGGTGGATGAACGCAGCAACAGGGCAGAGGAAGTGGATTCCCTCAGAGAAACTTACCAGCTGCCTGGATCATTTGAGTTGAGAAAACCAAAGATCCACATTTACAAGAAAAATGGACTACAGCGGCCTCTAGTGGTTTAACACAGGTACCGCGGTCCCTGTTTTTTTTTTGTTTTTTTTCTTGACTACTATTAAAATTTTACATTTTCAGTAGTTATAGGCAAACACAGATATTTAGCGGGAATACCGTTAGGTAACAGACAGAAAGACAAATTAGGCTTGGGGGTCCCCCAATAGAACCAAGTTCCTGAGGGCCCCCACTTACCTGATCCCCGCCGCAGGACTTTGTTTGGTCCACAAAAGTCCAAACTTCACCTATCACGGCAGGCATTGTAATTAAACCTTCAGGGACCGGGTTCCCAAGGATTCCACTCCCCTGGACCTGTATAGCACCCTGCACAGACAGCGTCTTGGTCGTGGGTATGACCAGAGCTCTGGATCCCAGGGTCCAGCCCTCCTAAGAGAAGCATTACAGGCAAAACCTTGCTCTTCTGCTGCAAGGCCCGGGTACCGACCGTTTAGCTATGAAGCTTTTTTGGTGGGATCCGGAACAGCTTACTAAGGCCCAAAAGAACCTGTACGCAAGCCCAGTGAAAACACATGTTACTCTTTGGCCAACACCTTAGACACTGGCAAAAAACTGAGGTGCTCCCGGGTGGGAGGGGCTTATATAGGGGAGGGTACTTCCGGTTTGGAATTGGCCAGTGCCAACACCTGAAGGTAAACTATATAACCCATTAGTAATGACTAAGTCGCTCTGTGTCCCGTGATGTACGAAAAAGAAATATGTCCCAGCCATATCTGCGGTATTCATTCCAGGAGTGGAGAATTGGAAGGCGGACTTTCTAAGTCGCCAGCAATTAGGCCCAGAGGAAGGGTCCCTTCACCCCGAGGTTTTCTGGACAATATGTCAGCGGTGGGGAACATCGGATGTAGATCTTCTAGCATCCAGATTCAACGCAAAGGGGGACAGGTTTGTCTCTCGGACAAGGGATCCCCTAGCTTGCGGCTCGGATGCCCTAGTGTTCCCTTGGGATCAGTTCAAGCTGATATATGCATTCACACCGCCACAATGGTTACCTCGATTACTCCGTAGAATCAGGGTAGAAAAGAAACCAGTGATTCCGGTGGCTCCAGCGTGGCCCCGAAGAGCGTGGTACGCGGAGATTGTAAAATTTCAGTGGGGAGTCCTTGGACTCTCCCACGTCGTCCGGACCTGCTTTCGCAAGGACCGATATACCACCCTTCCTTACCAGCCCTAGGTTTGACGGCCTGGCTATTGAAGCCCACATTCTAAAAAAGAGAGGGCTCTCTAATGCTGTGGTATCTACCATGATCAATGCCAGGAAGCCGGTATCCAGGCAGATCTACTATAGAATCTGGAAGGCGTACATCGCGTGGTGTGAGGCCAAGAAATGGCATCCACATAAGTACGTAATAGGTAGGATTCTGGACTTCCTACAGTGGGCTGTAGATAGGAAGCTTGCCTTGAGTACTATCAAGGGTCAGATTTCGGCCTTGTCAATATTTTTTCAAAGGCCCTTGGCTTCGCATTCACTAGTCAAAGCCTTTATACAAGGAGTGATGCGTATTAGTCCTCCGGTTAATATTCCCATATGTCCATGGGATCTAAACTTGGTTCTGTCGGTTCTACAGAAACAACCATTTGAACCATTACAGCATATTTCCTTGGTGCTTCTCACCAGGAAATTGATTTTTCTAGTAGCCATTTGTTCGGCTAAAAGAGTATCGGAATTAGCAGCTATGTCCTGTAAGGAGCCATATCTGGTTATCCATAAGGACAGAGTAGTGTTACATCCTCATCCAGCCTTTCTTCCTAAGGTGGTATCGAGGTTTCATTTGAACCAAGATGTGGTTCTTCCTTCTTTTTTCCCCAAACCTACTTCGGTAGAGGAAAAGTTATTGCATTCTTTGGATGTAGTAAGAGCAGTTAAAGCTTATCTAAAAGCCACTGCTCAGATTCGCAGAACGGATACTTTGTTTATTCTGCCGGAAGGCCCCAGAAAGGGTCAGGCAACGTCAAAATCTACTTTAGCCAAGTGGATTCGACAGGTCATAATACAAGCCTATGGCTTGAGAAGTAGACCGCCTCCGTTCAAAGTTAGGGCGCACTCCACGAGAGCAGTTGGAACTTCATGGGCAGTGCATCACCAGGCCTCCCTGGCTCAAATCTGTAAGGCCGCAACATGGTCTTCGGTACACACGTTTACTAGGTTCTACCAGGTGGACGTTAGAAGTCAGGAGGATGTCGCCTTTGGGCGCAGTGTGTTGCAGGCCGCAAAAGATCCTCATGTCTGATAGCGCTCAGCTTATATATGGTGTATCCCCCCCCTCATTTGGCATTGCTTTAGGACATCCCATTAGTAATGACTATGTCGCTCTGTGTCCCGTGATGTACGAGAAAGAAAATAGGATTTTTATAACAGCTTACCTGTAAAATCCTTTTCTTGGAGTACATCACGGGACACAGAGCTCCCGCCCCTCTTTAGGGACACTTATTGCTTTGCTACAAAACTGAGGTGCTCCCGGATGGGAGGGGCTTATATAGGGGAGGGTACTTCCGGTTTCGGAAGTTGCCAGTGCCAGCACCTGACGGTATCTATATAACCCATTAGTAATGACTATGTCGCTCTGTGTCCCGTGATGTACTCCAAGAAAAGGATTTTACAGGTAAGCTGTTATAAAAATCCTATTTTTCTAGGGACATAAAACTCTAGGTAGGGAGAGTGTCAGTTTCTTTCACTGTGCAAGTCCTTGTTTCTCGGGACAGGGAAGGACAGTGAGTGAATTCTCCTTGTGCTATAGTGTGCTTTAAAAAAACATTTTTTCTAGGGACAGAAAACTCTAGGTAGGGAGAGTGTCAGTTTCTTTCACTGTGCAAGTCCTTGTTTCTCGGGACAGGGAAGGACAGTGAGTGAATTCTCCTTGTGCTATAGTGTGCTTTAAAAAAACATTTTTTCTAGGGACAGAAAACTCTAGGTAGGGAGAGTGTCAGTTTCTTTCACTGTGCAAGTCCTTGTTTCTAGGGACAGGGAAGGACAGTGAGTGAATTCTCCTTGTGCTATAGTGTGCTTTAAAAAAACATTTTTTCTAGGGACAGAAAACTCTAGGTAGGGAGAGTGTCAGTTTCTTTCACTGTGCAAGTCCTTGTTTCTAGGGACAGGGAAGGACAGTGAGTGAATTCTCCTTGTGCTATAGTGTGCTTTAAAAAAACATTTTTTCTAGGAACAGAAAACTCTAGGTAGGGAGAGTGTCAGTTTCTTTCACTGTGCGAGTCCTTGTTTCTAGGGACAAAGAAGGAAAGTGAGGGGAATTCTCCTTGTGCTATAGTGTGCTAAAGCATTCCTCATCAACCATCTTTGAAATCCTTGTTTTTTGGACAGTCAGGGAAATTGTCGTTGTGCTATTCTGTGCAAAAGCAATCATCCTCAACCATATTTAGAAATCCTTAAGTAAAGGGACAGAGAAGGACACCTGAAGGTAGCCCTTATTGCTTTTTTCCCATCTCCCTGCAGGCCATCTATTAGAATGTCTGGAAGGCAAACAAGGAGAGGCAGACAGGCAGGAGGCAATAAAAGAGGGCAAGCAGGCTCTGTGTCTGGGGGCAACAGTGCTGGTCGTGGACGCGGTGCATTGTCATCAGCACATGGCCATGGGACACGCTTGTCCTTCTTTTCGGCAGCTGGACATGTTGAGCCACATCATGCCGAAGACTTGGTAGAGTGGATGACCAAGCCCTCCTCCTCCTCCTCATCCTCTCTCACCCAGGCTCAGGGTACTGGAAAAGCAGCTGCCAAAGCGTCCTCTTCCCTGGTATCAATGTCAGACTCATCATCAGTCACTCCTTCCCTAGACCCACCATGTCCTCCTCCTGAGGAGTCCCCCGAACTGTTTGAGCACAGTGTTGGGTACATGCTCCAGGAGGATGCCCAGCGTTTCGAAGGGTCTGATGATGAAACCCAGCTACAGGAAGACAGTAGGGTGAGAGCAGACAGAGGGGATGCTCAAGAAGGACACCAATCTGGCAGTCATGTTCCAGCAGCTGCAGCATACTGCCAGATTGGCTCCAGTGATGAGGAGGGAGGGGATGATGAGGTCACTGACTCCACGTGGGTGCCTAATAGGAGAGAGGAGGAGGAGGAGGATGAGGAGGAGGCACATCTCCAACGAGGCAGGATGCCCTTTGGTGGCCAGCGTAAGGGCAGTACACCGACGGAATCACACCGCAGAGCTCCGCCTGTGCAGGGCGCTGCCTCTGCCCGTCATTCAAAAAGTTCCTTGGTGTGGGCCTTTTTTGAGGCTAGTGCATCAGATCGCACAGCTGCTGTTTGCAACATATGTCTTAAGCGTATATCGCGTGGCCAAAACATCAGCCGCTTGGGTACCACATGCCTGACCAGACATATGTTGACCTGCCATGCAGCTCGTTGGCAAGCCTACCTCAAAGACCCACACCAAAGAACAAAGCGGACCTCTCCTTGCACCGCATCAGCTGGGATCTCCAACCCCACTATAACTTCAGTCCTCTCTGAAACATGCACTGAGAGGAATGAAGGTGTAGAATTAGGTGTGTCACAGCCAAGTACTTGCGGCCACTCTGCTAGCAATACACCGACGTCCGATTCTAGCAGGCAAATTTCCCTGCCCCAGCTGCTGGACCGTCGAAAGAAGTTCACTCCCAGCCATCCACATGCCCAGCGGTTGAATGCTAGCTTGGCTAAATTGCTAGCGCTTCAACTGCTGCCTTTTCAGTTGGTAGACTCGGCCCCCTTCCGTGAGTTTGTGCAATGTGCGGTTCCTCAGTGGCAGGTTCCCAAACGCCACTTTTTCTCACGGAAGGCTATTCCGGCTCTCTACCGGCATGTGGAAGGCAATGTCTTGGCCTCGCTGGACAGGGCGGTCAGCGGTAAGGTGCATATTACCGCTGACTCATGGTCCAGCAGGCATGGACAGGGACGTTACCTTTCTTTCACGGCCCATTGGGTCACTCTTTTGGCAGCTGGGAAGGATGCAGGACAAGGTGCAGTAGTGTTGGAGGTTGTCCCACCGCCACGCCTCCAAAATGCTACTACTGGTTGTGACACACCTCTCTCCTCCACCCCCTCCTCTTCTTCTTCCTCCATGGCCTCTTCCTGTGGTTTGTCCTATGAACCAGCGGTGCTCCGTAGCCGTTCACGGGGCTACGCAAGTACGCAGGCAAAAAGATGCCATGCCGTGCTTGCGCTGGTGTGTTTGGGGGACAGAAGCCACACTGGGGCAGAGGTCCTGTCTGCTCTGCAGGGCCAGGCCGAGAGGTGGTTGACGCCACGCCAGCTTAAGCCAGGAATGGTGGTTTGCGACAATGGCACCAACCTCCTCTCCGCCCTTCGACAGGGACAACTGACCCATGTGCCCTGTGTGGCTCACGTCCTTAACCTGGTGGTGCAGCGGTTCTTGGGCAGGTACCCGGGCTTACAGGATGTCCTGAGGCAGGCCAGGAAAGTCTGTGTGCATTTCCGCAGATCTTATAATGCCAGTGCTCGCCTGGCTGAGCTGCAAAAGGAGTTGAACCTGCCCAAGAACCGCCTTATATGTGACATGCCCACCAGGTGGAACTCAACGTTGGCCATGCTGCAGCGGCTGCACACGCAGCAGAGGGCCATCAATGAGTACCTGTGCGACTACGGCACCAGGACGGGTCAGGGGAGCTTGGTTTTTTTTCTCCACGCCAGTGGGGCATGATCAGGGATGCATGCACTGTCCTGGCACCATTTGAGGAGGCCACGAGGATGGTGAGCAGTGACAGTGCATGCATCAGTGACACTGTACCTCTTGTCCACCTGTTGGAGCACACGCTGCATGGAATAATGGACAAGGCACTTGAGGCAGAACAGAGGCAGGAAGAGGAGGACTTCCTTGCCTCTCAAGGCCCCCTTTACCCAGACAGTGTTCCTTCTGTCCCACCCATCGCACAGGAAGAGGAGGAGGAGGAGGAGGAGGAGGAGGAGGAGGATTGTGTCAGCATGGAGGTGGAGGCTGGCACTCAGCATCATCAGCAGCAGTCTTTTAGGGATGATTTACAGTCCCAAGAAACCAGTGGACTTGTACGTGGCTGGGAGGAGGTGACTGCGGATCATGTCGTCCTTAGTGATCCAGAGGACTCCGGAGCGAATGCCTCAGCAAACCTACGCTGCATGGCCTCCCTGATCCTGCAAAGTCTGCGGAAGGATCCTCGTATTCTTCGGATCAAGGAGAGGGACCATTACTGGCTGGCCACTCTCCTTGATCCACGGTACAAGGGTAAGGTTGCGGACCTTATGTTACCGTCGCAGAGGGAGCAGAGGATGAGACAACTCCGGGAGGCCTTGCAGAAAGGTCTGTGCAACGCGTTCCCAGAGACTGGGAGGTTACAAACTCCTGGTCCTGGACAACGAGTTGCTGAGGCTTCGGCCAGTCAAAGAAGGAGCGGTGGGGAAGGTGGCCGTCTGACCGATGCGTTCAGACAATTCTTTAGTCCGCAGCCCCAAAGTATGATCGGTTCCAGCAACCATCGCCAGCGTCTGATAAACATGGTGCAGGAATATCTAGGGGCAAGGTCAGACTTGGACACCTTCCCCACCGAAAATCCTCTGGCTTACTGGGTCTTGAGGATGGATCACTGGCCAGAGCTTGCACAGTATGCAATTGAGCTACTGGCCTGTCCTGCATCCAGCGTTCTTTCGGAACGCACATTCAGTGCTGCTGGAGGATTTGTCACGGATCACAGGGTGCGCCTGTCCACCGACTCGGTTGATCGACTGACTTTCATCAAGATGAACCAGTCTTGGATCACCACCAGCTACCACACACCTGATGCTGATATAACAGACTAATTGATTTTAACATGTCACATCCCTTCAAGACTGATGCTGATGCTGAGTGCCTGTGCTGTTATGTTGACTGGCTATCCTCCTCCTCCGAGTCCTCAATGATACGATTGATGATGATAGCTTGGAAGATCATTTTTGTTTATGGGTGCCGCCACCAGTGGCTAAGGCCCAATTTTTCAGCCCCTGTTTTACAGGGGCGTGTAATTACAATTTTTTTAGCAATAATTTGCCATAGGGCTCATTGCTGTGCTCCAAGTACAGTATCTGTGAGGGGTTGGAGTGTTGTGGCACCAGTGCCTAAGGCCCAATTTTTCAGCCCCTGTTTAACAGGGGCGTGTCATTACAATTTTTGAAGCAATACTTTGCAACAGGGCTCATTGCTGTGCTCCAAGTACAGTATCTGTGAGGGGTTGTAGTGTTGTGCCACCAGTGCCTAAGGCCCAATTTTTCAGCCCCTGTTCAACAGGGGCATGCAATTACAATTCTTGATGTAATAATTCACAGCAGGGCCCATTGCTGCACCCACCAAGAGTAACTCTGAGGGCTTACAGTGTTGTGGCAACGCCACCACCACCACCACCACCACCACGAAAGGCCCAATTTTTCAGCCCCTGTTCAAAAGGGGCATGCAATTACAATTCTTGATCTAATAATTCACAGCAGAGCCCATTGCTGCACCCACCAAGAGTAACTCTGAGGGCTTACAGTGTTGTGGCAACGCCACCACCACCACCACCACCACCACGAAAGGCCCAATTTTTCAGCCCCTGTTCAAAAGGGGCATGTAATTACAATTCTTGATCTAATAATTCACAGCAGGGCCCATTGCTGCACCCACCAAGAGTAACTCTGAGGGCTTACAGTGTTGTGGCAACGCCACCACCACCACCACCACGAAAGGCCCAATTTTTCAGCCCCTGTTCAAAAGGGGCATGTAATTACAATTCTTGATCTAATAATTCACAGCAGGGCCCATTCCTGCACCCACCAAGAGTAAGTCTGAGGGCTTACAGTGTTGTGGCAACGCCACCACCACCACCACCACGAAAGGCCCAATTTTTCAGCCCCTGTTCAACAGGGGCATGCAATTACAATTCTTGATCTAATAATTCACAGCAGGGCCCATTGCTGCACCCACCAAGAGTAACTGTCAGGGCTTACAGTGTTGTGGCACCAGCACCACCATCAAAGCCCCAATTTTTACTACCACTGTTCAACAATTATATGTAATTAAAATTCCTGATATAATAGTTGACAGCAGGGCGTTCCAGCACCAACCAAGAGTAACTGTGAGTGCTTACAGTGTTGTGCCAACACCAACAACTAAGGGGCCTATTTCTGCAGAGTATATACGGCAGGTCCCTACTTTCAAACATCCAACTTACAAACGACTCCTACTTGCAAACGCAAGAAGACAACAGGAAGTGAGAGGAAATCTACCCCTAGGAAGGAAAATTCTCTCCTGTAAGAATAAATATGGGAGAAAGGTGTCTCCTCTGTACTGATGCTTTATCAGCAATCCTTGTTTCAAGAAAAACACCACATTTCAAAAACAGTTGTCATTGGGACGGAAAGTGAGGTGAAATGTTCTGAACAGGGGCACAGACAGCAAAACAAATGTTACAGGGGTGATAACCCTTACCTATGTTTTCCAAAAAGTTTAAAAATAGATTTTTGGGCTGGAGCTACACTTCAACAATGTACCTGTTCAAAATTACAAACAGATTCTACATAAGAACAAACCTACAGTCCCTGTCTTGTATGCACCGCCTGTATACGGCTGTTCAGAGTATATAGGGCCTTTTTTATTTTATGTGCGGGGTTCCCCTTAATATCCATACAAGACCCAAAGGGGCTGGTAATGGGCTGGGGTAGGGGGGGGGGTCATGGGGTAGCTATGCCATTTTTCTTAAAGATTTTCATCCATATTACTGGGACCAGACATTACATTAAAGCCGCAAGCAGTTTTAAATGGCTTTTTTTTCCTTTAGAAGTGTCATTTTGTGCAGGGACAGTTCTAAACACGGGAAACACGTGGCACTTCACAGGCATACTTTAGACACCCCCCAGGTACGATATTTAAAGGAATATTTGACTTTTTTTTTTTCACTTTATGCATCATTAAAATGACTGCTCCCGAAAAACGACCGTTTTTAAAACTTCTTTTTGAATTGATACATGTCCCCTGGTGCAGAACCCGGGTTCCCAAACCCTTTTTAGGACAATAACATGCATAATAGTTGTTATAATTAGCACTTTAGAATTCGAACGTTCGCATCCATTGTATTTAATAGGGTTCTAATGTTCGTACGAACTTTCGGTCCGTTCGCGGGTTCTGGTGCGAACCGAACCCGGGGGTGTTCGGCTCATCACTACTCTCCAACATGCCCCTAATACTTGAACCTGGGCTGATGGCATGGATTACAGCTTCTCTAATGTCAGAGTCTTGATACCCTTTCTGTAGCCCCAGCTCTATTTGGTGTAGGAGGCTGGTGTAAGACAGTTTGTCCTTCTGCCCTCTTTCTCCTATCTGGCCGTCAATGCGGAAATCCTTCCGGATGGTTACTTCCTGCAGGCGACCCTGAGCTCGTTTCTTCAGTACCTTCCCAGGTTTGGGCGTTATCTGACCATCTTTCTGATCCTCAGAAGGATCACGTAACTCAATAATGCGTTCAGCTATCATAATGGAAGTCTCCTGAAACCTCTCTTGTATGTCACGGTACTGTCGTTTCAGATCAATCAGCTGTTGTTCTGCCTGCGATTTAACAGCAGCCCCTGCTTTCCTGTCCAAGGGTTCTAACTGCTTCTGACTGGGATATGTCAGGTGGAACTCAGTCTTTTCGGACAATTTTATACTGGCACCATGGAAGTTTTCAGGGACATCCTGTCCCCACTCTATCAGTGCATAGGTGCAGTTGGTCCTTGGGTCTGGTCTCACTGCGACCACGTAAGCCTTTCTATCCGGGGACAATATTTGTACCACCTCTTTAATTCGTTTCTCTCTCCAGTCACTCCCTGGAAGTTCAATGGCCACGCTCGCTTCTGAGAGTGTCCCTTCTGCTTTGCACCATTGGACTACTTTGATGGGGTCCATGCCGGCACTTCTGGCGTTCACCTGCTGTATCAGGATCCCGGACGAGAACCCCCACGTGTAGCAATACCTCCAACTAAGAAGGCCGCAGATTTCGTTTGGGCCCTGAAGACAGCTCCGCCAACCCCCGGCAATATACTCGACCCCCTACTGGCACAGCTAGTTCTGACAGCAATGTGTATATCTTATACTGTATGAGTAATTAAGCATCAAGACAATAATAGTGTAAAATGGGTATGTGATTTACTTAAGCTTTTGATAAGAAAGGGGTTAACATTTATCACAGTTCACAAAGTATATATATAATGCAGAGCCCTGCAACACTAACACACTATGAATATAGAGTTAGCAGCAACAAGTGCGCCACATGGGCGACCGTTAACTAGGCGCCCTGTGGTGCAGTAACCAAACAAAATAGAAAGCTGACCAGGCCTGGCTCTGATATCTACAACTTAGTCTATAGGGGATGATGTTCTTTTCTTCACTGGCAGGTCTTTAACGGTGGTGCACATTAACAGAGTATGATTTGTAATCCAGTGGGAAAGGTAAAGATGGGGTAAACACTTTGCTATGTGAACTCTGAGTTCAGCTCTGATAAGGTTCTTCAGTGAGAGTATCAGGAACAACTTGTGGGCCACGGCAGTCTATAGGCTTATTAGCAATAACAGTATATGGTTTGGGCATATGCCCTCTCACCCGCCCGGACTGCGGTCCCAGTCTGGGAACTTCCACCAACTGTGTCACACACACACACGGTGTCTCCAGCGATCGGGCCCCCGATCCAATGAATGCTGTAGTTAAGCAAAGTCAGATGCCCCCCGGCTCGCAGAGGGGTGGAAGGCTCTTTGGTGCTGCGCAAGGCCTCAGGCTTCAGGCCTTGCACTCCGTCCCCTCCGCACAGGAGGATCAGTTCCTGAAGTCTCGTGTCCCAAAGAGGCTGAGCCCAGCCTCGCCTGCTCCTTTTATAACCCCTCCCATGAGTCTCTGTGATGGAAACATTTTCGAATGGGGTTCTGGGTAATGTAGTCTCTCTCTCTCTGCTCTCACTTCAGCAATGTCTTTTCTCTACTTCCTCCCGACTCACCTCTCACCCGGAAAGTCCTGTCTCTCTATCTTAAAGGGGAATACCCCGCTACACACTCCCCCCACTTTGAATCTTTGGTCCCCAAAGACATCTAACATTTTTAGATCTGTAAAACATTTTAGATTCAATGCGGTTGCATAGGATTGACAGAGGAGCCTCCCACCAATCATCATAGGATGGGGAGCTGTCCTGTCTACAGGTTGCTTCAGTTAGAGAGACAGGACTTTCCAGGTGAGATCGGGGGCCCGATCGCTGGAGACACCATGTGCTGTGTTGTGCTGGGTAACATGTGCTGTGTTGTGCTGGGTAACATGTGGTGTGCTGGGTAACATGTGCTGTGTTGTGCTGTGTTGTGCTGGGTAACATGTGGTGTGCTGTGTAACGTGTGCTGGGTAACATGTGCTGTGTTGTGCTGGGTAACATGTGGTGTGCTGTGTAACGTGTGCTTGGTAACATGTGCTGTGTTGGGTAACGTCTGCTGGGTAACATGTGCTTGTGGGACATGTGATGTGCTTGTGGGACATGTGATGTGCTTGTGGGACATGTGATGTGCTTGTGGGACATGTAATGCGCTCGGGGCAGCGTGAAGTGATGGGGGCAGATAGATTTTTCTCTCTATACGCCTCTCCCCCGTCACCCTAATTGAAGCCCCTTTCACATGGAGGGTCCGTCTGTCAGTTTGAATGGATCCTCCACGTAGCCCTATGGAGCCACGGATGTCAGCGCTGACATCCGACCCGCTCCGCCAAAGTGTAACGGAGGAAAACCCTATTTTTCCTTCCGTCGGCGGAGCGGATCGGATGACAACGGACTCTACGGTGTGAAAGAGCCCTTATTCTCCTTTTCCCACTGTGCCTCTACCCCATATCATCGAATGATATTATCAATTATGTTGTTTTAATTATCATTTTTCAATTACAGATCCTGAAGGACTGCCATAGAAATACATCTTTACTTGATTTACACCATTTGCAGGTAAGCAATAAACAAAATAATGCAAAAGTAATTTTATTATAAAATATTTATAATTATACAATCTCATAATTTTTTTTTATTTTTAATCTTCTAGGTTGAAGATCCAAGTGGTTTTTCGAAAATTTTACTTTAAAAAATGTAATATTTATTTAAAAAAAAATATTACTGTAATTTAAACTATTTTAAAATTTCCTCTCCTCTCTCTCTCCTCTCTCTCCCCTCTCTCTCTCCCCCCTCTCTCTCCCCTCTCTCTCTCCCCTCTCTCTCCCCTCTCTCTCTCTGCTCTCTCTCCCCTCTCTCTCCTCTCTCTCTCCTCTCTCTCCGCTCTCTCTCTCCGCTCTCTCGCTCTCTTGCGCTCTCTCTCTCTCTCGCTCTCCGCGCTCTATCTACCCCTCTCTTGCTCTCTCTCCCCCCTCTCTCGCTCTCTCTCCCCCTCTCTCGCTCTCTCTCCCCTCTCTCTCGCTCTCTCTCCCCTCTCTCTCGCTCTCTCGCCCTCTCTCCGCCCTCTCTCCGCTCTCTCGCCGCTCTATCTCCGCTCTCTCTCTCCCCGCTCTCTCTCCGTGCTCTCTCTCCGCTCTCTCTCCGCGCTCTCTCTGCGCTCTCTCTCTCCGTGCTCTCTCTCTCCGTGCTCTCTCTCCGCGCTCTCTCTGCACTCTCTCTCTCCGCGCTCTCTCTCCGCACTCTCTCTCTGCGCTCTCTCTCCGCGCTCTCTCTCTCTCTCCGCACTCTCTCTCTCCGCGCTCTCTCTCTGCGCTCTCTCTGCGCTCTCTCTCTCCGCGCTCTCTCTCCGCGTTCTCTCTGTGCGCTCTCTCTCTCCGCGCACTCTCTCTCTCCGCGCGCTCGCTCTCTCCGCGCTCTCTCTCTGCGCTCTCTCTCTGCGCTCTCTCTGCGCTCTCTCTCTCCGTGCGCTCTCTCTCTGCGCTCTCTCTCTCCGCGCTCTCTCTCCGCTCTCTCTCCGCTCTCTCTCTCTCCGCGCTCTCTCTCTCCGCGCTCTCTGTGCTCTCTCTCTGTGCTCTCTCTCTCCACGCTCTCTCTCTCCGCGCTCTCTCTCTGCGCTCTCTCTGCGCTCGCTCTCTCTCTGCGCTCTCTCTCTGCGCTCTCTCTGCGCTCTCTCTCTCCGCGCGCTCTCTCTGCGCTCTCTCTCTGCGCTTTCTCTCTCTGCGCTCTCTCTCTCTGCGCTCTCTCTCTGCGCTCTCTCTCTGCGTGCGCTCTCTCTCTGCGCTCTCTCTCCGCTCTCTCTCTCCGCGCTCTCTCTCCGCGCTTTCTCTCTCTTTCCGCGCTCTCTCTCTCCGCGCTCTCTCTCTGTGCTCTCTCTCCACGCGCTCTCTCTCAGCGCTCTCTCTCTGCGCTCTCTCTGCGCTCGCTCTCTCTCTGCGCTCTCTCTCTGCGCTCTCTCTCTCTGCGCTCTCTCTCTGCGCTCTCTCTCTCTCCGTGCGCTCTCTCTCTCCGTGCGCTCTCTCTCTCCGCGCGCTCTCTCTGCGCTCTCTCTGCGCTCTCTCTCTGCGCTCTCTCTCTCTGCGTGCGCTCTCTCTCTCCGCGCGCTCTCTCTCCGCGCGCTCTCTCTCTGCGCTCTCTCTCTGCGCTCTCTCTCTGTGCTCTCTCCGCGCTCTCTCTCTCCGCGCTCTCTCTCTCTCCGTGCTCGCTCTCTCTCTCCGCGCTCTCTCTCTCTCCGCGCTCTCTGCGCTCTCTCTCCACGCTCTCTCTCTCTCTCTCCGCGCTCTCTCTGCGCTCGCTCTCTCTCTGCGCTCTCTCTCTCTGCGCTCTCTCTCTGCGTTCTCTCTCTGTGCTCCCTCTCTCCGCTCTCTCTCCGCGCTCTCTCTCTCTCGCGCTCTCTCTCCGCGCTCTCTCTCTGCGCTCTCTCTCTCCGCGCTCTCTCTCCGCGTTCTCTCTCCGCGCTCTCTCTCTGTGCTCTCTCTCTGCGCTCTCTCTCTCCGCGCTCTCTCTCTCCGCTCTCTCTCTCTCTCTGTGCTCGCTCTCTCTCTCCGCGCTCTCTCTCTCTCCGCGCTCTCTGCGCTCTCTCTCTCCACGCTCTCTCTCTCCGCGCTCTCTCTGCGCTCGCTCTCTCTCTGCGCTCTCTCTCTCTCTGCGCTCTCTCTCTGCGCTCTCTCTCTGTGCTCTCTCTCTCCGCTCTCTCTCCGCGCTCTCTCTCTCGCGCTCTCTCTCTCCGCGCTCTCTCTCTGCGCTCTCTCTCTCCGCGCTCTCTCTCCGCGTTCTCTCTCCGCGCTCTCTCTCCGTGCTCTCTCTCTGTGCTCTCTCTCTGCGCTCTCTCTCTGCGCTCTCTCTCTGCACTCTCTCTCTCTGCGCTCTCTCTGCTCTCTCTCTCCGCGCTCTCTCTCTCCGCGCTCTCTCTCTCCGCGCTCTCTCTGCGCTCTCTCTCCGTGCTCTCTCTCTCCGTGCTCTCTCTCCGCGCTCTCTCTCTCCGCGCTCACTCTCTCTGCGCTCTCTCCGCTCTCTCTCTCCGCGCTCTCTCTCTCCGCTCTCTCTCTCCGCGCTCCCTCTCTCTCGGCGCTCTCTCTCCGCGCTCTCTCTCTCCGCGCTCTCTCGCTCTCTCTCGCTCTCCGCGCTCTCTCTCTGCGCTCTCTCTCTCCGCGCTCTCTCTCTCTGCGCTCTCTCTCCGCGCGCTCTCTCTCTCCGCGCTCTCTCTGCGCTCTCTCTCTCCACGCTCTCTCTCTCCGCGCTCTCTCTCTCTCCGCGCTCTCTCTCCCCTCTCTCGCTCTCTCCCCCTCTCTCGCTCTCCCCCTCTCTCGCTCTCCCCCTCTCTCGCTCTCTCTCCCCTCTCTCTCGCTCTCTCTCCCCTCTCTCTCGCTCTCTCTCCCCCTCTCTCGCTCTCTCGCCCCTCTCTCTCGCTCTCTCGCCCCTCTCTCTCGCTCTCTCCGCTCTCTCTCTCTCCGCTCTCTCTCTCCGCTCTCTCTCTGCGCTCTCTCTCTGCTCTCTCTCTGCTCTCTCTCTGCTCTCTCTCTGCACTCTCTCTCTGCGCTCTCTCTCTGCTCTCTCTCTGTGCTCTCTCTCTCTGCGCTCTCTCTCTCTCTGCGCTCGCTCTCTCTGCGCTCTCTCTCTGCTCTCTCTCTCTGCGCTCTCTCTCTGCTCTCTCTCTGCTCTCTCTCTCCGCGCTCTCTCTCTCTCTCCGCGCTCTCTCTCCGCACCCTCTCTCTCTCCGCGCTCTCGCTCTCTCTCTCCGCGCTCTCTCTCTCTCCGCGCTCTCTCTCTCTCCGCTCTCGCTTTCTCTCTCCTTATTTTAATGTAATTATAATTTTTTTTATTTAGATATTGTAAAATGTAATAAATATAAATTATATATATATGTCTTAATTATTTATTGTGTTTTTTTTTTTTTTTTTTTATTATAAAAAAGGTATTAGATCGTATTAAATTGAACGTTTGTATCCATCTCTCACTAAAAATTTTGACTAATAAAAAAATAAACAAAATATTATTTCTGTAGCACATTATTTTTTAGGTGTAAATACAGTCTTTGTTGTGCACCTGGACATTTTTTTTTCTCACAGATTTGTGGCAACAACTAGTTAACTTTTTAAATATATAAAAATATAAAGTGTGTGTATGTATGTATATACATACATACACACACCTACCTCCACACTCGTTTATTTAAACTCGTGTACATAAATATATTTGTGTGTGTATGTATTTGTGTGTGTGTGTGTGTGTGTGTATATATATATATATATATATATATATATATATATTGTGAGGGGGTTAGCTCGGCAGCGGGTGTGTGTGACCCCCGGGATGGGCTCCCCACACAAAACAGGCCCAGCAAACGGAGGTTGTGGTTTTCAAAATCAAAAAGGTGCGGTTTATTTTCTATTTACAGTGACAAAACACAGCAAAGCAAAAGAAACATAAACAAAATAAATCCTGGTCAAGTTGACCTCTGACTAAACATACAGGTTTCCTAACTAACAACTGGGATCAGCCTAGTGCTGTCCTAGTCCCTAAGTCCCTGGTTTTAAATGTCCAAGCAAATAGCCACACAGGCTTTGTCTCACCGCACAGGGGTTCACTCTCCCTAGACAGTCCACACAGGTCTGGTTCCAGGCATGAGCTAACATCTAATGAAGCTGGGAGTTCTTATAGAGGCCTAAATGAGCTGACAAGCTTCAGCTGGTCTCATCAACTCCCTGTCTGCACGACGCCCAGCACTCTCCCTAGAGGTATGAGTCATCCATGAGCCTACTAGCCTCAGCTGGGCTTATACAACTCTCCACCTAGTTGTATAAGTCGGCGTAAAGCCTGAATCTGGGCGAAATATATCTACCCCCCTGGATGCAACCAGGTGACTTTACCTTCCTGCTGTCACATACCCCCCCCCTCTTGTTTTAACCTCGGGGTTGGAACACCAGCAATCAGGCATTCATGTACTCGAGACAAAGCATCCACATTCCCCATTTGAATGCCAGGGCGATGCTTTACTGTGAAGTTGAATTCCTGGAGGGCCAGGAACCACCTATTCACTCTTCTATTTGTTTCCTTGTTTTGAGCCATCCACTTTAACGGAGCGTGATCCGTAACCATGTCAAAGTGCCTACCTAGCAGGTAGTACCGAAGGGAATCTAGAGCCCACTTCACCGCTAAACACTCCTTTTCAACGGTGGCGTAATTTACCTCATGGGACTTCAACTTCCTGCTGAGGTAAATGACTGGGTGCTCTTCCCCGTTCCAGACCTGGGACAATACTGCTCCTAACCCCACATCTGACGCATCACTTTGTACGACAAAGTCTTTAGAGAAGTCGGGTGAGTACAACACTGGCTGGCTACATAAGGCTTGTTTCAAGAATTGGAATGCTGCCTCAGCCTCGGGGGTCCATTTAATCATGACCGACCCTTTCCCCTTCGTCAGGTTGGTTAGGGGCACAGCCTTAGAAGCAAAGTGGGGAATGAATCGCCGATAATACCCAGCGATTCCCAGAAAGGCTCGTACCTGCTTCTTGCTGTTGGGACGTGGCCAACTCTGGATGGCCTCGACTTTGTTGAGTTGGGGTTTTATTACTCCCCTCCCAATGGTGTACCCAAGATATTTGGCCTCCTCCTGCCCAATGGTACACTTCTTGGGGTTAGCCGTAAACCCCGCTTCCCGAACAGAGTCCAGGACTGCTTGCACTTTTGGCAGATGTGAGGCCCAATCTGTGCTATGGACAATTACGTCATCCAGGTAAGCCGCAGCATACTTCCGATGGGGCCTCAGCATCTGGTCCATTTTCCGCTGGAATGTGGCCGGCGCATTCTGTAACCCATACGGCATTCTTTTATATTGGAACGCCCCGTCTGGGGTTACAAATGCGGTTTTCTCTTTGGCCGACTTGGCCAGGGGGATTTGCCAATACCCTTTTGTGAGGTCAAGAGTCGTCATGTATCGGGCTGTTCCCAGCCGGTCGATCAACTCATCTATACGTGGCATGGGGTAGGTGTCAAATTTTGTAACTTTGTTCAACTGACGAAAATCGTTACAAAATCGCCAGCTCCCATCCGGTTTAGGCACCAACACAATGGGACTAGACCAATCACTTTGGGACTCCTCTATCACCCCTAAGTTCAGCATTTTCTGTACTTCCTCCCGTATTGCCTCCCGTCGGGCCTCTGGGATCCGATAGGGTTTTAACTTCACCCTTTCACCGGGCGGGGTAATGATGTCATGCTCTACCCCAGATGTTTGTCCCGGCAGCTCAGAGAATACCTCCTTGTTGCGAAGCACAAACTCCTTAACCTCCTGTTGTTGGGGTTGTGACAAGGTGGCTGCTATTCCAACCTCAGGAATCACGCAACCAGTTTGAGCTGGTGACCAAGTGTCTGCGACTAGGGACTCTCTATCCCTCCAGGCTTTCAACAGATTAACGTGATAGATCTGTTCGGGCTTTCGCCTTCCTGGTTGTCTGACCTTGTAATTCACTTCGCTCACTTTTTCCATTATCTCGTAGGGGCCTTGCCATTTGGCAAGGAATTTACTTTCAACCGTAGGGACAAGTACCAGTATCCTATCCCCCGGGGAAAAGGTACGGGTCTTGGCTCCACGGTTGTACACTCTCTGCTGTGCTAACTGCGCTTGGGCCAAATGTTCCTTCACGATGGGCATTACCTGTGCAATTCGGTCTTGCATCAGGGCGACATGCTCAATCACACTCCTGTGGGGAGAACTCTCACTTTCCCAAGTTTCCTTGGCAATATCCAACAGCCCTCTTGGGTGTCTCCCATACAGTAACTCAAAGGGGGAGAATCCCGTAGAGGATTGGGGCACCTCCCTAATAGCAAACATCAGATAAGGAAGTAGACAGTCCCAATCCTTTCCATCTCTATCCACCACTTTCTTCAACATTTGTTTTAGGGTTTTGTTGAATCTTTCAACCAGCCCATCGGTTTGGGGGTGATACACAGATGTACGTAATTGCGTCACTTTGAACAATTTACACAGCTCCTTCATAACCCGGGACATAAAGGGTGTACCTTGGTCCGTAAGCAGTTCTTTACAAATACCCACCCGGCTAAACACAAGAGATAGCTCTTTGGCTATGGTTTTGGCCGAGGTATTTCGGAGAGGGATCGCTTCTGGATAACGGGTGGCATAGTCCATTATAACTAATATGTACTGGTGCCCCCTAGCGGACTTGATTATAGGACCTACCAAATCCATGGCGATCCTCTCAAACGGGACCTCAATGATGGGTAGAGGGACCAGCGGGCTACGGAAATGTGGCATCGGGGCCGACCTCTGACACACAGGGCAGGAGGAACAATAATTTTCTATGTCCTTCATCACCCCCGGCCAATAGAATCTCTGTAATACCCTCTCTCGGGTTTTCTCTGTCCCCAGATGACCTCCAAGAATGTGCCCATGGGCCAACTCCAACACCAACTTCCTGTAAGGTTTGGGCACCACAAGCTGCTCAACGGTTTCTTCTGCCCTTTTTGCCACCCGATACAGTAGGTCCTTCTCTACGCTGAAGTATGGGTAAGTGCAGGTATTATCTGGGTTCACTAACTCGCCATCTATTTTCACTACGTTTTCCCGTGCCTTTATTAGGGCGGGGTCTTTCAACTGTTCTGTGGCAAAGTTTTCCCTGTGAACCTCAAGATCAGAAAACTCCACAGACGGTAGGTTTTCGTCTGAGGAGGTGGGCTCCTCTCCAGTTTCTTGAGTCTCCCCTGCCAATACTGATAAGGGAAATTCCGGAGAGTCCTCACCACTCTCAGGGGAGTTCTGGCTATCACATTCCTGGTACATAGGGGCACCAGTGGGGGGCTCAGGATCATCCCACAGTTCCCAGAACTTCGGAAAATCCCTTCCCACAATGGCGTCATGCGGTAACTGAGATACTAAGCCCACTGGATGAGAGAGGGTACCTTTGGGGGTCTCGAAACACACTGTAGTCACTGGATACTCTCGGGTGTCCCCATGCACACAAATAACAGCTACCTTGCTATTCCCAGAGACCTCTGTTTTAACTAACTCAGCCTTTATCAGGGTCACAAGGCTACCTGAATCCAGCAATACCACAACATTTCTACCATTAACACACATTTTGCATAAATGTTTCTCAGTTCCTCGAATGGCAGTGCATGCGACTGTCGCACACAGCGACTGACGTCTGCCCGTCAGAAAGTCACACTGCATGGGTTCCTCCACAACCGGGCAATTGGCTGCAATATGTCCCGCTTGCCGGCAGCGGTAGCAAACGATCCTTCTTGCCGCCTCTTGAGCCGCTGATTTCCCAGGCTGTTCTCGCCAAACTTGGGGTAGAGCTCCCACCCTCTCACTCTCTCCACCCTCACCCCTTGGAATCCTCTTATCTGCCCCTGGGGATGGTCTGGTCTTAGGGTGGAAAGTCCGAGTGTCTCTGGAAGAGGCCGTCAGGTTCTCTGTAGCCAAGTATTTCTCCACACGATCCACAAGACCATCGGCCGTCTCTGGGTCTCCATGGCTTACCCACTTTTGGATGGCAGTAGGAAGAGCTCTCAAAACCCGATCCATTACAACACGTTCCACAATCTTTGGTGCGGACAAAGTCTCTGGCTGTAGCCACTTTCTGCTCAGGTGAATGAGATCATACATTTGAGACCTGGGGGGTTTTCCAAGCTGGAAAGTCCAGTTATGCACACGCTGAGCCCGGACAGCCTGGGTGACACCCAGCCTTGCCAATATTTCAGCTTTTAGCATCACATAGTCTTTTGCTTGGTTAGGCTCTAGGTCATAGTAAGCTTTCTGCGATTCACCAGTTAACAGAGGAGCCACCAGTCCAGCCCACTGCTCCTCAGGCCACTTTTCTCTTTCAGCGGTCCTTTCAAATGTGGTCAAAAATACCTCTGGATCATCCTCTCCAGTCATTTTTGTCAATAAACGACTCACCCCAAAGGACGCGGTATTAGTGGGACGGCTTTCCTCACTGGTCTGCGGACGTTGCTGCATTACTGCTTCCATCTGTTGTTGTAGTCTCTGCTCTTGCTTCTGCAACAGGTCTATGAAGCGGGCCTCAGATTGCTGCTGGGCTTGTTGCTGAGCCTCCAGACTCTGTTGCAAAGTTGCGTTTGTCTGCTGCTGGGCTGCAAGGCTCTGTTGATGAGCTTGCTGCTGGGCTGCGAAGTTCTTTTGCAAACCTGCATTTGTCTGCTGTTGATTGGCATTTGCTAGAGCCAGCTGCTTCAGTATCTCCTCCATGCTGGCTTAAAAAAAAACTGCCACTGGTTCTCCACCAACTGTGAGGGGGTTGGCTCGGCAGCGGGTGTGTGTGACCCCCGAGATGGGCTCCCCACACAAAAACAGGCCCAGCAAACGGAGGTTGTGGTTTTCAAAATCAAAAAGGTGCGGTTTATTTTCTATTTACAGTGACAAAACACAGCAAAGAAAAAGAAACATAAACAAAATAAATCCTGGTCAACTTGACCTCTGACTAAACATACAGGTTTCCTAACTAACAACTGGGATCAGCCTAGTGCTGTCCTAGTCCCTAAGTCCCTGGTTTTAAATGTCCAAGCAAATAGCCACACAGGCTTTGTCTCACCGCACAGGGGTTCACTCTCCCTAGACAGTCCACACAGGTCTGGGTCCAGGCATGAGCTAACATCTAATGAAGCTGGGAGTTCTTATAGAGGCCTAAATGAGCTGACAAGCTTCAGCTGGTCTCATCAACTCCCTGTCTGCACGACGCCCCACACTCTCCCTAGAGGTATGAGTCATCCATGAGCCCACTAGCCTTATACAACTCTCCACCTAGTTGTATAAGTCGGCGTAAAGCCTGAATCTGGGCGAAATATATCTACCCCCCTGGATGCAACCAGGTGACTTTACCTTCCTGCTGTCACAATATATATATATATTTATACACACACCCGGATATCCTCCAGTTGGAGCGTTTGTAGTATACCGAGCAAGCAATGTTTCGGTTCGGCAGGGATCGTAGTCTGGAAGACTCCAGCAAGAGTATCTAGGAACAGTTACAAATTGAGATGCATCTTTGGACCGCTCCAGACGAGATGAATCAAATCTCCATGATCTCTACTGCAGCTGGTACATTCGGCAGTATATATATATATTTTTTATTTTATTTCAGACACATATATATATATTTATTGTGTGTGTGTGTGTGTGTGTGTGTGTATATATATATATATATATATATATATATAAATACAATAAATATATATGTATATGTGTGTAAAATAAAATGTATATACATTAATATTGTGTGTAATTTGACTGACATATTATGCATCTTTATCAATAAAAAGAGTATTTTTTTTGGGACACAGGTAATCGCATCATTAGCATAATCATTTTCCATTATCAAATAAAATTTTGATTTTTAAGCACCCACCTTCTTAGATAACTTCCTGGGTCATTAAAGAAGATGATTTGGTGATTCGCAAAGGCATAGATGATTAACAGCACTGTATACGGATATCTTAATTTTAAATATTTATTGAGTAGCAGCAAGAAGAAATCGTTGTGAAGACATGCATTGGTGTTCAATTACGGTTGGTGTATATCTTTATTATCAAACCATTGATAGAACATTATAACATAGCTAAACAAATAGTAAAAATAACAAATTAGAAATAATAACAAATAAATAAATAAAAAATATATAAAAATTTTTTTTTTTGCTTTATTAATATAATAATTTATAATAAAATTTATTTTAATATAATCATTTAAAAAAAACATTTTTTTTTTTTTTTTATTTGTCACTCTTTACCAATAATTTTCTTTATTTTTTTTCCTTTTTAGATATGCCTAACTGCTTTATCAGAAATTGTTGTAATGGCACTGGTCGTAAAGAAGAAGAATTCCAAAATATTAAATTATACGTTTTTCCCAAAAAAACGGATCAAATCCAAAAGTGGTTGACAAATGCTGGAATGGACAGCCCAATGGTTGAACAATTTACACCTTGGATAATGGAAGACAAAAGAGGAGACCGATTCAGAATATGTGCTGTGCATTTTGAACCAAACTGCTTTATTCTCAAAGGCTCCAAAAAAACTCTTAGGCCTCGTACACACGACCGATTTTCTCGGCAAGAACCAGCAAGAAACTTGCTGGCAGAGAGGTCTTGCCGAGTAAATCGGTCGTGTGTACGCTGCTAGCGTGTTTCTCGTCGAGAAAACCGACAAGAAACCTCGACGAGAAAATAGAGAACCTGCTCTCTATTTTCTCGTCGAGATTCTCCTCGGCGTGTTTCTCGACGAGAAAAGTGAGTGTGTGTACACTTACCTGTCCGCCCGGAAGCCCGCGCATGTTCGAAATGAATTTGACGCATGCGCGGTAGCTTCCTAGGCATACGTAGGGTATACCAAGATGGCGGCGACGGCATCGAATGTGACGAGCGCATGCTCGACGTAGTCGATGACGTCACCGCGTACACTCCTTTCAAAGAACCGCGGGTTCTTTGAAACGAGCGTGTGTACACTCGGCCGGGACAAGTTTCTTGTCCAAGAATCTCGTCGAAAAAAACGACATGTTTTTCTCAACGAGAATCTCGGCCGTGTGTACGAGGCCTGAGTCCTAATGCTGTGCCAACCATTTTTCCACCAACAACAGGAATCAAAGTGTCAGAAGATAAATGGAAATAAATCATTTCCAAAAAAAAAATTGGAGGTCTCGAGTGTTGAAGCATCAACGTCCTCATCAGTCAAAACTGGTGAGTGTAGATGCCCTTGTCATCACTCCATGGCTCCCCCAAAACCACAATGTGAAGCTAGTACGCAAATCAGTTTTTTAGATTTTTCTACAATAGAATCCGAAGACAGTAATTTAATAGTTGCAAAGAAGCGTGGCATACAGCATGATCATTTCTATTCACAGGAAGATCTAATACCACAACATGAGTCCTCTCCTCGCAGCGTACCATCAGGATCAAGTTTCAAGAGAACTATTCAGTCTACAGAGGAAAGTGAATTTTTTCTAAGACCATCCCCTTTGCCAAACCTTAGAAATGCACCAACTCCTGTCCATGGTGAAACATATTCAACGTTACATTCTCCATCTGATAGTCCGCTAATCGTAAGAAAACGCAAACTGCGATATGAGGATGATTCAAGTTATCAGCCCTCTGAATGTGAAACTCCGGATAAATATGGAACTAGTTTGGAGGACAATGAACTTGAACTAATGGAAGAAGCAACATGTGAACATCCTTTGCAAATGATCAAAGAAAAAAAGTTTATTGTATTCGAAAGCTGTCTCGATACATTACTAGCCAAAATGAGATGTCCGGAAAAAGAATGCAGTTTGACAATTAAAAAGTTAGAAAAGCAATTGGTTGGAAGCATGGTAGTGGTGTTTTCCACATGCGTAGACAAACATCGCTGTAAGCTGTGGCAAAGCCAACCAAAGATAAAACATATCGCTGCAGGAAACATTATAATTGCGGGATCAATAGTTCTCTCAGGATCTGGTTTTACCCAATTCAAAGAATTATGTGATTTCGCTGGAATTGCAATGTTTGGAAAATCGTCATTCCACTTGTCACAACAACGCTATATTTTCCCAGCAATCGACCTACACTGGAAAAAAGAACAGGAAGAGGTCAGAAAGAAGTTAGACGGCAAACCCTTATTCCTGGTGGGAGATGGACAATGTGACAGCCCAGGATGTTCTGCTAAATACTGTGCATACACGTTCATGGAGCAAATTTCCCAAAAAATTGTGGACATGGAAGTTGTGCAGGTAACTCAGAGCACTTCCTCAGTGGCCATGGAGAAATTTGGCTTCAAAAAATGCTTAGACAGAATTCTGGATGCAAAATTGGAAGTTCATATTATTGGCACAGATCGCCATACAGGACAGGAATTAGGAAACTGTTGAGAAGTCCTGAATATGAACGTGTAAATCACCAATTCGACACATGGCACTATGTAAAAAATCTAAAAAGAAAATTTTTACAAATTTCCAAAAAAAAAAAGCATACCGGCCACTGACGCCATGGATTGGTTCAATTTTATACCATTTTTATTGGTGCAGCCGAAAATGCAAAGGTGACAAAGATTTCTTTAAAATCAGATGGGAGTCAATACTACACCATGTCATCAATGAGCACTGTTGGAAAATAGGAGAAACAGAATACAAGTGCAAACATGACGAAATAATCATTGATGAGCATCATGTGGAATGGTTGGTAAAGAACAGCCAAGCTTATGATGCACTAGCTGCAATCGTTCATGATCCACAAATAGAAAAGGACATACCTCATCTTATCTACTTTTGCCAGACTGGAGCATTGGAGACATTCCACAGCATGATGCTAAAATACAGACCAAAACGAATACATTATCGTTATGATTCGATGGAGGCCAGGACCAAAATAGCAGTGTTATGCCACAACAACAACGTTGGCAGAAAACATGCAATAATTGAAAAAACAACCGAAACTGAAGAAACTATACAAATGCCACGAATAAACCTTGAATTTCCACGAGGTCAAAAAAAATGGATTGTGAGAAACGTTTATGAAAGAATGTCTTTTGATCATGTCATCCCCATTCTAGGGGACATGATCAGTCTCATAGAAGGAACAGTTTTTTCGACATGGAGATCCAAGAACAAATTGATGCCACAAAATATTGCTTCAGAAGAAAGACCAGAAACATCCACTGCCGTGGAGCAACAACGCACAAGGTTTCCACATAAGAGCAAATGATTGAGTGGAAATTTTATGACTGAGTAATGCACTCAACACCTTCTGGTATACTGCCGGCCATCTAGTAAATTTACAGGCAACACAAAGATTCTATGGGAGTTGCCATTGGAATGCATTTTCCACATTTGCATCAGTCCGTTCTCTTTCACCTTCCTCTTGAGTTACGGTAAATTGATGCGTGGAAATTTTTCTTATCGGATTACATGGAAATGCTTGATCGTTTTCTGGATCTGGATCTTGGGACCATATTTCCTCAAGCAACATTTGTCTCTGTAGTATAAAAAAAAATACTATTTACATATTTTCACTCATTTAAAATTTATTTTATTACTATGTTTCATTTTTCTAGTTTGCCAAAAATGTTTAATTGTTTTAATTAACAAAGTTAAATAAATTATAATTTTTTTTTAATAAATTTTTTTTGCTATATATACACATCATCGTTTATTTTTTCTTTTATAATAACACATGGTATACTTCACGGTTCATCAAGCTATTTTAAATAATGCTTACTCTCTCTTCCCACGTAGAGTTGCAAAAAATGACGACAGAGGGGGGTTCAAGTTTAATATGAGGCAGTATTGCATCATCCTTTAGACAACCAAAAAAAAGAATTCTGCATTCCTTGTTTGTAAATAGCCGTTATTTGAGTAACTGTGGCCTTTCTAAAATCAGTTAGCTATTGTGACACTGATTCTCATCCTGGTAAATCATGGGAAATGGTCCTCAGACACAATTGGGTGGGAGTCCTAAGACCCAATTGGCCCTGTTGAGAAGCAAAAGCCGTGACTTGGGGGGGGGGTGGTATGCAGGGTTAAGCCACCGTAGCTGTCATATTGATGGGGTAAGTGGCAGCACTGGCAGGCAGCCAACGAGCGAGCAAAGTGGCGATCGAACGATGGTATGTTGGTGGGGTGATTTTGCAAGGTTTTTTGAACACCACAACCCCCAAAGATATTTTGAGCAAAAACCAACAATGCACATTGATTTCGCTATGTGACTATTTAGTCAATTTTAACACAATTATCTATATCGCATAGAGAAAGTTGTTCGTGCAAATAGTTGTAAATAATCAGTTTTTGTAAATCTCCATCCTTCAAATATAAACCCATAACACATGCCCCATTTTTCTAAAATATTATGGCCAGTATATATATATATATATACATACACACACACACACACACACACGTATATATAAAAATATATATATATATATATATATATATATATATATATAAATGATATCAATTAGTAGTAATAATAATAATAGTAATAATAATTTTATATATATATATATATATATATATATATATATATATATATATATATATATTAATAATATACATATACACACACATACATACATCACAATATACATATAAACAAGATAAATTTATATAGATATAAATATACACACACACATAAAAATATATATATTTATACCTAAAAATGTATACACAGACATACATAACAAGATACATATAAAACAAGATATATAATTATATATATATATATATATATATATATATATATATATATATATATATGTATATATATATAATCTTATCATGTAGATATATCTGCACAGAAAGAAATGATTTAGTTTACAATTAGTATATTTTTAAAGGTCTTACCTTTAGCAGCAGAATTCAGTGTTTCTATGAGAATATTGCTTGTACGTAATATAGATAGAAGGAGAGGAGGAGATGTTTACATAAATAGTGGGCGGCAACTGGAGAGGAAGGGAAACTTGAAAGTGAAAGCAATTTTACAAACTGAAAGTAATTGTAGACTGCTTGAGAAGCACTGAGCTTGTGCGAGATTTGCAAGCCTGGCATACAGGAAATAATACAGCCTGGCTTCATGCAACCACAGTAAAGATGGTCACAATGTATTTATAATTTATAAACGATCTAAATGCTCTAATAACCTAACTAAACGGACCTTAGTTTACAGACTAACTTTACTAGAATACATTAAGGTTGTGTAGTCTAGGGGTATTTTTAGTTAAAAAGTGTAATTTAGGCCGAAACACCATTTTAAAGGGGAATACCCCGCTACATTAGTAAAACTGAACATATCAGTGCAACTACATCATGTATGAAGGTGAATTCTTCATGATAAATTGGGTCTTTATTTGGTGGGAAATGGTAATAGCTATCTTCTGATTTTTTTATTTTATTATTATTATCAAAGGAAAACTGGCACAAAATAGTATGTAGCGGCCTCACCCTCTCTCCAACTTCTTCATCTGTTACACTCCAACTCATGTCTAGGGGTTTCTGGGTTGTGAGAGTGAGATGCGCCACGGCCCATGTCCTCCCCATTGCAGTAGGGAGGTGAAGGCCACTTTCTTCCTTTTCCTCGGGCCGGTGTGTTCTGCGAATGCACTGAGTCTGTAAATGCAAGCTCACCAGCCTCCCCTTTGCTTCCAGTAACTGGAGTTCACACACCGAAGAAAGGTCCAACACTTGTTTATTTGGCACTCCAATAGCAAAGCACGATAAACAGTTCTTTTGCAATTACTGGTTGGGACCTATAACCTTGCCAACGGTGGGGCGAGCAGACCAAGGCACTTCCTAACGTTAAAGTTCTATGCCACTGTACTATGACCAGCGGCGCCTAAGCCAATCCTGCTGTTGCTGAACAGGAAAGATGGAGTCTCTTCCAGCAACCCCTGTGAACAGCAATGGAGCCCTCTTCGATACGCTGTGGCCCCTATCAGGGGGATGTGTCCTTCCAAGAGAGTTCCCAGAGGCCCACTGTCACCGGGTCGGTGCTGCTCCGGGTCTCCAGTGGGTAACCTCCCCGGCCTCCTCACCTCAGGTACGAGTCCCTCCGCTCAGGGACCCTCGGACAGTTCACCCTAGCGGGACCCAGTCGAAGGTACTGGGCCCCAGGCCTCCTCGATAGTACCTCACCCCAGGCTAAAGGTGCCTGGGATGGACGCCAACGTGACTCCGGACCAGGCCATGGGCACCTGGACCAGAGCCCTGGATCTCCATGCACCCAGGCCTAAGGTGCCTGGGCGCGGGCCGCAGCCCTCCTCCTCCGAGGACCTCCTTCTCCGCAACACGACGACGACGACGACCACACCGTGGTAAGGGCGTCTCCCCCTTTTATCTCCTCCCTTCAACGGCCCGGCGGGTTCCCCGCCCCAGCCATACCATCTCCGGGAAGAGACAAAACAGGGAGCACTGCAGGGGATGATTCTACCTGAAGCCTGTGGGCACCCCGCCACCCACAGGCAAAGGAGAATATTACATCCTCCAATCCTCCACGAAACAAAAAGGGGTCTGAATCCTAACACAATTATACACCTGGGTCACACTATTGCCCAAGGTGTATCCCATCAATTTGAGGACCCCGCTACACACTCCCCCCTGTAATTTGACGCTGGTCCCCAGCGTCAGGTGCACACCCATGCCTTCCATAAAGTGGTGGCATGGAGTGAAACCCCTGAAGCAATTCCTCTAAATTTTTCCCAAGTGCCAAGACCTGCTCAGGGAATGGGGAACATATAAAACAACTTATGTCATAAAACACTTTAAACATTTGTATAGTCACAACCCCTCTCCCACACTGTCTAAGAGCCACCCACTCTCAATGATCTTGATTGACGGTTCTCCTGCAGGGGAAAGAAAAAAAAACATCCTAACATAATTTCGTGTCATTTGGGATGAGTGGGCCCGTCAGCCGAGAGACCCACTCACTCCAACAAGCAAGGTGATGTGTGTGTGAAACATTTTCAAACATTTGTTGCGCAACACTGCCACCTGGTGACAACACTGCGGTCATGACACTCAACGAATCTTCGTTCTTCCAGCTTTTCCCTACTCTGCCACTATTCCCAAATGTCCTTGCCATTGGCACATGAAGAAAAGGGGAAACACGAAAACACAACAGTCCCCAAGTCTCCAGTGAGAAAAAGAAAAGCCCAAATAAAAACAAAAGCAGGGCACAGTCCTGGGTGTCTGGGAATGACTCTTCCAGAAAGTTCAAGTGCACAAAGGAAATAAACAGGAGTTCTTTTCTCCTATAAGTAAAACTTTGGATCCGGCAGGTACAGGGGTTTCAGGTGTTTGTCAAACGCCTCTATCGAATACTCGACATCTTCTCCTTCTCTTCTGCAAATGACTATCTTGTCAGCATGGATATGGCGCCCCAATTTCCATTCAGCTTTGCAGTCCTCAAACCTCTTAGACACTGCCGGCACACATTCCAGGTACCTGCGAGCATGGGGCACCTTCAACTTGTCCCATACAAACTCGTCATACCATCTTGCTCTCCAGACTTCCACCTCATATAGCAAGTCCCGGGGCAGATACGGGTATTCCCACCCATATTCCCGAGCTACTTTGTGGCAAAACAGTCTCTGCAAGCGGGCCAAAGGTGGCATAGTGGCTTTCTCTCCAGTTCCAGGCAGCACAATAGCTTCCGGATGCCGAGGTGCCTTTACCAGCTCCCTGGAACTGACTTTCGGCGCTCTCAGAGAAGCGCGGGGTATCCCCACAACCAAAGTAGGTGAGGTAACAGTAGATGAGGACACAGGTGGAGGGGTAGGTTCCCTCGTAAGCTGCGGGTCTTCCACCCGAGGCGTGCTGTCTCCTGTGTACATGGGTGAATCCCGTACCGCACGGGAAGCAAGAAGTGGCACTCTATCCCAGCCCTTGCGGCTGAACAGTTCGTCTATCTCGCCATCATCTCCGCAATCAGACAGCGACTCTAGGTCGGAGGTGTCATACATCTCCGCAGGCAGGTATCTTCCGGTGGACACAGAATCAACCTCCCTGGGGGGTTCCACCTCCAATGGGCCCCCGACACCTTCAACCACCACCACAGTCCCAACCCCTGGCTCACCTGACCCTTGTAGAGGACTGGGATGTCCGGGACTTCCTTCTCGACCGGCGCCATCCAGGCCAGGCAAGCAGCGGGGTGAAGCTCGACCACGTCCATAGGATGCCTGTACTAGGCCAACTTTCCTCTTCGGTGGTGGGAGCAGAGAACTTGTGGCGACCGAGGCAGCATCCTCGGATTTTTCTCTGTTGGGCAGTCCATCGCCCTGGTCAGCGCGCATGGGAACCTCGACAAAGGCCTTGATCTCCCCTTCCGGAGTAGCAGTACCCGTGAGGTGGTTGAGGCGAAGGGCCCGGGGCCTTGCTGTGGACGACTCGACCTCAAAAAGGAATTCTCTGCACTCCTCACATCACCCGAATGGCTTCAGGGTGACCACCAGTCCCGAGCAGCCGGGACAGATCACACCGAGGGCCTCCGTGTCTCTGCAAGTGTACAGAGCCAACCGCCCTCGGGCCTAAGTCTTATCCCCGTGTCTGTGATGGGGGCAGCAAAGGAAGTCATTCTCGTGGGGTGAGGAACCATAATCCACGGGGCACTTGAGGTCATCCCGACTGTCTGCTGCTCCATCATGCACTGACCCCGCGCCGGAGTCTCCACGTGTATCCCCACACTTGGCCAGACTCCTCCCATGAGCTGTACATTTTCGCGGGCTTCCTCTTGACTCTGCCCACGAACGATGTCGCCATGGGGTGCCTCGTGGCGCAGTGCGTTAACAGTCCCCACGTGCAGTACGTCACACGGCTGGACCTCTCCCTTTTTCCGCTCCTCCGCATGGGCCTTTCCCGTGTTAGGGTCATTTCCACAACTCCGAGCAGGGACGCACTTTGGCCAGTAATATGGACGATCTGCTCGGAACTCCTCTGGGCAGCAAAGTTCAAATGTAGACATTCTCAAGTCCATCTTTAGAACACACTCTATCCCGGACGAGCCCCCACGTGTAGCGGCCTCACCCTCTCCCCAACTTCTTCATCGGTTACACTCCAACTCATGTCTAGGGGTTTCTGGGTTGTGAGAGTGAGATGCGCCACGGCCCATGTCCTCCCCATTGCAGTAGGGAGGTGAAGGCCACTTTCTTCCTTTTCCTCGGGCCGGTGTGTTCTGCGAATGCACTGAGTCTGTAAATGCAAGCTCACCAGCCTCCCCTTTGCTTCCAGTAACTGGAGTTCACACACCGAAGAAAGGTCCAACACTTGTTTATTTGGCACTCCAATAGCAAAGCACGATAAACAGTTCTTTTGCAATTACTGGTTGGGACCTATAACCTTGCCAACGGTGGGGCGAGCAGACCAAGGCACTTCCTAACGTTAAAGTTCTATGCCACTGTACTATGACCAGCGGCGCCTAAGCCAATCCTGCTGTTGCAGAACAGGAAAGATGGAGTCTCTTCCAGCAACCCCTGTGAACAGCAATGGAGCCCTCTTCGATACGCTGTGGCCCCTATCAGGGGGATGTGTCCTCCCAAGAGAGTTCCCAGAGGCCCACTGTCACCGGGTCGGTGCTGCTCCGGGTCTCCAGTGGGTAACCTCCCCGGCCTCCTCACCTCAGGTACGAGTCCCTCCGCTCAGGGACCCTCGGACAGTTCACCCTAGCGGGACCCAGTCGAAGGTACTGGGCCCCAGGCCTCCTCGATAGTACCTCACCCCAGGCTAAAGGTGCCTGGGATGGACGCCAACGTGACTCCGGACCAGGCCATGGGCACCTGGACCAGAGCCCTGGATCTCCATGCACCCAGGCCTAAGGTGCCTGGGCGCGGGCCGCAGCCCTCCTCCTCCGAGGACCTCCTTCTCCGCAACACGACGACGACGACGACCACACCGTGGTAAGGGCGTCTCCCCCTTTTATCTCCTCCCTTCAACGGCCCGGCGGGTTCCCCGCCCCAGCCATACCATCTCCGGGAAGAGACAAAACAGGGAGCACTGCAGGGGATGATTCTACCTGAAGCCTGTGGGCACCCCGCCACCCACAGGCAAAGGAGAATATTACATCCTCCAATCCTCCACGAAACAAAAAGGGGTCTAAATCCTAACACAATTATACACCTGGGTCACACTATTGCCCAAGGTGTATCCCATCAATTTGAGGACCCCGCTACAAGTAAAAAAAAATAAAAAAAAATATTTAGCTGCATATTTCTTGCCATTACCATGACACTCCACAAAAAAGCAAAACCCCAAATAAATTCTTCTACCCCTGACATTTGCAGTGATACCACATATGTGATATTTGTTGTTTGTACCCATATTAGGGTTAAGAAACAATAATGTGCATTTTGCTTTTATCCTATCTAAACCATACTGACCTTGACCCTGACACTCTCTTTGATCAAAACAATATCTACCTATTTTATCTTTATTTTATTTATTTTTTCTTTACACATTTTTGCCTAGAAAGAAAAATAATATAATGTATCTCTTTCTCCATTCTGAGGAGAAAGAGAACACAGGTGTGATTTACCAATCACAGCACCCATGTGATGGGGAGTCCGTCCTCCCAGCTCCTGATCATTAGTAGAAGACCCGGAGCTGTCAGTGACAGTTCAGTCTCCATGCTGGGAGCTCACTATGGAGAATACTATCAGCACAAATAATGGTGTTTATATATGTGGCTACTCAGAAGGGGATGCTGGGGATCCATCATTCTGAAAGTTTCCCAGAAAAATTTCACCCACACCATTGCTGGCACTGGGAAAATGAAAATCTGTCTCTTTTCTGCAGCAGAGGTACATTAATGGTATATTGGTACATTGGGAAGCTGGAATTTAGAAAGAAAAGATGAACTTAGCCTATAAATGAGAAGTTCTGGAGACTTTCCTGATTGATGATATTACCAGGATATATTGGAAGGACCAGAACTTTACTTCTATTTGATGAGGAGCTCAGAGTTATAATCCACCAATGTCCCCGAGGAATTCTCTGTCCCTATTTATTAAAGTTCCCATCAGGATTATCAGTTCTCTTACTAACAATAACAATCCATTTATTAGATTTATTCACATGAATGTTCCAGTTATGACATCTGTGATTGTGTTTCTTTATAAAAGAGGAAGGAGGTTTTTGTACGGCTCTGTATCACTGTGTGAGAGGTGAGCTCCAATACTGCTGACAGTGATATTTTCCTTCATCATCCTCAGTCCCTCCAGTGATGGTCAGTGTGTATACATTTCCAGAGCTGGAACCACTGAACCTGTCCGGGATCCCAGATTGCAGAGTGCTGGCCTTATAGATAAGAAGATTTGGAGGTTGTTGGGGCTTCTGTTGGTACCAGGCTACCCAGGGACTTACATCAGCACTGGATGTACATGTGATGGTGATTGTCTGTCCCGGGGACACAGAGATAGAATCCGGAGTCTGAGTCATCACAATCTCTCCACAGGATCCTGAGGATGGGAAGAGACATATTGATTATTGATTTCCTATCAATCCTGATGTGTGTATTTATTGTACAATGTATAGATGTATGTGCAGAGGATGATGGAAGGAGCCTCATCTCTCACCCTGAATAGAAATTAAGATGACAGCCAGCAGATAACTGGGAGAAACCATCTTGATGTTTCTGGAGGGTCAGATCCAAACTAGAAGACGTCTCCTGTACAATGAGATATATAGAGAGAGTGACAGGGGAGGTGTTCCCCCCACACACTGTGTATGCAAATACCGGGGAGATGGAAATTAGAATTCTCAGATCAGTGATCTGTGATAGAAACACTCCAGTGGAACTCATCCACATCTGATCACACTAAAACATTATACTCACCACTGTTCACCTAAACTAAGGGGGCTAATTGTAAACAAAAAAAATGGATGGATGTGAGAAGCATTGCCCACCCTTGAATAAGTTTGGACACATTTTTCTTAATACAGTGATTTGATATGATCTCAAGTCCGTCTAATGGCCGTAATGCAGTATTTTTTTCTGAAATAGCTCTGTAAGAAAAATGGCCACTAGATGGAGATGGCGAGTATAGGAAATCACTGTATACATCCAGAATTAAACAAGGATGAACAAAAGCTTGTAAGGTTCATCCAATAAATGCTGTATAAATAGACCCCTAAGTGCCATAAGATGTTACACTATAGAAGCTGTGTATCAAAAATGTAGGGAAAAGAAGCATATAAATCCTGTTGATAACTATATATGAGCGCCTTCAATTCATTTTTTAACCACTTGCCGATCGCCTCCTGTACATTTACGTCGGCAGAATGGCACGGACAGGCACATCAACGTACCTGTACTTCCCCTTTAAATGCCTGTCCACGTGGTAGCGCGCGCTCCGCCGGCGGAGCGCTTGCGACCCTGCCGCCATCCCCGTGAGTCGGACAGCAGGTCCCGCGGACTCGAACGCCGCGGGGATCCCCGCGATCGTCTCACGGAGGTATAGAGCGGGGAGATGCTTGTGTAAACAAGCATCTCCCTGCTCTGCCTAGTGACAATGACACTGATCTCGGCTCTGTTTACTTGGAGCGGAGATTGGTGTTATGTGACACAGAGCCCACCCCCCTACAGTTAGAAACACAATGCAAGGAACACTTAATCCCTACAGTGCCACCTAGTGGTTAACCCTTTTACTGCCAGTGCCATTTTTACAGTAATCAGTGCATTTTTATAGCACTGATCGCTGTAAAAATGACAATGGTCCCAAAAATGTGTCAAAAGTGTCTGATGTGTCCGCCATAATGTCGCAGTCACGAAAAAAAAATCACTGATCGCCGATATTACTAGTAAAAAAAAAGAAAATGATAAAAATGCGATAAAACTATCCCCTATTTTGTAAACGCTATAACTTTTGCGCAAACCAATCAATAAACGCCGATTGCGATTTTTTTTTATTTTTACCAACAATATGTAGAAGAATACGTATCGGCCTAAACTGAGGGAAAAAAAATGTTTTTTTTTATATAGATTTTTTGGGGATATTTATTATAGCAAAAAGTAAAAAATATTGAATTTTTTTCAAAATTGTCGCTCTATTTTTATTTATAGCGCAAAAAATAAAAACCGCAGAGGTGATCAAATACCACCAAAAGAAAGCTCTATTTGTGGGAAAAAAAGGACGTCAATTTTTTTTTTTTGGGGGCCACGTCACACGACCGCGCAATTGTCAGTTAAATCGACGCAGTGCCGAATCGCAAAAAGGGGCCTGGTCCTTTAGCTGCATAATGGTCCGGGGCTTAAGTGGTTAAAAATGACCCATCAGTAATTCCACATCTAATTATTACATTTATTATCATTATTCTATACACAGTTTTTAATAGTACACTTTAGTTTACATTTAAATAACATAAGAATACTCTAATGGGACAAGCGGATGAGCAGCTTCCCACCCCAGAGATACAGGAAAAACTCCATATTGGAAGAAACAATTGTCCCCTGCCCCTCCTTAGCAGTATTCTGTCTGGTAGAAGCTGACAGGTGAATGTAAATGACCAGGGGGCAAAAATACAAGAAAGGTCCCATATTGTAAGAGAGGAAACAGATCTTTATGGAGAAGTCGGAACTCTCTATGTCCATGTAAGGGACTGATAGGTAATCCAATAATTGCTATACAATCTCATATTCTGCAATGGAAATGTTTGTTGGGTCATTTTGATAAATGATGTCACCATAAAGAGGAACACCTACTAAGAAGACTTCATAATGACTCCTTTATAGTAGAATATATTCTCAGAATCTAGAAGAATGGCGTTCTAATGATATATTCCCAGGTGATATGTCAGCTTTAGTCTGAATAATATTCTGTATATGACCACATTTCATGTTCCTGTAGTCATTTCTCTGTGTGGTCACAGCCCCGCCCCTGAGCAGCTCCAGATTTCTCTACTCCTAAGTCATTATTATAGCTCCTCCCCTATGATCACATCTTGGGGGACATTCAGTACTCCTCAGTAGAAATAAGTGAAAGTTTCCTCTGACGTATTGTTCATTACCTACATTTTATTCCTAAAGAGAAAATAATGAAACAAGAAATATTTTCTCACCACCAAATGTTTTGTCTCCCTAATCAATGGATTGTGTGACTTTCCCAAAACAAAAATCAGCCTCACTTAGGGCTCTTTCACAGGGGTGGCAATGTGTACCGTCCTCTGAAAAGTGATGGATTACTTTTTGAAGGGTGGTATAGCGGCGACTGCCATGCATTCGGGAGGCAATCCCGCCACCTTCTGAATTTCTGTTTTTTTTTTTTTTATTCAAGGGGGATTTTGTACTTCACCACAAATTCTTTTCTTGTAGTTGTGGCACGCTTCCTTTGTCTTTGATGGGCATGTTTGACAGGAGGCTCTGCCTATTAAACTCTGTTAGCCAAGTTAAAACTTCCACAGCAAGAAAGCAATGCATCAGGGGGACGCCTTGTGTCCAGCTCCAACTGGCTGTAATAGTAGAATTTATGTGGGCAGGTGGAGGTGGTAAAACAACGGTTCAGCCATTTGTTTTTATCACCCCCTTGGACGCCCATTTAGGGCATGTAAGACTGAACTCTGTATATCTGAACATTTTTCTCCCCATCCCCAGTTCCTGAAATGTGATACTGTCAGAGCTTTTTCTATGAGCTTTTATGAACCCCAGAAACTTTGTGGTGAATGAAGTATTTACTTCTGTTTTTCAATGTTTCCTTCATTTCTGGAGCCGGTGCAAAATCTCCCACTGTGAGTCCGGTTTTCATGTAACATAAGTAATTATGGCAAGTAATTATAAGACCTCATACACATGGGCATATGGATTTATGTTCACAATTTGCTGCATTTATTCTACCAGAACTTGGCAGAAAAATGTCTCTAAGTACGAGAATTTATGTACATAAGACATTGAGTGTAAATGTATTCTACTGGGCAGAATAATAATTTATGAATACACGTACCCACACATATAATACATGTACATCTATAAATTATACCCATAAACTCCTCTCAGAATGCAGCTTTGGTGAATTTTATTTTCTGCCTGTAAACGCTCCTCTTCAAATATGCCTGTAAATACCTATGGGTGCATGGCCACATAGACCATCATAGAGCTCCTTTTACAGGTGTAAAAAAAAAACACTGAATGTCTGTATAAGACGTGTTTTTTAAGCCCAGTGTACATGATCCCCCAACACCAAACTGGGAAAAAATACATACTGAGCATATTCTTGTAGCTGCAATTAGAAAAAGAAAAATCAAAGACCACCAGTAGATGGCAGTATTAGTCCATTTTCTTATGTATGATAAGGATAAGGTAGGGAAGATCAGTAAGCAGAGACATGCAGGGCCGGTGCAAGGATTTGTGACACCCTAGGCGAAACCTAATTTTGCTGCCCCCTCTGGGTCCGCCCCTGACTCCACCCCCGTTGCCAATGTTAAATGGTTTGATTCAACCCTCTAACTGCTACATCTGCAAGACAGCTCGTTCTTTTGAAAAACAACAGACTTACTAGCAGGATCACCAGGTGAATATAAAAGAGAAAACCTAATAACAAAAAACAAAATTAATGCAGCCACCCATCTATAAATTGGTAATCTGCAGTATAATAATAATTTTGCTTTGGTTTAATACCACTTTAATAGGATAAAGTTAAGTAATTCTGTTATACATCAATGTATAGGCAGATGATGGTAAGGAAGGAGTTAAAACAAGAGATAAACAGACTGGAGTAAAGCTACTTCCAGTCCTGACAAGGAAAGAGAGAGCGAGGGGGGGTCAGGGAGAGCGAGGGTGTCAGGGAGAGAGAGGGGGGGTCAGGGAGAGAGAGGGGGCGGTCAGGGAGAGAGAGGGGGGTCAGGGAGAGATGGGGGGGGGGGGTCAGGGAGAGATGGGGGGTCAGGGAGAGATGAGGGGGTTAGGGGGAGAGATGGGGGTCAGGGGGAGAGATGGGGGTGTCAGGGAGAGATGGGGGGTCAGGGAGAGAGAGGGGGGTCAGGGAGAGATGGGGAGGGTCAGGGAGAGATGAGGGGGGTCAGGGAGAGAGAGGGGGGTCAGGGAGAGAAAGGGGGGTCAGGGAGAGATGGGGAGGGTCAGCGAGAGATGAGGGGGTCAGGGAGAGGTGAGGGGGGTCAGGGGGAGAGATGGGGGGTCAGGAAGAGATGGGGGGGTCAGGGAGAGAGAGGGGGGTCAGGGAAAGAGAGGGGGCGGTCAGGGAGAGATGGGGATGGTCAGGGAGAGATGGGGGGTCAGGGAGAGAGAGGGGGGCCAGGGAGAGATGGGGGGGTCAGGGAGAGATGGGAGGTCAGGGAGAGATGGGGGGTCAGGGAGAGAGATGAGGGGGGTCAGGGAGAGAGATGAGGGGGGTCAGGGAGAGATGGGGGGTCAGGGAGATAGAGGGGTGTCAGGGAGATAGAGGGGGGTCAGGGAGATAGAGGGGGGTCAGGGAGAGATGGGGGTGTCAGGGAGAGATGGGGGGGTCAGGGAGAGAGAGGGGGGGTCAGGGAGAGATGGGGGGGTCAGGGAGAGACGGGGGTCAGGGAGAGAGAGGGGGGTCAGAGAGAGATGAGGGGGGTCAGGGAGAGATGAGGGGGGTCAGGGAGAGATGAGGGGGGTCAGGGAGAGAGAGGGGGGTCAGGGAGAGAAAGGGGGGTCAGGGAGAGATGGGGAGGGTCAGCGAGAGATGAGGGGGGTCAGGGAGAGATGAGGGGGGTCAGGGGGAGAGATGGGGGGGGTCAGGAAGAGATGGGGGGGTCAGGGAGAGAGAGGGGGGTCAGGGAGAGAGAGGGGGCGGTCAGAGAGAGATGGGGATGGTCAGGGAGAGATGGGGGGTCAGGGAGAGAGAGGGGGGCCAGGGAGAGATGGGGGGGTCAGGGAGAGATGGGGGGTCAGGGAGAGATGGGGGGTCAGGGAGAGAGATGAGGGGGGTCAGGGAGAGAGATGAGGGGGGTCAGGGAGAGATGGGGGGTCAGGGAGATAGAGGGGTGTCAGGGAGATAGAGGGGGGGTCAGGGAGATAGAGGGGGGTCAGGGAGAGATGGGGGTGTCAGGGAGAGATGGGGGGGTCAGGGAGAGAGAGGGGGGGTCAGGGAGAGAGAGGGGGGGTCAGGGAGAGATGGGGGGGTCAGGGAGAGACGGGGGTCAGGGAGAGAGAGGGGGGTCAGAGAGAGATGAGGGGGGTCAGGGAGAGATGAGGGGGGTCAGGGAGAGATGGGGGGTCAGGGAGAGAGAGAAGGGAGCAGAGTCTGGTCAGTCAAAGAGCTCACTCACTTGTGATGGTCACAGCAGTTTTTCGGTGTGGCTTTTGGCTGCTTGTGTTTAATCTTCCTGCCCACCTCCCCTTCACAGACGGAGGAGGGGCGGGACTCGGGAGAAGTGTGTAGATCATGTGACATCATGATCTCAGAGCGGAGAGGGGGGATTTCTGGACACACCAGAGAGGAGAGCGACCTGCTGGGGGAACTGGATGGTTGCTGGACATATGTCAGAGCAGAGAGCCGCGCGCGGCGCGGGGGGGGGGGGTGCCAGAGTGGCCTGTTATGTGTACATTGCGGGAGTAGAATAACCAGCGGCCGGGCGCCCTAGGCGGCTGGGCGCCCTAGGCGGTTGCCTAGTCCGCCTGGTGGTAGCTTCGGCCCTGGAGACATGCACACACAGATATGGATTTTGCAGGTATATGATCCAGTGTAAGGATATGCCTGAGGTTCAGGTGAATCTTGAGCTGGATCTGAACACAGCCTGTCTGGGGATTGGTGGCAAAATAATGGCCAGATTTGTCTAGTTCACCCTCCCGAACCCCAAAATCCCCGGTCACTTTCTTCACTATCAGAAGCAGGCCATGGATCTGTCTTTTAGGAATAGTAAGTTATCTACCTAAACTCTCACAATGCTTTCCTATGGCACTATTCACACACTGCATTTAATGACGGTTTCGTTACATGGGGTTTTGTGCGGTTAGAAAAAATAAATTTGACTGCGTCCAGGACTGATTTAGCGCAGCTATCTGCACATAACCGCAGGTAATCGCAGTGTACTATTTTTCCTGCGGATAGCAGCGGCAACGAGGAAAGAAAAACAACAGGAAGCACATCAGAAATGGCAAGAATGTTCCACCGCAGCTAAACGCAGCCGCATGTAAACGCACGTAAACGCTACTAATCGACATGAACAACTACAAGTGATCGCTGTGCCTGGAGTCTTGGAACTTCAAAATAACAAAACATGCTTTTAACAGCCGCAGAACAGCCGCCTGTGTGAAAGAGGCCTAAAGCCCCGTACACACGATCGGATAACCTATGGATTTTCGTCCAATGGATTTGTCCATCGGATATCAGATGAAACTGTTTTTCATCAGTCTTGGCCACACACCATCAGTCAAAAAACCGACCGTTCCAAACGCGGTGACGTAAAACACTCCGATGAGCCGAGAAAAATGAAGTTCAATGCTTCTGAGCATGCGTCGACTTGATTCTGAGCATGCGTGGGTTTTTTATCCGATGGACTTGCCCATAGACGATCGGAAATTACCATCGGTTTTTGATCCATCGGAAAATTTTAAAACAAGTTCTATTTTTTAAAACCGATGGAAAAAAGACCGATGGGTACCATACACGATCGGTTGGTCTGATGAAAACCATCCATCGGACGGTTTTCATCAGTCAAACTGATCGTGTGTACAGGGCTTTACAGTTGCTTGTGCTCCCAACCAAACTGTCAAACCATCAAATATCTGGTGTCTGATCCCATGTGCAGCATAATGGCGGTTGCAGATCAAACAGAAACTAAGATGGCAGCTTCCTTGGCTGAAAAGGATAGGAGGGTTTAGTTCCGCTTTAATATTCTGGCCAACGGAATGAATGAAGATTTAAATGCACCTAAATGTGTTTGAAAAATGCAGCTTTAGGAGCCTTTTTAAAGCTGCTTCTTCCTCCCCTGAAGCAAAGGCGCCCCCCAGAGGAAAAAAACACCCTGTGTGTATGAGACCTTGGAGTCCTTGTTGTGATCTTTGAGGTCGGGTTCACATATATGCGGTTTGCAGTCCGGGTCTGGTGCGTTTCTGTTCACCGGTTCGGGTGCAATTCAGGTGCAAATTTTTCACACCTGAAAGGGCCCTTTTCAAAACCACAGCCGCCCCGCACATGTGTGAACCGGCTCCATTGAAAGTATCAAAAGAGAGGAAACCCCTAGAGTGGGACTTTGAAAGCCCTACCACACAATATATAAAAATAAAGTTACAAAAAATATTTATTAGAAACCACATATTGATATTGCACATGAACGTGGATACAGCATGGATAGAAGTAGCAATGAAAGATATGATTTACTGAACCGACGCGTTTTGGAAAAAGTTTTCTCCTTCATCAGGGTTTTGACAGAAAATCTCACATCTAAAGAAAAATGCAAGATAATTAATACACAGTGTATATACACATGTACCCTTAACATTTGGTACTGTCTATAATACATACAGCCCTAATGGTGTTTATCACTTACATCATATTCATTGGCAAATACATGTAGGTATCCACAGGATTAAAAAAGAGAAACTGACACCGTCAGGAAAGGAAAATATCCTAATCCTCTAGGGGGATGGCGTCCCCAAATACATCAAAAAGAGTAGCTGTATACTGAACCTGTCAGGGTCAGCGGCTAAGACCACCAGACACGTAGCTACACCACGGAACTGAGACCAAAGTATTTATCATTAAAGTGATATTTATTTACACTGAACACACACAAATAAACATACACAGCAACCAGTGAAAACATAAACCACTCCAGCAAACAAGAAGAAGAATACCGAATGGACCTAACTGCTATCTATATACAATATCTACAACACACGGGATAAAGGTAATAGAGATGCAAGGAGGGGAAACACGACTGGGAACAAGAGCATGGAACAAGGCAGAAGGGTGCAGGACGGATCAGGACAAGGGAAGGTTCAGGAAAGTTATCAGGAAGAATCTGGTAGCAAGGAGACGATCAGACAGGATAGTGACACGCTGGGGGAAGGGAGGAGCCGCCTTAAGTATCCATCTAGTAGCTGGAGCCAGGTGTGGCTGATCAGAACCTGCTGGCTTCTGGGAGACAACTGCTGGTGGACACTGGAACTGCAGCCATCGGCAAAGTGAACCTCGGTGCCACCAGCATGTGAACTCAACCCTGACAGAACCAGATACAATCTATGTGTGTGTACTGGGGTCCAAAGATGGGAACCTAGAAATAAAAACATGTGGATATAAGTGATTGCACATAAGAAAATTTAAGGTTGAGGCTACACATCATGTAGACCCAGGGCTAATTTTACCTACCTAAGTATAATAGTGCAGTCACATAGCGGCAGACAGGCTGGTGGGGATGTATGGAATGAACAATGTCGCTAATCACCTTGACGAGAGGATGACTTTAACATCAACAATCCCAGTGGGGGAACCACAGAATAAGTTTGCAAAAAGAAAAGAAAAAGGGGACAAAATGTAATAGGAGTATATTACTTGGAGTGTGGGCACTGATACGTGTCCACAATTCCAATAATCCAACGTAAAAATAACATAGGAAGAAGGGAGGGTTCCCCAGCATACTCACTGTTAGGTAGAAATGCAGCATGAACGTCTCCAAACACGTCCCAACCCCTGCCATGTCTGCCTGGAAGTGAACGAGGCTTAATATAGCCCTGCCTTGATGGCCATTGAAAGCCAGTCACATTCACATGTTATGCAAATTCGATGCGGTTAAAAACACATCCAATTTGCATATACAGTATGTGAACCCAGCCTGAGGATCTTTGAGAGTGAATTCCTTCACAGTAGAAACAACTACTTAGGTCAGTGATGGCGTGTTTTAACCACTTCAGCCCCGGACCATTTGGCTGCCAAAGGACCAGGCCACTTTTTGCGATTCGGCACTGCGTCACTTTAACTGACAATTGCCCGGTCTTGCGACGTGGCTCCCAAACAAAATTTACGTCCTTTTTTTCCCACAAATAGAGCTTTCTTTTGGTGGTATTTGATCACCTCTGTGGTTTTTATTTTTTGCTCTATAAGCAAAAATAGAGCGACAATTTTGAAAAAAAAAGCAATATTTTGTACTTTTTGCTATAACAAATATCCCCAATTTTTTTTAAAAAAAGCGATTTTTTTCTCAGTTTAGGCCGATACGTATTCTTCTACATATTTTTGGTAAAAAAATTGAAATAAGTGTAGCAGGGTATTGTTTTTACCCGCAGGACTACAATTCCCGGCATGCTTTGCGGCACCCAGAGTGCCATTCCCCGCGCAAGGACTGCTGGGGTGGATTTTAAAAGGGGGAGGCGGGGCTCGGTTCGCTCTCTTGGAACGCCGCCCTCCTTGCAAGAGGATCCCCTGCACTTACCGGCTGCGCGTGCTAGGCCAGAAGCCTGGGCCTCGTGCTTTTGTTCCAGAGAGCCCTTCCATTCCGCTGGGGAAGTCTGCACAGCGTCCGATACACTTGCGATGCCATCATCTTCTACTGGACAGAAGACTCAATTTGCGGACCCCTGTGACTCCGCTTCACTGCAGCGGAGGAACCGGACAGGAGTCGGTCCGGTTTGGGTGAGAGAGCGCCAGCTCAGACTCTAGTTCAAGAACCTGTTGCCTATTAACTCTATCTAGGCCCATCCTTAAACACAGTTATACTTTGGGGAGACTGTTGCGCGGAACTAAGTTTGTCAGTCTCTCCAGTTTGCTTGGTTGGCAACTTATCAACTACCCTTTTCACTGGATTACAGTTTGTTCTGTTATGTGCACCACCGACAGTTGCTAGCGTAGATTGTTCCAACAGACATTGCCCTAATTTATAGTCAGGCCTGACTGGGGAGTGTAGGATATTGCTGGGCGCCATTTTTTTTTGCCCATGAGGGAGGATAGCAGCAGTGGGGTTGTGTATGTTTATTACCTTATTGATTGCCTTACCTTTAATTGTGCACAGTGATCTATGCAGGAATCCGCATAGCATATTGTACATCAATTGCTCTTTATTCTATTACTTACAGTAAACAGTTCTATTCAAGTATTTGGATTGTGAAGTGTCGATTACTGTGCTGGTATACAAACAGGGGTTGTACCGTATAATATAGATAATATAGTTATACCATTTTCCCCTTTGTTTTCCTCGCTTTGTCAGAGAGAAGTCAGAGCAGATTGCCAGGGGTTGACAGTGGTGCATTACAGGGGCCAAACAAACAAGCAGAGGGTACCGCTACACGTGGGGGCTCGGTCCGGGACCCTTGTACATTGCACGCTGTGACCAAGACGGTCTGAAATACCAGCATGGACTCGCAAGCAGTGGTAGAATGGTGCAAAGAGGAGGGCGTGGATCCACTCCGGGCGGTAGCTATTGAACTCCCGGGAGAGATCCAGGAGAAAGAAGAGATTAAGCAGCTAGTAATGGCGATGTCCCCAAAATGGAAGGCATGGGTGGTAGATGTGAAGACAAATACCTTGGGGATATATGCACTAATAGAGTGGACAAGAGGAGTCCCAGAGGAGTTCAGAGGACAGAATGTAACAGACACAAATGACCGAACGTATCGCTTAATGCATACTGGGGCTGTGAAGAAAGAGTCCCCACGGACCTCCCCACAGTTATCTCCGTCACTCTTTTCCAAAATGGGAGGCAGTAGTGAAACAAAAGCACTAAAGTCACCCCTCACCGCCATAGGGCCTGAATTGCTGACTGCTTTGGGAGACTTTGTTGTTAAATGCCAAAAAAATAACACGGTGCATGTGGAAGCTGGGTACCGGAAACTTCGGGTGTTTTCAGGAACACAACCTGTGCTACCCGGGAGGAAGATTTCGATACTTGGATCGAACAGGCAATGCAGGCGGAAGAAGGTTGTGAAGTTCCAGAAACGCAGAAGAAGCAGCGCATCAGTGAGAGCTTGAGAGGTCCTGCTGCTGAAGCTGTGAAAAACCTTAGGTGCAGCAATACTGTGTACAGCAATGGATTATTTGTCTATGTTGCAGGAAGAGTTTGGCCAGCTGGAGAAGGTGTCGGAACTGATGTATAAATTTGAACATATTTTCCAACAGCCAAGAGAGAAGTTGTCCGAGTATGTCCGGAGACTAAATAGAATGCTGTGCCAGATTGTACTGAGAAAAGGAATGCAACCACAGGTCATAGATGCTACCAGGATGAAACAGATTCTAAGGGGAGCCTTGCGGTCGGATCCAGTCTGGCTCCACCTGAAGACCTCTGACGGAGTCATGGCCCTGAATTACACAGACCTTGTGCGGATCATAAGGGACGAGGAGGGCTTGATGAAGGATCAAGAGGGGTTTGAGAAAACCACCCCACCTGTTTCGGTAGGAGTCAGAACGACCGTAGTCGCAGAACATGACTCAGAAGTAGAAACTTTGAAGTCTCAAATGGCCCAAGTACTGGACTTATTGACCTCTTTATTAGCCAAGAACTCTGGAGGCAAGGAGAAAGAGAAGATCCGGAAGGAGCCGGACCGGAATGTCCCTACTTCAGCATCCCCAAAAGTCAGGAAGGAATTGATCTGTTTCAATTGTGGAGGAATTGGACACCCTAAAAGAGTGTGTACCAGCCCAAGGAAGAACAGAAACACTCAATACCAGCCGGCAGAAAACTTCAGAGGGCCCTGGTGAAGGAGTCAGCCGGGCGCCCGCTACCTACTGAAAGCTCCAAAAAGATGCAGAGACAAAGAGAAAAAAAGAGGAAGGGCAACAATGTCCCCCTTAAAAACTCCCCTCCTATCCGTCGGGAGTTGCAATTTGACAACCAGGGAAAGATCAATGCATACCAGGTCCAAAAAGGGTTGAGATCAAGAGAAAAATGGAAAAAGAAAAAGAAACCATTGGAAAAATCAAGGAGTCCAAAAGAGAAAACACCTTCCAAGAAATTCCCGGATAAATTAGTTGGACCCTCCCCTCTAGTCTCCGTTCAAGTGGAGGGAGTCTATGCAAAGGCACTCTTAGATACAGGAGCCCAAGTGACTCTTCTATACAGAGACTTTTATCAGAAGCATTTAAGTCACGTCCCTTTGTAGAAGCTGGAAGACCTGAAGATAGGGGGGATTGGCACTCGCAGTTTCCCCTACGATGGCTATGTTTCGATCAGGCTGGCCTTTGACCCCTCTGTGACCGGGAAGGCCGAAGTTTTTGACACCCTGGCAGTGGTTTGCCCTCGCCCACCAGGAGCCAACACGATGTCCATGTTGATAGGGACCAACACTGACTTGGTCCGGAGACTGCTGACCCCGTTAGTGCAAGAACGGAGTCCTCCCAGACAGAAGATTCACCCAATATTAGCAAGTGCTACTTGCAACAAGCGTTTTTGACTCCTTTTTAATTAAACGAGTCAACGTGATCTGGTAAGCGGCCAATCTTCTTTGAGCACTATTGGGTGTCACATACTAAGTTGGTGGAGGCTATCACATCAAGATATATTTCTGATTTTTGGATCAAGTACATTCAAGTTTCATCCTATTACTGAATGTTATGAACTGTTGGAATATCACTGTTCACTATTCATTTGGACTATTATCAGGGACACTTATGTTGTTTTTTGTGTTTTTCAATTTTGACACCGACCAGCAGGGGTGTCAATTCATTTAAGTGCATTTCAATTTCACATTGCTCTGTTTGATGAGTCACAGCTCCTATGTTTTTTTGATTACACACTTGGGTTGGTGATACACATTGTAATTTGTTATTTTTCCACACATTCATAGTGTGGTATATATGCAGGTATCTTAATTATTGTTTCACAGGTTTTTAATACAGCACTGTGGTTAGCGCCCCCACTATACATGCACGGTGTATGTATAAATATACCAACTATACCAATGCTGCAACAGGTCTACCAAAAGATGATCCTGGAACAAAAGGCCCCAGAAGAGGGGGTGGGAAGAGTCTGGAGACTGTCTAGAAGAGAGAAGATACTACAGCCTGGTGAGTTGACCTGTCTTCAGGCTACAGTAAAACTCTCCTGGGAGCAGCCGGGTCCCTTTGTAGTTGTGGAACCAGACCCCTCCAGTACTCACCAAGGATTGGAGGTACTCCCTGAGGTGGTCCCGTTGAGGGCACTGAAGAAAGCAAAAGGACAGATTCCAGTCAGTGTCAGAAATGTTACAAGTTCTCCTGTGAAGATTCCGGCCCGGGTGCTACTGGGCAAGGTGAACCCTGCTACCCCAGTGGCCCTGTCCGAATTAAAGAAAAAGGATGGAGAAGCCACCCTGGAGGAGCTCTGTCTTGAAGATACCATCTTGCCACAGAAATGGAAGGAGAGAGCCAAGGCTCAGCTAACTCGGTGGAGAGGACTGTTCTCAGAAGATGAGTTTGATGTGGGGTGTGCGAGAAGTGCCACTCATAAAATTTCAAGAGAGGGTCCGAAGAGTTCCACTGGCTGATCTGGAAGATCTGTGTGAGCAGTTGGCAGAGCTAAAGAGAACCGGGGTCATCCGAGAGTCCAGAAGTCCATATGCCTCACCCATCGTGGTGGTAAGGAAGAAGAATTGGTCGCTGAGACTCTGTATAGACTATAGGACTCTCAACCGGAGGACCATTCCTGACCAGTATACTACCCCCAGGATAACAGATGCTTTGCAGAGTCTGTCTGGGGCCAAGTGGTTCAGTGTTATGGACCTGAAGAGTGGGTATTATCAAATCCCCATGCACCCTGAAGATAAAGAAAAGACGGCCTTCATCACCCCAGTGGGATTCTATGAATTCAATAGGATGCCCCAAGGCCTGTCAGGAGCCCTTGCTACCTTCCAGAGGTTGGTGGAGAAGACCGTTGGAGACATGAATTTGATTGAAGTCCTAGTATATCTAGACGACATCATTGTCTTCGGGAAGACTCTAGAGGAGCATGAGGCAAAATTGGAGAAAGTCCTGAAACGACTCAGTGAGGAGGGACTTAAACTCTCCAGAGAAAAATGCCAGTTCTATCAATCCTCGGTCCACTATCTGGGACACATAGTATCCGCAGAGGGAGTGTCCACCGACCCAGATAAACTGGAAGCAGTCACCTCGTGGCCCAGACCAACTACAGTGACTGAGCTCAGGTCCTTCCTAGGCTTCTGTTCCTACTACCGTAGGTTTGTGGAGGGATTTGCGAAGATTGCCAAACCCCTAAATGAGCTACTGAAGACGGAAGGAGAAGAGAATGATACTAGCCCCAGGAAGCCTGGAGAGTCTGTGAAAGGCCAGTGGACAAAGGAGTGGGAGGAAGCCTTCCAGATGTTGAAGAAGAGTCTTACCACTGCACCAGTCCTAGCCTATGCTGACCCAAAAAAGTCCTATGAGCTACATGTAGATGCCAGTCATGATGGTCTAGGAGGGGTACTATACCAAGAGTATGAAGGGCAGTTGCGCCCAGTGGCCTATGTCAGCAGAAGTCTGGCACCTGCAGAAAAGAACTACCCTACCCACAAGGTAGAGTTCCTGGCCCTAAAATGGGCAGTCGTGAATAAACTCAGAGATTACCTGTATGGAGCTGACTTTACAGTAAAGACTGATAACAATCCACTCACCTATCTCTTCACTATGGCCAAGCTGGATGCCACTGGTCACCCTTGGTTAGCAGCCTTAGCCGGATTCAACTTCAGCCTGAAGTATAGGCCTGGAGCTGGGAACCGTGATGCAGACGCATTGTCCAGAAGAGGCCACCCAGATGATTGGACCCAGGTAAACCCAGAAGGGGTACGGGCCCTGTGTCAAGGAGTACAACTTCAAGCTAGTGGTGGTTCGAGAGCTGAAGAGATCTGTGTTTCTGCAGGGGGAGTGCCTAAGTGTTACTGCAACGTGACCCAAGTAGGAGAGGATGACCTGCCCAAATTGTCAAAAAAGGACTTGAGGAAGGACCAGTTGGAAGATCCTTGGGGAAGATTAGCACTGGAGTCATTGGAGGACCGGGACCCAGGCAGACTCTTGAAGGACCCCTCCAAGGTGGGCCGGTTGGTCCACAAGGAATGGGACAAGTTGCAGGTGCATCAAGGGGTGGTCTACCGAAGGGGCCCCTCTGATGACCTGGAAGAGAAATGGCAGCTGTTCCTGCCAGAGAAGTACAGAAGAACCGTTTTGGCTGCCCTACATGACAATTATGGCCACTTGGGGGCTGAACGAACATTCCAGCTTATAAGAGATAGGTTCTATTGGCCTTGTATGTGGGCTGAAGTGGAGGAGTACTGCCACTCTTCTGCACGTTGTATCCAGAGGAAGACATTGCCATGCCAAGCTGCCCCAATGGGCCATCTGCAGAGTCGGGGACCTTTGGACTTGGTGTGCATTGACTTTCTCTGCCTTGAGCCTGATTTAAGTGGACAAGGAAATGTTCTGGTGATAACCGACCATTTTACCCGTTATGCCCAAGCATTTCCAGCCAAAGACCAGAAGGCCTCCACTGTAGTTAAGATTCTAATAGAAAAATTCTTTGTGCATTATGGACTGCCACAACGCTTGCACTCTGACCAAGGGAGAGACTTCGAGAGTCGGTTGATCAAGAAACTGTTAGACTCTTTGGGTATAAAAAAAACCTGCACTACTCCTTATCACCCCCAGGGTGATGCTCAGCCGGAGAGGTTCAACAGGACTCTGTTAAATATGTTGGGAACTCTGAGTAGTGAGTAGAAGAAAAACTGGAGCAAGCACATAGTGGCCATCGTGCACGCATACAATAGTATCACTAGCGATGCCACAGGGTACTCTCCTTACCGCCTTATGTTTGGCAGGGAAGCAAGACTGCCTGTGGATCTGGCATTTGGAATATCCATGGATCACACTTCAGCTACTTCACATAAGGGCTATGTAGACAGACTGAGGAAGAGTTTAAAGTTAGCCTTTGAACATGCCCAAGTGGTCTCAGAGCAAAGAGGAGCCCGGAACAAGAGGAACTTTGACCTCAAGGTTCGTATCCAGGACCTCCAGCCAGGAGACCGAGTGCTGTTGCGAAACTTGGGAATTCCAGGGAAGCATAAGTTGGCAGACAGATGGAGACCTGAACCATATGTGATCTGTAAAAAGTTACCAGACCTGCCTGTGTATCTGTTGAAACCAGAAGGGAAGATAGGGCCGCCGAAGACATGGCACAGAAACCATTTACTCCCACTTTCAGAAGCGGTTAGTATACCACCTGTGGAAAATTCTCCTGGACTGTCCTCAAGTTTGGAGACACCTAGGCCCTACACTCGGTCTCAGGTCTCTCAGTCTGGAGAAATGGATGCCTCGGATCAGAGTTTAGATGAAGAACTTGGATGATTGTGGCCTTCTCAGACCCCAGAACCCCCGTCTATAGATCTTCCCCCATCGAAGGGTACTGTGGATAGTACACTGAATGTGGAGGCCACTGAGTTTGTTCCGTCTAGCCCTTTGGCTGAAGAATGGGAAGATGCCACATGGTCACCTTCCGCTGATCGTCAAGATTACTCCTTACATCTTCCTACACCTGATCTGGATGTACCAGAAGCTTTGGAGCCCTGTGTACCCACTTTAGGAGAAGATAAGGTGAGGGAAGAAACAGTCACTCCAAGGGAACAAAGAGCCAAGAGAGTCATTCGTCCTCCTCGGAAGTTAACCTATACCCAGATGGGGAAGTTCTGAGGATACAGTAATCACTGCTAGAAGAACATTGCCAACACATGATCCTTCCACTGTGCATTTGGTGGAAGGCAACCCCAGCTCACTCTCTGGCACAGTTAGGCAGGTTGACCCCATTGATGTGACCAGTGGGCAGGATAGACTCCCTTCCCCATTCTGGTGGGAGTTTCCTCTGCCAACTTCTTTAGCTGCCCTTAATGAGTTTGTATTCTCTTATTGTTGATGCTGTCTTTGAGGGACCAAAGATTTCAAGTGGGGGGAGTGTGTAGCGGGGTATCGTTTTTACCCGCAGGACTACAATTCCCGGCATGCTTTGCGGCACCCAGAGTGCCATTCCCCATGCAAGGACTGCTGGGGTGGACTTTAAAAGGGGGAGGCGGGGCTCGGTTCGCTGTCTTGGAACGCCGCCCTCCTTGCAAGAGGATCCCCTGCACTTACCTGCTGCGCCAGAAGCCTTAGCCTCGCGCTTTTGTTCCAGAGAGCCCTTCCATTCCGCTGGGGAAGTCTGCACAGCATCCGATATACTTGCGATGCCATCATCTTCTACTGGACAGAGGACTCGATGACTTGCGGACCCCTGTGACGCCACTTCACTGCAGCGGAGGAACCAGACGGGAGTCGGTCCGGTTTGGGTGAGAGAGCGCCAGCTCAGAATCTAGTTCAAGAACCTGTTGCCTATTAACTCTATCTAGGCCCATCCTTAAACACAGTTATACTTTGGGGAGACTGTTGCGCGGAACTGAGTTTGTCAGTCTCTCCAGTTTGCTTGGTTGGCAACTTATCAACTACCCTTTTCACTGGATTACAGTTTGTTCTGTTATGTGCACCACCGACAGTTGCTAGCGAAGATTGTTCCAACAGACATTGCCCTAATTTATAGTCAGGCCTGATTGGGGAGTGTAGGATATTGCTGGGCGCCATTTTTTTTTGCCCATGAGGGAGGATAGCAGCAGTGGGGTTGTGTATGTTTATTACCTTATTGATTGCATTACCTTTAATTTTGCACACTGATCTATGCAGGAATCCGCATAGCATATTGTACATCAATTGCTCTTTATTCTATTACTTACAGTAAACAGTTATATTCAAGTATTTGGATTGTGAAGTGTCGATTACTGTGCTGGTATACAAACAGGGGTTGTACCGTATAATATAGATAATATAGTTATACCATTCTCCCCTTTGTTTGCCTCGCTGTGTCAGAGAGAAGTCAGAGCAGATTGCCAGGGGTTGACAGTGGTGCATTACAGGGGCCAAACAAACAAGCAGCCCTCTTAAGCTGAGGGTACCGCTACATAAGCGTATATTGATTGGTTTGCGCAAAAGTTATAGCTTCTACAAAATAGGGGGTAGTTTTATGGCATTTTTCTTATTAATTTGTTTTTACTTGCTATGGCGGCGATCTGCGGTTTTTTTCGTGACTGTGACATTATGGCGGACATATCAGACACTTTTTACACCATTTTGGGACCATTCACATTTATACAGCTATCAGTGCTATAAAAATGTACTGATTACTGTGTAAATGTGACTAGCAGTGAATGAGGTTAACCACTAGGGGGCGGGAAGGGGTTAAGTGTGTCCTAGGGAGTGATTCTAACTGTTAGTGGGTGTGGCTTACCGTGACATGTCATTGATCGCTGCTTCCAAGGAGAGGAAGCAGACGATCAGTGACATGTCACCAGGCAGAATAGGGAGATGCCTTGTTTACAAAGGCATCCCCTGTTCTGCTGTTCCGTGAGCCGATTGCGGGACACCGGCAGACATCGAGTCCGCGGGTCCCGCGGTCATGAAAACCATGGCAGGCACGCGCGCTAGTGGGCAGGAATCAAAGCAACTTATATAGGTTGCTTTGCCTGCCCGTGCCATTCTGCCGACGTATATCTGTGTGAGGCAGTCGGCAAGCGGTTAACCCCTTAATGTCTGAAGGTAAAACAAATCTTAATGCCTGAATGCAGTTTTGCAACTTTGACATGTGTTAGTAAAACTGAACATATCAGTGCAACTACATCATGTATGAAGGTGAATTCTTCATGATAAATTGGGTCTTTATTTGGTGGAAAATGATAATAGCTATCTTCTGATTTTTTTATTATTATTATTATTATTATTATTATTATTATTATTATCAAAGGAAAACTGGCACAAAATAGTAAAAAAAATATATATATATATATATACATGCCGGTATATATATATTTAGCTGCATATTTATTGGCATTACCATGACACTCCACAAAAAAGCAAAACCCCAAATAAATTCTTCTACCCCTGACATTTGCAGTGATACCACATATGCAAGTGACCTTTCAAGTGCAATCGCTGTAGATCTGAGGGGGACATGCAAGGAAAACAAAAAGCAGCATTTTTGCTTGCACATGATTGGATGATAAAATCAGCAGAGCTTCCCCTAATTTCCGAGCTTCCCCTCAGATCTACAGCGACTGCACTTTCAAATGCACTTGTAGTGCAGAGTGGATTTCCCTTTACTAAATCAACCCCATTGTATCTCTTTCTCCATTCAGAGGAGAAAGAGAACACAGGTGTGATTTACCAATCACAGCACCCATGTGATGGGGAGTCCGTCCTCCCAGCTCCTGATCATTAGTAGAAGACCTGGAGCTGTCAGTGACAGTTCTGGCTACATGCTGGGAGCTCACTATGGAGCATACTATCAGCACAAATAATGGTGTTTATATATGTGGCTCCTCAGAAGGGGATGCTGGGGATCCATCATTCTGGAAGTTTCACAGCAAAATTTCACCCACACCATTGTTGGCACTGGGAAAATGAAAATCTGTCTCTTTTCTGCAACAGAGGAACATTAATGATATATTGGTACATCGGGAAGCTGGAATTTAGAAAGAAAAGATGAACTTAGCCTATAAATGAGAAGTTCTGGAGACTTTCCTGATTGATGATATTACCAGGATATATTGGAAGGACCAGAACTTTACTTCTATTTGATGAGGAGCTCAGAGTTATAATCCACCAATGTCCCCGAGGAATTCTCTGTCCCTATTTATTAAAGTTCCCATCAGGATTATCAGTTCTCTTACTAACAATAACAATCCATTTATTAGATTTATTCACATGAATGTTCCAGTTATGACATCTGTGATTGTGTTTCTTTATAAAAGAGGAAGGAGGTTTTTGTACGGCTCTGTATCACTGTGTGAGAGAGTACTCCCAATACTGCTGACAGTGATATTTTCCTTCATCATCCTCAGTCCCTCCAGTGATGGTCAGTGTGTATACATTTCCAGAGCTGGAACCACTGAACCTGTCCGGGATCCCAGATTGCCGAGTGCTGGCATCATATATAAGAAGATTTGGAGGTTGTTGGGGTTTCTGTTGGTACCAGGCTACCCAGCCACTTACATCAGTACTGGATGTACATGTGATGGTGATTGTCTGTCCCGGGGACACAGAGATAGAATCCGGAGTCTGAGTCATCACAATCTGTCCACAGGATCCTGAGGATGGGAAGAGACATATTGATTATTGATTTCCTATCAATCCTGATGTGTGTATTTATTGTACAATGTATAGATGTATGTGCAGAGGATGATGGAAGGAGCCTCATCTCTCACCCTGAATAGAAATGAAGATGACAGCCAGCAGATAACTGGGAGAAATCATCTTGATGTTTCTGGAGGGTCAGATCCAAACTAGAAGACGTCTCCTGTACAATGAGATATATAGAGAGAGTGACAGGGGAGGTGTTCCCCCCACACACTGTGTATGCAAATACCGGGGAGATGGAAATTAGAATTCTCAGATCAGTGATCTGTGATAGAAACACTCCAGAGGAACTCATCTACATCTGATCACACTAAAACATTATACTCTCCACTGTTCACCTAAACTAAGGGGACTAATTATAAAAAAAATTAATAGAAGAATATAACAACCATTTGCCTTTGCTTGACAAATTCTGGACATACTGTATGTATCGTAACACAATGATTTTCTGTGATTTGCAGCTCCATCTCGTGGCCACAATCTAGTACAGGCATACCCCACTTTAAGTACACTCACTTTACATACACTCGCGAGTAAGGACATACCCGCGAGTGTATGTAAAGTGCCTCACAGGTACTGTACAGACATTTTGCAGCCGCAGTAGAAGGAGCTGAAGCTCCGAGAACATAGCCTGCCCTCTTCCAGTGTTCCCCTGACACCTCCACTACAGCCCCTGAGACCTCAACTACAGCTCCTGACACCCCCACTACAGCCCCTGACCCCCCACTACACCCTAGAAGTGAAAAAAGGTATTGCTTCACTTTAAGTACATTTTCGTTTTACATACATGCTCTGGTCCCATTGTGTACTTAAAAGTGGGGTATGCCTGTATTACATATTTCTGAAACACTTTAATCAGAAAAAACACATTATGGCATTATCAGGATTTTTTTCTTCTTTTTTATAAATACATCTGTAGCACACAGATCCTTTACCCTGCTTACCTCCACAAGCAGAATGGGACACACCATGCCACAAGCCCAATATCCTCCTGATAAAAGAGGGTGAGCGGTGTTATCTGTTTTGGGTCCTGCAGCGAGATACCTCCTTCCGTTGGTTCTCACCCCTAGAGTGTAGGGTAAAGTCTATTCTCTCCTTGTATTCAATAAGGCCATTGTCCAGACAGTATTAAACCCAATAAAGAAAGGTTTATTTTGCTGGTGTAGAAACTTGATAGGAAAGTTGGAGATAGAGAATTTAACAGGGAGGCAGGTTCAGGCACGCGGCACTTAACTGTCAGTTATCTCCACTCAGTCCTGAGTGGGCTTTGCTAGCCCGGCTAGTCCCCTCTAACGGTCCTAGCAGCCGGTGTGGAGCACAGAACATTCATTTTATATTTTTTAAGGATACGATCAGGATATGAACTTCTGAATACCGAACTTCCCAGCACTTGTTGTCAGTGGGCACGTTACAAGGCTTTTGTCGGATTATGGAATCCTTCCCTCTGATAGGCAACCAGGCCTCTCCCGAGACAGTGACTTCCCTCACCGATCCCCGCAGACAGGTCCTCCCCTGGTTTCCTCTCCTTCAGAGCGGGTCACCCCCACTTGGGCACCCTGGGACTCCTCTTCTGGTGTAGGCCTCAACTAAAGGTGCTGGGCCTACCTGGAACGATGCAGCCTCGGACCGAAGGTGCCCGGGGCGGAATACACACACACGTACCCCTGGCCATGAGGGCCACCGAAGGAGGGGTACATGCGTAGGACCAAAGGGTCCTCTGGATCACCTCCGAACTCCGGACCTAATGACGTCCGCCCCTTAAGTACCCTCTCCCGGCATGCACAGTGGGTAGACCACACCCACTGCATGCCTGCCGAGAGAGGACACCCAATCACGCTGCAATGCTACCTGTGGTTCAACCTGAGACCTGGGTGACAGCGCCCCCCACAGGTCAAAGGGAACTATACTGCCAGGCAACACCACAACAAAGCTGAAACCAATTTAAAGAATTCAAACAGCCTGAGCCTAAATATTTGCTCAGGTTACCCCTTAAATTTAGGCATAGCGACCCCAATTATGGGGGGTCCGCTACACATCCATACAGTGATCAAGGATGGGGGAATGCTTTTCACATTCATCCAACAAATGTTTTATAAACAGACCCCTAAGTGACAGGGGAGATGTTTTCCCCAGAAGATGTGTATATACATTAAGCAGAAGGGTGAATGCAAATCCTGTTGATGATTATATATAAGCACCTTCGTATATATATTTTTAAATGACTGGTCAATGAATTTACGGTATATCCAATTATTACATTTACTGTTATAGTTTTTATATTCTGCAACGGAAATGTTTGTTGGGTCATTTTGATTAATGATGTCGCCGTAAAGAGGAACATCTATTAAAAAGACTTCATAATGACTATCAGAATTTGTTTTGCAATCTAGTGGTATGGTGTTCTAGTGGTGTATTTACATGTGATAATTGGCAGCTTTATTCTGAATAATATTCTGTATATGACCACATTTTTTGTTCCTGTATTATTTCTCTGTCTGGTCACAGCCCCGCCCCCTGAGCAGGTCCAGATTTCTATACTCCTAAGGCCACTTTCACACCGAGGCGGTTTTCAGGCATTTTAGCGCTAGAAATAGCCTCTAAGTAACGCCTGAAAACCGCCTCCCATTAATTTCTGTGTGACTTTTCACACTGGGGCGGTGAGCTTGCGGGACGTTCTGAAAAGTCCTGCAAGCAGCATCTTTGGGGCGGTTTGGGAGCAGTGTATACAGCGCTCCCAAAACGTCCTCCCCATTGATATTAATGGGCAGCGCCTAAAAAGCGATTTGAAAGCACTGCAAAACGGGCGCTTTTAACCCTTTCTTTGGCCGTTAGCGTGGTTTAAAAGCGCCCCACTTGCGGCGGAAACGACGGACGCTTTCAGTGTGAAAGTGGCCTACATCATTATAAAAAAGTGAGGCTTGGTGCTGCGCTATCCCTAATCAGTATAGGGCCACTAAGGCTGGTGTGTAACTGTAGTGAAAAGTGTAGCCAATACAAATACTCATAGATACTGATCTAATAAATATTAGAAACAATACAAACAATAAAGTGATAAAGTGCTTCATGCATACATAAATGTACGGAAGGTACGCGCATAGCAATCTTCCAAGATAAAGGGATTTTTATAACAGCTTACCTGTAAAATCCTTTTCTTGGAGTACATCACGGGACACAGAGCGACTTAGTCATTACTAATGGGTTATATAGATTACCTTCAGGTGTTGGCACTGGCCAATTCCAAACCGGAAGTACCCTCCCCTATATAAGCCCCTCCCATCCGGGAGCACCTCAGTTTTGTAGCCAAGCAATAAGTGTCCCAAAAAGAGGGGTGGGAGCTCTGTGTCCCGTGATGTACTCCAAGAAAAGGATTTTACAGGTAAGCTGTTATAAAAATCCCTTTTTCTTTTTCGTACATCACGGGACACAGAGCGACTTAGTCATTACTAATGGGACGTCCCAAAGCAATGCCAAATGAGGGGAGGGATACATAAGCTGGGCGCCATCAGGCATGAGGATCTTTTGCGGCCTGCAACACACTGCGCCCAAAGGCGACATCCTCCTGACTTCTAACGTCTACCTGGTAGAATCTAGTAAACGTGTGTACCGAAGACCATGTTGCGGCCTTACATACTTGAGCCAGGGAGGCCTGGTGATGCACTGCCCATGAAGTTCCAACTGCTCTTGTGGAGTGCGCCCTAACTTTGAACGGAGGCGGTCTCTTTCTCAAGCCATAGGCTTGTATTATGACCTGTCGAATCCACTTGGCTAAAGTGGATTTTGATGCTGCCTGACCCTTTTTAGGGCCTTCCGGCAGAATAAACAAAGTATCCGTTCTGCGAATCTGAGCAGTGGCTTTTAGATAAGCTTTAACTGCTCTTACTACATCCAAAGAATGTAATAACTTTTCCTCTACCGAGCTAGGTTTGGGGAAAAAAGAAGGAAGAACCACATCTTGGTTCAAATGAAACCTCGATACCACCTTGGGAAGAAAGGCTGGATGAGGACGTAATACTACTCTGTCCTTATGGACAACCAGATATGGCTCCTTACAGGACAAGGCGGCTAATTCCGATACTCTTTTAGCCGAACAAACGGCTACTAAGAAAATCAATTTCCTGGTGAGGAGAACCAAGGAAATGTGTTGCAAAGGTTCAAACGGTTGTTTCTGTAGAACTGACAGAACCAGGTTTAAGTCCCAAGGACATATGGGAACACTAACCGGAGGGCTAATACGCATCACTCCTTGTATGAAAGCTTTGACTAGTGAATGCGAAGCCAAGGGCCTTTGAAAAAATATTGACAAGGCCGAAATCTGACCCTTGATAGTACTCAAGGCCAGCTTCCTATCTACAGCCCACTGTAGGAAGTCCAAAATCCTCCCTATCATGTACTTACATGGATGCCATTTCTTGGCCTCACACCACGTAATGTACGCTTTCCAGATCCTATAATAGATCTGCCTGGATACCGGCTTCCTGGCATTGATCATGGTAGATACCACAGAATTAGAGAGCCCTCTCTTTTTCAGAATGTGGGCTTCAATAGCCAGGCCGTCAAACCTAGGGCTGGTAAGGAAGGGTGGTATATCGGTCCCTGCGACAGCAGGTCCGGACGATGTGGGAGGGTCCAAGGACTCCTCACTGACATTTTTACAATCTCCGCGTACCATGCCCTTCGGGGCCACGCTGGAGCCACCAGAATCACTGGTTTCTTTTCTACCCTGATTCTGCGGAGTAATCGCGGTAACAATTGTGGCGGTGGGAATGCATATATCAGCTTGAACTGATCCCAAGGGAACACTAGGGCATCCGAGCCGCAAGCTAGAGGATCCCTTGTGCGAGACACAAATCTGTCCACCTTTGCGTTGAATCTGGATGCTAGCAGATCTACATCCGGTGTTCCCCACCGCTGGCATATTGCCTGGAAAACCTCGGGGTGAAGAGACCATTCCCCCGGGCATAATTGTTGGCGACTTAAAAAGTCCGCTCTCCAATTTTCCACTCCTGGGATGAAAACCGCGGATATGGCTGGGACATATCTTTCTGCCCACTCCAGGATGCAATTTGCTTCCCTCTGGGCTGCACGACTCCTGGTGCCACCCTGGTGATTGATATATGCCACTGCTGTGGCATTGTCTGATTGAATTCTGACAGGGGACCCTTGGAGTTTGGATGTCCATGCTACTAGGGCATACCGGGCTGCTCGTATCTCTAAGAGATTGATGGGCAGGGCCTTTTCTGCTTCTGGCCACTTGCCCTGGAGAGACCATTGCTCCAGTACTGCCCCCCAGCCTATGAGGCTGGCATCTGTAGTGACTACCTTCCAAGAAACCGGACTGAAGGGTTTCCCTTTTTCCAGATTCTGGGGCACCAACCACCAATGGAGGCTCTTGCGAACGGAAGGGGACAGGGACATTGGTAAGTCTAAAGCCTGAACTTTTTTGTTCCAGGCTGACAGTATGGCCCTTTGCAAATTCCTTGAATGGAATTGACCGTAGGGTACCGCTTCGAATGAAGCCACCATTTTTCCCAGCAGCTTCATGCAGAGGCGTATGGATGGTTTTCTTTTTGTACCCACTAAGTGGGTCAAATCTTTTAAAGACGACACCTTCTCTGGAGGTAAGAAAATCTTTCTCTGATTTGAATCCAGCCTTAGCCCTAAGTATTCCAGACTTTTGACTGGTCTTAGAGCTGACTTGTCCCGGTTGATAATCCAACCGTGATATTCCAGATACTTGATTGTCTTGTGAATAGCTACTTCCAGCTTTTCCACTGAGTGGTCTATTAGTAGCAGGTCGTCTAGATATGCCATTATCGTTACACCCTGTGTTCTTAGATTGGCCAATAATGGGGCCAGAATTTTTGTGAACACTCGTGGTGCTGTGGCCAGACCGAAAGGTAAGGCTCTGAACTGAAAATGGCGCCCTTCTACTGCAAAGCGTAGAAATTTCTGGTGGGCCGGAAAGATGGGAATATGCAGATAAGCATCCTTTATGTCGATCGAGGCTAACCATTCCTGCCCTTGTAGGGCGGTGGCCACCGATCGGATCGACTCCATCCAAAAAGTCCTGATATTTAGGAACTTGTTTAGCCCTTTTAGATTTAATATGGGCCTCACGTCCCCATTTGGTTTGGGGACTGTGAAAAGGTTCGAGTAAAACCCGAATCCGCTTTCTTCCAGGGGAATCTTCATGATTACACCCTGGAGCAATAGTTGTTCTAGTGCCAGAAGGAGGGATCCTCTCTTTTGGGGATCTCTTGGCACGTTTGACCTCATAAATTGGGCAGGAGGAGTGCCTTTTAACTCCAGCTTGTATCCCAGACTTACTGCGGAGAGCACCCATCTGTCTCTGATGGTGTCCCGCCAGGTCTCTGTGAACAACTGAAGTCTTCCCCCCACCCGATTGAGTGGGGGCAACGCTTCATGCCTTGGGGGGAGGTTTTGTACCTCTCTTGATCCAGGGCTTCTTGTTACCCTGTGATTGTCCCTGATTTCTGCCCCCTGAATTTGACCGCGGAGGCCGTCGGAACTGCTTCACAGCCGATGTGCCCGGGACTGGAGAAGTAGGCCTCTTAAAAGAAGGACTTCTACCCTTGTTCTTAACCGGTAAGAGTGAACTTTTACCGGCAGAAATTTTCTGGATATATTTGTCCAGATCTTCTCCAAATAAGCGTTCTCCATGAAATGGGAAGCTAACCAGCAGTTTTTTACAGGGAGTTTCAGCAGACCAGTTTTTGAGCCACAGAAGCCTACGCATATGTACTATAGACAGCGTAAAGCGGGAGGCCTGTTGGATTGTATCCTTTATGGCGTCTACCGCAAAACACAAGGCTCTAGGCAGGTCAGCTAGGGCAAGAGCCTGCTGATCTGGTAAGTCCCTTAAGACCTGTTTCAACTGATCTTTCACTGCTTGGCAGACTCCAATCGCTGCTACCGCAGGTTGTGTCACCATGCTTGCTGTAGAGAAAGCAGATTTTAGTAAAGACTCCAATTTTTTATCTATTGGGTCTTTGAACATTGGAACATTATCTACTGGACATGTCAGTGATTTGTTAACAGAAGAGATGGCTGCGTCCACTGTAGGGACCCTCCATTTTTTTATGAACTTATCCTCCATGGGATAGATCACCGGAAATCTCTTGGGGGGAGCAAATATTTTATCAGGATGCTCCCAATCCTGGTAAATAAGCCCTTCTAATAAAGGGTGGATTGGGAAGGAACAGACAGCCTGGGGAGCTTTTAGCGACCCCAGCGAGGAAACCGTAGTGGATGGTGGTTCCGCCAGAGGCATTTTAAATGCTGATCGGACCATATTAGTCAGAGACTGAACCCATAATCTTTCAGCCTGAGATGCTGAGAAAGGTTCTTCCACTGTTGATTCCTCCATAACTGAATCAACCTCATCCTGATCCCCTTCAGGTAGGTCGATCTCTGTGTGGGGCTGTTCCTCCACTAACAGGCACTCTGAAGGAGGAGACGGAGATCGGACGCACTTTTCCTGTGACAGGGAAGCAGCGATCAATGCTGTTAATCTCTCTTCCAATCCTCCCAGAGTTGAGGATAAAACCTCCTCTGTTATATATACAGGAGCAGGTGGACTGGGGACAGCCGCAGCACCAGGCATTCCTGCGGGGTTTCTACGGCTACTGACCTCTGAATTCTCAGGGGAGATTGGTGCAGTACAAGCATGCCCAATATCCTCAGAGCCCGATGGAGACCCCTTTGGCTTCCTGGAAGATCTATTTCCGGAGCGTCTGGACGACATATCCTTTAAGCACAAAGCTGAGGTATTCCCGTCGTCATACACCAATTTTGCTGGTAATAGTCTAACAAAGTTGCTGCTATATACCAGCTGGTGTCCACTAAAGTGCCTTTCTATGGGGATGCCTGCATCAACCGCCTCTGTGTGCCACTGTTTGTTGCTAGCTCTGTTTGCATCCAGCTGACACTTGTACTGTGTCTTTTAACCATGCTGGGACGCCCGCACATGCGCAGAAGCGCCGCGGCGCGCATCGAGCGTCATCCACCCGCCCCGCCCCTTTTTTTCATAGGAGGCGCGTGCACGCGCCCATGCGCGCGCCCGTGCGCCATTGGCGCCCTTTTCGAAATCAAACAGGGGACTAGGAGCCAGGGCCCTTTTTGCCGGAGGGCCTGTGCGGTGGATGAGCGCAGCAACAGGGCAGAGGAAGTGGATTCCCACAGAGAAACTTACCAGCTGCCTGGATCTTTTGACTTGAGAAAACCAAAGATCCACATGACAAGAAAAATGGACTACAGCGGCCTCTAGTGGATTAACACAGGTACCGCGGTCCCTTTTTTTTTTTTCTTGACTACTATTAAAATTTTACATTTTCAGTAGATACAGGCAAACACAGATATTTAGCGGGAATACCGTTAGGTAACAGACAGAAAGACAAATTAGGCTTGGGGGTCCCCCAATAGAACCAAGTTCCTGGGGGCCCCCACTTACCTGATCCCCGCCGCAGGACTTTGTTTGGTCCACAGAAGTCCAAACTTCACCTATCACGGCAGGCATTGTAATTAAACCTTCAGGGACCGGGTTCCCAAGGATTCCACTCCCCTGGACCTGTATAGCACCCTGCACAGACAACATCTTGGTCGTGGGTATGACCAGAGCTCTGGATCCCAGGGTCCAGCCCTCCTAAGAGAAGCATTACAGGCAAAACCTTGCTCTTCTGCTGCAAGGCCCGGGTACCGACCGTTTAGCTATGAAGCTTTTTTGGTGGGATCCGGAACAGCTTACTAAGGCCCAAAAGAACCTGTACGCAAGCCCAGTGAAAACACATGTTACTCTTTGGCCAACACCTTAGACACTGGCAAAAAACTGAGGTGCTCCCGGATGGGAGGGGCTTATATAGGGGAGGGTACTTCCGGTTTGGAATTGGCCAGTGCCAACACCTGAAGATAATCTATATAACCCATTAGTAATGACTAAGTCGCTCTGTGTCCCGTGATGTACGAAAAAGAAAAAGTGCAGCAGAACACAGTAAATTGTGCAAACTATGCAAAAAATTGTGCAAACAACTGAAATGACGGTGTGCAAGATGAGCAATAATTGGGCTTCCTGTGCAAAGTGCAAAAATAATAATAAGGTGCAACCACAATGAATGTGGGGGAAAAAACAGGGGATTGATGCCTGTTAAAACAATAATAAATGTAGTCCAAACAAGTCCAGGGTGCAAATGCAATCAAGCTGTGAGTGAACAGCAAACAAATTTATTCCTTTCTCTGTGCAATAAATCTGTTCCAATGTGCAGGTGTACAGAACACGGTGCTGGAGAGATGTCAGAACATATATATATTCTCTGTGTGCTACCAATTATCCAGATGATTTTTTATCTCACATTGCCCCTTTATTCCCTCTCTTCTTCCCTACTAGGTACTTTGAAGCTTATATATTATATATATTTTTTATATATATTTTTAATATTTTATTATTTTATTTGCATTTTAGTACACACTATATATGCATTATTACGTAGTCTATCATACATATTTTTATTGGATATTTTAAAGATTATTTTAGCTGTTTACCATTGTTTGTTGGTTTAATTATGCTAACGTCAATGCGGGTGCCCATCCCATCCCGTTTTCATATGGACATATTCCATTCTCCCTTTCCACTTTGACTGGTTTATATATTTATTTGCTAGCCCGGGTGTTAGAATGGTTTTCTACCGTGGCACATAGTCCGCCATACAATAGCAACATGTGATGGTACTAGTGTCCTAATTAGTCAGTTATTCCCCCACATTATGTAACATGCCCTCTATTGAGCTGTCTGTGATGCCGGGATTATCTGTTGCTTGAAACATATGGCCGCGCTGTACACAGCATGCAGACAACCAAGAAAATGGCCGCGCCCTGCGGGACACATGGTCTCAGAGAAAATGGCCACTATGGCGTTTCTCCATTGAACTTCAAGAAAATGGCCGCCCCATTAGTTTAAATGGGAAAGACTATATAAAGACAATTTATGTGCCTTCCCATCATCCCCTAATGAAGTCACGTGTGGTGTGACGTCACGCGTAGGGATAGGAAGGCACTTTCATTGATGATAGCAGACAAGCTCGCTGCTCGTAGGATACAAGGACCTTATCGGTTCATATTTTGTGAGTATCCCTACTGTTTTATGAATAAAATTACCTATTATTTAAACGTACTACACCATTTGGGATTCCCCTTTGTTTTTACTTTCTTGCTGCTGCCAAGGGACAAAGACATAGCACTGGCCCAGGATCTCCAGGGAACTACGATCACCCCAGGTTTATACTAAATGTGGTTTTCTCTTTACCACAAGGTAAGAGGCCACTCCCACTAGACATGTGCATTTAGTTTCGTTCCGAAACGAAATTTGGACGAATTTGTCATTATTCGGAAATTCGTACGCATCCGAATTTCTGAATTACAATAGTAACGAATTTAAACAAATCCAAAAAAACGATTCAATTCAAAAAAACGTGAACGAAATTCGATTCGAATTCGAAAATTAATTTAAAATCGAATTTGAAAACAAATTAGAAAAAATAGAAATCGATTTTCTATAAAATACAATAAAGTAAAATATAAAACAATAAAGTAATTGAATAAAAAAAAGAATAGAATAGAATTTAATATAATGTAATAAAATAGAACATGACCGTCTTCCGAAATTCGAATAGTATAAATTTGAGAATAGATTGGAAAATAATTCAAAACAATGGAAACTAAAATAGAAAATAATAGAAAAACAATAGAACAGGATAGAATAAAATATAATCTATTGTTTTTCTTTTCTATTCTTTTCTATTTGAATTTGAATTCATTCTATACGAAATTCGAATTTCTTATAGAATGAAATCAAATTTGAATAATAAAGATTATGATAGATTAGCTTCGTATAAGAATTTGAAAAAATTTTGACTGAATAAAGAAAAAGTCGATCAAATTTGAAAATTTTTATCAAATTCGAAAAAATCTACCGCATTCGAAAAAATTCGACCGTATTTGAAAAAAATCTACCAAATTAGAAAAAAACTATCACATTCGAAACAATTCTACAGCATTCGAAAAACTAAACTATATTTAACCATTTTCCAAAATTCGAATTTTGTATTAGATTAGAATAGAATAGAAAGTAATAGAAAAGAAAAAACTAGAAAAACAACAGAATAGAATAAAATATAATATTCTATTTTGTTCTATTGTTTTTATAGTCTATTCTTTTTTTTCTATTTTAATATTTTCTATTCAAATTCGAATTCATTCTATACAAAATTTGAATTTCGTATTCTTCTGAAGTTCGAATTTTTTATAGAATGAATTTGAATTTGAATAGAAAAGATTTGAATAGAAAAGAATAGACTAGAAAAACACTAGAACAGAACAGAAAATATATAATATATTAGGGCTGTGGAAATTAACTATTAATTCCTCGATTAATCGATTACGTTTTTTGATCAATCAAAATTCTTTTGATCCGTACTTACCTCTCCGCCGGGTTCCGGGTCTTCAGGGAGTTCCGTCGGAGATCCGGTGATGCCACGGACACCGGCGGAGCTTGCCGTGTCCATCTGAGGGGCTCCTTTGCTGTGCCTTCATATCTGCATGTCGGCGGGACCTTACTATCTGCCACATACAAGGGCTGTTACACTTCCCTCTATCACTTCCCTCTATCAACCTGGGATTCTACAGCCATCCACTGGGAGTTGTGATAGTTCCCTTCACGGGACATCTACATGCTAACGGACTGTTGTTAACCCCTCCTCATCTGGATTCAGCAGTGGTATCGTTGTACACATTTTTATACCAGTATCATACTTAGCTACATGTTTTTATGACTGCTTTTGCTACCGTTTGGTATTACTCGCACCATTTTTACAGTTTATATAGCTACATCGATTTTATCTCCAGTGCAATATTTATTTTGTTACCTACTTGAAGACTATAAAAGTTTTAATGCTATTCCTATCGAGCGCTGCCTTTGTGTTTTTTTTATCCTGCTATCCATTTTTCCAGTGGTTGGTAGCTGCACTGGGAATCGGCCTGCAAGGAGATCAGCTAAAAGTAGTTGGCTCTGTATGTGCGTTATAATTAATCAAAATTAGTCGATTAATCGATTAAAAAAAAAATTGATTAATCGAACACGAAAATTTTAATCAGTAACAGCCGTATAATATATATATATATATATATATATATGTATGTATATATATATATAAAACATCTTACAAAATTTGAATTTCGTATAGAATGAAATCGAATTTGAATAGAAAAGATTAGAATAGAATAGCAAAGAATAGCATAAAAAAAGAAATAAAACAGAACAGAAAAAATATATAATATATATCTTCCGAAATTCAAATTTCGTAAAGAATGAATTCGAATTTGAATACAAAAGATTAGAATAGAAAATAATACTAGAAAAACATATATTATATTTTATTCTATTCTGTTCTATTGTTTTTCTAGTCTATTCTTTTCTACTCTATTCTAATCTTTTCTATTCAAATTCGAATTAATTGTATACGAAATTCGGATTTCGGAAGATGGTTTATATATATAGAAGTCTTTACCAAGTAACTATATACCTGTTAGTTTAACTTCTATAGTTGGGAAGATACTGGAGCGATTAATAAAAGACCACATAGACAAGATCTTGCTGGAAAAAAATATTTTAAGCAACAGACAGCATGGATTCATGAAAGACAGAAGTTGTCAGACAAACCTGATTTCTTTTTATGAGGACGTGGTATACTTGGATTTTGCAAAAGCGTTCGATACAGTTCCCCACACACGGCTCATGTACAGTAGGTGCCGCCGATATTGTGTCAATCTCGCCACTTCTAGCGGCGAGATTGACACCCTATGAGCTCCGTCGCGAGAGCCAGCGCCGAGCTGTCTCGTCATCGGGAAAGGAAAAATGTTCCTTTGACGATGAGCGACACGCATTGCCGATAGACGGGGATCCGACGTGGATTCCCGCCAATACCAGGCACTGCATTTGGTATGAATCCTGAGCGGGAACTCCACGACAATTTTTAAAGAAAATAAACGGCGTGGGTTCCCCCTCCAGGAGCATACCAGGCCCTTGGGTCTGGTCTGGATTTGAAGGGGAACCCTACGCCGAAAAAACGGCGTGGGGGTCCCCCTCAAAATCCAAACCAGACCCTTATCCGAGCACGCAACCTGGCAGGCCGCAGGGGAAGAGGGGGGGACGAGAGAGCGGCCCCCCTCCCTCCTGAACCGTACCAGGCCGCATTGGGAGGAACCATCATCGAGAGACCATCATCGAGAGACCAACTAGTCTCATCACAACAATGACCTACCGGGAAGCAATTCTGAATTTCTGAAAATAAATACAATAAAGTTACACTCAGAGAGAGCAACAGTATAAGTATCTCACTTGAACAAATGGCTCTTTCCCATTGGTTGCATCCCACGGTCGCAAGAGCAATAAAGTAGCCGGTAGTAATCCATGAGATCCGAGGTGCCCAAGGGAAGGTTGACAACTGTGTTAACTGGTTTTGTAGTAAGGAAAGACTTACTTCCTGCACTAGAAACAGTAACTCCACAGAGGAGAAAAGTCCCCTCTTGGGGAGGTAGCTAAACGAACTAATCTTTCAGCGTATCAGCTATTAGGCATACCAATCATCCCAAGTGGTTACTCGTCTGGTATTCATGCCAATGGAGGACAAGGTGTCCAAAAGTCAGAGTTATAGCGGTCGCAGACTGGAGTCTTTCCGAAATGCAACAAAAGAGTCTCAACTATGCTGAAATGACTCAGCAAAATGGGGAAGTCCTATCTTCGCTGTCAAGAAGGAATGCAAAACTAGTCAACTTCTGTCAGATGTATCTCCCAGCACGTTAAGTAGAGTTTTCTAGAACTTACGGCCAGATGGCGTAAGATACAAAAGCCGTCGGATGACAAGGGACGGTCTCCAAAACAAAAAGCTGGTCAAGAGATCGGCAACAAATAAGGCTATCAAGATATTGGTCTGACTGTAACCTGGGTGGCTTCCCAGAGGTGGAAGCAGAGAAACTAATGACAGCCAACTGGGTCGGCAAATTAGCCAATATGTATATTTAACAAACCTAATACTCTCCAGGATCCTTATCCGGATTCGCAGTCATTCGGTGGTGATAACAATAATTGCCCTGTGGCTTGCAGGCCATAATATCCGCGGGTACAGTCTCAGATCTGAGAACCTCCTCCTATTCTCCTTCCTGAGATCCAACACCTCATACGGTATCTTCCAAATTTCATACAAGTTATATCTAGAGGCTGGAGACCAAGAAGTAGAGGTCTCACCGTTTAGTGTTTGAAATCCTATGGAGGTCAGAGCGCCTACTCCAAACTTCAAGTACATTAGATACAAGAATAACCTACAGAATTTAAAGGATGGAATTCTCTACTCCTTACTGTAAGGATTGCATTGTATACAAGTAAGCCTAGATACAGCATTAGAGGATACATGAAACTCAGTCGTGTCCTCACTCTATGGGATCCAGTAACGGTGGGATCCAGTATCGGTGGGATCCAGTATCGGTGGGATCCAGTAACGGTTGCATATCTTAGCAACCAATTCCGAAAGACCTGGGCAAGTTATTCCTTTCCCCATTTAGTCTTCCAAATAGTGTGAGACACATTATCTCACTCTCCATTTAGAGGGATAGGACATCCTAAATATGGCCAGTAACATGGAATAAGTATTCCTTTTAGCGAATACTGTAGGTCTAGAAAGATCTCAGACATCCAAGTGTCAAGCTATAAACTACCTTGTTGCTGAAATGATCAGGCAAAATGGCTCTAGTCTCTTCCTCAATAGTGATGAGCCGAACACCCCCCGGTTCGGTTCGCACCAGAACCCGCGAACGGACCGAAAGTTCGCACGAACTTTAGAACCCTATTAAATACAATGGATGCGAACGTTCGAAATGTAAAGTGCTAATTATAACGACTATTATGCATGTTATTGTCCTAAAAAGGGTTTGGGAACCCGGGTTCTGCACCAGGGGACATGTATCAATGCAAAAAGAAGTTTTAAAAACGGCCGTTTTTCTGGAGCAGTCATTTTAACCACTTAAGCCCCGGACCATTTGGTAGCTAGAGGACCAGAGGTGAATTCAGAATTTTGCACTGCGCTGCTTTAACTGTAAATTGTGCGGACATGCAATGTTGTACCCAAACGAAATTTGCGTCCTTTTCTTCCCACAAATAGAGCTTTCTTTTAATGGTATTTGATTGCCTCTGCGATTTTTATTTTTTGCGATATAAACGGAAAAAGACCGAAAATTTTGAAAAAAAATGATATTTTCTACTTTTTGTTATAAGAAAAATCGAATAAACTCAATTGTAGTCATACATTTAGGCCAAAATGTATTCAGCCACATGTTTTTAGTAAAAAAAATGTCAATAAGCGTATATGTATTGGTTTGCGCAAAAGTTATAGAGTTTACAAACTAGGGTACATTTTCTGAAATTTACACAGCTTTAAATTTATGACTGCCTATCTCATTTCTTGAGGTGCTAAAATGACAGGGCAGTACAAAACCCCCCCAAATGACCCCATTTTGGAAAGTAGACACCCCAAGGAAATTGCTGAGAGGCATGTTGAGCCCATTGAATTTTTTATTTTTTTGTCCCAAGTGATTGAATAATGACTAAAAAAAAAAAAAATTACAAAAAGTTGTCACTAAATGATATATTGCTCACACATGCCATGGTTATATGTAGAATTTCACCCCAAAATACATTTTGCTGCTTCTCCTGAGTACGGGGATACCACATGTGTGGGACTTTTTGGGAGCCTAGCCGCGTACGGGACCCCGGAAACCAAGCACCGCCTTCAGGATTTCTAAGGGCGCAAATTTTTGATTTCACTCCTCACTACCTATCACAGTTTCGAAGGCCATAAAATGCCAAAATAGCACAAAACCCCCCCAAATGACCCCATTTTAGAAAGTAGACACCCCAAGGAAATTGCTGAGAGGCCTGTTGAGCCCATTGAATATTTTTTTTTTTGTCCCAAGTGATTGAATAATGACAAAAAAAAAAAAAAAATTACAAAAAGTTGTCACTAAATGATATATTGCTCACACATGCCATGGTTATATGTGGAATTACACCCCAAAATACATTTTTCTGCTTCTCCTGAGTACGGGGATACCATATGTGTGGGACTTTTTAGGAGCCTAGCCGCGTACGGGACCCCGAAAACCAAGCACCGCCTTCAGGATTTCTAGGCACAAATTTTTGATTTCACTCCTCACTACCTATCACAGTTTCGAAGGCCATAAAATGCCAAAATCGCACAAAACCCCCCCAAATGACCCCATTTTGGAATATAGACACCCCAAGCTATTTGCTGAGAGGAATGGCGAGTATTTTACAGCTCTCATTTGTTTTTGAAAATGAAGAAAGAAAATATATATATATATATATATTTTTTTTTCAATTTTCAAAACTTTGTGACAAAAAGCGAGATCTGCAAAATACTCACAATACCTCTCAGCAAATAGCTTGGGGTGTCTACTTTCCAAAATGGGGTCATTTGGGGGGGTTTTGTGCTATCTGGGCATTCCATGGCCTCCGAAACTGTGATAGGCAGTGAGAAGTGAAATCAAAAATTTACACCCTTAGAAAGCCTGAAGGCGGTGCTTGGTTTTGGGGTCCCGTACGTGGATAGGCTCCCAAAAAGTCTCACACATGTGGTATCCCCGTACTCAGGAGAAGCAACAGAATGTATTTTGGGGTGTAATTCCACATATGCCCATGGCATGTTTGAGCAATATATCATTTAGTGACAACTTTGTGCAAAAAAAAAAAAAAAATTGTCGTTTTTCCGCAACTTGTGTCAACATATAAAATATTCCATGGACTCGACATGCCTCTCAGTATATAGCTTGGGGTGTCTACTTTCCAAAATGGGGTCATTTGGGGGGGTTTTGAACTGTTCTGGCATTTTATACACAACATTAGGAAGCTTACATCCACTCTTCTAACCACTTGAAGACAAAGCCCTTTTTGACACTTTTTGTTTACATGAAAACATTTTTTTTTTTGTAAGAAAATTATGTTGAACCCCCAAACATTATATATATTTTTAAAGCAAAGGCCCTACAGATTAAAATGGTGGGTGTTGCATTTTTTTTTTCTACACAGTATTTGCGCAGCGATTTTTCAAACGCATTTTTTGGGTTAAAAAATACACTTTTTTTAATTTTAATGCACTAAAACACACTATATTGCCAAAATGTTTGATGAAATAAAAAAGATGATCTTAGGCCGAGTACATAGATACCAAACACGACATGCTTTAAAATTTCGCACAAACACGCATTGGCGACAAACTACATACATTTTTAAAAGCCTTTACAGGTTACCCCAGTAGATTTACAGAGGAGGTCTACTGCTAAAATGATTGCCCTCGATCTGACCTTCGCGGTGATACCTCACATGCATGGTGCAATTGCTGTTTACATATGACGCCAGACCGACGCTTGCGTTCGCCATTGGGCAAGAGCAGGGCAGGACAGGGGTGCTTTTTTTTTTTTCTTTTTTTTTTATTATTAATTTTGCTTTTTTATTTTATTTTTAAATTGTTCCTTCCAAGTATTTTTTTTTTTATCATTTTTATTGTTATCTCAGGGAATGAAAATATCCCCTATGATAGCAATAGGTAGTGACAGGTACTCTTTTTTTGAAAAAACTGGGGTCTTCTAGACCCTAGATTTTTCCTCTGCCCTCAAAGCATCTGACCACACCAAGATCGGTGTGATAAAATGCTTTCCTAATTTCCCAATGGCGCTTTTTATATCCGGGGGGGGGGCATTCCCTCCCACTGCTTGTAAAAGCAGTCCAGAGGCTAAATAGCCGCTAGGATTGCTTTTACATGAAAGCCGGCCGCAGGCTGAAAAGAATGATACCAAGATGATACCTAAACCCGCAGGCATCATTCTGGTATAAACATTCAAAGTCCAGCAACATACCAGTACGTTGCTGGTCCTTGTTGGACATGTATTGTAATCTTTTTATTTCATGCAGCCAGTTGGCTGAACGAAAAAAGAGATTGATCGGTGGGTATGCCCACCATTAGAATACCGCCCTTCATCCACCCACTTCCAATGATGGGCATACACGCACCATTTATATATGCCGAAGCATGGGGGCATCCTCCCGCAAAAAGGTTATGCCGCACACACATGGTCGGACTTTTCCACGGGCAAGCCTCCGTCGGAATTTCGACCGTATGTACGCGGCATTAGGAGCAAAATCGCTCCTCCGCCCCTGCTGCCCCAATGCTTCGGCATATTTGCTTTTTTTTTTTAACTGTGGTGGTGAAATCACCTCCTACAGCACTGGAGTCGTAGGGATCAGGCCTGTCTCTGCGAACGCTGCAGTTATGTGTGTTTTTGTTTTGTAAGTGACAGTGATCGATCGATACTGCACTTGGGTGGCCTGGGCTGGACGGAGGGGCAAAACGCAGGTGCCAGCAGGTATCTGGGCTGATCCCGCTAACACTGCATTTTTGGGAACCCTAAACTGCTGGGGACGCTAGTATAGATCAGATCAGATATTGATCTGTTCAGATACTATACCACTGAGGGGGGTGTATGCTTCACGCGTGGGTGTTAGCGTTACTGGCACTAACCTGACACTGCTTGGGGTGTGACGCAGACCCTCTCTGACGCTAAAACCTAATTGATATCACCCGCCGGGCGATCAGGGGGTTAAACCTTTATTGGGTTATATACACGGCGGGTGCCCTGACACTATAAAAAGCAAACTAACTAACCAGCGTCACCCGTAACACTTATATGGTGATCACTGGTGAAAGGGTTAACTAGGGGCAATCAGGGGGTTAAAACCTTTATTAGATAATATATGGGGGTACCTGACGCTATAAAAACCTGCGGCGAACCTAAAAAAAATTACCAGCTACCGATCTGCATCACCGACACTAAGACAGCGTTTAGAAAAACGATTGCTTAGCGACAGTGGTGATGGGGGTGAAAGAGTTACCTGGGGGGGCGATCAAGGGGGTTAAACCTTTATTAGATAATATATTGGGGTACCTGACGCTATAAAAACATGCGGCGAACCTAAAAAAAATTACTGGCTACGATCTGCATCACCGACACTAAGACAGCGTTTAGAAAAACAATTGCTTAGCGACAGTGGTGATAGGGGGTGAAAGGGTTACCTGGGGGGCGATCAAGGGGGTTAAACCTTTATTAGATAATATATTGGGGTACCTGACGCTATAAAAACCTGCGGCGAACCTAAAAAAAAATACTGGCTACGATCTGCATCACCGACACTAAGACAGCGTTTAGAAAAACAATTGCTTAGCGACAGTGGTGATAGGGGGTGAAAGGGTTACCTGGGGGGCGATCAAGGGGGTTAAACCTTTATTAGATAATATATTGGGGTACCTGACGCTATAAAAACCTGCGGCGAACCTAAAAAAAATTACCGGCTACCGATCTGCATCACAGACACTAAGACAGCGTTTAGAAAAACGATCGCTTAGTGACAGTGGTGATAGGGGGTGAAAGGGTTACCTGGGGGGCGATCAAGGGGGTTAAACCTTTATTAGATAATATATTGGGGTACCTGACGCTATAAAAACCTGCGGCGAACCTAAAAAAAATTACTGGCTGCCGATCGGCATCACTGACGCTAAGACAGCGATCAGAAAAATGATCGCTAAGCGACAGTGGTGATAGGCGGTGAAAGGGTTATCTGGGGGGTGATCAGGGGTTAAACCTTTATTAGGGGGGGTTAGGGGGCTACACTGGACCTAAGACTAAACTTTGGTGACACTTTTACAGTCACAAATGTCACTGATTGCAGTGATCACTAAATAAATGGTCACTGCAATCAGTGACACTGTGACTGGGGGCTGGGGGGGTGATCTGGGGGGGCCTGGGGGGCGATTTATGTCCCTATGTGTCCTGGTGTCAGTGTAGTGTTGTGTGCACTGACCTGATATCTTCTCTTGTACGGCGCTCGGTATATGTGAGCGCCGCACCAGAGATGACATCACTTCCTCCTGCTCCCTCTGTCTGACACAGACAGAGGGGGCATTTCCATTCGCCGGGAGCGATTGTGAGGGGGTGGCCAGAAACGAATGGCTGCCCCCTCATCCCAGAATGCTCCCAGACACTTAGCCACCGCTCACTGTACAGAAGGGGGGTCCGATTGGACCCCCCAACTATACAAAGGCAATCACGTATGCTCTACGTGATTGTGCCTGTCGGTGCCATTCTGCCGACGTATATATACAGTGAGCGGTCGTTAAGTGGTTAATGATACATAAAGTGAAAAAAAAAATGTCAAATATTACTTTAAATATCGTACCTGGGGGGTGTCTAAAGTATGCCTGTGAAGTGCCACGTGTTTCCCGTGTTTAGAACTGTCCCTGCACAAAATTACATTTCTAAAGGAAAAAAAGCCATTTAAAACTGCTTGCGGCTTTAATGTCATGTCTGGTCCCGGTAATATGGATGAAAATCTTTGAGAAAAATGGCATGGGTACCCCCCACTACCAGCCCCTTTGGGTCTTGTATGGATATTAAGGGGAACCCCGCACCCAAAATTAAAAAAAGGCCCTATATACTCTGAACAGCAGTATACAGGCGGTGCAAACAAGACAAGGACTGTAGGTTTGTTCTTAAGTAGAATCTGTTTGTAATTTTGAACACGTACATTGTTTAAGTGTAGCTCCAGCCAAAAAATCTATTTTTAAGCTTTTTGGAAAACATAGGGAAGGGTTATCACCCCTGTAACATTTGTTTTGCTGTCTGTGCCCCTGTTCAGAACATTTCACCTCACTTTCCATCCCAATGACAACTGTTTTTGAAAAGTGGGGTTTTTATTGAAACAAGGATTGGTGATAAAGCATCAGTAGAGAGGAGACACCTTTTTCCCATATTAACCCTTACAGGAGAGAATTTCCCTTCCTAGGGGTAGATTTCCTCTCACTTCCTGTTGTCTCCTTCCGTTTGCAAGTAGGAGTCGTTTGTAAGTTGGATGTTTGAAAGTAGGGGCCTGCCGTATATACTCTGCAGAAATTGGCCCCTTAGGTGTTGGTGTTGGCACAACACTGTAAGCACTCACAGTTACTCTTGGTGGGCGCTGGAACGCCCTGCTGTCAACTATTATATCAAGAATTGTAATTACATGCCGCTGAAAAATTGGGCCTTAGCCACTGGTGCCACAACACTGCAACCCCTCACAGATACTGTATTTGGAGCACAGCAATGAGCCCTGTTGCAAAGTATTGCATCAAAAATTGTAATTACACGCCCCTGTTAAACAGGGGCTGAAAAATTGGGCCTTAGCCACTGGTGCTGGTGCCATGACACTGCAACCTCTCCCAGATACTCTAGTTGGGATGCAGGAATGAGCCCTGCTGCAAAGCATTGCATCAAAAAATGTAATTACATGCCCCTGTTAAACAGGGGCTGAAAATCTGGGCCTTAGCCACTGGTGGCGGCACCCAGAAACAAAAATGTTTTTCCAAGATATCATCATGAATCGGATCATTGAGGAGGAGGAGGAAGAGGATAGTCAGTCAACATAACAGGACAGTCACTCAGCATCAGCATCAGTCTTGAAGGGATGTGACATTTGAAAATAAATTCTTCTGTTATATCAGCTTCAGGTGCTTGGTAGCTGGTGGTGATCCAAGACTGGTTCATCTTTATGAAGGTCAGTCGATCAACCGAGTCGGTGGACAGGCGCACCCTGTGATCCGTGACAAATCCTCCAGCAGCACTGAATGTACGTTCCGAAAGAACGCTGGATGCAGGACAGGCCAGTAGCTCAATTGCATACTGTACAAGCTCTGGTCAGTGATCCATCCTCAAGCCTCAGTAAGCCAGAGGATTTTCGGTGGGAAAGGTGTCCAAATCTGACCTTGCCCCTAGGTATTCCTGCACCGTGTATATCAGACGCTGGCGATGGTTGCTGGAACCGATCATACCTTGGAGCTGCGGACTAAAGAATTGTCTGAACGCATCGGTCAGACGGCCACCTTCCCCACCGCTCCTTCTTTGACTGCCCGAAGCCTCAGCAACTCGTTGTCCCGGACCAGGAGTTTGTAACCTCCCAGTCTCTGGGAACGTGTTGCACAGACCTTTCTGCAAGGCCTTCCGGAGTTGTCTCATCCTCTGCTCCCTCTGCGACGGTAAGAGAAGGTCCGCAACCTTAGCCTTGTACCGTGGATCAAGGAGAGTGGCCAGCCAGTAATGGTCCCTCTCCTTGATCCGAAGAATACGAGGATCCTTCCGCAGACTTTGCAGGATCAGGGAGGCCATGCAGCGTAGGTTAGCAGAGGCATTCGGTCCGGAGTCCTCTGGGTCACTAAGGACGACATGATCCGCAGCCACCTCCTCCCAGCCACGTACAAGTCCACGTGTTTCTTGGGACTGTAAATCATCCCTAAAAGACTGCTGCTGTTGATGCTGAGTGCCAGGCTCCACCTCCATGCTGACACAATCCTCCTCCTCCTCGTCCTCTTCCTGTGGGATGGGTGGGACAGAAGGAACACTGTCTGGGTAAAGGGGGCCTTGAGAGGCAAGGAAGTCTTCCTCTTCCTGCCTCTGTTCTGCCTCAAGTGCCCTGTCCATTATTCCACGCAGCGTATGCTCCAACAGGTGGACAAGAGGTACAGTGTCACTGATGCATGCACTGTCACTGCTCACCATCCTCGTGGCCTCCTCAAATGGTGCCAGGACAGTGCATGCATCCCTGATCATGCCCCACTGGCGTGGTGAAAAAAACCCGAGCTCCCCTGACCCTGTCCTGGTGCCGTAGTCGCACAGGTACTCATTGATGGCCCTCTGCTGTGTGTGCAGCCGCTGCAGCATGGCCAACGTTGAGTTCCACCTGGTGGGAATGTCACATATAAGGCGGCTCTTGGGCAGGTTCAACTCCTTTTGCAGCTCAGCCAGCCGAGCACTGGCATTATATGATCTGCGGAAATGCCCACAGACTTTCCTGGCCTGCCTCAGGACATCCTGTAAGCCCGGGTGCCTGCCCAAGAACCGCTGCACCACCAGGTTAAGGATGTGAGCCACACAGGGCACATGGGTCAGTTGTCCCTGTCGGAGGGCGGAGAGGAGGTTGGTGCCATTGTCGCAAACCTCCATTCCTGCCTTAAGCTGACGTGGCGTCAACCACCTCTCGGCCTGCCCCTGCAAAGCTGACAGAACCTCTGCCCCAGTGTGGCTCCTGTCCCCCAATTACACCAGCGCAAGCATGGCATCTTTTTGCCTGCGTACTTGCGTAGCCCCTTGAACGCCTACGGAGCACCGCTGGTTCTGAGGACAAAGCACAGGAAGAGGCCATGGAGGAAGAAGAAGAGGAGGGGGTGGAGGAGAGAGGTGTGTCACAACCAGTAGTAGCATTTTTGAGGCGTGGCGGCGGAACAACCTCCAACACTACTGCACCTTGTCCTGCATCCTTCCCAGCTGCCAAAAGAGTGACCCAATGGGCCGTGAAAGAAAGGTAACGTCCCTGTCCATGCCTGCTGGACCATGAGTCAGCGGTAATATGCACCTTACCGCTCACCACCCTGTCCAGCGAGGCATGGACATTGCCTTCCACATGCCGGTAGAGAGCCGGAACTGCCTTCCGTGAGAAAAAGTGGCGTTTGGGAACCTGCCACTAAGGAACCGCACATTGCAAAAACTCACGGAAGGGGGCAGAGTCTACCAACTGAAAAGGCAGCAGTTGAATTGCTAGCAATTTAGCCAAGCTAGCATTCAACCGCTGGGCATGTGGATAGCTGGGAGTGAACTTTTTTCGACGGTCCAGCAGCTGGGGCAGGGAAATTTGCCTGCTAGAATCGGACGTCGGTGTACTGCTAGCAGAGTGCCCGCAAGTACTTGGCTGTGACACACCTAATTCTACACCTTCATTCCTCTCAGTGCAGGTTTCAGAGGACTGAAGGTATAGTGGGGTTGGAGATCCCAGCTGATGCAGAGCAAGGAGAGGTCCGCTTTGTTCTTTGGTGTGGGTCTTTAACCACTTCCCTACCGGGCACGAAAACCCCCTTCCTGCCCAAGCCATTTTTCAGCTTTCAGCGCTGTCACACTTTGAATGACAATTGCGCGGTCGTGCGACGTGGCTCCCAAACGAAATTTGTGTCCTTTTTGTTCCCACAAATAGAGCTTTCCTGACACAGCATGACAGCATATACGTATGGGAAGGCTCCGCCTCCCTGCCCAATTCAGGACCGGTTATATTATAAAAGTAGGTCTCCTCCCTTCCTGCAGTATTCTCTTTTTTTTCCTCACTGCTACAGCCGGTTATGCTACTGCTAAAAAGCAGAATTTTTATTTTTCCCTCACCTTGCCAGGCGCTTCTGGCCAAGCCGCACAGGTTCAAGCCTCTCCTGTGACGAAGCTCCCCGCTGTAAAGGCAGACATGAACGCCTATATGGGGGAGACCCCACCCCCCCCTCTCAAGATCCAGGAAGATATGGGGGTGAGGGCATCTGGTCTCTAGGGAGTGCTCCTTTATCATGATGCCATGGATGGACATTCATTGGACTGTCTGTTTGGACATGAAGCATGCAGGTGGTAAGGCACCACATGGTGCAAAATTCCATTCAGTTACTGCTGCAAGTATGTGGTTAAGCTTGCATTTCTGAAGGGTTGTGGTTGTGTCTGCAATACTGCTAATGATGATAGCAGGTGTGCTGTGCTGTGCTGAAGCCTTCCTACTAACTGAACAAGCCTGGCCCTACAGTCTTGACTTATTTTCTGCAGGTATGCTGTTGGTTTGCATTTCTGAAAAGCATAGATCACACATGTGAATCTAACTGGCTATCCATAGTGCCACTTGGTTTACTAATGTTTCACAGATTGAAGTCTGTGTCTGCAGTTTTGCTAATGCTTGAACTGATAAAAGGTGATATTGAGCCCTTTCCTTTTAATGCAGGGCCTGGCCCTGCAGGCTGGGCTCACTGTGTATTGATGCTTGGTTGTGGTATGATCCTTGGTGGTACATGTGTCTAAGGTAGGTTTAACCTGCTAGTGCTAATTGTCAGATGACTATTAATTGCGCTGCTTGTCTATGATTACATTAACTCTACAGTGGGAATGACTGTGATGTGTTTATTTCTATGCATTTACATGCTGTCCTTGGTTCTAAAATAAAAGTCAGGATCTGTTTAGTCACATTCCTTAGTACTTACATGTTAGCAATATGTAATTGCTTGTATTATTTGGGGTACCCCACAGAAAGATATGTGGTTTGTAGTGGTTACTACTTATGGCAAATACCCCAGGCATGGCTCCAGGCTTCAGCTCATCTGTGAACCAGTAGAAATCAGCATTCCTAGAGACCAGCAACTTTAACTAAGGTGAGGGCAGGTAGGTATATGGTATATCCTAAAAGAGTGCACATTATGGGCATAATGAGCGTAAATCTCTCCAGCCCTCAACACCAACACCAGTCAACCTACTTCTGCAACAGGGGACAGATCCTCTTCAGCCCTGAAAGAACCACTATGTAGTTAACTGCCAGTGGAGGCAGATCAAGAAGCCTCTACAGTAATTATAGTGGTCTGGTGGTAACTGGTGTGTCGGCCAAAATGCAAAACAAGGTTGCAGGCCAAAGACAGTGACAAATGGGCAGAGACCTGAAAAGGCCTACAGTCACTAATGGTTCCATACCAAGCCTAATAAAACAATTGTGTTTGTTTAAAGGCAACATCTACCTCAGAGCTTGCTTCTGGGAAATTGCTATGACAAGTTGGCATATCAGAAGCAAAAGGTGGATACTTTAACCCCATCCAAACTGACTGTGTGGAGCTCAGGGACTAAGCTATTCAAACAAAGGCATTTAAAGGGTACCTCTGCCTCAAAAGCAGCCGCCCAAACAGGCTGCATCAGATTAACCAAGGGTGCCATTCTTGCAACAGAAGAGGCAATATCCTTTGCAGAGACCCTGGGACAGCAAATAGATCCAGAGATGGAGAAGGTTCATACTACTGTTAAGTAGTGTTTTGTGTCCTGCGATTGTGCTCACTTCGGTAGCCAGACTGTCAGGACCCCAGACCAGATGAAAGCAGAGCTCTGCTCAGTGATAAACTCTCTATGATGGCGGATCCTAGATTGAAAATGGAGTAGCCAATGATGCAGTTCAGACACTGCGAATACAAAACTATATGCGGTTTCTCCAGTAATCATTGTGGTCAGTGAACCCTTATGTCCCATCCCACAAGTAAACACATGCCGCTTTAAGTCAGAGTGGTGATTGTTCAAGTCGGATCTGGTGATATTTAGAAGGAGGATTAATTCCTGATGTTAATCACCAATGACCAGAGGATGGCCAAAGGCAAAGTTACAAAGAATCAGGAATTATCTTTATTTGCCTAAACCCAAGCCGCCCAATAGGGTCAGCTGACAGTTATATGTAAATTTGAGCTCAGGATCCGTGGGTCCTGTGCATTAAGGGAGCCAATGGAATTTTTTCATTTCTCTACCAATTCATTGCATTCCCTTCATGATGCATCAGAGCACAAGGGTTGTGATTACATGGTCGTTAGTCAAAAGTAAGACTTGAATAACAGGCGGAAGGTTAAGGATCCAAAAAATTGCACAGGCCATCGTTGCAATTAATCTCTCCAGCCGTCAGTAAGGCTTGACCTCCACAAATCATACCCCATGATTTCCAAGGAGTATCGTTCATAGCGGTGCGACCCCCCCCCCAAGTCGCTGCAACGGTAAAGTAGTCCCTACACTACTTTAATCCCACTGTGATCTAACTTGGGGCCATAGACATCAAGAATACACAGGCATTGATTCAAGACACATAGAAATTGCAGTAAATCGCACGATTTTAGGTCGCAATAGTGGAAACCTAGGCTAAGACTGTCAATGGTCTTTAGACCTAGCAAGTTGTATATTTGCATGGTTGCATAGGGGGTGAGGTTGAGGATGGACACAGGTCCATCAAGTCCAACCTATGTGTGATTATATGTCGATATTACCTTATATATCCTGTATGTTGTGGTCATCCACAAGTGTGGGTGTGTGTGTGTGTGTATACTTCAAAAGACCCATGTTGCAGCAAGTACCTTCGCTTGGCAATTCGAGTTCACTATGAGTTCATCTGGCAGACTGTGACCTTTCCACAAACTCCGGACATTTCCGGGGATATTGGGTCCAGTAAGGGCCGACTTGCGGGACCAAGGACTTCTGGTGAGCCTTGTCTGGACAACAGACTGGCGCAATGACTTCCAGATTCTGGGAAAAGAGTCCCAGTACAGACTCTGATCGAGTTGGGAGGAACCATCATCGAGAGACCATCATCGAGAGACCAACTAGTCTCATCACAACAATGACCTACCGGGAAGCAATTCTGAATTTCTGAAAATAAATACAATAAAGTTACACTCAGAGAGAGCAACAGTATAAGTATCTCACTTGAACAAATGGCTCTTTCCCATTGGTTGCATCCCACGGTCGCAAGAGCAATAAAGTAGCCGGTAGTAATCCATGAGGTCCGAGGTGCCCAAGGGAAGGTTGACAACTGTGTTAACTGGTTTTGTAGTAAGGAAAGACTTACTTCCTGCACTAGAAACAGTAACTCCACAGAGGAGAAAAGTCCCCTCTTGGGGAGGTAGCTAAACGAACTAATCTTTCAGCGTATCAGCTATTAGGCATACCAATCATCCCAAGTGGTTACTCGTCTGGTATTCATGCCAATGGAGGACAAGGTGTCCAAAAGTCAGAGTTACAGCGGTCGTAGACTGGAGTCTTTCCGAAATGCAACAAAAGAGTCTCAACTATGCTGAAATGACTCAGCAAAATGGGGAAGTCCTATATTCGCTGTCAAGAAGGAATGCAAAACTAGTCAACTTCTGTCAGATGTATCTCCCAGCACGTTAAGTAGAGTTTTCTAGAACTTACGGCCAGATGGCGTAAGATACAAAAGCCGTCGGATGACAAGGGATGGTCTCCAAAACAAAAAGCTGGTCAAGAGATCGGCAACAAATAAGGCTATCAAGATATTGGTCTGACTGTAACCTGGGTGGCTTCCCAGAGGTGGAAGCAGAGAAACTAATGACAGCCAACTGGGTCGGCAAATTAGCCAATATGTATATTTAACAAACCTAATACTCTCCAGGATCCTTATCCGGATTCGCAGTCATTCGGTGGTGATAACAATAATTGCCCTGTGGCTTGCAGGCCATAATATCCGCGGGTACAGTCTCAGATCTGAGAACCTCCTCCTATTCTCCTTCCTGAGATCCAACACCTCATACGGTATCTTCCAAATTTCATACAAGTTATATCTAGAGGCTGGAGACCAAGAAGTAGAGGTCTCACCGTTTAGTGTTTGAAATCCTATGGAGGTCAGAGCGCCTACTCCAAACTTCAAGTACATTAGATACAAGAATAACCTACAGAATTTAAAGGATGGAATTCTCTACTCCTTACTGTAAGGATTGCATTGTATACAAGTAAGCCTAGATACAGCATTAGAGGATACATGAAACTCAGTCGTGTCCTCACTCTATGGGATCCAGTATCGGTGGGATCCAGTATCGGTGGGATCCAGTATCGGTGGGATCCAGTATCGTGGGATTCAGTAACGGTTGCATATCTTAGCAACCAATTCCGAAAGACCTGGGCAAGTTATTCCTTTCCCCATTTAGTCTTCCAAATAGTGTGAGACACATTATCTCACTCTCCATTTAGAGGGATAGGACATCCTAAATATGGCCAGTAACATGGAATAAGTATTCCTTTTAGCGAATAGGTCTAGAAAGATCTCAGACATCCAAGTGTCAAGCTATAAACTACCTTGTTGCTGAAATGATCAGGCAAAATGGCTCTAGTCTCTTCCTCAATAGTGATGAGCCGAACACCCCCCGGTTCGGTTCGCACCAGAACCCGCGAATGGACCGAAAGTTCGCACGAACTTTAGAACCCTATTAAATACAATGGATGAGAACGTTCGAAATGTAAAGTGCTAATTATAACGACTATTATGCATGTTATTGTCCTAAAAAGGGTTTGGGAACCCGGGTTCTGCACCAGGGGACATGTATCAATGCAAAAAGAAGTTTTAAAAACGGCCGTTTTTCTGGAGCAGTCATTTTAATGATACATAAAGTGAAAACAAAATGTCAAATATTACTTTAAATATCGTACCTGGGGGGTGTCTAAAGTATGCCTGTGAAGTGCCACGTATTTCCCGTGTTTAGAACTGTCCCTGCACAAAATTACATTTCTAAAGGAAAAAAAGCCATTTAAAACTGCTTGCGGCTTTAATGTAATGTCTGGTCCCGGTAATATGGATGAAAATCTTTAAGAAAAATGACATAGCTACCCCATCACACCCCCCCCCCCCCTTACCCCTTACCCCAGCCCATTACCAGCCCCTTTGGGACTTGTATGGATATTAAGGGGAACCCCGCACACAAAATAAAAAAGGCCCTATATACTCTGAACAGCCGGATACAGGCGGTGCATACAAGACAGAGACTGTAGGTTTGTTAGTATGTAGAATCTGTTTGTAATTTTGAACAGGTACATTGTAGTGTAGCTCCAGCCAAAAAATACATTTTTAAGCTTTTTGGAAAACATAGGGAAGGGTTATCACCCCTGTAACATTTGTTTTGCTGTCTGTGCAGTGTGCACCTGTTCAGAACAGTTCACCTCACTTTCCGTCCTAATGACAAATGTTTCTTGAAAATTTGGGGTTTTTATTGAAACAAGAATTGGTGATAAAGAATCAGTGTAGAGGAGACACTTTTTTTCCCATATTAACTCTTACAGGAGAGAATTTGCCTTCCTAGGGGTAGATTTCCTCTCACTTCCTGTTGTATCCTTCCGTTTGCAAGGAGGAGTCGTTTGTAAGTTGGATGTTTGAAAGTAGGGGCCTGCCGTATATACTCAGCTGAAATTTGCCCCTTACATGTTGTTGTTGCCACAACACTGTGAGCCCTCACAGTTACTCTTGGTGGGCGCATGAATGGGCCCTGCTGTGAATTATTAGATCAAGAATTGTAATTGCATGCCCCTGTTGAACAGGGGCTGAAAAATTGGGCTTTTGGTGGTGGTGGTGGTGGTGGTGTTGACACAACACTGTAAGGCCTCACAGTTAGTCTTGGTGGGCGGAGGAATGGGCCCTGCTGTGAATTATTAGATCAAGAATTGTAATTACATGCCCCTGTTAAACAGGGGCAGAAAAATTGAGCCTTAGGCACTGGTGCCACAACACTGCAACCCCTCACAGATACTGTACTTGGAGCACAGCAATGAGCCCTGTTGCAAAGTATTGCATCAAAAATTGTAATTACACGCCCCTGTTAAACAGGGGCTGAAAAATTGGGCCTTAGCCACTGGTGCTGGTGCCACGACACTGCAACCACTCCCAGATACTCTAGTTGGAGTGCAGGAATGAGCCCTGCTGCAAAGCATTGCATAAAAAATTGTAGTAACACACCCCTGTTAAACAGGGGCTGAAAAATTGGGCCTTAGCCACTGGTGGCGGCACCCAGAAACAAAAATGTTCTTCCAAGCTATCATCGTCAATCGGATCATTGAGGAGGAGGAGGATAGTCAGTCAACATAACAGGACAAACTCTCAGCATCAGCATCAGTCTTGAAGGGATGTGACATTTGAAAATAAATTAGTCTGTTATATCAGCTTCAGGTGTTTGGTAGCTGGTGGTGATCCAAGACTGGTTCATCTTTATGAAGGTCAGTCGATCAACAGAGTCGGTGGACAGGCGCACCCTGTGATCCGTGACAAATCCTCCAGCAGCACTGAATGTGCGTTCTGAAAGAACGCTGGATGCAGGACAGGCCAGTAGCTCAATTGCATACTGTGCAAGCTCTGGCCACTGATCCATCCTCAAGACCCAGTAAGCCAGAGGATTTTCGGTGGGGAAGGTGTCCAAGTCTGACCTTGCCCCTAGGTATTCCTGCACCATGTATATCAGACGCTGGCGATGGTTGCTGGAACCGATCATACCTTGGGGCTGCGGACTAAAGAATTGTCTGAACGCTTCGGTCAGACGGCCACCTTCCCCACCGCTCCTTCTTTGACTGACCGAAGCCTCAGCAACTCGTTGTCCAAGACCAGGAGTTTGTAACCTCCCAGTCTCTGGGAACGCGTTGCACAGACCTTTCTGCAAGGCCTCCCGGAGTTGTCTCATCCTCTGCTCCCTCTGCGACGGTAAGATAAGTATATAAATGAGGGAAAGGGAAGCACTCACAATGCCACATCCGTTGGATAACTTGGAAAAGCGTGAAAAGATAGCTCAAAAATAGAGATACCTGGGGGTCGGACTTTGAAGGCAAGGACACATGAGATAAACAAAAAAATATTTTATTTATAAAAGACAAGACAGAAACTATAATAGAGTAGATTAAAACACTGTATACGAGATGATTGTACAGATGTGGTCCCTGTGTGCGTCTACGCGTTTCGCCGTGAGGCTTCTTCAGGACGAACAGTGATAGTAGGTAAACACGCCTTACTATCTTGGGAGCAGGAGGGTATAATATATATTATCCCTTGATCAAAGAGTTTTTTTGTATATGTTATTTTATAAGCAGGCCCAGAACCGTTGTAGTGAGCACGGAAACAATTCACATCTCGCAGAAAAACAGGATGAAATTTCAGGTGCTTCTTAGAGCAAAAGGCAGCTAGAGACGAAAACCTCAAGACTCAGCGTACCAGCTGAAATAGCAGTCTGTATGCAGAAAAAGACTGCATGGGAACACCAGTGAGCAAGATTGAGGCTAACAAAATAATGCAGCCAAGCATGTATGGGAAACAAGTAGATCCCTTAGATCCAGCCAGAATTGTAAGCAGAAAGTAGATCAAGCCCTAGTGGCCACAGATAGTATAACACGCAGATGTCCCCAGGAGACAGCATCCTGGGGACATCTGCGTGTTATACTGTCGTCTCTAGCTGCCTTTTGCTCTAAGAAGCACCTGAAATGTCATCCTGTTTTTCTGCGAGATGTGAATTGTTTCCGTGCTCACTACAACGGTTCTGGGCCTGCTTATAAAATAACATATACAAAAAAACTCTTTGATCAAGGGATAATATATATTATACCCTCCTGCTCCCAAGATAGTAAGGCGTGTTTACCTACTATCACTGTTCGTCCTGAAGAAGCCTCACGGCGAAACGCGTAGACGCACACAGGGACCACATCTGTACAATCATCTCGTATACAGTGTTTTAATCTACTCTATTATAGTTTCTGTCTTGTCTTTTATAAATAAAATATTTTTTTGTTTATCTCATGTGTCCTTGCCTTCAAAGTCCGACCCCCAGGTATCTCTATTTTTGAGCTATCTTTTCACGCTTTTCCGACGGTAAGATAAGGTCCGCAACCTTACCCTTGTACCGTAGATCAAGGAGAGTGGCCAGCCAGTAATGGTCCCTCTCCTTGATCCGAAGAATACGAGGATCCTTCCGCAGACTTTGCAGGATCAGGGAGGCCATGCAGCGTAGGTTAGCTGAGGCATTCAGTCGGGAGTCCTCTGGGTCACTAAGGACGACATGATCCGCAGCCACCTCCTCCCAGCCACGTACAAGTCCACTGGTTTCTTGGGACTGTAAATCATCCCTAAAAGACTGCTGCTGATGATGCTGAGTGCCAGGCTCCACCTCCATGCTGACACAATCCTCCTCCTCCTCCTCCTCCTCCTCCTCTTCTTCCTGTGCGATGGGTGGGACAGAAGGAACACTGTCTGGGTAAAGGGGGCCTTGAGAGGCAAGGAAGTCCTCCTCTTCCTGCCTCTGTTCTGCCTCAAGTGCCCTGTCCATTATTCCATGCAGCGTATGTTCCAACAGGTGGACAAGAGGTACAGTGTCACTGATGCATGCACTGTCACTGCTCACCATCCTCGTGGCCTCCTCAAATGGTGCCAGGACAGTGCATGCATCCCTGATCATGCCCCACTGGCGTGGTGAAAAAAACCCGAGCTCCACTGACCCTGTCCTGGTGCCGTAGTCGCACAGGTACTCATTGATGGCCCTCTGCTGCGTGTGCAGCCACTGCAGCATGGCCAACGTTGAGTTCCACCTGGTGGGCATGTCACATATAAGGCGGTTCTTAGGCAGGTTCAACTCCTTTTGCAGCTCAGCCAGGCGAGCACTGGCATTATAAGATCTGCGGAAATGCACACAGACTTTCCTGGCCTGCCTCAGGACATCCTGTAAGCCCGGGTACCTGCCCAAGAACCGCTGCACCACCAGGTTAAGGACGTGAGCCACACAGGGCACATGGGTCAGTTGTCCCTGTCGGAGAGCGGAGAGGAGGTTGGTGCCATTGTCGCAAACTACCATTCCTGGCTTAAGCTGGCGTGGCGTCAACCACCTCTCGGCCTGCCCCTGCAGAGCAGACAGAACCTCTGCCCCAGTGTGGCTCCTGTCCCCCAAACACACCAGCGCAAGCACGGCATGGCATCTTTTTGCCTGCGTACTTGCGTAGCCCCTTGAACGCCTACGGAGCACCGCTGGTTCCGAGGACAAAGCACAGGAAGAGGCCACGGAGGAAGAAGAAGAGGAGGGGGTGGAGGACAGAGGTGTGTCACAACCAGTAGTAGCATTTTGGAGGCGTGGCGGTGGAACAACCTCCAACACTACTGCACCTTGTCCTGCATCCTTCCCAGCTGCCAAAAGAGTGACCCAATGGGCCGTGAAAGAAAGGTAACGTCCCTGTCCATGCCTGCTGGACCATGAGTCAGCGGTAATATGCACCTTACCACTGACCGCCCTGTCCAGCGAGGCCAAGACATTGCCTTCCACATGCCGGTAGAGAGCCGGAATCGCCTTCCGTGAGAAAAAGTGGCGTTTGGGAACCTGCCACTGAGGAACCGCACATTGCACAAACTCACGGAAGGGGGCCGAGTCTACCAACTGAAAAGGCAGCAGTTGAAGGGCTAGCAATTTAGCCAAGCTAGCATTCAACCGCTGGGCATGTGGATGGCTGGGAGTGAACTTTTTTCGACGGTCCAGCAGCTGGGGCAGGGAAAATTGCCTGCTAGAATCGGACGTCGGTGTACTGCTAGCAGAGTGGCCGCAAGTACTTGGCTGTGACACACCTAATTCTACACCTTCATTCCTCTCAGTGCAGGTTTCAGAGAGGACTGAAGGTATAGTGGGGTTGGAGATCCCAGCTGATGCGGTGCAAGGAGAGGTACGCTTTGTTCTTTGGTGTGGGTCTTTAAGGTAGGCTTGCCAACGAGCTGCATGGCAGGTCAACATATGTCTGGTCAAGCATGTGGTGCCCAAGCGGCTGATGTTTTGGCCACGCGATATACGCTTGAGACATATGTTGCAAACAGCAGCTGTGCGATCTGATGCACTCGCCTCAAAAAAGGCCCACACCAAAGAACTTTTTGAATAACGGGCATAGGCAGCGCCCTGCACAGGCGGAGCTCTGCGGTGTGATTCCGTCGGTGTGCTGCCCTTACGCTGGCCACCCAAGGGCATCCTGCCTCGTTGGAGATGTGCCTCCTCCTCATCCTCCTCCTCCTCCTCTCTCCTATTAGGCACCCACGTGGAGTCAGTGACCTCATCATCCCCTCCCTCCTCATCACTGGAGCCAATCTGGCAGTATGCTGCAGCTGCTGGAACATGACTGCCAGATTGGTGTCCTTCTTGAGCATCCCCTCTCTCTGCTCTCACGCTACTGCCTTCCTCTAGCTGGGTATCATCATCAGACCCTTCGAAACGCTGGGCATCCTCCTGGAGCATGTACCCAACACTGTGCTCAAACAGTTCGGGGGACTCCTCAGGAGGAGGACATGGTGGGTCTAGGGAAGGAGTGACTGATGATGACATTGATACCAGGGAAGAGGATGCTTTGGCAGCTGCTTTGCCAGTACCCTGAGCCTGGGTGAGAGAGGATGAGGAGGATGAGGAGGGCTTGGTCATTCATTCTACCAAGTCTTCGGCATGATGTGGCTCAACATGTCCAGCTGCCGAAAAGAAGGACAAGCGTGTCCCATGGCCATGTGCTGATGACAATGCACCGCGTCCACGACCAGCACTGTTGCCCCCAGACACAGAGCCTGCTTGCCCTCTTTTATTGGCTCCTTAATGTCTGCCTCTCCTTGTTTGCCTTCCAGACATTCTAATGGCCTGCAGGGAGATGGGAAAACCAGCAATAAGGGGTAGCTTCAGGTGTATACTGTGCAGGAGGCTTAGCAACAATGACACTGACACTGTCCCCTGCCTATCCTTCTCTCTCCCTGCACACAAGGTTTAGCAAAGAATAGGACACTGACACTGTCGACTGCCTATCCTTGTCTGTCCCTACACACAAGGTTTAGCAATATGGTTAAGCACACTAGGTTTAGCAAAGAATATGACACTGACACTCTCCCTGCCTATCCTTGTCTGTCCCTACAAACAAGGTTTAGCAAAGAATATGACACTGACACTCTGCCTACCTATCCTTGTCTGTCCCTACACACAAGGTTTAGCAATATGGTTCAGCACACAAGGTTTAGCAAAGAATATGACACTGACACTCTCCCTGCCTATCCTTGTCTGTCCCTACAAACAAGGTTTAGCAAAGAATATGACACTGAGGCCTCGTACACACGACCGATTTTCTCGTCCAAAACCGTCAAGAAAAGTGCCGCGAGAGCTTTTTTGTCAAGAAAAACGTTCGTGTGTATGGTTTTACGACGAGAAAATTGCTGAGAATCTCGACGAGAAAATAGAGAACCTGCTCTCTATTTTCTCGTCAGGATTCCAGATTTCCTCGTCGTGTTTCTCGTCGGGCTGTTTTGTGACGAGAAAATGGTTCGTGTGTATGCTTTTACGACTCTTCCAAAAGCGCGCATGCTCACAAGCAACTATGAGACGGGAGCGCATCTTCTGGTAAAACAAGCCTTCGTAATGGAGAGAGCACATTCGTCACACTCAAAAATATTGCATAGTTTAAATGTTCTGCATTGAAATCTTCGTTAGAATGTTACATTAATCAAAACGAGTGACCTTCTTTTGCTGCTGATATTCACACAGAGTTATGACTTCTTTTTTTTAACCTTTTTCATGCTGCTCTTAAGAAGATTTATGTGTATTATATCGTGCAAGTTTTTAGGAATAATTTAAATGGTTATATTTTTCAAAATGATGTTAATTATAATTTCGCAATTTTTTGATAGTGATCTCCCATTTAATTTTGGAATCTATATTAGTTAAATTTCCCCCCATGTTTTTTTGCAAATCAGATTTAGTTATTCTTTTGGGGGGGGTGATATCTGTCCCTTTTTTTGTCAGTCAAATGTATCTGCTTACTCCAAAGCTAGATTTTTAATTTTTACAAATACACATAGTCAAGTATGAACTTAAACAAAAATCACATTTATTCATGTTTAGAAATAAAATAAAGAGAAGGCAGCGCTGGAGAACCTGCTGCCATTTGTGCATCCCAGGGACCCCAGAGCACACAGCAACCCTGTGTGGACACTAAAATTGGGAGCTTGAGAAGGCCAACATTTCTGAACACAATCTGATGCTGGCCTCCCAGAGGTCAGGAACAGCAGCAGGTGATATATATGTCCCAAGTGTGTGGTACTACAACAGGCTGCCTTCTGTCCGACCACAATGAAGCAAGGCCATCACTTCCTCTTCTTCCTGGCAACCTTCCCTGAAGCCTTCCCTGCAGCCTTCCTTCTTCGTTTGGCTGGAGGCTGGGCCACTGGAGGGGTACTCCTGTCAGGAGGAGGAGGAGGAGATGTAGCAGAAGGGGGTGGGGCAGAAGAAGAAGGTGGAGGTGTAGCAGAAGGGGGTGGGGCAGAAGAAGAAGGTGGAGGTGTAGCAGAAGGGGGTGGGGCAGAAGAAGAAGGTGGAGGTGGAGGTTGAGGTTGGGTCAGTTGTGCCACCTCACATATGGCGGTATTGGGGGTAATTTTCTCCATCACCCCCTTGTTGAGCAAGGTGATGAGCAGGGGCTCACATAGGAGGCGTTGCTCCATGCTCATCACCTTGAACTTAGCCTCCACTAGGCCGGCAATGGCCTCTTCAGGGAATGTGGGCTCCTGGAGGGTGGCATGGGCCTCACGAATAAGGGCCATTGCTGCCTCACTCGTGCTCCTGTCCCTCCTGCCTCTTTTGTGAAGCCAGATGGGAGGCACCTGGGATCTGGTGCTTCTCCTTTGCCCTGCCACCTCCTGTCTGCCACTGGGCCCTGCCACCTCCTGTCTGCCACTGGGCCCTGCCACCTCCTGGCTGCCACTGGGCCCTTCCTCCTCCTGCCTGACAGTTTCCAGACCCTCCTCCTGGCTGATTTCATCCTGTGCATGAAAAAGGGACATAGTTTAATATGTTGGTTTAATCTTTGCATCAAACTTTGTAATCCTGATTGAAGCAATTAGAATGTAAATCCATAAATCCTTGCTTTAAATTTACCACTACATCAGATTGACTATTTAGCACCCAATTAAGTGCAGAATAATGTCTACAGATCTTGATTTTACTTGTGGAATCCAAAATATTTTATGTTTGTCATCTTGACATATTTGTCAAACATTAAGTTTATCCCAATACACTTTCAGTTAATACTATACCTGGCTCCAGATGGCCAAATCAAGGTCATCCAGGATGGCTGCCTCCTCTTGCTCCAGAGAAGGCTCAGGTTGGCTGCAGGGAAGTCTGGGGGGAAGAGTGGAGAGTGATGGCCTTGCCTCAATGTGGTCATCCAGGAAGGACATCCTGCTGTAGTACCACAAAATCGGGACATAAACATCACCTGCTGCTGCTCCTGACCTCTGAGAAGCCAGCACCTTAGAGCGTTCAGTCCTGTAGGTACCTCTCAAGCTCCCAATTTTAGTGTCCACTTGTTTTGCTGTGGCTGTGGGCACCTTGGTATGCACAAATGGGAGCAGCTTCTCCAGCGCTGCTTTTCTCACCCCTCTTTTTTTGTGGATGGGGTTTTTCGTCTCCCACAGAGCCGGCAGCTCCCTTACCCGGTCAATAAATTCCGCCAGGAAATCCTTGTCGCTTAAAAAGACATTCATATTGTATCTGCAAGTTAAATAAATTATATATAACTAATGTGAGGCAAACAGTCTAACCTCCTTAACATCCTAGTCACCATATATATCCTCCAACATTCTCAAGACAGTATAGGCCAACAATTTGTACAAGTCACAAAATCACATACCTTTGTTCGCACGTCCGTCACTTGAACTCCTCTCTCCGCACACCGAACGTACTATAGTCACATGTGTGTTTGCTATATACACACCACGCATGCGTCAAAATACGAACACGTCGCTCCGCACACGTCGCCCGCCCATGACGTTCTAACTAACATCTTTTCCCCGCCCCTTCTCTTTCGGCGCGCAGACAGATATGGCGGAGTTACAGCAGGTGTCTGATAATTCCGCAATTAACGAGGAGGAGACAAGCCCGGAGACCGAGGAAACGTCACGATCAAGGAGGAGATTCAAGGCATCGAATATGTCTTTGGCGGAGATGGCGGAGATGGTGGACATCTTGCTCAAGTCTGATTATGATGCCAAGCATGGGCCGTATAGCAAACCAAATAGAAGGAAGGCCAAAATCCTCACTAAAGTCGTGAAGAGTCTGAAGGCGAATTTCGGGGTGAAACGCTCAAATGAGCAGCTCAGAAAGAGGTGGTCAGACCTCAAACTGAGGGAGCCAGACCAGTTGAGGAGCATAAAGAGAATGCTCGCTAAAAGTAAGTAAAATGTAGACTTTTCTGCTATTAATCTTTTTCTAAACTGACATGTTGCTCTTTATTTTGGTTTCTCATATTGGACTCCCTTCCAAAATGTAATATTTTGAACTTGGTTGGGCACAGTAATCGTTCGTTACGTTACCGACACTTCGTTCGGCCACTATCCGCGGTTTTGGCTTATTTTAGAACCACAAAAGTAATTAGACATCTGCCATTTTTGCTCAAATATTGTGGCAAAATTTTTAGTCTAGATGATGCGTTTGTAAAGAGAATGAAATGCAAACTTTAATCAGTGTAAAGGAGAGGACACTCAGCAGCTGCTTCCACATCTGTACTTTGGAGCACTATAGTGTGGGCCACCAGACCCGCCTTTTTTGGGTGTCCCACACAGGTGCATCATAGAATTTTTGTGGTGCCTCCATGTCAAATAAATTACATCCAAAGGTGAATACTAAACATATTCTTGGTCATAAATAATGCATTCTTCTTTAAATTCCGCCCAAACACACACTTGTACCACACTTCCAAGCAATTTAGCCTGTTTTTATTTTAACATTGAGATTTACAGTGTGATAAATAGACCTTTTGTTTGATTCTCATAGGGGAGAGAAGACTGGGAGGAGAACACTCCAGGGAGCACATGCACCCCACAACTTCCAAGCAACCCCAAACTCCCAAAGACGCACAACCGAAAGATGTGCAGGAAGTTGAGGTGGAGGAAGGAGAAGTGCAGGAAGGAGAGGTGGATGACGTTGTGGATCTGGTCACCACAACAGGTCAGTATCTGTCACCACAGCTTCAGGTAAGAGATGTAGGCCTGCAGAGTTATAATACCTTTTTTTTTTTTTTAGGGGATATAAATGTTGTGAAGGATAGTACACGGTTCTCTGCTGACAGTGCCCTCCGCCTCATCCAGCAAGTGATGGAATGTAGCACGGAACTGGACCTAATTAAACAAAGAATCTATGTGATGGAACAAACATTTAAAGACATTCTCAATGTTTTGGGGAGAATTCAATAAGCCATCCAAACACATTTGTTTTTACATGTTTGTTTTTGCACCTTTTCAAATTTTTTTGACAATCAAACCAGCCAAAAATTGAATCTGCACACAGTGTGTCAACATGTGCTATCTGCCATCAGGGGATATCCATGTACGTCTTTTGTGGGTGCAACCCCTTCCTGGTATCTAAAGTCGGTGAACTGAGGAAGGGGTTGCACCCCCAAAACACGTCCATTGATCACCCCTGATGGCAGATAGCACATGTTGACAATAGGGATCAGGATTGTAAACTTCCTAGATGAAAAAAATACCAAATGTGTGCATATTCAATTTTTGGCTGGGCAAGGGGTGGCAGGACCCCATATTAGGACGGGCACATAGAGACATAGTTTGTGTAAGTGAATGTCTCATATTGCTCAGAGGTATCCAATGTTGTAATTTTTGGAATGCAACTGTTATTTTTGTATTTTCATAAGCAAAAAATTGCCGGGTTGGGGCCAGGCCAACCCAAAAAACTAAAAATGGTGAGAATGTGCACAGAGTAAAATATTTGACCACAAACAACGTGTAGCTTCTTTTTATAATACCCTCTAAGCTTATTTGGTTATTTTGTAAGGTTACATAGTGAAATGGTTGTTAGTTACTAAAGTAAAATACACTTGGCACTACAAATGCACAAAGACAAACTAGGAGACAGGAAAGAACAAATAATTAAAGGTTTAAACAAGCTTTTTATTGGGATCCTTAGACATAGGCTGGCATAGGAATTGCCCCCCTACCCGTGAAATACTCCATGTATTTGTCCCGAACCTCACGGGCATTTTGGGAGGGCAAGCCAGGACGGGCAGATTCCAGGCCCGGCAGGGGATTTGCAGGGGAAAGTCCAGCCTCTGGCAAAACTGTGGCCATATAGGAATTAGATTTTTGGCTCAGAAAGTTGTGTAGCACACAGCAGCATAATACGACATAGTTTATTTTGTAGTCCGCCAAGTGTATTGAAGTCATAAAAAGGCGGAACCGGCTGGCCATTATGCCAAAGGCATTTTCGACAACTCTTCGGCCCCTGGCCAGCCGGTAATTGAACACCCTCTTCTCTGGGGTCAGGGTCCTCTGTGGAAATGGCCTCATAAGATGGCGTCTGAGTCCGAAGGCTTCATCAGCCAAGAAAACAAAGGGGAGTCCTTCAATATTCCCTGCATCCGGTGGCAATGCAAGGTCGTCACTCTGGAGACGGAGGGCAAACTCCGTCTGGATGAAGGATCCCCCATCGGACATCCGGCCATTCTTCCCTACATCAACATAGAGGAATTCATACCGTGCTGACACCACCGCCATCAGCACAATGCTATGAAACCCCTTGTAATTGTAGTAGTAGGACCCAGAACGGGGTGGCGGCACGATGCGGACGTGCTTCCCGTCTATGGCACCACCGCAGTTGGGGAAGTCCCACCGCGTGGCAAACTCCGATGCCACAGTCTGCCATTCCTGTGGCGTGGAAGGAAGCTGTGGAGTGAAACAAGATGAAATAATATTAGAATACCAAAGTCATACATTACAAGGAAATTCTCTGAAAAAAAATTAGAGGCCAACATCAATCAAATTCTACGTTTATTAAGGTGTTTAAAATAAGTATAATGGAAGGCTCATTTATCATATTCATCACCCCCTCTGATGGGCCATTACTAAATTATTTTGGGGGGGGGGGAGATGTGTTTGGCCACAGGATAGCATTGCAGTGGCGGTGCGTCCAGAGTGGGCGCTGGAGCACTGCCCCCTCTCTCCTGTGCCCATCACTCAGAACAATACATACCGTATTTTTCGCACCATAAGACGCACTTTTACCCCCCAAAAAAATAGGGAAAAGTGTCCCTGCGTCTTATGGAGCGAATACTGAGCAGGCTCCGCCCCCCCATCGCCGTGTCAGAATACAGACACTCGGCTTCTCTGTGGAGGAGAGATGACAGGATGTGAGGCATATCCTTGCTGGGGCATACCAAGGGGGAGCGGGGGGAGACAGTCTGCCACCGGTTCCAAAACATGGGGGTTGTCAGTGTTGTTGCTATAATGGTGCACTCCGCACCCAGGTAAGTTGACACCCGCCAGATGTGACCCCATCCTGCAAACGACAAGAGCCCTGGATGGCTTTTTTTTTCAGCTGGAACACCCCCGGCGCCTTGGTCTGGTCCAGTCTCACTTCCTGCCTCTCTCGACTTGCCGCTGCTGCTGCTGCAAATTATGTCCTCAGTCCTCCTTCCTAGCTGCTGCCCGGGTGTATCTGATGCTGAGAGCCAGCCAGAGGGGGTTGTGGATTGTAATGGCAGTGTCCTCCACTGCCTGAGGTGAGTGATAAGGGGGTGGGAGGTGTGGGATGGTATCCACTGTTCATCATTTGAGCTGTTGTTGTTATATGAGAGGCTGAGGGGGTGTTTGTGTCTGCCCTGCCACCCTGAGCTGATCTGGGAAGAGCGGGGGGGGTTGCTGTGTGTCCACCACCACCCAGGTATAGTGTAGCTGAGCTTATTTGATAGGGGGGCTGATATTGCTGTGTGTCCACCACCCACCTATAGTAGTAATATAATATTAAATATTTTAGTACATCATTTGGTTCAGAATATTTTTTTTCTTGTTTTTCTCCTGTAAAACCTGGGTGCGTCTTATGGTCAGGTGCGTCTTATGGAGCGAAAAATACGGTAGGTTCATGCATTGCATTAACCTATGTATTGTCTATGCCGCCCACTATTCAGGTGGATGGCCTCTTGTAAAGCGACCGACATATGAATAGTTGCGGCATTCAGGGGGTTCAAATTGCATAGCAGAAACAGGTAGTAAAATAGTCTTGCACATTACAACCTGAGGGATGTAATTGGCTTCCTAAAAGTAAAATAGGGGACGCAGGGGGGGGGGGGGCATTCCTTGGGGAAACATTGGCAGGCTGCTCTGCCAATCATGTTCACCAAGTCTGTTTAATGGTAACATGATTGGCTGATGCAACATCAAGGGAAGGAGAAGACATCAAGGACAGAAGAAGGATGGCGCTGACCACAAGAAGGTAAGGGCAGGGCTGGGGGGAAACTGTCTGCATTAGAGGGGACTAAATGGCTGCATTGGAGGGAACAAAATGGCTGCATTAGAGGGGACAACTGGGGGCGTTTAATAGGCACCAGAGCAAAAAAGGAGGAAGTTTATTTCCTAAATTGGTGTTTGAACCCCCAAACATTTGGAGCAACAGGCGCCCCTGCTGGAAAAGTTAGTGAAGAGAAATATTTATGGAGGAGAAAAAAGGGGCAATCTAAAGCTTCCAGCATGCATGGGGACAAAGGGGACATTCTCAGCATATTACAATCATGGTAATTAGGGAAGGATGAAAGAAATACAATACATTGGCATACATGTAATACATAAAATGTGATGTTAAGGGAGAAAACTTACCCTAATATAGTCCTCCTGCAGGACTTGTATAATGGCAGAACAGGTGTCTGGGATTATGAGGCCCAGAGCCTGGGGGGAGATGCCTGTGGTGAACTTCAAGTCCTGAAGACTTCTCCCTGTCGCCAGGTACCGTAAGGTGGCGATGAGCCTCTGCTCAGCACTGATGGCTTCCCGCATAACGGTGTCCTTCCTGGTAATATAGGGGGACACCAAAGCCAACAGTTCCTGAAAAACGGAGTCAGACATCCGCAGAAAATTCCTGTAGTCCTCAGGGTTATTCTCGACGATCTCCCGCAGCAGAGGCATATGGCAGAATTGGTCCCGCTGGAGCAACCAATTCTTGGTCCATGAACTCCTCCTCACACCATTCATGGACTGGTCTTGGTCCAAAACAAGCAGACCAACACCAAGCGCACGCACAGCACGAACTCGACGACGAGAACGTCCAGGCGACATGGCTAAGAAACGGTCGTCTTATCAGAACGTACAGAACAGAACGCACTTTAGAACAGCAAGGCCTATGAATAACGAACTGAAAATCAGAAACGAACAGGCAAGAACGCACTGTAAAACAGATACGACCTGCCTAGACGCCCTGAAAGTCAAGATACGAACCCACAAGCACAAACTGAACTGCAGAAAACGATCTGAAAAGTACGAAGACTGAAAAGCGCAAATCGTCTCTTCCCAAACTTTTACTTCACACGCGGTAACACGAGATCAGCAAAAGCAGCCCAAGGGTTGGCGCCAAGAAAAAAGATCTTCCCCTTTATAGTGCCGTCGTACGTGCTGAACGTGAGCGCGGAGAACAACGAGGAAATTGGGAAATGTCAGTGTGTACGCATAGAAAGCTTGACGAGAAAATCGACAAGCTTAACAAGAATCTCGTCGAAAAAAACGACGTGTTTTTTACGACGAGAAAATCGGTCGTGTGTACGAGGCTTGACACTCTGCCTACCTATCCTTGTCCGTCCCTACACACAAGGTTTAGCAATATGGTTCAGCACACAAGGTTTAGCAAAGAATATGACACTGACACTCTCCCTGCCGATCCTTGTCTGTCCCTACACACAAGGTTTAGCAATATGGTTCAGCACACAAGGTTTAGCAAAGAATATGACACTGACACTCTCCCTGCCTATCCTTGTCTGTCCCTACAAACAAGGTTTAGCAAAGAATATGACACTGACACTCTGCCTACCTATCCTTGTCTGTCCCTACACACAAGGTTTAGCAATATGGTTCAGCACACAAGGTTTAGCAAAGAATATGACACTGACACTCTCCCTGCCGATCCTTGTCTGTCCCTACACACAAGGTTTAGCAAAGAATATGACACTGACACTCTGCCTACCTATCCTTGTCTGTCCCTACACACCAGGTTTAGCAATATGGTTCAGCACACAAGGTTTAGCAAAGAATATGACACTGACACTCTCCCTGCCGATCCTTGTCTGTCCCTACACACAAGGTTTAGCAATATGGTTAAGCACACTAGGTTTAGCAAAGAATATGACACTGACACTCTCCCTGCCTATCCTTGTCTGTCCCTACAAACAATGTTTAGCAAAGAATATGACACTGACACTCTGCCTACCTATCCTTGTCTGTCCCTAAACACAAGGTTTAGCAATATGGTTCAGCACACAAGGTTTAGCAAAGAATATGACACTGACACTCTCCCTGCCGATCCTTGTCTGTCCCTACACACAAGGTTTAGCAATATGGTTAAGCACACTAGGTTTAGCAAAGAATATGACACTGACACTCTCCCTGCCTATCCTTGTCTGTCCCTACAAACAAGGTTTAGCAAAGAATATGACACTGACACTCTGCCTACCTATCCTTGTCTGTCCCTACACACAAGGTTTAGCAATATGGTTCAGCACACAAGGTTTAGCAAAGAATATGACACTGACACTCTCCCTGCCTATCCTTGTCTGTCCCTACAAACAAGGTTTAGCAAAGAATATGACACTGACACTCTGCCTACCTATCCTTGTCTGTCCCTACACACAAGGTTTAGCAATATGGTTAATCACACTAGGTTTAGCAAAGAATATGACACTGACACTCTCCCTGCCTATCCTTGTCTGTCCCTACAAACAAGGTTTAGCAAAGAATATGACACTGACACTCTGCCTACCTATCCTTGTCTGTCCCTACACACAAGGTTTAGCAATATGGTTCAGCACACAAGGTTTAGCAAAGAAGATGACACTGACACTCTCCCTGTCGATCCTTGTCTGTCCCTACACACAAGGTTTAGCAATATGGTTAAGCACACAAGGTTTAGCAAAGAATATGACACTGACACTCTCCCTGCCTATCCTTGTCTGTCCCTACAAACAAGGTTTAGCAAAGAATATGACACTGACACTCTGCCTACCTATCCTTGTCTGTCCCTACACACAAGGTTTAGCAATATGGTTCAGCACACAAGGTTTAGCAAAGAATATGACACTGACACTCTCCCTGCCGATCCTTGTCTGTCCCTACACACAAGGTTTAGCAATATGGTTAAGCACACTAGGTTTAGCAAAGAATATGACACTGACACTCTCCCTGCCTATCCTTGTCTGTCCCTACAAACAAGGTTTAGCAAAGAATATGACACTGACACTCTCCCTGCCTATCCTTGTCTGTCCCTACAAACAAGGTTTAGCAAAGAATATGACACTGACACTCTCCCTGCCGATCCTTGTCTGTCCCTACACACAAGGTTTAGCAAAGAATATGACACTGACACTCTCCCTACCTATCCTTCTCTTTCCCTACACACAAGTTTGAGGTACAAATAGCACTGACACTGTCCCTGCCTATGTAACTCTTTCCCTGCGCCGGAACACACTACACGAGGCCGCCGCGCTGGCGGCCTTTTATAGTGTGGGGCGTGTACTAAACCCCCTCAGCAATAATTGGCCACAGGCATCCTGCCTGTGGCCAATCATTGCTCTCCTCGCTGCCGGCGCTGTGATTGGCCAAGCATGCAGGGTCACAGTGCATTCTTGGCCAATCACAGCGCCGGGATTACACTGCGATGGCGCAGTGTATTGTGGGCCGTTCGCCTCACTCGAATTTGGCGTGAACGGCCCAAATCGTTCGTTGTTGGCCGAACGCGCGAACAGCCGATGTTCGAGTCGAACCTATGTTCGACTCGAACACCGAGCTCATCCCTATTCCTCAACACTATACAAAGGTTGGTATCTTTGCAATCTGGGATAGAACATCAGCCTTCTGGCATATCCAAACTAAAGTGTTTGAAGTACCACAAACATTGAAAATAGTCAAGGTTTAAAAGAGACCTAGAATTGGCCCTTCTTCTAGGAGAAAAACGATAGACTCATCAGGCCTAACGGCATCGGGAAAAGACAATCACTGTCTAACGAAGACAATCGCAGTGATGCGGATCAAGTTAGTCAAAGCTTAGATGACTAGGAAAAACCCATCAGATGAGGGCAGAGACCGCTCTTCCAGTCTGATTGCACATGCATTGACGGAACTCCAGAATAGTTCCTCCAGAGTTAATATGTAAACTACGACCTGGTCTACATTCAACACGTTTGGGGGTCCATTCTTGTGGACCCAGCAGTCTTAACTACAATACATCTCAATCGTTAGTGGGGATAGAGCTAATCCTCTTAAACACTTGAGCAGTACCCACCCTTGTTGTCTGGTGATTTGGTACATCCCATACGTATATGCTGTCATGCTGTGTCAGGAAAAGGGAAAATTTTATACTTACCTGACGGTAATTTTCCTTTCCTGATGAAAGCATGACAGCATATAGGTCCCCTCCCAAAAATAAATAAATAAAATAAAAATATCACGAAAATATAATAAAGGTCTTTGCAGTGATACTAAGTTACGAGAATACTGCAGGAAGGGAGGAGACCTACTTTTATAATATAACCGGTCCTGAATTGGGCAGGGAGGCGGAGCCTTCCCATACGTATATGCTGTCATGCTTGCATCAGGAAAGGAAAATTACCGTCAGGTAAGTATAACATTTTCCCTTTTCTTTTGGTGGTATTTGATCACCTCTGCGGTTTTTATTTTTTGCGCTATAAACAAAAGAAGAGCATCCAGTTTGAAAAAAAACACAATATTTTTTACTTTTTGCTATAATAAATATCCATTTTTTTTCAATTAAAATTTTCCTCAGTTTAGTCCGATACGTATTCTACATTTTTTTTGGTAAAAAAAAAATCACAATAAGCGTGTATTGATTGGTTTGCGCAAAAGTTATAGCGTCAACAAAATAGGGGATAGGTTTATAGCATTTTTTTTTTTACTAGTAATGGCGGCGATCTGCGATTTTTATTGTGACTGCGATATTGCGGCGGACAGATCGGACACTTTTGACACATTTTTGGGACCATTCACATTTATACAGCGATCCCTGCTATAAAAATGCATTGATTACTGTATAAATGTGACTGGCAGGGAAGGGGTTAACACTAGGGGGCGAGGAAGGGGTTAAATGTGTTTCCTCAATGTGTTCTAACTGTTGGGGGAGGGGATTGACTGGGGGAGGTGACCGATGGTTGTCCCTATGTACAAGGGACACACCATCGGTCCCCTCTCCCTCACAGGACGTGGATCTGTGTGTTTACACACACAGGTCCACTTTCCTGCTCTGGTACTGAGCAATCGTGGGTGCCCGGCGGCCATCGCGGCCGCTGGGCACACGCATCGGGTCCCCAGCAACGCGGCGGGCGCATGCGCGCCCCCTAGCTCGTTTTTTAAGGCAGGACGTCATATGAACGAGAGTGTCTTCCGCCCGCCGTCATTTGACGGTGGGCGGTGGACAAGGGGTTAAGGTAGGCTTGCCAACGAGCTGCATGGCAGGTCAACATATGTCTGGTCAAGCATGTGGTGCCCAAGCGGCTGATGTTTTGGCCACGCAATATATGCTTGAGACATATGTTGCAAACAGCAGCGGTGCAATCTGATGCACTCGACTCAAAGGCCCACACCAAAGAACTTTTGGAATAACGGGCAGAGGCAGCGCCCTGCACAGGCGGAGCTCTGCAGTGTGATTCAGTCTTTGTGCTGCTCTTACGCTGGCCCCCCGAGGGCATCCTGCCTCGTTGGAGGTGTGCCTCCTCCTCATCCTCCTCCTCCTCTCTCCTATCAGGCACCCACGTGGAGTCAGTGACCTCATCATCCCCTCCCTCCTCATCACTGGAGCCAATCTGGCAGTATGCTGCAGCTGCTGGAACATGACTGCCAGATTGCTGTCCTTCTTGAGCATCCCCTCTCTCTGCTGTCACGCTACTGCCTTCCTCTAGCTGGGTATCATCATCAGACCCTTCGAAACGCTGGGCATCCTCGTGGAGCATGTACCCAACACTGTGCTCAAACAGTTCGGGGGACTCCTCAGGAGGACATGGTGGGTCTAGGGAAGGAGTGACTGATGATGACATTGATACGAGGGAAGAGGACGCTTTGGCAGCTGCTTTGCCAGTACCCTGAGCCTGGGTGAGAGAGGATGAGGAGGGCTTGGTCATCCACTCTACCAAGTCTTCGGCATGATGCGGCTCAACACGTCCAGCTGCCGAAAAGAAGGACAAGCGTGTCCCATGGCCACGTGCTGATGACGATGCACCGCGTCCACGACCAGCACTGTTGTCTCTAGACACAGAGCCTGCATGCCCTCTTTTATTGGCTCCTGACTGTCTGCCTCTCCTTGTTGGCCTTCCAGACACTCGAATGGCCTGCAGGGAGATGGGCAAACCAGCAATAAGGCCTAGCTTCAGGTGTATACTGTGCAGGAGGCACACTATGCCCGCTGTAAGTGCTGCAGATGCCTGCCTGTGTTACACAACAGGAAAACACAGCAATAAGGGCTAGCTTCAGATGTATATTGTGCAGGAGGCACACTACGCCCGCTGTAAGTGCTGCAGATGCCTGCCTGTGTTACACAACAGGAAAACACAGCAAAAAGGGCTAGCTTCAGGTGTATATTGTGCAGGAGGCACACTACGCCCGCTGTAAGTGCTGCAGATGCCTGCCTGTGTTATACAACAGGAAAACACAGCATTAAGGGCTAGCTTCAGGTGTATATTTTTCAGGAAGCACACTACGCCCGCTGTAAGTGCTGCAGATGCCTGTTAGTGTAACACAAAAGAAAAAAAACACGAGCAATAAGGGGTAGCTTCAGGTGTATAATGTGCAGGAGGCACACTACGCCCACTGTAAGTGCTGCAGATGCCTGCCTGTGTTACACAACAGGAAAACACAGCAATAAGGGCTAGCTTCAGGTGAATACTGTGCAGGAGGCTTAGCAAAAATGACACTGACACTGTCCCTGCCTATCCTTCTCTCTCCCTGCACACAAGGTTTAGCAAAGAATATCACTGACACTGTCCCTGCCTATCCTTCTCACTCCCTGCACACAAGGTTTAGCAAAGAATATCACTGACACTGTCCCTGCCTATCCTTCTCTCTCCATGCACACAAGGTTAATGAACAAATAGCACTGACACTGTCCCTGCCTATCCTCTCTCCCTGCACACAAGGTTTAGCAAAGAAAATCAATGACACTGTCCCTGCCTGTCCTTCTCTCTCTCTGCACGCCAACACACTACACAAGGCCGCCATGCTGGCGGCCTTTTATAGTGTGGGGCGTGTACTAAATCCCCCTGAGCTATAATTGGCCACAGGCATCCTGCCTGTGGCCAATTATGGCTCTCCTTGCTGCCGACGCTGTGATTGGCCAAGCATGCGGGGTCACAGTGCATGCTTGGCCAATCACAGTGCTGGCAATGCACTGCGATGGCGCAGTGTATTGTGGGCCGTTCGCGTCACACGAATTTGGTGCGAACGGCCCACAAAGTTCTGGTTTCGCTGAACAGGCGAACAGCCGATGTTCGAGTCGAACATACGTTCGACTCGAACACCGAGCTCATCCCTATCTGAATCATTGTTCATCATTGCATATATTAACTGCCTATCCTGCTGTGAGATTGTGTATAACCAGGTATAGAATTATATGAAGGAAACATTCCCTAGACTAACTGTGCCATAGAGGGTTGAGTAGATTGCCGGGGGTTGGCGGTGCTGTATACAGGGCCCGAACCAACTGAAAACCAGCGGCTCTCTTAACTGGGGGTAGCGCTACATTAGGATCACTGGATAATATTGGATTTATTTAGGAGTATTATGCCCTGTACACACAACCGGTTTTCCCGTTGGATAAAAAAACTATGGTTTTCTCGACTGAATTCCTGTCAAGCCTGCCTTGCATACACACAGTCACACAAAAGTCCGGTAAACATTTGACTGCCAAAAACGCGGTGACGTAAACGACTACGACGAGCCGAGAAAATGAAGTTCTATGCTTCTGAGCATGCGTCGATTTGTTTCCGAACATGCGCGTTTTTTACCCATCGGAAAAGCATACAGACGAACGTTTTTCCTGCTAAGATTTTTTCCTGACGGGAAAAAAGAGATCCTGCTCTCTTTTTTTTTCGGCAGTTTTCCCGATGGAAAAACTGCGAGGGAGCATACACACGGTCAGAATTCCGGGCCAAAAGCTCTCATCGCAGTTTTTCCGATGGGAAAACCGGTCGTGTGTACAGGGCATAAGTCTATTACTAAGAAGTTTCACTTTTATTCACCTTTTTAATGTCTATATAGTATTTATTCATCATATACAATGGTATATAAACCATCACAGCACTTTTCATTTATATTTGCCATTTTATGTGAGGAAACCACATCCAGTGATTGCAGCAGCTGTTTGATCAACACAGATTTACACTCATTGTTTCCTCGCACTCTTTGGCAGCGCACAGTTTTTTTCTTTATGCAGCGTGTATTAATGTTAATGATATCAGAATAGTTTTTACATTTTGGAATGGGGCGCCTCAAGACTGTCCATAATTTTGGAGGGTGCCTTGAGATTGTCCATTATTTTAAAGGGTGTATTAACTTAAAAAAAGGTTGAGAAACACTGTTTTAGACCATCCAACCCAAGGATGCTGAGTGTGGGTTGTTCTATATGATATTCATAAAAGCTGTAATATATTGATCATGTTTCTTCATGTAATGCAGAGTTCTCCTTTACTTACCATGCTCAGGTGCAGGTTCCAATTCTTTAACTATTTTTCCCACAAGTACCTAAATCTCTGGACATGTCCTTTTTCTCACTATTTAGTGCTCAGAGAGATCGCACCTCATGAGACAAAAGTGACTGGGCATGTGATGGGCGTCCACTGTTAATCCCATCACCCAGGCAGCTGGGTTGGAGCACAATAGCACATAGCTTAGAGAGAGGACCCCATCTAAGTGTGTCCAGAGTGCGGAACCTGAAGTGGGGTGGTCCTGTGCCTTCAGCCATTCACCTGTGTGTCCAGATTGTCTGCCACTTGCCTGTGGATCTGGTCCTGGGATCCCTCCAGCAGATCACCTAGACTGCAAGAGTCAGTCTGCCCCACTGTGATAGAGACCCTGTCATAAGGGAAGTGCAAGTATCCATTTGTACTGTACTGCTCAGTTTATTGTATTAGTCATCCTATCCCTCTCTGTATTCTGTATCTATTGGGTTTCTCATAGACTGTACTATGCTGCCACCTAGTGACCGATTTGAGTATTGCACCTGGTGGCTCCTGTGTTGTAACAGCTGCAATAATTGTTTCACACTGCTATGTACATAGCTTATGTAGCGGGGTGTTAAATTTAGGGTGATGCCGCGTACACATGACCGCTTTTCTCGACGAGAAAAACTGCATTTTTTTTTTTCGCCGAGAAAAACGATCGTCTGTGGGCTTTATGTCGTTTTTCTCGTTGAGAAAAACGGCAGAAAAAACGACGAGAAAAATTAGAACATGTTCTAAATTTTCACGCCGTTTTTCAGGTCGTCGTTTTTTTCATCATGAAAAATGATTGTGTGTAGGCTTTAACGACGTTAAAAAAGCGAGCATGATCAGAAGCAAGTGAGGAGAAGGGAGCGCTCGTTCTGGTAAAACTACTGTTCGGAATGGAGATGGCACATTCGTCATGCATGAAATTATTACATCGTTTAATGCAGCGCATTCTTTTCTTCGTTCTAATGCTGCAATATTCCAATTCTCTTGCTGCTGATATTCTCCCAGAGTTAGGACAATCTTTGGTCTTTATGATTTATTGTTTTATCATGATTAATCTCTATTTTGGGGAGCCAGATCTCCCTAAATACCCAAAACTTTTTAAATTTATTTTTATAATTTTTTTTTTTTGCTTTAATTTGTGGTCTTAGATTTTAGACTGTTTTTACATATTATTTACTATTTTGGAGTGTGTCAAGTTACCACAACATTATTCTTTATTCTAATTTTGCCTCAATGAGGTTAGTGTCCCTTGTTAATTTCTCAATTTTTTATCCACTGTCCCTGCCTACTCACTTACAAACTGGCTATTTAGAAGAAAAACACATGTTAATTTTGTATCTTCAAAAAAAATTCCAATTTATTATGGCCGAATAACAAATTAAAAGGTAAGCCAAAACAAAACCATATGTAAACTACAAATCAAGAAGCCAGGAAGACAGCACTGGAGACCCTGCTGAAATTAGTGCACACCCAGATCACCACAGCAAACACCAAAGCATCTGAAGACCAAAACTAGCCCCATGTGAGGCACATATCCTGGGTTCATTTTCCTCTTTTTTGTTTGACCTTCCCTGCAGCCTTCCTTGGAGGCTGTGTCCGTGGAGGAGGGACTGGAGCAGGAGCAGGGTCTGGAACAGGAGCAGGGACTGGGACGGGAGCAGGGCCTGGGACAGGAGCATGGAGTGGGGCAGGAGCATGGAGTGGGGCAGGAGCATGGAGTGGGCCAGGAACTTGGGCAAAAAAATAGGAAAGGTCCACAACATCTGTGAACTCCTTTAGTTTGTTCAACAGGCCCATATTGACCACCTTCAATATAAGTGTTTCACACTTCAGCCTCTGGTCCAGTCCCATTTGTGGCAGTTTCTCCCCAATAAGGGCAGCAAATCCCTCTGCAGCGGTGGGGGGCTCTCGGAGTGCAGCAGTAGCCTCCCTAATTAGGGCCTGTGTCTCCTCCTCCATTTGAACCAGCCTCCTAGATCTTTTGGCAGGAATCCGCAGCAGAGGGATCTGGGGCCTGGTGTTGTGCTGGGTCCCACTGGGGCCTGCCTCTTCCTGGGTCCCACTGGGGCCTGCCTCTTCCTGGGTCCCACTGGGGCCTGCCTCTTCCTGGGTCCCACTGGGGCCTGCCTCTTCCTGGGTCCCACTGGGGCCTGCCTCCTCATCCTGTAAAAAAAAGGTACATCGAGTTAGTTTTGCCTTCATCTTTCACACACATTTGTCACCTCATGACATTTGGTAATTGAATGCTAATAAATATTAAAGTCAATCATTCTGACACCAGTATATATCTTTTTGGTGCCCTTAATTTGTGGCCACTGCTGTCTATTGATATGTCAGACACTTTTTTTAAACTGTTAACATTTTTCACACTTTTTTTGAAACGTTTACAACATTCAACTTTTATTACTCTAAATATTTTGTGAAATATTATACCTGGCTCCAAATATTTAAATCCGGCTCCTCCAGGACTTGAGGTTGTTCCTCCAAAGAGACCTCAACTTGGCTGGAGGCTTGGCTGCATGGAATGCTGGAGGGAAGGCTGGAGGGTTGGCTGGAGGGTTGGCTGGAGGGTTGGCTGGAGGGTTGGCTGCAAGGAAGGCTGGAGGTCGTTCTGGGTGGAAGGCTGGAAAGGGATTCCCTGGATTCCAGATGTTCATCAAGGAAACTCAGGTGCTGATAGTACCACAGATTTGGTATGTATCGGTCCTCTGCACCTGCTCCTGACCGCAGGGATTTTTGAACTTTATTCCTTTGAGCCCGGTATGTGCCCCTAATGGTCCCAATTTTGTTCTTCAGATCCTGTAGTGTTGCTGTGGGGATCTGAGTTTTCACAAATTCCAGCAAGGTCTCCAGTGCTCTCTTCCTGGCTTCTTTATTTTTATTATTTTTATTTTTAGTCTTTGGAAGATTTTTCCATCTTTGGAGGAATTCCAGCATAAAATCGGGGTCCTTAAATGCCTTCATTATCTGTGCAATTCAAAACCAAAAACCAAAAAAGGAATGTCAGTCAGGACTACTCCAAACCTTTCTAACCATATATAGGCCACTAACGTAGCAATTGATCAGTCATCATAGAGTTGAGTGGACACCTGGATGTTTGTGTTGAGCTCTTTTTAGCTAACTTTGTAAAAAGCTAGAGTTCGTGACCTGACTTTACCCGAACCCAAACCCCATTTAAGTAAATTAAGCCCTGTAAATAGGGTGAATAAAAGGACTCCCCAAAAATAAAGGAGTACCTCGAACTGTCCCTGCACCAAGTGTCATTTTTTATTAAATTTTAATTAACCCTAAATTCACTCCTGGGTATAATTAATTGTTGTCTCCTGTCAATTGCAATACATAGAAAAGTCATTGATACAAACATTGGGAAAGCATTGTGGTTCCCCCAAATATCCATATCAGGTCTGTCAAGGATTTTAAGGGGAACTCCCCCACAAATTCCATTAAAAAATGGCGTGGAGTCCCCCCCCCAAATCCATAACAGACCCTTATCCGAGCACGCAACCTGGCCGGCCACAGGGGAAGAGGGGGGGATGAGAGAGCGGCCCCCCCTCCCTCCTGAACCGTACCAGGCCACATGCCCTCAACATGGGGAGGATGTCTCCATGTTGATGGGGACAAGGGCCTCATCCCCACAACCCTTGCCCGGTGGTTGTGGGGGTCTGCGGGGGGCTTATCGGAATCTGGAAGACCCCTTTAACAAAGGGGCCCCCCAGATCCCGCCCCCCCTATGTGAAATGGTAATGGGGGACATTGTACCCCTACCATTTCACCTTAAAAAATGGCATTATCTGAAAAATGACACTACACGGTTTTTGACAATTCCTTTATTATTGGTTTTGTTTTTCAACCATCTTCTTCCTTCTTCTTTTCTGCATTGGAGTTTCTTCCTCCATCTTCCTCTTCATCTTCATCTTCCTTCTTGCTTCGGGCTTCTCGTCCGCATCTTGCTTCGGCTTCTTCTTTGTTCTCCCGCTGCTCCGTTTGAATTTGAGTTTCCCGTTGTGTGACGCAAAGTTAGGCAGTTCTCCTCTAGGTCCGCTGCGAGCCGGGGGACCCGCCCCCCTCTGACTGCACGGGGAAAGTACCTGTGAAATCTCTGTGCGTCAGAGGGGGGCGGGGTCGCCGGACCAAGAGGAGAACTGATGAACTGAGCGTCCCACAGCGGGAACCTCCAATTCAAACGGAGCGGCCGGAGAAAGAAGAACCCGGAGCAAGATGCGGACGAGAACACCGAAGGAAGAAGGAAGATGAAGAGGAAGAGGAAGATGGATGAAGAAACACGAAGCGAGAAAAGAAGAAGAAGGAAGAAAGACAAACTAAAAATTAAAGGAATTGTCAAAAACTGACTCTTGTCATTTTTTACATTTTGTACGCTTTCTTCGTGAAATGGTAGAGGTACAATGTACCCCTTACCAATTCACATAGGGGGGGGCGGGATCTAGGGGTCCCCTTTGTTAAAGGGGTCTTCCAGATTCCGATAAGCCCCCCGCCCGCAGACCCCCACAACCACCGGGCAAGGGTTGTGGGGATGAGGCCCTTGTCCCCATCAACATGGGGACATCCTCCCCATGTTGAGGGCATGTGGCCTGGTACGGTTCAGGAGGGAGGGGGGGCCGCTCTCGTCCCCCCCTCTTTCCCTGCGGCCGGCCAGGTTGCGTGCTCGGATAAAGGGTCTGTTGTGGATTTTGGGGGGGACTCCACGCCCTTTTTTTTCATGATTTGGGGGTGGAGTTCCCCTTAAAATCCTTGACAGACCTGAAGGGCCTGCAACTCGAATTTGGGGGAACCCCACATTTTTTTATTTCAGGTACAAATCAGTTTTCAAAGTCTTGCCATTTGCCGGGAGGCAAGAATTCATTTAGAGCCGCGATTGACTTTTCAAAGTTTATAGTCCCAATTCAAAAATGACACTTTGTGCACGGCCAGTACTAACAGCACAGGAAGCAAGTGCCAAGTTACATGCATATTGGCCAACCCCGGCCCCGAACATACAGTGAATGAATGTTTATAGATTTAATGCTCCTGGACACAGCCATATCAAGTAAGAAAAATGTTACGTACCCGCGATCTACACGTTCGTCTCCTCCGACCTTCTTCCACTCACTGAACTTCGCTTTCAACAATGTTTTTTGGAGTTATATACAGTGCGCATGCGTGACGCTCCGCACGCTTTCCCGCCCCTGACGTTCGTTACACTACTTTCCCCGCCCCTTCTCGCTACTCCTTAATGACGGAGATTGTAAACATGTCGGCGAATCACCAACATGATGTGGAAAGTGGGGAAGAAAGCAGGCCCCGACCCAGAAGGTATAAAGCCACTAACATGAGCTTTGAGGAGATGGTGGAGATGGTCACCATATTGCTCCGGGATGATTACGACGCCAAAAATGGGCCCTACAAAAAGCCAAATCAAGTGAAGTCCAAGATCATGGATAAAGTGGTCAAAGCGCTATGGCAGAAATTTGGTGTTCGCAGGTCGCGGGAACAGATCCGGAAACGATGGTCGGACATTAAGTTGCGTGAGCCGGATCAATATAAAAAGATAAAAAAAGTCATCAAAAAAAGTAAGTAGATTAACATTAAATGTGATTTTGCCTAATAACGTGGTGTTGCATGTGCTTTTTAAATAATGTATGTATTACAGTGAAAAATGTCATGTTTCATGTTTTTGGCCACACGAATCGATCGTATAAATGGTCGTTCAAACGTTCACTCAATCACAAGCTTTTGCCACGATTCATCATTGTTCGCACGACATTTTATCAATCACAAAATAATAGGCATGTTCGAATGTTTTTAGCAATGTATTCCACCAAAACATTGTTTGGGTGTTATTGAACGAGGATTTCAACGTTGGATTCTTGTGCCCAAGAACATGAAACAGGACATCATGAAATGTTTATGTGAGAAGTAATTATAAACATGTTTGTGTAGTTGTTGGTAATTCTATTTGGCTAATGTAACTAGATTCAGTGTACGTTTACAAGAGTATGCTCAGCAGCTGCTTACACATCTGGACTCATTAGCACAAGTGTGGGCCACAAGAACAACCTTTTGATGGTGTCACACACAGGTGATCCAGTGGATACCTGGTGTGTTTCCATGTGTGAAACATGACCTAAAGAGATTAATCTACCATCTTGGGAAATGGATACAATCATGTGTTCATCTTCTCCAAAATTATCAGTAATACAATTGTAACACACTTCCCAAGAATGATTAATATTCCTCTTTCACGCCTAAATATATTTAGTTACACAAGTCGACCTTTTGGTTATATCTCCTAGGGCTTCAAAGAGCTAAGAGACACGAGGCTGCAAACCCCGCACCACCAACTCAAGACCCACAACTGCAGGATGTGGCAGAAGAGGGAAATGGCAACTCACCAGGTCAGTGTCATACACCACAGCCTCACGTAATAGATGTTTGCCTGTATATTTAGTAAGACATTTTCTTTTCACAACTTAAAGGGACTTTAATGCCTGCGGCAACAGCAACCTTCACCAGAGCCACTGCCCATATGTTGCTTAAAGAAGTGAGGGTCTGCTCTCGGGAGGTTGAAACCATCAAACACAACCTGGTCCAGATGTACCAAACAAACAAAATGATGGAGAAAAAATTAATAAAAATTGAGCATATTCTTGGGAGTGTTTAAAACTTGTATATATTTTAAAAAAATATATTTTTTTGGGGGGGGGGAAATGTTTTATTTCTATAAAGGGATATTGTTCGTGTTGTACAGTTTTGTACTGAGTTGTAAAAAGCAAATATTTTTGAAATTCCTCCAAAAATTGGGGTTATATTTTGATACAAACCTTACCAATTTTATACTCATACAATTTTTTAAACAGTAAACAATGTGTGGCTTCTTATATCAATGTTGACCCCCCCCCCCCCCCAACAAAAATGTGTGTGTTTAGACTCTATAAATGCTTGTAATTTACTTGTTAGGAAAAAACATGGGACTACAACTGCACTAGTATAACCAAGGACAGTGATGGTGAACCTTGGCAACCCAGATGGTTTGGAACTACATTTCTAATGTTGCTCAGGCACTCTGCAGTGTAGTTGAGCATCATGGAAAATGGAGTTGAAAAACATCTGGAGTGGCAAGGTTCACCATCACTGACCTAGAAGAAAGAACAAATACAACAAAAGAAAAGCAAACAAGATGTTTTCAAGATATTATTTTTTATTATGAGCAACATTGATTTAAAACTGATCAGGCATTGCAATGGCCCCCCTACCCATAAAATATTCGACATAGCGTTGCCGCACATCACGGCCGCTTTGGGGGGCCAAGCCTGTAGGGCCAGCTAACTGGGCTGGCAATGGTCCATCCAAACCCTGTGTGCCCTGAAGGTCAAGTGTAGCAAGATAATTTGTGGAGTGTTTGATTAAAAAATTGTGCAGTATGCAACAACACATGACCAAATGGTTCCATTTATACTCCGCCATGTTTATTGCAGTCAGAAAAAGCCGGAAGCGACTGGCCATGATGCCAAAGGCATTTTCCACCACCCTTCGCCCTCTGGCCAGACGATAATTAAACACCCTCCTCTCAGGGGTGAGGGACCTTTGGGGAAAAGGCCTCATCAAATGTGGTCCAAGCGCAAAAGCCTCATCTGCCAGGAACACAAAAGGGAGGCCATGTTCATTATCTTCAGCAGGTGGCAATGCCAGGTCGTCTGAAAGAAGCCGGTCTGCAAACTCGGTCTGGGCGAAAACACCACCGTCAGACATCCGCCCATTTTTCCCAACATCAACAAATAGGAATTCATAGTTCGCAGACACCACCGCCATGAGCACAATACTGTGGAAGCCTTTGTAATTCCAAAAAAAAAGACCCAGAATGGGCTGGTGGCACGATGCGGACGTGCTTGCCATCAATGGCTCCTCCACAGTTGGGAAAGTTCCACCGCTGAGAAAAATCAGATGCCACATTCTGCCATTCCTGTGGCGTCGATGGTAACTGTGGAGTCAAAGGAAAAAAAAAACAAATATATACTTTACTACCTATACATTGCAAGCATGTTAGCACAAAACACTCTGGGCAAAACATCAGGATAGCATTAATTTGGAAGGAGGATTTTAGAGCGGAGCTACGCAGCCCAAATAATATAAAATAACACAGCAGCTCCAGCTACAGCAGCTGCAGAGGTTTGCTAATTGTACACTTACCTGTCCTGGAGTCCAGCAACGTCCGCAGCAGAGGACGAACAATTGCTCGTCACTCTGCTGCCCCCTCTGCCATCCTTGGTGAGGGAACCAGGAAGAGAAGCCTTGCGGCTTCACTGCCCGGTTCCCAAACGCACATGCACAAGAAGCGCTGCGCAGTTCAGACTGGTCCTCCTGTGTTCTGTGAGACAAGTGTTTCCAAGAACACTACGGGTCTTCTGCGGGAAGTGACTTGGCTCAGGCAGATTTGCCGCAGAGATGACTCCCGGATGTGGGTGAATATACCTGTCTTAAACAGGTATCTTCACCCCCCTCCCCCCTGAAAGGTGTCAATTTTGACACCGGGGGAGGGTTACAATGAGCAGACCCACAAAATTTAGGATGGAGGTGCGCTTGAATAAGATAGAAAAATAAGCAACAAAAACATCACCCACTCTGATGGACCTGAGAAATTCGGAGAGGGTGGAGGGTTTGAGATTAGTTGGGGACATCATATTTAAAATCTATAGTACGATGTAATTTATTTGGGTAGATTAGACAAACTTACAAAATTAGGGGGGGGAATCAGGCAATCTAAGCACTACAATGGAGCGTACAAAACAAAAATGAGGATTGACTAGGCTAGGTGTGTTTGGGCCCAGGATCTAATGCTGGAGATTGCTTGACCAAAAAATATGCATGTAGCCCAAAAACATAGAACATTCAAAGCTTACAACATGCAGGGGGACAAAGGGGACATTCACAGCATATTCAAATCATGGTAATTAGAGACAGTTCAAAATATACTATACATTATCAAGCATAAAAAAACATAGATTGTGATGTTTATAAAGGAGAAAACTTACCTTAAGATAGTCCTCCTGAAGGACCTGGATAATGGCAGAGCAGGTCTCTGGGATAATGACGCCCAGAGCCTGGGGGGAGATGCCTGTCGAGAACTTGAGGTCCTGCAAGCTTCTCCCAGTCGCAAGGTATCGCAACGTGGCGATGAGCCTCTGCTCAGCAGTAATGGCTTCCCGCATAACGGTGTCCTGCCTGGTGATATAGGGGGACACCAAAGCCAAGAGCTGCTGAAAAACGGGGTCAGTCATCCTAAGAAAATTCCTGAAATCATCAGGGTTATTCTCCCGGATCTCCCGCAGCAGAGGCATATGACATAATTGGTCCCTCTGGAGCAACCAATTCTTGGTCCATGAACTCCTCCTCACCCTCCTCATGGACCGGATCTGGGACATAGCAACAAGCCCAGCAGCAAGCACAGCACGATCTCGGCGACAAGAACGTACGCGCAACATGGCTTAGAAACGGTCGTCTAATCAGAACGAACTAAAAGAACGCACTGAAGAACAGCAAGGCCTATGAAGAACGAGCTGAAAAACAGTAACGCGCGGACAAGAACGCACTGCAAAAACAGATACGAACTCACTACACGCACTGAAAGCCAGATACGAACCCACAAGCACAAACTGAACTCCCGAAAACGATCTTTAAAGCACGAAGACTGAAAAGCGCGAATCGTCTCTTCCCAAACTTTTACTAACACGCGGAAACACGAAATCAGCAAAAGCAGCCAAAAGGGTGGCGCGAACAGAATGAAACTTCCCCTTTATAGTGCCGTCGTACGTGTTGGACATCACCGCGCTTTGCTAGATCAGTTTTTTTCACGATCGTGTGTAGGCAAGGCATGCTTGAGAGGAAACAAGAAAAATAACGTCGAGAAAATCAACGTTTTTTTTCTTGACATGAAAAGCGGTCGTGTGTACGCGGCATGAGTGTTTGAATGGTAGTTATGCCCAAACACCCTAATTTTTTAGAGTTGTTGCAACCATTTTGTCCGCAGGGAGAGTATTGGTGTACAGTTCCCTGTGGCCTACAGGCGGCGCTGCCATAGTAGGTTAGGGTTGAACCACTAATACAGTGCTGTGCCTTGTGTGTCCCCTCTCGGCAACCGTACGGTAGGGCGGGGTTAACCTGCTGTGCATGCTGGGAGAGGATATAAAAGGGGCAGACGCTGCCTGTTCGGGTTCTAATTCCAGTCCGCCCTGGGCACCTTAAGCCCAGGGGCGGGGGTTCTGTTCTGGCCTGCCCTGGGCACCTTCAGCCCGGGGGCAGGGTGTTCTGTCTACGGGGGTCCTACCCCCAGGGTCTTGTTCCTGTTCCATCCTGGGCACCTTTAGTCCCAGGGTGAGGTACTACTCTGCTGTTCCTGTCCGCCCTGGATGCATGGATTCGGGGAACTGCAGCAAAAGGCCTGGGCCCAGCACCTTCGGCTGGAGCCCATCGGGGATCGAGGAATCTTAGGGTGCCACCTTGCGAGGAGTCCCGCATCTGAGTAGAGGAGGCCGGGGGAGGAACTCTTCCGAAGAACCAGTGCAGTGTCATGGTGACGGTAGGGTCCCGGTAACTCTCCGGAGGGATGTCTTCTCCCTAGGCCAAGGCCAAGTTCACCAGGTCTGTGATAGAGGCCTTGAGCAAAGTGTGAGTGTCATTTGGCTGCTAGTCTTATCCTAAGTAGACTATCCATTTGAGGCTGAGTCTGTTCGAGAAGCTGAACAGTGAAGTACCTGAGATTGTGCCTGGACCTCTCCCTACATCTTGTGCTGTCCTTTTCCTTGCTCCAACCTTTTTTTGCTATCAAGAGACTGTGTTATTTTCTGAGAGAAGAAAATAAACTCTCTGTTGGAGTTACAGCAAGTGTAGACATTTTAGTTACTGGGGGAACAAGTACTTAAATCTGTTGTCCACAGAGGTGAGAAACAATTTTCTGGCTCGGCTGAGAAATGACCCACCAACAACAACGCTCAACCTCTTAATACAGGAGGGTACGGGCTTGTGGCATGGTGTGCCCCTTCTTCCTGCGAGGAGCCGAAGAACAAGGCAGGTAAAAGGGGGTCTGTGTGCTACACTTATGCAAAGCACTTTGTAACAGAATGCTTTTATGTTCGATCATGCATGCTGTTACAGTGTGAAAAAAGAAAGTCATACTTAGTGTTCATACATAAAGCTACATAATTTTATACAACTCTTACTGTACCTTATAATTTATCACCCTACAAAACTCTCAGCCAGATTATAAAGTAAAATGACAGAACAGAAGAATACCTGAAAACCCATTTGGATGTGTTTTGGACTGACAGACACAGACTATGGAGCCTTTTCTATATGTAGCGCTACCCCCAGTTAAGAGAGCCGCTGGTATTGATTTGGGCCCTGTAGTGCACCGCTGTCAACCCCTGGCAATCAGCTCTAACCTCCCGTGGCACAGCTACTAAGGGGAGATAGGACCGCGTGACCGCAACCCTTGGTGACGCAGTCCTATGGCAAACACACACAGTGATACACTTTAAAACTTCTATTAAAGTAATTGAAACTGACACCAATGTACTTGACCCAGATATTTTACTGAGGCTAATGGGCAAGTAATAAACAAAAGGATAACAAGTTGCAGGTCCCTGCAATAAACAGTATTTAAATGAACAGAATAAACATGTATTACTATGCAAATCTAATGCCGCGTACACACGATCATTTTTAATGTAATTTTTTAAACCAACGTTTTTCTCCTCGTTTTTTTCCATGTTTCCTCTCAAGCCTGCCTTGCGTACACACGATCATTTAAAAAAACGATCAAGCAAAGCGCAGTGACGTTCAACACGTACGACGGCACTATAAAGGGGAAGTTCCGTTCTAATGACGCCACCCTTTGGGACGCTTTTGCTAATTCTGTGTTACCGCGTGTTAGTAAAAGTTTGGTGAGAGACGATTCGCGCTTTTCAGTCTTCGTGCTTTGAAGATCGTTTTCGGGAGTTCAGTTTGTGCTTGTGGGTTCGTATCTGTTTAGCACTGCTTGTAGTCAGTTCGTATCTGTTTATTCAGTGTGGTCTGCTCTGCTCGTTCGTGTTTTTCAGCTTGTTCTTCATAGGCCTTGCTGTTCTTCCGTGCGTTCTTCTAGTACGTTCTGTTCAGCCGACCGTTATCTAGCCATGTTGCGGCTACGTACTCGTCGTAGAGTTCGTGCTGTAGTTGGTGCAGGGGTTCATGCTGTATCCCGACTCCATGCCATGAGCAGGGTCAGGAGGAGTTCATGGACCAAGAATTGGTTGCTCCAGCGGCACCAATTCTGTCACATGCCTTTGTTGCGGGAGATCAGGGAGAATAATCCTGATGATTTCAGGAATTTTCTCAGGATGTCTGACCCCGTATTTCAGCATCTGTTGGCTTTGGTGTCCCCCTATATTACCAGGCAGGACACCGTTATGCGGGAAGCCATCAGTGCTGAGCAGAGGCTCATCGCCACGTTGCGATACCTGGCGACTGGGAGAAGCCTGCAGGACCTTAAGTTCTCCACAGGCATATCCCCCCAGGCTCTGGGGATCATTATACCAGAGACTTGTTCTGCCATCCTTCAAGTTTTGCAGGAGGACTATATTAAGGTAAGTGTTCTTCTAAAATAACTTCACATTGTATGTTTTTTTGTTTTGGATACTTTTTATTTTGCTTTATTAGCAGTCCCTAATTCACATGATTCTTAGCTGCAGGGAATGTCCCCTTTCTCCCCATGTTTTAATATTAACATTTTTGGGTTTGAGGCCTACCTGTAAATTTGGCTTACCTAACCTCTCCAGCATGCTATCCTGGGGCCATACCTACCTTGCCTAGTCATTTCCATGTATTTTATTCTATGTTCCATCGTAGTGCTTTTCCCAAAACGCACCCTAAAGATTGCCTAGGAATGTTTCATTTTTTTTAACTTCATACAGAGTGCTACAGCCTTCATTTGTGATATTCCCAACTCATCTTCAACCCCCCCCCCCCCAAAATTTTTATTTTATTTTTTAGGTTTGTTGTTGCTTACTAATCTTTTTTTTTATTACAGTTTCTACCAATGTTGGCCATGAATGTTGGTATGAAATCAGCTTTCAATGTTTCTGGCTCAAAGTATTAATTTTTTATTTCTTTAATACCACAGTTCCCTTCTTTGCCACATGAATGGCAGAATGTGGCTTCCGAGTTTGCCCAGCGATGGAACTTTCCGAACTGTGGAGGAGCCATCGACGGCAAACATGTTCGGGTCGTCCCACCACCCCATTCGGGATCCTTTTAATATAACTATAAGGGGTTCCACAGCGTCGTGATGATGGCAGTGGTGTCGGCCACCTACGAGTTCCTCTATGTGGACGTTGGCAAGAATGGCAGGATGTCTGATGGAGGAGTATTTGGCCAGACGGAGTTTGGGGAACAGCTCCTTTTGGATCTGCTGGCCTTGCCACCAACGGAGCAGAATGTGGAGGGACTACCTTTTGTCTTTGTGGCGGATGAGGCGTTTGGCCTGGGACCCCATTTGATGAGGCCATTCCCGCAATGCACCCTCACCCCTGAGAGGAGGGTGTTCAATTATCGGCTGGCCAGAGCCAGAAGGGTGGTGGAAAATGCCTTTGGCATCATGGCCAGCCGATTTCGCCTCTTCCTGACCTCCATCCACCTTGCCCCATACAAATGGAACCATGTGGTAATGACTTGCTGTGTGCTTCATAATTTCCTACGGGTGCATTCCAACAGTTATATAGCTTTGAGTGGGCCTGAGGCCTCTTTACTCAATACAGAAACTTTAGTGGCCCTGGAACCTGGCCGTCCTGGCTTGGCCCCCCCAACCGGACGTGAGGTCCGTAACCAATATGTTGAATATTTTATGGGTAGGGGGGCCATTGAAATGCCAGAAAATCTTTAAAAATTTTATTTAAAAAAAATAAATTATTTTATGGAGTAAAGATTGGTTTGGTGTTTTAATTGTATAATGTTTTATGTTTCATGTAGGTTTACCTAGTGCACTTGTATTGCCATGTGTATTTAACATTCTTAATTAGCCTTCATTGTCAGTGTAAACACAAAACATTGATTAGTTCACTCAGCACCACATTTACATAATGAAGCCACCATTATTTTGAATGTAAAAATACCTTTATTTCTTTTTTAGGTGGGAAACTTCCTTTGAAATGTGGATGTTCCCTTAATTTTTGGGGTATTAAAACGCATGACCAGCCATGCATAAACAAACTATATTCATAAAAATTGTGAAAAAGCTAAACATGTGCTAGTCATTAAAGGGTAAAACAACAAAAAACCTTATAAAACTCAGCAATTTAAACGTTCTTTGGTGTAAAAACATTAGACACGCCCAAGCACAGCCATGATATTTTGGAGCCTTTCCTCCACCCGCTTGGTATTTGCCCTGATCTCTAGCAAGTCTCCCTTAATTTTTTCGAGGTCACGACAGCAGACCATGAGGTATTGGATCAGGATCTGGGCACTGTGATGTGTCAACTTATTGGGGTCTTCGGCCAGAACTGCACCTAAATGTAAAAAGAAATATGTAGGATAGAATATGTACAGTAGGCCTACATCTATTTAACATGCATGTGTCTGGTTTCTCTCTGACCTGTGGTGGTGCCACTTTCCACTTCCACAACATCACGTTCCTCTCCATCCTGGGGTTCTGGGGGTATTGTTGTAGGTGTTGCAATTATCGGCTCATCTGAGGTAGCTTTTCGAATCCCTAGGGAGATTGAAATAAAAGGAATAGTTTCATTAGTAGCGACTCAATTTTTCAATTAAACTAAACATGATAAAATACTTTGTAATCATTCTTTTGAAGCCTGCTCCATTTTAAAATGTACCCCCTGTGGCAACCGGGACAAATGATTGGATACATAGCCAAAACCATAGCATATACTTTTAAAACACAAATTTGACACATTGTAACACCCCAAAGTATCTACACAGGATCACCTGTGTGTGACACCCTCAAGCTTTTTGGCTTTAGGCCCACACTTGTACTACTGCGTTCAGATGTTTCATCAGCTGCTGAGCATTCACTCCCTTAACATTACCATGCATATCCTTTTTTCAAACAAACAAATGTCCTTTGGATTAGCACCGAAAAAATAAGTGATGCCAAAATGTACTCCCCCAAATAAAATAAAATACATGGGTGTTCACACTGGATGATCCTAAAACGTCGTTTGAGGAACTGTACGGAGAAAGAGGTTTAATACGTCCGTTTACTGTGCGGAGGAACCTGAAAGATTGTATCTTTCACAGTACTATATGAAAGTAAAAAATACACGACAGAATACAAGTAAATAATATGTACCATGGAAAATATTCAAAAATAACTTACTTTTTCCTAAAACTTTCTTGATTCTTTTGTATTGGTCGGGCTCCCGCAACTTCAGATCAGACCATCGTTTTTTGAGCTGTTCCTTCGTTCTGCACACCCCGAATTTTTTGTGAAGACTTTTGACCACTTTGCCCATAATTTTTGACTTGACCAGATTAGGCCTTTTATACGGCCCATGCTTGGCATCATAATCCTCCTTCTTTAAAATGGCGACCATCTCTACCATTTCCTCGAATGACATGTTGGATGCCTTTATATCTCCTGGATCTGGATTTGGGCTCCTCTGGAATTTCCTCCTCTGTAGAGGTAATCTCAGCCACCTGTGTCTCCGCCATGTTTTGTTAAGCACTACGAGCGAGAAGGGGCGGGGAAAGTACAGTATCGAACGTCAGGGGCGGGGAAAGCGTGCGGAGTTTCACGCATGCACAGTGTATATCAAGTGAAGATCCATGTCTCGAAAATACGTTCATTTGGCGGGAGAGGGAGTTAGCAACGAACGTCTTGACGAAGGTACCTAACAATTTAAGCATTTCAGGTTCATCAGACGAGGAGATTTGTGCGCAAAAAATATGTAGAAAATGCACATTTGAGGAATGTTGCCTGAAATATATATTTTTTTTTTCTCGCTTTTACAGATATCATGAATACTTTTAAAAACCCGGAATTCATGGCGGAGTTCATAGACAAATGGCAAGAGCTACCTATACTATGGCAAACCAAAAGTGGCGCAAATACAAATAAAGACGCCAGGAAAGCAGCACTGGAGAGCCTGCTTGCATTTGTGCAAACCAAGATACCCACAACAACTCTCCAAGATGTGAAAACCAAAATAGCGACCATCAGAGGGACATACAGGACCCAGAGGACTATGGTCCTGAGGTCCCAGAGGTCAGGTGCTCCAGCAGATAAGGTTTATAAACCCAGTCTGTGGTACTACAGTAAGCTTTCTTTTCTGGATGACCAGCTGGAAGTGCGGGAATCTCTCTCCACCCTTCCCCCCAGAGGTCAATCCAGCCTTCCTTGTAGCCAATCCTCCAGCCTTCCCTGCAGCCAGTCCTCCAGCCTTCCTGTCAACCCTGCTCTGGCTTCCTCTGAGGATCAAGATCAGGTCCTTGAGGAGGCAGATTTGGATATATGGAGCCAGGTAAAGTATTGATATCTATATTTATATCTTACAAAATTGTAGAATTTAAATAGATGTTAGTATTGTTAGGTATGTAAACTTCTACCAATAAAGTTTTTTAAGAGCAAGATACAGTAGTGGCCTAATTTTATGTGGACAAGGCAACAAAACCAGGATGCGGAATCAATGAAAATGACATAACTTTTGGCATTGATTTCAACAATGTCTAGAGGTGAACAATGTCTGTGAATGATGGTGGGCCAAAATAAATAATGTCCCTTTCTTTTTTTACAGCCAGAGCAGAGCCAGGAAGAGGGTGATGTTGGGGATCAGAAGGAGGCAGGGCCCAGTGGCACCCAGGAGGAGGCCGGGCCCAGCACAAGAGCCCAGATGCCTCCCCTGGTAGTTAAACCACGAGGGCCAAGGAGAGGTAGGCAGGTGGAGGAGGAAACCAGGGCCTTCATCAGAGAGGCAACAGCGGCCCTCAGAGAGGCACCCTCTGTTGATGAGGGATTTGCCGCAGTCCTCACCCACAAACTAGGGCAAATGGACTTGCGGCAAAAGATATATAGTGAGACCCTGCTTTTAAAAGTCATCAATAAGGGCGTGCTGGGTGAACTCACCATGTACACCGATATAACGGAGGTTGTCCCTACTCCTCCTCCTCCTACTACTCCTCCTGCCACAACCTCTCCTCCTGATCCCCAGCCTCCAAGGAAGAAACCAACCAAGGCTGCAGAGAAGGCTGGAGAGAAGGCTACAAGGAAGAGGAGAAAATAATGCCTGCTGTAGTACCACAGACTGGGGACATATAGGACTTATCTGCTGTGGCTCCTGACCTCTGGGAGCTCAAGACAAGATTGGGCTCCTTTTTTTGGGGGATCTAATCTCTATTTTGGTTTTCACATCTTGGATGGTTGTTGTGGGGTCAAAGGGATGCACAAATGCAAGCAGGCTCTCCAGTGCTGCCTTCCCCTTTAATTTGTTAATGTTCCGAAATAAAGGTGTTTTTTTTTTTTGCCTTAAAAAACTTGACTATGTGATTTGTATTTCAAAAGAGAGCTTGCTAGGGAGCAGGCAGGGACATCTCAAATAATATTATTGTTATTATCAAGGGACACAAACCTCCCTGAGGCCAAATGAGACACATTTTGAAGGTTGGTGTGGTAACTTTACACAAGAATAATTTAAGCCAAAAAATAAAAAACAAGGCCCCAAAAATTAAAAAGACAATAGTAAAATAGAATAATAAAAAAAAAAGGATATTTACATTATTTTATTATTATTAGTATTATTTAGGAGGGAGGTGCGGCTTAGAAATAATATTTTACAATCATTAGAGCAATTTGGAATTACTTTAGAAACAAGTTTGGCATAACTCTCAATGTCATTATCAAAAGAAGGTAATTTTTAAGCATTATCAAAAGAAGAACGGAATGCGCAGCATTAAAACAATGCTATTAATTCCACCGTGACGAATGTGCCATCTCCATTTCCAACATTAGCTTTACCAAAACGAGCGCTCCCGTCTCATAGTTGCTTCTGAGCATGTGCGTTTTTTTTCACGTCGTGAAAGCATACACACTATCGTTTTTCACGTCGGTAAAAAAAAAACGACATGAAAAACGACGTGAAAAAAGAGAGCATGTCCGAAATTTTGAATGGCCGTTTTTCACGTCGTTAAAAATGCTCTGGAGCATACACACGATCATTTTTCAGGGCCATTTTTAAAAATGGCAGTTTTAACGGCATGAAAAACGATCGTGTGTATGGGGCATAACGCTGCCTTTTTACAGCTACTTCCCCTCGTGGGCAGACTAACGCTCAGCAATGTCTACCTACGCAGTCAGGCCTGACTGAACTAAATGGAAGTTCTGTAAACAATCTTCGCTAGCAATCTTTCAGGGGTGCACTTGATGAACAACTTTGTAATCCAAACGGGTAGTAAAAATACAGTATTTGTCTATGAGCAAGTGCTCTCTCACCACCCGGACCAGTCCCAGTCCGTTTTCCTCCGCCGATTCGTCTAGGCACATGGATCCATCCACATCCGGGTCTTCGGTCCTCCTGGTACAGTGCAGCAAGGATGAGAAGATGTCTCTCAGGTTCCGCTAGGCTGGCAGAGGGCTCTTTGGAAGAAAATACCCAGGCTTCTCGCACACAGTTCTTGCTTGATAGGAAGGAAGTGTCCAAAGATACAGAAAAAACTCCGCCTCCCCTTTATAAAGTCCGCCCCAGCAGTCTTTGCTCCGGGGCAATGCACCCTGGGTGCTGAAAGATGTCTTGGGAAATGTAGTCTCTGGATATTAAAGGGGAATACCCCGCTACATATATAAGATACATTGTTCATTGTAAGTAGAAGAAATAGAGGAAGGAGGTTTTTGTACGGCTCTGTATCACTGTGTGAGAGGGAGATTATAATACTGCTGACAGTAATAAACTGCCTCATCTTCATCCTTTATGTTGCTGATTGTAAGAGTATAATCTGTTCCAGATCCAGATCCACTGAACCTGGCTGGGACTCCAGGCTGAAGGTTGCTTGTACCATAGATAATCAGTGTTGGACGTTGTCCTGATTTCTGCTGGTACCAGTGTAAGGAGCTGGTGCCAACACTAGAACTGCATTTACATGAGACGGTGACTGTCTGTCCTGGAGTTGCAGTGATCTCATTCGGAGTCTGTGTCAGTATAATCTGTGCCCAGGATCCTGAGAAAATAAGAACATGATTTTATATTTTATTCAGTTTTTTCCTGCAATGTCCTTCTTCCCCCCTTATCATTATATACATTACTATGAGAATTTCTCACCCTGAATATAAAGCAGTATGAGAGGCAGCAGAACCCCCTGAGAAGCCATCTTGATGTCTCTGCACTGACACACACAGACTACTGAGATGTCACCTGTACAATGTCTCCTATATAACAGCTGCAATCATTAGGGGGAAACCCCCCGACATCACATATGGGGGACAGGAAACATGCAAATTATACAATGCAAATCATCTATATTTCATCTTACATCTCATGTGCCTACAGTGATGATCACCATTGTACAATGGATCAATGTCAGCGACAATATTCAATTAATATTCTGTGATGTAAAAAGGCAGAAAACCCTGAACTATACCTGGGTGGAGCTGCCAATGAATACAATGTATAGATAATACTTATATTTGAGATTCTATTCTCCGGCTCGGGGATTTAGAAATGTTTGTTTCTCCTTCATTAACTTTCCAATGAGAGGATCGGGAATCACATTTTGCAGCATTTCTAAATTCCTGATTGTTCTATTCCCTGCACTCCATATCATCCCTACACCTCTGGATTTTATTACAAGAAATTTCTATTTGTATTTATTTATTTTCAGGACTAAATAAAATATATTCCTTTTTTTTATTCTGTTTTAGTATAAATCTGAATATCCAATACTAATAAATATAAAAACAGCTGTGACACTGGAAGGTGTCTGATCTTTACTGTCAGAACTGGTTGGGATTTCTCCATGATGGAAGGTTCGGGAAGCTGCAGGTATGTTCAGGTTCCTCTAGGTCCATCTACTTTATACCTGCAGGTCTTTTATATTTTATTTTAATGTCGGAGTCTCTACAAAGGTATTTTTACATGGAACTAGTGGAAGTACCTTACTTTTACTGGTATGAACCTCCTGTAACCCCCCGCACAGTAAGCGCTCATTTACACCTGCAATGCTATTTGAAGAGTGATTCGTAGTCTATCACTTTTCACAGAGTGGTGCAGAAGTGGCTGACAGTGTCACTTCCTGAATACCTGACTTCTCCTTAAGGCCTGTTTTTTTTCTTTACAGCTTTTTAATAGGAATACTATGCCGCAACCGTGACCCTAGCATCATGGTCCTATCCACTTAAGGCGGAGCTCCACGCGCAAATTATTTTTTTTTAAGTCAGGAGCTACTAACACTGTAGCTTCTGACTTTTAATAAGGACACTTACCTGTCCTACTCGCCCGCGCTGATAGCCCCCCCCCCCCTGATGCCGATCCCTCGATCGGTGCAGGTCCCGCGCCGCCATCCACACTAAGGGAAACAGGCAGTTAAGACTTACGGCTTCACTGCCCGTTTCCTACTGCGTATGCGCGAGTCCCGCGCCGACTTGTGAATGGGCGGCTGCTCTCTGGGATTACACACAGTTCCCAGAAAGCAGTGCGCCCCATTCACTAGAAGAGGATGGGGAAGAAGACGGGCCGCGGTTAAGGAAGAGGCAGATTACGGATTTCCGCATAGCAACGAGTATTTCGGGTGCGTATAATTTTTTTTTTTTTCTATTAATTTTATTCTATTTTTTTTTAGAATTTTTAGTGCAAAATGTTTTTTCTGGGTGGAACTCCACTTTAAATACAGGTGATACTCTAAACATTTGAATATCCTATGCTCTTGATGCACTGACTCCAGCCTCAGTTCGCTCCTTGTGAAAGTCCCCAACACTTTTGAATGGCCTTTTCCTGACAGTCCTCTCCAGGCTGCGGTCATCCCTGCTGCTTGTGCACCTTTTTCTTCCACACTTTTCCCTTCCACATAACTTTCTATTAATGTGCTTTGATTTGATACAGCACTTTGGGTACATCCAACTTGCAATTACCTTTTGAGGCTTTCCCTCCTTATGGAGGGTGTCAATGATGGTTTTCTGCACAACTGTCAGGTCAGCAGTCTTTCCCATGATTGTGATTCCTACTGAACCAGACTGAGAGACCATTTAAAGGCTCAGGAACCCTTTGCAGGTCTTATGGCTTAATTAACTGATTAGAGTGGGACACTTTGAGAGTAGAATATTGCACCTTTTCACAATATTCTAATTTTCTGAGATTGTGGATTTGGGGTTTTCATGAGCTGTAAGCCATAATCATCACAATTATGACAAATCACGGCTTGAACTATCTTGCTTTGCATGTAATGAGTCTATCTCATATATTAGTTTCACCTTTTAAGTTGCATTAGTGAAATAAATGAACTTTTGCACAATATTCTCATTTTTTGAGTATCACCTGTATGTTGTGTTTGACAGTGGTAGTGTCCACCAAGTTTGACAGGGGGGATAAATATTATATTTATTATATTATTATATTTATTATTATACAGGATTTTTATAGTGCCAAGAGTTTGCACGGCGCTTTACAACATGAGGGCAGATATTAAAATACAATTCAATACAGGAGGAATCAGAGGGCCCTTCTCATTAGAGCTTATAATTGCCATGAAGCAGCTTAAAAATGACAGTTGGGGGCAGTAAAAATGCAGCCTATTTTTTTACTGCCTCCAACAACAAATGTAACCTAAGCCTAAAATCCAGACTGTGATAGAAAGGACCAGCCCTTGGAGCCAAACAGTTGTGCTGCATTCAAATGTGCTAACAGGAAACATGCTGACAGGAGAAAAGAGCAGAGTGAGCAGAGGTTGTTGATCTCATGAATTTCCTATTGCTCCTTCACTATCTAAATACGGGCTGGGAGAAGGATGGTGACCAGGTTGTAGTCTCTAAATGCAGTAGAGAAAAGTGAAGTCACTATCCTGGCTCTGCTGTCTGTCTGTTAGCGGTACCCCCGTAGGGGCTGCTGAGTGTTGTAGTTCACCTGTTACCCTGCCCAGCCAGGCACATGATTTCCAGTCACTCGTAGACAGAAAACAGTCCATGCACTTGTTTTGTATTTTTTTTGAGGGGAATTAAACTTGGATGGGGTAAAGGAATATGGGACGCCCACTTGATTGCAGAACATTTACATGGGACCAACTTTATACACTCTCTGCATATACGCTCCAGTCTTCACTCCAGCACAACACTTGCTTGCAGACTATTTCTCCTCAACATCTCCAGCACATCACTTACACCTCCCAGACCAGCTAGCACTGATTTGTAGGCCTGCCATTGACTCCACCAAGCCGAAGATCAATACACTTTGCAGGCAGGGATAGCAGGCCCCTATAGTATAGCAAAAATATGGTAGTCCTTGGTGCTTGTTGTCCGCTACTGAGCCCAGTACCACATCTTCAGGCCCTGTCAGCCCTCCTGGCTGCAGCTGCCTCTTTCCCCTCTGCCCATAACACCACAGTCCACTCCTCTGGTTCCGCACCCATCCCAGACTGCAAATTTTCACCAGCCCTCCTGGCTGCAACCAGTTGTTCCTCCCTGATAAGCTTATATTGGATTGTCACATATTACTATTGTTTGTGTTATTATTACAATGCTGCTGTTATAAAATATAAGTGTATGTTGTCACCAGAGATCTTATTATCCTTGTTTTTATTGTTTGGGTGTGATGGGCATGTGATCTGTTGCCAGGTGCAGAGTCATCTACTGATAATACCATTCAGCCAGGCTGGAGCACAATAGCGCTCACCTTCCTGAGAAGACAATTGGATGGAGACAATTGGAGAAGTGCCAATTGGATGACGGTTTTCCCGCATCCAATTCACATGACAGGGGAGTGTGCCCAGCTCTCAATGGAGCTGGTTCACACATCTCCGGGGTGGCTGTGGAATGGATTGCACAAGGGTCCTGTGCGTCTTTGGCTCCATTTCAGGTCCAATTTAAGAAAAAATTGGGATCTGATTCATCCCTGAAACAGAGAACAGAACCTGACCCCTGCTGTGAGCCACGTTGGCACTAAGTGTGAACCCAGCCTTTGTCTGTGTCCAGCGCAAACAGTGCACAGCCACCCCCCCCCGGTTGGTTTACCCGCACAACCCCCCCCCCCCCCAGGGGGGTCGGTCGTTCGGTCGGTCATCTGCAACACTTTCCCGGGCAGCGCTTCTCTCAGGGCGACAGGCGGACGGCTTCCCCTGCGTCTTCTCCTCTGCATCACAGCAGTGTCCTCGCCATGCATCTCCTCCCTCCTTCTCCTTCGGCCAATAGGGTAGCTTCTCTTTTTGGCCAAACAGGTCTCAGGACCCACTTCCTGATTGGCCGGGAGGCAGCATCAGTGTGACAATAGTGAATATTTACATATGCGCCCCGAGCCCACCCTTTTTTGAATGCTATTAGAGCCTCTGGCTCTAATCACGTGCTTCATGAAAAAAAAATCCCCCATTGGAATCAATGCTTCCAGTGCCCTGCATGTAGATCAGGGGGCCAGACGCATGGATAGGGCGTCCGTGCGCCCCCTAAGGACAAGCTCCAACTGACCCACTGTGAGAGAGACCCTGTCATAAGGGAAGAGCAAGTATCCATTTGTAGTGTACTGCTTGTTTATTGTCATCCTTCCCTGTATCTGTATCTATTGGGTTTCTCATAGACTGTACTGTGCTGCCACCTAGTGACCTATTTGGGCATTGCACTAGTGGCTCATGTATTGTAACAGCTGCAATACTAGTTTCACACTGTTATCTAGAGAATTTTATAACTTTTACTGTACCTCATTATTTATCACCCTACAAAACTCTCACCCAGATTATAAAACAAAATGACAGAACAGAAGAATACCCGAAAACCCATTTGGATGTCTTTTGGAGTGACAGACACAGACTATGGAGCATTTTCTATATAAGATACATTGTTCATTGTAAGTAGAAGAAATAGAGGAAGGAGGTTTTTGTACGGCTCTGTATCACTGTGTGAGAGGTAAGAAGTTAACCTGCTGACAGTAATAAACTGCAACATCTTCATCCTTTATGTCGCTGATTTTAAGAGTGAAATCTGTTCCTGATCCAGATCCAGGTGAAGATCCACTGAACCTGGCTGGGACTCCAGAATGAAGGTTGCTTGTACCATAGATAATCAGTGTTGGACGTTGTCCTGGTTTCTTCTGGTACCAGTGTAAGTAGTTGGTGTGGACACCAGTACTGGATTTACATGAGACGGTGACTGTCTGTCCTGGAGTTGCAGTGATCTCATTCGGAGTCTGTGTCAGTATAATCTGTGCCCAGGATCCTGAGGGGAGTAAAGAAAATAGTCATTTCTGTATAAACAGCAAAATAATAATATTTTATCCACATTTTCTATAATTTGTATTTTTATTGAAGTCTCACCCTGAATATAAAGCAGTATGAGAGGCAGCAGAACCCCCTGAGAAGCCATCTTGATGTCTCTGCACTGACACACACAGACTACTGAGATGTCACCTGTACAATGTCTCCTATATAACAGCTGCAATCATTAGGGGGGAACCCCCCCGACATCACATATGGGGGACAGGAAACATGCAAATTATACAATGCAAATCATCTACATTTCACGTCTTACACCCCATGTGCCTACAGTGATGATCACCATTGTACAATAAGACAATGTCAGAAAATGTGTTTAATCGCTCCAATAACTATTCTGCAAATTGAAAAGTCAAACCCCCTGAGCCAAATATGATTAAAGCTGCCAATCAAAACAATGTAAACATAAAACATACTGTATGTCTATAATTCTATTCTCCAGGTCTGAATTAAAAAAAAAAAAATATCGCCTTTATTACTCTTTAATAAAAAAAATAAAAAAAGGTTAATTTATCTGACAGGCTGAGCTTTAGTGAGTTGAGACCGCAGCCTTTATGCAGCATTAAAAATCAGGAGCTTTCCATATGAATTTAGTCAAGTAAATATGAATATTATATTTTGTTTAAGTATATACAGCATGAATATAACTTTCATATACATATACAAAAGAAATATACATTTTTCCCATTTACCACTTGCAGCCAGCAGGTGGCTACAAACAAGCACAGATGCTTTTGTCTCATTGAAAAGCTGCTGTACAATAGACCTGAAAACTGTCTCCCGGAATGGACAAACATCCTCTCACTCTATGAGAATTAAAGTAGAATTATAGATTTATTTATTTTTTTAAATGTTTATCATTTAGCTTTTTTAGATACAGTGCTGAATTGTTAGAACACACTGCAAAATTCCTAAGTCCTTTTTCTAAAATGGTGCCCAAATCTGAGCCCATGATCTAGTAGTTGCCTTTAAAAGGAATTTGTTAAAGGGATAAAACATGAGGAAATGTACACAAATCCCAGAGATTTACTAAAACTCCTGTAACAAAGCTTTTTTTTCAGTGTCTAGCTGTGTACAAATACATGACCTCTAATGATAGTCATCCTGGGTGTGTGGGTACAAATCCTAGTTTTCTTCTTGTTGTCAGATACAATTTTCAGTGCCAAACTTCCAGTGTTATGTGTAATGCCTTGTACACACGATCGGATTTCCGATGGAATAAAATCCGATGAACTTGTTTCATCGGAAATTCCGATCGTGTGTGAGCCCCATCGGACTTTTTTCCATGGGAAAAATCCAATGGGAAATTCCGATCGTCTGTGTGGAATTCCATCGGAAAACAATCCATGCATGCTCAGAATCAAGTCGACGCATGCTCGGAAGCATTGAACTTAATTTTTCTCGGCTCGTTGTAGTGTTTTACGTCACCGCGTTTTGAACGGTCGGAATTTAGTCTGACAGTGTGTATGCAAGACTAATGGAAGTCAGCTTCATCGGAATTCCGACTGAAAATTTCATCGGATTTTATTCCATCGGAAATCCGATCGTGTGTACAGGGCATTAGAGACGCTATTCTCATATAGTGAAGAGATCCTGTCATTTATCCTTTCTTTACTCTCCCTTTGACCACACAAAACCTCTTGTATTCTGTTTACTTAATATAAGGAATTTTGTGACTGGACAAATGACAGAATCTTCCCTTGTCCATTCACAGAACATCTTGTATTCAGTGAACAGAATACAGGGCATTTTTTGAAGGGAAGAGAAAAGGGAGCATAAATAACAGGATCCCTTCATGGTATGAGTTCCGCTTCTCTCCAGAAGTTCAGCTCTGACAGTAGTATCCAGAATGAATTAAACTAGGATTGTTACCTTACACATCAGTCATCTGGACCTTGGATGACCATCATTAGAGGTAACTTAAAGTCATTGTAAAGTCTTGTTTTTTTTGTTTTTGTTAAATAACAAACATGTTATACTTACCTGGTCTGTTGCAGTAGATTTGCACAGAGCAGCCTGGATCCGCCTCTTCTTGGGTCCCTCTTCGCTGCTCCTGGCCCCTCAATTCCATTCAATTAATATTCTGTGATGTAAAAAGGCAGAAAACCCTGAACTATACCTGGGTGGAGCTGCCAATGAATACAATGTATAGATAATACTTATATTTGAGATTCTATTCTCCGGCTCGGGGATTTAGAAATGTTTGTTTCTCCTTCATTAACTTTCCAATGAGAGGATCGGGAATCACATTTTGCAGCATTTCTAAATTCCTGATTGTTCTATTCCCTGCACTCCATATCATCCCTACACCTCTGGATATTATTACAAGAAATTTATATTTGTATTTATTTATTTTCAGGACTAAATAAAATATATTCCTTTTTTTATTCTGTTTTAGTATAAATCTGAATATCCAATACTAATAAATATAAAAACAGCTGTGACACTGGAAGGTGTCTGATCTTTACTGTCAGAACTGGTTGGGATTTCTCCATGATGGAAGGTTTGGGAAGCTGCAGGTTCGTTCAGGTTCCTCTAGGTCCGTCTACTTTATACCTGCAGGTCTTTTATATTTTATTTTAATGTCAGAGTCTCTACAAAGGTATTTTTACATGAAACTAGTGGAAGTACAGTGGGGCAAAAAAGTATTTAGTCAGCCACCAATTGTGCAAGTTCTCCCACTTAAAATGACGAGAGAGGCCTGTAATTGTCATCATAGGTATACCTCAACTATGAGAGACAAAATGTGGAAACAAATCCAGACAATCACATTATCTGATTTGGAAAGATTTTTTTTTGCAAATTATGGTGGAAAATAAGTATTTGGTCACATACAAACAAGCAAGATTTCTGGCTCTCACAGACCTGTATCTTCTTCTTTAAGAGGCTCCTCTGTCCTCCACTCATTATCTGTATTAATGGCACCTGTTTAAACTTGTTATCAGTATAAAAGACACCTGTCCACAACCTCAAACAGTCACACTCCAAACTCCACTATGGTGAAGACCAAAGAGCTGTCGAAGGACACCAGAAACAAAATTGTAGAATTGCACCAGGCTGGAAAGACTGAATCTGCAATAGGCAAGCAGCTTGGTGTGAAGAAATCAACTGTAGGAGCAATAATTAGAAAATGGAAGACATACAAGACCACTGATAATCTCCCTCCATCTGGGGCTCCACGCAAGATCTCACCCCGTGGGGTCAAAATGATCACAAGAACGGTGAGCAAAAATCCCAGAACCACACGGGGGGACCTAGTGAATGACCTGCAGAGAGCTTGGACCAACGTAACAAAGGCTACCATCAGTAACACACTACGCCGCCAGGGACTCAGATCCTGCAGTGCCAGATGTGTCCCCCTGCTTAACCCAGTACATGTCCGGGCCCGTCTGAGGTTTGCTAGAGAGCATTTGGATGATCCAGAAGAGGATTGGGAGAATGTCATATGGTCAGATGAAACCAAAGTAGAACTGTTTGGTAGAAACACAACTCGTCGTGTTTGGAGGAGAGAGAATGCTGAGTTGCAACCAGAGAACACCATACCTACTGTGAAGCATGGGGGTGGCAACATCATGCTTTGGGGCTGTTTCTCTGCAAAGGGAACAGGGCGACTGATCCATGTACATGAAATAATGAATGGGGCCATGTATCGTGAGATTTTGAGTGCAAGCCTCCTCCTATCAGCAAGGGCATTGAAGATGAAACGTGGCAGGGTCTTTCAGCATGACAACGATCCCAAACACACCACCCGGGCAACGAAGGAGTGGCTTCGTAAGAAGCATTTCAAGGACCTGGAGTGGCCTAGCCAGTCTCCAGATCTCAACCCCATAGAAAACCTTTGGAGGGAGTTGAAAGTCCGTGTTGCCCAGCGACAGCCCCAAAACATCACTGCTCTAGAGGAGATCTGCATGGAGGAATGGGCCAACATACCAGCAACAGTGTGTGACAACCTTGTGAAGATTTACAGAACACGTTTCACCTCTGTCATTGCCAACAAAGGACATATAACAAAGTATTGAAATTAACTTTTGATATTGACAAAATACTTATTTTCCACCATAATTTGCACAAAAAAATATTTCCCAATCAGACAATGTGATTGTCTGGATTTGTTTCCACATTTTGTCTCTCATAGTTGAGGTATATCTATGATGACAATTACAGGCCTCTCTCATCTTTTTAAGTGGGAGAACTTGCACAATTGGTGGCTGACTAAATACTTTTTTTCCCCACTGTACCTTACTTTTACTGGTATGAACCTCCTGTAACCCCCTGCACAGTAAGCGCTCATTTACACCTGCAATGCTATTTGAAGAGTGATTCGTAGTCCATCACTTTTCACAGAGTGGTGCAGAAGTGGCTGACAGGTGTTCAGGAAGTGATACTGACTTCTCCTTAAGGCCTGTTTTTTTTTATTTACAGCTTTTGAATAGGAATACTTCACGACCCTAGCATCATGGTCCTATCCACTTAAAGCGGAGCTCCGCCGCCCAAAAAAATATTAAAAGCCAGCAGCTACAGCTACAGCAGCTGCTGGCTTTTAATATTTGGACACTTGCCTGTCCTGGAGTCCAGCGACGTCCGCAGCAGAGGACGAGTGATCGCTCGTCGCTCTGCTGCTCCCTCCACCATCCTCGCTGAGGGAACCAGGAAGTGAAGCCCTGCGGATTCATGCCAGGTTCCCTACGGCGCATGCGCGAGTCGCGCTGCGCCGTTCTGATTCGTTCTTATGTGTTCTGGGAGCCGAGTGTCTCCCAGAACACTACGGGAAGTCTGGGGGAAGTGACGTCACTCCCGCAGATTCCCGGAGAGAGGACTCCCGGATGTGGGTGAAAATACCTGTCTTAGACAGGTATCTTCACCCCCTTCCCCCCTGAAAGGTGTCAATTGTGACACCGGAGGGGGGGGAGGGTTCCGATCCGCAGAAGTGTAAATTTAGGGTGGAGCTCCACTTTAAGGCGGAGCTCCACCCGCATTTTTTTTTTTTTTAAAGTCAGGAGCTACTTACACTGTAGCTGCTGACTTTTAATAAGGACACTTACCTGTCCTACTCTCCCGCACTGATGCCCCCCCCCCCCCCGATGCCGATCTCTTGATCGGTGCAGGTCCCACGCCGCCATCCACACTAAGGGAAACAGGCAGTAAAGACTTACGGCTTCACTGCCCATTTCCTACTGCGCATGCGCGAGTCCCGCGCAGACTTGTGAATGGGCGGCTGCTCTCTGGGATTACACACAGTTCCCAGAAATCAGCGCGCCCAATTCACTAGAAGAGGATGGGGAAGAAGACGGACCGCAGTTAAGGAAGAGGCAGATTACAGACTTCCGCATAGCAACGGGTATTTCGGGTGAGTATAAATTATTATTTTTTTCTATAAATATTATTCAATTTTTTTTAGGATTTTTAGTACAAAAAAAATTTCTGGGTGGAACTCCACTTTAAATACAGGTGATACTCTAAAAATTTGAATATCGTATGCTCTTGATGCACTGACTCCAGCCTCAGTCCACTCCTTGTGAAAGTCCCCAACACTTTTGAATGGCCTTTTCCTGACAATCCTCTCCAGGCTGCGGTCATCCCTGCTGCTTGTGCACCTTTTTCTTCCACACTTTTCCCTTCCACATAACTTTCTATTAATGTGCTTTGATACAGCACTTTTGGAACATCCAACTTCTTTTGCAATTACATTTTGAGGCTTTCCCTCCTTATGGAGGGTGTCAATGATGGGTTTTCTGCACAACTGTTAGGTCAGCAGTCTTCCCCATGATTGTGATTCCTACTGAACCAGACTGAGAGACCATTTAAAGGCTCATGAACCCTTTGCAGGTCTTATGGCTTAATTAGCTGATTAGAGTGGGACACTTTGAGCCTAGAATATTGCACCTTTTCACAATATTCTAAATTTCTGAGATTGTGGATTTGGGGTTTTCATGAGCTGTAAGCCATAATCATCACAATTATGACAAATCACGGCTTGAACTATCTTGCTTTGCATGTAATGAGTCTATCTCATATATTAGTTTCACCTTTTAAGTTGCATTAGTGAAATAAATGAACTTTTGCACGATATTCTCATTTTTCGAGTATCACCTGTATGTTGTGTTTGACAGTGGTAGTGTCCACCAAGTTTGACAGGGGGGATAAATATTATATTTATTATATTTATTATTATACAGGATTTTTATAGTGCCAAGAGTTTGCGCAGCGCTTTACAACATGAGGGCAGATATTACAATACAATTCAATACAGGAGGACTCAGAGGGCCCTTCTCATTAGAGCTTACAATTGCCATGAAGCAGCTTAAAAATGACAGTTGGGGGCAGTAAAAATGCAGCCTATTTTTTTACTCCAACAACAAATGTAACCTAAGCCTAAAATCCAGACTGAGATAGAAAGGACCAGCCCTTTGAGCCAAACAGTTGTGCTGCATTCAAATGTGCTAACAGGAAACATGCTGACAGGAGAAAAGAGCAGAGTGAGCAGAGGTTGTTGATCTCATGAATTTCCTATTGCTCCTTCACTATCTAAATACGGGCTGGGAGAAGGATGGTGACCAGGTTGTAGTCTCTAAGTGCAGTAGAGAAAAATGAAGTCACTATCCTGGCTCTGCTGTCTGTCTGTTAGCGGTACCCCCGTAGGGGCTGCTGAGTGTTGTAGTCCACCTGTTACCCTGCCCAGCCAGGCACATGATTTCCAGTCACTCGTAGACAGAAAACAGTCCATGCGCTTGTTTTGTATTTTTATTGAGGGGAATTAAACTTGGATGGGGTAAAGGAATATGGGACGCCCACTTGATTGCAGAACATTTACATGGGACCAACTATTTACACTCTCTGTATATACGCTCCAGTCTTCACTCCAGCACAACACTTGCTTGCAGACTATTTCTCCTCAACATCTCCAGCACATCACTTACACCTCCCAGACCAGCTAGCACTGATTTGTAGGCCTGGCATTGACTCCACCAAGCCGAAGATCAATACACTTTGCAGGCAGGGATAGCAGGCTTCTATAGTATAGCAAAAATATGGTAGTCCTTGGTGCTTGTTGTCCGCTACTGAGCCCAGTACCACATCTTCAGGCCCTGTCAGCCCTCCTGGCTGCAGCTGCCTCTTTCCTCTCTGCCCATAACACCACAGTCCACTCCTCTGGTTCCGCACCCATCCCAGACTGCAAATTTTCACCAGCCCTCCTGGCTGCAACCAGTTGTTCCTCCCTGATAAGCTTATATTGGATTGTCACATATTACTATTGTTTGTGTTATCATTACAATGCTACTGTTATAAAATATAAGTGTATGTTGTCACCAGAGATCTGATTATCCTTGTTTTTATTGTTTGGGTGTGAGTCATCTACTATCAGGCGAGTACTCACCGAGGCCGAGATGCCGAGAGTGGTTCACCCTTGCACCCAAGCGCACTCCGCCCCCTGGAGGTGAGACAGGGAGAGGACGGCACAAGGGAGCACTGGCTACCAGCAGGTAGAGGTGTCTTGCTGAAAGGTCTAGTGGTGATGGGTAACCTGAGAGCAGGCCGGGGGTCAGACACTAGGAGTAGCCAAGTTCAGGCAGGAACCAGCAGCAAGTGAACAAAGTCCAGGCAAGAACTAGCAGCGGGTAAACAAGTCCAGGCAGAGACTAGAAGCAGGCTGAGCAAAGAAGTCCCAGGTACAGGCAGGGGGTCAAGGGCTGGAGACAACAGCAGATCCGAGTCACAGGCCGAGGGTCAAACACTGGGAGAGAGGTAGAAGTCCCTAGAGCAAGCCAGGGGGTCAGGTGCAGGAGAGGTAGTAGAGTAGTCAATCCGGTCCGGGTCACAGCAGGAGATCAAACGTATTTTTCAGGTACTAGGAACACAGGAACGCTGACAAACCAGCAAACAGACTCTGTCACTGAGCTTGTTTAAATATGCCCGCCTGTCATCCTATTGGCGCGTCATTGCGCCGGCAAGCGCACCCGTGAACGCCAGAGCGACGTTTCACCGCGCATGCGCCGAAGTGTCGTTCCGCCGTGCATGCGCGCTGGGCGCAGATTGGCGACACTAGGTGGGGAATTTGCCTGACATCTACTGATAATACCAGGCAGCCAGGCTGGAGCACAATAGCGCTCACCTTCCTGAGAAGACAATTGGATGGAGACAATTGGAGAAGTGCCAATTGGATGACAGTTTCCCCACATCCAATTCACATGACAGGGGAGTGTGCCCTGCTCTCAATGGAGCTGGTTCACACATCTCCGGGGTGGCTGTGGAATGGATTGCACAAGGGTCCTGTGCGTCTTTGGCTCCATTTCAGGTCCAAATTCAGGAAAAATTGGGATCTGATTCATCCCTAAAACGGAGAACAGAGCCTGACCCCTGCTGTGAGCCGCGTCTGCGCTAAGTGTGAACCCAGTCTTTGTCTGTGTCCAGCGCACAGCCATCCCCCCCAGTTGGTTCACCCGCACAACCCACCCCCCCCAGGGGCAGCGCTTCTCTCAGGGCGACAGGCGGACGGGTTCCCCTGCGTCTCCTCCTCTGCATCACAGCAGTGTCCTCACCTTGCCATGCTTCTCTTTTTGGCCAAACAGGTCTCAGGACCCACTTCCTGATTGGCCGGGAGGCAGCATCAGTGTGACAATAGTGAATATTTACATATGCACCCCCAGCCCACCCTTTTTTAAATGCTATTAGAGCCTCTGGCTCTAATCACATGCTTCAAGAAAAAAAATCCCCCGTTGGAATCAATGCTTCCGGTGCCCTGCATGTAGATCAGGGGGCCAGACACATGGATAGGGCGTCCGTGCGCCCCCTAAGGACAGGCCCCAACTGACCCAATGTGAGAGAGACCCTGTCATAAGGGAAAGGCAAGTATCCATTTGTACTGTACTGCTTGTTTATTGTCATCCTTCCCTGTATCTGTATCTATTGGGTTTCTCATAGACTGTACTGTGCTGCCACCTAGTGACCTATTTGGGCATTGCACTAGTGGCTCCTTTATTGTAACAGCTGCAATACTAGTTTCACACTGTTATCTAGAGAATTTTATACAACTCTTACTGTACCTCATTATTTATCACCCTACAAAACTGACATCCAGATTATAAAACAAAATGACAGAACAGAAGAATACCCGAAAACCCATTTGGATGTGTTTTGGAGTGACAGACACAGACTATGGAGCCTTTTCTATATAAGATACATTGTTCATGGTAAGTAGAAGAAATAGAGGAAGGAGGTTTTTGTACGGCTCTGTATCACTGTGTGAGAGGAGCTCTGACTCTGCTGACAGTAATAAACTGCAACATCTTCATCCTTTATGTCGCTGATTTTAAGAGTGAAATCTGTTTCATATCCAGATCCAGGTGAAGATCCACTGAACCTGGCTGGGGCTCCGGACTGAAGGTTGCTTGTACCATAGATAATCAGTGTTGGATGTTGTCCTGGTTTCTGCTGGTACCAGTGTAAGTTGGTGGTGTGGACACCAGTACTGGATTTACATGAGACGGTGACTGTCTGTCCTGGAGTTGCAGTGATCTCATTCGGAGTCTGTGTCAGTATAGTCTGTGCCCAGGATCCTGAGGGGAGTAAAGAAAATAGTCATTTCTGTATAAACAGCAAAATAATAATATTTTATCCACATTTTCTATAATTTGTATTTTTATTGAAGCCTCACCCTGAATATAAAGCAGTATGAGAGGCAGCAGAACCCCCTGAGAAGCCATCTTGATGTCTCTGCACTGACACACACAGACGACTGAGATGTCACCTGTACAATGTCTCCTATATAACAGCTGCAATCATTAGGGGGGAACCCCCCGACATCACATATGGGGGACAGGAAACATGCAAATTATACAATGCAAATCATCTATATTTCACGTCTTACACCTCATGTGCCTACAGTGATGATCACCATTGTACAATAAGACAATGTCAGGAAATGTGTTTAATCGCTCCAATAACTATTCTGTAAATTGAAAAGTAAAAAAAAAACCCTGAGCCAAATATGATTAAAGCTGCCAATCAAAACAATGTAAACATAAAACATACAGTATGTCTGTAATTCTATTCTCCAGGTCTGAATAAAAAAAAAAAATAATCGCCTTTATTACTCTTTAATAAAACATAAAAAAAGGTTAATTTATCTGACAGGCTGAGCTTTAGTGAGTTGAGACCGCAGCCTTTATGTAGCATTAAAAATCAGGAGCTTTCCATATGATTTTAGTCAAGTAAATATGAATATTATATTTTGTTTAAGTATATACAGCGTGAATATAACTTTCATATACATATACAAAATAAATATAAATTTTTCCCATTTACCACTTGCAGCCAGCAGGTGGCTACAAACAAGCACAGATGCTTTCTTTATCGTACACCACGGGACACAGAGCTAGTCATTACATAATGGGTTAAGGGTCACCAGCGGTGATTGGACACTGGCACAACCAATGGAAGACAGTTCCCCTCCATATAACCCCTCCCATCAGGGGAGTACCTCAGTTTTTTCGCCAGTGTCGAAAGGTGTTGGACGCGTTAGGAGGTGCTAAAGGAAAGCTCTACCAAAGAGACCCTCTGGGGGTAAAAGAGCTATGCTTTCGGACCCATCCAAGACGCCTACAAGTTAAGCCAAAACTGGATGGGATCCGGGCCTCATCCATGAGGCAGCGCCTGTAATGTCTCTCTTCGGAGGACTGGGCTCTAAGATCCAGCACTTTCGCTATTTCGCTAAAAGTCCTGGTAAGAGTCTTGTACAAGGCCCAGGGGAGAGGTATCCTTTAAATAGGAACCCATATCCCTGAAGGTTGGCACACATAGCCCACCGTGAGGGGTAAAGTTTGGTATCTGTCTGAAAATTTTCAGCAGAAAAAACCTGCGGCGTGGATAAGGTAAGATTAGAGGGTCCAAAACTAGGTTTAGGACCTTTTCAAGAAAAAAAAAAAAAAAGTGGATGTCTTCTCTTTTTCCGCCACTGGGGGGAGTAAAGAGCTGAATGTACTCACCTCACTCTGTTCAGTGTCGGCTTCGGCGAAGTACACTGCTCGTCCCTCCGCTGCTGAGCTTGCTTGGGCACCCCGCTCCTCCTTTCGGTGGCCGACCAGACACCTGCAGATGCAGGTAAGTGGGAACAGGAGCTGATGAGAGTCCTCTCTCACTCTGGCCACCGCCATAGCGCTAAAGAGCCGCGCGCGCGCGTGGGAGCGCGCTTTATTGGAGGGGGGGGGCGAAGGCGTGCGCGGGCACGTGGGCGCGCGCAGGCACAGAAACGGCGCCAAATTTAAAGACTGTCAGTGTGAGAGCACTGCAGCAGCAAGCAAGCTCGTTTGTTCTCTTGTTCCTGGCAGAGAAACACAGCAGCTATACAGGGACGTAAGACTCCATGTGGTTGGACTGGGTACTTCCTAGAAGACATCCATGTTATGCATAGCTATGTGTTAAAAGTTGCATACTTAATGTAAATTGCTAAACTAAGCACGGTAGTATATGCATTTAGGTACCTTGTATTTTGTCTAAACAGTAAGTCTTCCAGGGGAAGTAATGCGGACAAAAAGAGATAAGAAAGCACCGCCGCCTGAGACAGGAGGCTCTAGCTGTGCTGACTCGGTACCTTCCTCTCCTGTGTTGCCAAATGCACCTGTACAGGATGAGCCATTACCTCTGTCAGGTATGGCGGCTTCCCCAGTGAAGCCTGGGCCTGCATATGTCACTGAGGACACTTTATCAGCTGCCCTAAATAATCGGGAGGAGAAAATTGCTACCTTAATCGCTAAGTCCTCTAAAAAGGACAATAAGCGAAGCAGATCTCCTCCAGTATTGGACCTCCTTTCAGAAGTACCTGAGGAGGAGGAGGATGAGGAGGAGGCTACATCAGCAGAGGATGAGGAGTCAGACGGATCAGGGATATCGGATGAGCCTTTTTCGGTATTCCAGATTTTAAAGTCACAGGTACAATGCTATGCAGGAGCAGTGCGATCTGCATTTAAGTTACCCTCTTCGGAGGTAACGGAATCACCTGTCTCCTCCCTAGGATCATTAAGATCCCTGCAAGGTGCATGCTCCTTCCCGGTTCATCCGTTACTAGAGGATCTAATGTACGCAGACTGGCAACATCCAGATAAGCGTTTCTCACCTCCAAAAAAGTTTAACATTCTTTATCCTATAGAGGAATTTTTTTTAAAGAAATGGAGCCTGCCTGCGGTAGATGCGGCTATTTCTTGTGTAAATAAAAACCTGACATGTCCGGTGGATAATGTACAAGTGTTTAAAGATCCTTCTGAGAAGAAGTTGGAATCCCTACTGAAATCCTCCTTCCTTTTGGCCGGCTCAATTACCCAACCTGCAGTAGCAGCAGTCGGTATGTGTCAGGTCATCAGCCAACAGGTAAAGCAGGGGCTGAAGGAGCTGCCTTCAGAGCAGGCAAAAAATTGGGAGAATTTGCCTAAAGCCTTATGCTTCACAGTGGATGCCATGAGAGATTCTATCATACAGGCATCACGCCTTACACTCCAGCTGGTACAGATGCGTAGAGTACTTTGGCTTAAGCATTGGTCAGCGGAAGCCCCATGCAAAAAGCTGTTGGCAAGTTTCCCGTTCCATGGCGAACGCCTATTTGGGGAAGATTTAGAAAAATATATACAGAAGATATCAAGTGGTAAAACAACACTTTTACCTGAGAGAAAGAAAAACAAGAGGCCTTGTTTTAAACGCTCTCTCTCCCCAGCTCCCGGGAAATCTGACTCCAGCCAGTGGCGACGGCCTTTTCAGCCGCCCACAAAAGCCATGGGGCAGGCTCAGAAGAACAAGAAGCCGTGGGGTGCAAGAGCTAATAAGCAAGCCCCCAAAACCTCTCAGTGAAGGGGCGCCCCCGCTCGGCCGAGTGGGGGGAAGGCTTCGTCAGTTCTCAGCGACTTGGCAGTCAGAAACCCAGGACAAATGGGTGGTATCCACAATATCCTCAGGGTACAAACTGGAATTTCGAGAAATCCCATCTTCTCAATTCCGAGGTTCAAGACTCTCCAAGGATCCACAAAAAAGAGAATCCTTCTTCAAAGGTTTGAATCACTTAATGGCTCAAGGGGTAGTTACAGAGGTACCCCAAAAAGAGCAAGGTTCAGGTTTTTACTCAAACCTCTTTGTGATTCCAAAGCCAAATGGAGATGTCAGACCCATCCTGGATCTAAAATCCCTAAATCGGTTTCTGAACGTTCGCCATTTTCGAATGGAAACGATCCGATCCGTGGTCGCCACTTTAAAGGGCGGAGAATTCATGGCGTCCATAGATATCAAGGACGCATATTTACACATACCCATCCTCCCCACTCACCAAAGATTCCTAAGGTTTGCGGTAGAAGATCGCCACTTTCAATTTGTGGCCCTGCCGTTTGGTGTAGCCACCGCGCCCAGAGTATTCACAAAGGTGCTAGCTCCTCTGTTAGCAAACCTGAGAACACGGGGCATTGCGGTAACAGCCTATCTAGACGATCTACTAGTAATAGATCAGTCAAAGGAGGGATTGGATCACGCTGTACACACTACAGTAGGATACCTGGAGCATTTAGGATGGATTATAAACTTACAAAAATCCTCTCTCCAGGCCCAAAGAAGGATAGTGTACCTGGGCATGATCATAGATACAGCCCAAAACAGGGTATACCTGCCAGAGCCAAAGATACAGTCTCTGAAAGACCTGATCCACAAGGTCAAAGCAAACAAAAGGCCGTCTATTCGCCTTTGCATGAGACTATTGGGAAAGATGGTAGCCTCCTTCGAGGCGGTCCCTTACGCCCAGTTTCATTCGAGACGGCTTCAAGGCAATATTTTAGCCTCCTGGAACAGGAAGAGCCAAGCTCTGGATATACCCATGCGCCTGTCCTCACAAGTACGCCACAGCTTCAATTGGTGGCTAGAAGCCAAGAATTTACGGAAGGGAAAGTGCTTCCTCCCAGTAGCCTGGAAGGTGGTGTCTACGGATGCCAGCCTATTGGGCTGGGGTGCAGTATTCGAGGAGGCTTCTACCCAGGGAACCTGGGCCAAGACTCAGGGGAGCCTGCCCATCAATGTGCTAGAGATCCGGGCAGTATATCTAGCCCTCAAAACCTGGACATACAGGTTACAGGGCTACCCAGTTCGGGTTCAATCCGACAATGCTACTGCAGTAGCTTACATCAATCACCAAGGAGGCACCCGCAGTCAGGCAGCCCAAAGAGAGGTGAGCCGGATCTTGGCATGGGCAGAAGAGCATGTACCTTGCATTTCTGCAATCTTCATTCCAGGGATAGAAAACTGGCAAGCAGACTACCTGAGTCGTCAGCAGCTGCTACCAGGAGAGTGGTCTCTTCACTCCGAGATCTTTCAGGCCATATGTCTGAGATGGGGAAACCCAGATGTAGACCTGCTAGCTTCCAGGTTCAACAAAAAATTGGACAACTTTGTGTCCAGAACGAGAGATCCTCTAGCCTACGGGACAGACGCTCTAATAACTCCATGGAATCAGTTCTCACTGATCTATGCATTCCCTCCGATCCCTCTTCTACAAAGACTTCTTTGCAGGATCAAGGAGGAGGGAATACCAGTAATCCTAGTGGCCCCAAACTGGCCCAGGAGGCCTTGGTACACCGAGATCGTAAAAATGGCGATAGGAAGGCCCTGGAAGCTTCCACTTCGACACGACCTGCTGTCACAGGGTCCAGTATTCCACCCTTCCTTACAAAGGCTAAATTTGACGGCCTGGCTGCTGAGACCCACATTTTGAAAAAGAGAGGGGTCTCTGGTCCGGGTCTTTCTACGCTCATTAATGCTAGAAAGCCAGCCTCCAGACTCATCTATCATAGAGTCTGGAAAGCATACGTTTCCTGGTGTGAATCCAGAAGTTGGAATCCTCAGAAATATGAAATAAGCAGGATTCTTGCTTTTTGCCAGTTAGGAGTGGATATGAAATTAGCCCTTAGCACCATCAAAGGGCAAATATCGGCTCTATCAGTCTTCTTTCAGAGACCATTGGCATCTCATTCCCTAGTTCGGACATTCATTCAGGGGGTACTGAGGATAAATCCTCCAGTCAGGTCTCCCTTGTGTCCATGGGATTTGAATTTGGTATTGTCAGTGTTGCAAAAGCAACCTTTTGAACCTATTCGCCATATTCCTTTAATTATATTAAGTAGGAAATTGGCCTTTTTGATTGCTATTGCTTCTGCTAGGAGAGTATCAGAACTAGCAGCTCTTTCTTGTAAAGAGCCTTATTTAATTTGTCACAAGGACAAAATCGTATTACGACCCCATCCGGCTTTTCTGCCTAAGGTGGTGTCGGCTTTTCACTTGAATCAAGACATTGTTCTGCCTTCTTTTTTTCCAAACCCGCGGACGGCGGGGGAGAAATTATTACACTCTCTAGATCTAGTGAGAGCGGTAAAGGTGTATCTGCAAGCAACCGCTCAGATACGTAAAACAGATGTTTTGTTTATTTTACCAGATGGTCCCAAGAAGGGCCAAGCGGTATCAAAATCCACCATTTCCAGGTGGATTAGACAAGTAATTGTTCAAGCTTATGGTTTAAAGAACAGGACTCCTCCTTTTCCTGTTAAGGCGCACTCTACCAGGGCGATAAGTGCTTCATGGGCAGTGCACCACCAGGCTTCGATGGCTCAGATCTGTAAAGCTGCAACTTGGTCTTCAGTCCATAAATTTTCCAAATTCTATCAAATAGATGTGAAAGGACATGAGGATTCCGCCTTCGGGCGAAGTGTGCTGCAGGCAGCAGTATAGGGCTTCTGGTCCGCAAGCGGCCTGTTTGATCTGTGTCTCCCCCCCTTCATATGAGCATTGCTCTGGGACGTCCCATTATGTAATGACTAGCTCTGTGTCCCGTGGTGTACGATAAAGAAAGTAGGATTTTTATAACAGCTTACCTGTAAAATCCTTTTCTTGGAGTACACCACGGGACACAGAGGTCCCCCCTTCTTATGGGAACCTTACTGCTTTGCTACAAAACTGAGGTACTCCCCTGATGGGAGGGGTTATATGGAGGGGAACTGTCTTCCATTGGTTGTGCCAGTGTCCAATCACCGCTGGTGACCCTTAACCCATTATGTAATGACTGGCTCTGTGTCCCGTGGTGTACTCCAAGAAAAGGATTTTACAGGTAAGCTGTTATAAAAATCCTACTTTTGTCTCATTGAACAGCTGCTGTACAATAGACCTGAAAACTGTCTCCCGGAATGGACAAGCATCCTCTCACTCTATGAGAATTAAGGTAGAATTATAGATTTTTTTCTTTTAAATGTTTATCATTTAGCTTTTTTAGATCCAGTGCTGAATTGTTAGAACACACTGCAAAATTCCTAAGTCCTTTTTCTAAAATGGTGCCAAAATCTGAGCCCATGATCTAGTAGTTGCATTTAAAACACGAGGAAATGTACACATATCCCAGAGATTTAATAAAACTCCTGGAACAAAGCTTTTTTTTCAGTGTCTAGCTGTGTACAAATACATGACCTCTAATGATAGTCATCCTGGGTGTGTGGGTACAAATCCTAGTTTTCTTCTTGTTGTCAGATACAATTTTCAGTGCCAAACTTCCAGTGTTATGTCTAATGCCTTGTACACACGATCGGATTTCCGATGGAATAAAATTCGATGGACTTGTTTCATCGGAAATTCCGATCATGTGTCGGCCCCATCGGACTTTTTTCCATCGGAGTAAAAAAATAGAACATGTTTTAAATTTTTCCGATGAGAAAAATCCACGCATGCTCAGAATCAAGTCGACGCATACTCGGAAGCATTGAACTTAATTTTTCTCGGCTCGTCGTAGTGTTTTACGTCACTGCGTTTTGGACAGTCGGAATTTAGTCTGACAGTGTGTATGCAAGACTGATGGAAGTCAGCTTCATCGGAATTCCGATGGAAAATTCCATCGGATTTTTATTCCATCGTAAATCCGATCGTTTGTACAAGGCATTAGAGACGCTATTCTCATATAGTGAAGAGATCCTGTCATTTATCCTTTCTTTACTCTCCCTTTGACCACACAAAACCTCTTGTATTCTGTTTACTTAATACAATGAATTTTGTGACTGGACAAAGTGAGAAGAGGGGGTGGACAAATGACAGAATCTTCCCTTGTCCAATCACAGAACACCTTGTATTCAGTGAACAGAATACAGGGCATTTTTTGAAGGGGAGAGAAAAGGGAGTGTAAATAACAGGATCCCTTCATGGTATGAGTTCCGCTTCTCTCCAGAAGTTCAGCTCTGACAGTAGTATCCAGAATGAATTAAACTAGGATTGTTACCTTACACATCAGTCATCTGGACCTTGGATGACCATCATTAGAGGTAACTTAAAGTCATTGTAAAGTCTTGTTTTTTTTGTTTTTGTTAAATAACAAATATGTTATACTTACCTGTTCTGTTGCAGTAGATTTGCACAGAGCAGCCTGGATCCTCCTCTTCTTGGGTCCCTCTTCGCTTCTCCTGGCCCCTCCCTCCTGTTGAGTGCCCCCACAGCAAGTAGTTTTCTATAGGGTCACCCGAACCAAGTCACATCTCCCTGTGTCCATTCAGACACAGAGCCCCGACCCGGTCCGCTCCCTCTCTCCTCTGATTGGCTGACTGATAGCCACGGGAGCCAATGACGCCACTGCTGTGTCTCAGCCAATCCCCAAAGGCTGAGGGACTCCTGGACATCGCTGGATAGAGATGGGGCTTGGGTAAGTATTAGGGGGTGCTGTGGAGGCTACTACACACAGAAGGTTTTTTTTATCTTAATGCATAGAATGCATTAAGATAAGAAAAAAAAAACTTCTGCCTTTACAACTCCTTTAATTGTACTAAGCAAATGACTGAAAAACTTTTATAATAAAAAAAAAGCCTGCCTTTACACACACCTGAACTTTAATGGTATCCCAGTCTTAGTCCATAGGGTTCGATATTGAGTTGGCCCACCATAACAGCTTCAACTCTTCTGGGAAGGCTGTCCACAAGGTTTAGGAGTGTGTCTATGGGAATGTTTGACCATTCTTCTAGAAGTGCATTTGTGAGGTCAGGCACTGATGTGGGACGAGAAAGTCTGTCTCGCAGTCTGCGCTCCTATTCATCCCAAAGGTGTTCTATCCGGTTTGAGATCCGGACTCTGTGCAGGCCAGTCACATTTCTCCACCCCAAACTCGCTCATCCATGTCTTTATTGACCTTGCTTTGTGCACTGGTCCAAATCATTTGGTGGAGGGGGGATTATGGTGTGGGGTTGTTTTTCGGGGGTTGAACTTGGCCCCTGTGAAGGGAAAGCTTAAGGCGTCAGCATACCAAGACATTTTGGATAATTTCATGCTCCAAACTTTCTGAGCTGCACTCGAGGATGTGTTCTGTGATCTCCATTCACTTTTATTAAAGGCTGACAGAAGGACTTTCCATTGAAGGGAAAGGAGGCCACATTGAGCATTGAGAAGATTTCTGAAGATTTCCTCCAGAGACCCTCCAATGCCATGCAGTGACAATCTGCAGTGTTGGAGAGAAGTAGATTATATTGTGAAAATGATGAGGAAGTCTTCTAATAAAAGAGAAGACTCCAATGTATGGAAGATCTCCCACTCTGTACTTCCAATACAAGGAAAACGTTCAACTTGATCCTACAAAAAAAATAAAGTCCATCCTATTGGAAGACATATACTGGACAATGAGGAGTTTTATAGCTTCATTACATTCCAAATGGAAGATTTACACATTTCCTGATTTACAAATGATTTGTGTTCTCATCGCGTTTTTATTGTAGACACAATAGAAAGGGAAAGGAAAGCCCTCCAAGGTGAGGGATCATCTCTTAGACAGTTGTTACCACAACGAGACTTCTACAAAGAGTGTGGACTTTATATTTTATAAGAAATAAAATATTTCACATAATAAAAGTTACTTAGAATTCTTTTCAGAATTTTTATTTTCTCTCACCTCTGTTAGTGTACCGTATATACTCGAGTATAAGCTGAGATTTTCAGCCCTTTTTTTGCCCCCTCGGCTTATACTCGAGTCAGTGTACCTGAAAATATTGAGAGGCTGCCGGCGTCCATCGTTTAAAAATCACGAACGTTCTCTCATCCTCACCCATCCCAGCAGACACTGTGTTCAGTGTTCCGCCAATCACGGACGCCTTTTCATCCTCGGACAAGAGGACGTCTGTGATTGGCGGAACACTGAACACAGTGTCTGCTGGGATGGGTGAGGATGAGAGAACGTTCGTGATAGGCGGAACTGTGTCTGCTGAGAAACGCCTATCACGGAAGGGACCAGGAGGAGACTGTGAGTTTTAAACAATGAATGGATGCCTGCAGCCTCTCAATTTCAGGTACACTGACAACGGGCACAGTGAGGATTGGCACAGTGAGGATTGGCGCAGTGAGGAATGGCACAGTGAGGAATGGCACAGTGAGGATTGGCACAGTGACGATGGGCACAGTGAGGATTGGCACAGTGAGGATGGGAACAGTGACGATGGGTACAGTGAGGATTAGCACAGTGAGGATGGGCACAGTGACAATTGGCACAGTGAGGTTGGCACAGTGAGGTTGCAATGGGCATTGTTGACCCTCTTTTCCGCTTACAGTAGCTGCTGCATTCTCACCCTAGGCTTATACTCGAGTCAATCATTTTTCCCATTTTTTTGTGGTAAAATTAGGTACCTCTGCTTATACTTGAGTATATACGTTAATTAAAGTAGAGCTCTGACATTTTTGTAATTGATGTTTTGGATAAATTGGGGGAAGGGTTCATATTTCTGTTTTATACTGGAGTAACCACTGGAACAAACAGAGAGAAGTCCAGGAGGTGACATTTATTAATGGGATCGGAGGTGAGGGGTCACCTGGTGACGACTGATACACCAACTGTATCTCACTTCTCACTTCCTGTTGTTTCTCTGATACAGGAAGTAAGGGGAAATCTCCCGAGACAACACAGAGAGCAATAGAAACCTAAAAGAGGTTCTAATCTTTCCACATATCATAGCACACCCAGGGATTTACCATCATGGGGGCCCTTTTAGGTTTCTACATGTTGGATGGAAAGAAGAATGGTTGTCCATCAAATTGTCATCTGAGGTTTTTGCTCAGTTTTAGTGTTTTGTGTTATCTGCCATTCAGAGTCTTCTATTTAGTTCTATTCTGGACACCAGATTTTCTGTCTGTTATATTAGTTGATTCCAGAACTTCCGTAATTTTTTTTGGTCGACAGTCACAGTAAAGGAAGCCATACCTGTAGGCCATTTACATCTCCCTGAAGCCTGGCAGAAAAACTCCTAAAGATGGCTTTGCCCTATTCTGTCCTGTTGTTAGGATGCACCAACTATTGGACTCTTATCCCCCAGCTTGTCTCTTCTTCTAGTATTAAACCCTCAGTGTTTTATAGCTAAACACATTGAGAACTATAAAAAAAAATAAAAAATTCCCCAGTAAAGTAATTTGATAAAATTCATACCTCAGCACTTGCAGTATATATATTTCATTGCTGCTGTCTCCTGTTCTCTCAGTACTGCTTTCCTGAACTTCCAGTTTTCACAGGAAGGCGTTAAAGTGGTAGTAAAAATATTAAATGAACTAAGAAATGGACTTTAGGCGGCACATGAATGGATAATGTAAAAAAAACTAGGGGTATTTATTATAGGAAAATAGTAAAAAAGTACATATAAACATTCAGAATCAACAATCTATCGGTTCTTAATACACGACTCAGGCTAATGCTCTAACGCTTCAAAAATTGTACAAAAACATAAATGCACTCAAAAGTGAATGAGATACATATCCAGCAGAGGCTAGTAAAACAATATACATATGAAGCAGGTGGCGTTAGCCATGGGTCCAGTGTATCAGGTGTAGTCTTGAATTGCTCTACCAGTTTCGCAAATTAACGCTTCTTCAGGAGCATAATAATAGAATAATAATAAATAATAAAAATGTGTGCTGTTCACCACTAGGCTCTCTCCAGACTGGCTAATATACCCAGTGTCCAGGCTTACAGCCTGGCCATTTAGACTACCGTAGGCTCTTTGTGGATAGAGACTCTCTGTCCAGTCTATACACCAGGATCCATACTGGTGTATACACATCTCTCTTTCTTTGGCATTCATAGCCTCAAAGTCCTGGAGGATATCCTCTGTTGCTGCTTACCAGCAGCCTATGCCTAGTAGTTCATCTAGCTGTCGATTACTGTGATTTTTACCAATTATTGGCTATTTGCTACAGACAAATTGCCAATTTAGTTTTACCCAGGGTTGTGTTACACCCTGCAACACACCTGGCCTATTATTATGCTCCTGAAGAAGCGTTAATTCGCGAAACTGGTAGAGCAATTCAAGACTACACCTGATACACTGGACTCATGGCTAACGCCACCTGCTTCATATGTATACTGTTTTACTGTTTTACAATTTTTGAAGCGTTGTTAGAGCATTAGCCTGAGTCGTGTATTAAGAACCAATAGATTGTTAATTCTGAATGTTTATATGTACTTTTTTACTATTTTCCTATAATAAATACCGCTAGTTTTTTACATTATCTATTCATGTTCCGCCTAAAGTCTATTTCTTAGTTCATTTAATATTTTTCCTGCTATACCGGGACGTTGGCACATTTGTACCAGTGCATCCACAGCTTCACCCTGTGAGGATGCACATTTAAGCAATTTTTTCAAAAGTGGTAGTAAACCCTGGAGGACAGCTCAGCTCAGTTTTAAACAGTTTAGTTTAACTTGCTATTTGGGGTCTTTAAATACCGAGTGTTCTGTCTGTCTGTACATCAATGTGCCGTCTTTACGTCATTCTGTTTCCTTGGAATAACTGTGAAATCCCGTGAGAATTCTAAGAAGTACCGTTACTCATATACTTTCATTGCGTATGCAAGATATTCCTGCACTGACACTTGAGAAAGGTTGAAGTGCGGGAGAAAAGGCTTCTGGAGGTTTCCGCAAAAATGGCGCTGGCTTCAGCCAGATCAGATGGCAGCAATAATAAACAGCAGAAATAGTAAGAGGAATTATATGACAATATAGCTAAAAAAAAAAATTTGTGTTTATAACTACACGATAATTTGGTATTATGCTTGCTGTGGATTTCTTTTTATAAGTGTACTACCCCTTTAACAATGGACAGCGCAGTCTCCAGTCTAGCTTAGAGAGGGGAGAGGAGGAGGGAGGAGCCAGGGAGTGCCTTAACCTCCTAGGCTATGGGGCTGCGTGTTTCTGTTGATGCACACAGTGTAGGGAGAAGGGAGACACCACTTTAGTCCCTTCATTCTATGGTGACATCATAGGATCCTGAAAGAAAAAGTAGCCATCCTGAAACAGGAAATCTGGGGCAGAGGTTATGACACCAGCTTAAAGCGGAATTCCAGGAATGAAGCTGCTTTATAAAAACTGCAAGCATACCATGCGCTAAACTGTTACTAAACCCACAACAGTAAAATCAGCCTGTATATGCAGTAAAGCATGCTTGTTTTACTCAATGTGGAACCTAGAGGGTTAATCCTCTGCATTGTGTAAAAAGGCTGTTTGATCCTGTGTTTTCTGAACCTCCACATTCGTCACGCTGTAACGGACTGAAAAGCACAAGGCTGAAAAGCGTGAATCGTCTCTCAACAAACAATGTTTCGGTGCCTGCTGTCCAGCCTATTCTGGTGCCCGATGATCTGCTTAGTGATCCCGTACCTGGTACCCAGCCTGACGATCCAGTTCCTGGTGGTCCTGTTCCGGATGCCCTGTCTGATGGTCCCATTCCTCATACCCTGCTTGGTGGTTATTTTCCCGCTGCCCGGCTAGAAGTGCCTCTGCCCACTGCCCGGCCTGATGACCTGGTGCCTACTGCCTAGCCTAATGACCTGGAGCCTGCTTCCCAGCCTGATGACCTGGAGCCCGCTGCCCAGCCAGATGACCCGGAGCCTGCTGCCCAGCCTTATGACCTGGAGCCTGCTGCCCAGCCTGATGACCCGGAACCCGCTGCCTAGCCTGGTGGCACTGTTGCATTCGGTACCAGTGGGTGTAGTTCTTGTGGCCACGAGCGAGTGTCTCTCCACCAAGACTTTGAACCTGATGTGGGTCTGCTGGACTATATAAGACCGCCCTTAACCAAGGCTCAATGCTCCAGAATTCCTTTTGTAAGCCTTGTCCCTGCCTGAACCTGATCCGTTTGCCTGAACCTGATTGTGATCCGTTTACTGCCTTGTCCTGGACTCCGTTTCTTGTATCTTGTCCCTGAGACCTTTCCCGTTACCTGATTCCATCTCCACCTTCCTGACTGCTCCCAGTACCTGGACTTCTGCTCCCCTTGTCTCTCTTCCCTGCCTTGCTTATGTATGTGTGTTTCCTTTACTTGTATATATTAGTTAGATTAGGTGTTTTGGGGTTTGTTGTGTTCTCTTTGTACTCATTTCTTGTTTATGGTTTGCTGTTGTTTGATTTCACGTGTGTCTTTATCTTCAATAAATATATATATATATATATATATATATATATATATATATATATTTTTTTTTTTTTTCGTACATCACGGGACACAGAGCGACTTAGTCATTACTAATGGGATTATATAGATTACCTTCAGGTGCTGGCACTGGCAACTTCCAAACCGGAAGTACCCTCCCCTATATAAGCCCCTCCCATCCGGGAGCACCTCAGTTTTTTGCCAGTGTCTAAGGTGTTGGCCAAAGAGTAACATGTGTTTTCACTGGGCTTGCGTACAGGTTCTTTTATGGGCCTCAGTAAGCTGTTCCGGATCCAACCAAAAAAGCTTCATAGCTAAACGGTCGGTACCCGGGCCTTGCAACAGAAGAGCAAGGTTTTGCCTGTAATGCCTCTCTTAGGAGGGCTGGACCCTGGGATCCAGAGCTCTGGTCATACCCACGACCAAGATGTTTTCTGTGCAGGGTGCTATACAGGTCCAGGGGAGTGGAATCCTTGGGAACCCGGTCCCTGAAGGTTTAATTACAATGCCTGCCGTGATAGGTGAAGTTTGGGCTTCTGTGGACCAAACAGAGTCCTGTGGCGGGGAAGAGGTAAGTGGGGGCCCCCAGGAACTTGGTTCTATTGGGGGACCCCCAAGCCTAATTTGTCTTTCTGTTTGTTACCTAACGGTATTCCCGCTAAATATCTGTGCATGCCTGTAACTACTGGAAAATGTAAAATTTTAATAGTAGTCAAGAAAAAAAAAAAAAAAAAAGAGGGAGACCGCGGTACCTGTGTTAAACCACTAGAGGCCGCTGTGGTCCATTTTTTCTTGTCATGTGGATCTTTGTCTTTTCAAGTCAAAAGATCCAGGCAGTTGGTAAGTTCTCTGTGGGAATCCACTTCCTCTGCCTTGTTGCTGCACTCATCCACCGCACAGGCCCTCCGGCAAAAAGGGCCCTGGCTCCTAGTCCCTGCTTATTCTTTCCAAAAAAAAAAAAAAAAAGCGCCGAAGGCGCACGGGCGCGTGCGCGTGGGCGTGCACGCACCTCCTATGTAGAGATGAGCGAAAAAAGGGGCGGGGCTGGTGGATGACGCTCGATGCGCGCCGCAGCGCTTCTGCGCATGTGCAGGCGTCCCAGCATGGATCAAAGACACAGTACAAGTGTCAGCTGGATGCAAACAGAGCTAGCAACAAAACGGTGGCACACAGAGGCGGTTGATGCAGGCATCCCCATAGAAAGGCACTTTAGTGGACACCAACTGGTATATAGCAGCAACTGTGTTAGACTATTCCCAGTAAAAGTGGTGTATGACGACGGGAATACCTCAGCTTTGTGCTTAAAGGATATGTCGTCCAGACGCTCTGGAAATAAATCTTCCAAGAAGCGAAAGGGGTCTCCATCGGGCTCTGAGGATTTTGGGCATGCTTGTACTGCACCAATCTCCCCTGAAATTTCAGAGGTTAGTAGCCGTAGGAACCCCGCAGGAGTACCTGGTGCTGTGGCTGCCCCCAGTCCACCTGCTCCTGTATATATAACAGAGGAGGTTTTTTCCTCAACTCTGGGAGGATTGGAAGAGAGATTAACAGCATTGATTGCTGCTTCCCTGTCACAGGGAAAGCGCGTCTGATCTCCGCCTCCTCCTTCAGAGTGCCTGTTAGTGGAGGAACAGCCCCACACAGAGATCGACCTACCTGAAGGGGATCAGGATGAGGTTGATTCGGTTATAGAGGAATCAACAGTGGAAGAACCTTTCTCAGCATCTCAGGCTGAAAGATTATGGGTTCAGTCTCTGACTAACATGGTCCGATCAGCATTTAAAATGCCTCTTGCGGAGCCATCAACCACTACTGTCTCCTCGCTGGGGTCGCTAAAAGCTCCCCAGACTGTCTGTTCCTTCCCAATCCACCCCTTATTGGAAGGGCTTATTTACCAGGATTGGGAGCATCCTGATAAAATATTTACTCCCCCCAAGAGATTTCCGGTGATCTATCCCATGGAGGATAAGTTCATACAAAAATGGAAGGTGCCCACAGTGGACGCAGCCATCTCTTATGTGAATAAATCACTGACATGTCCAGTAGATAATGTTCCAATGTTCAAAGACCCAATAGATAAAAAATTGGAGTCTTTACTAAAATCTGCTTTCTCTACAGCAAGCATGGTGACAAAACCTGCAGTAGCAGCTATTGGGGTCTGCCAAGCAGTGAAGGATCAGTTAAAACAAGTCTTAAGGGACTTACCAGATCAGCAGGCTCTTGCCTTAGCTGACCTACCTAGAGCCTTGTGTTTTGCGGTAGACGCCATAAAGGATACAATCCAACAGGCCTCCCGCTTTACGCTGTCTGTAGCACATATGCGTAGGCTTCTATGGCTCAAAAACTGGTCTGCTGAGGCTCCCTGTAAGAAGTTGCTGATTAGCTTCCCATTTCATGGAGAACGCTTATTTGGAGAAGATCTGTACAAGTATATCCAGAAAATTTCTGCCGGTAAAAGTACACTCTTGCCGGTTAAGAACAAAGTTAGAAGTCCTTCTTTTAAGAGGCCTACTTATCCAATCCCTGGCACATCGGCTGTGAAACAGTTCCGACGGCCTCCGCGGTCAAATCCTGGGGCAGAAATCAGGGACAATCACAGGGTAACAAGAAACCCTGGGTCAAGAGAGGTACGAAACCTCCCCCCAAGTCATGAAGGGTTGCCCCCACTCAATCGGGTGGGGGGAAGACTTCAGTTGTTCACAGAGACCTGGCAGGATACCATCAGAGACAGATGGGTGATCTCCGCAGTAAGTCTGGGATACAAGCTGGAGTTAAAAGACACTCCTCCTGCCCATTTTATGAGGTCAAACGTGCCAAGCGATCCCCAGAAGAGAGGATCCCTCCTTCTGGCACTAGAACAACTATTGCTCCAAGGGGTAATCATGAAGGTTCCCTTGGAGGAATGCGAGTTCGGGTTTTTCTCAAACCTCTTCACAGTCCCCAAACCAAATGGGGACGTGAGGCCCATATTAAATCTAAAAGGGCTAAACAAATTCCTATATATCAGGACTTTTCGGATGGAGTCGATCCGATCGGTGGCCACCGCCCTACAAGGGCAGGAATGGTTAGCCTCGATCGACATAAAGGATGCTTATCTGCATATTCCCATCTTTCCGGCCCACCAGAAATTTCTACGCTTTGCAGTAGAAGGGCGCCATTTTCAGTTCAGAGCCTTACCTTTCGGTCTGGCCACAGCACCACGAGTGTTCACAAAAATTCTGGCCCCACGATTGGCCAATCTAAGAACACGGGGTGTAACGATAATGGCATATTCAGACGACCTGCTACTAATAGACCACTCAGTGGAAAAACTGGAAGTAGCTATTCACGAGACAATCAAGTATCTGGAATATCACGGTTGGATTATCAACCGAGACAAGTCAGCTCTAAGACCAGTCAAAAGTCTGGAATACTTGGGGCTAAGGCTGGATTCAAATCAGAGAAAGATTTTCTTACCTCCAGAGAAGGTGTCGTCTTTGAAAGATTTGACCCACTTAGTGGGTACAAAAAGAAAACCATCCATACGCCTGTGCATGAGGCTGCTGGGAAAAATGGTGGCTTCATTCGAAGCAGTACCCTACGGTCAATTCCATTCAAGGAACTTGCAGAGGGCCATACTGTCAGCCTGGAACAAAAAAGTTCAGGCTTTAGACTTACCAATGTCCCTGTCCCCTTCCGTTCGCAAGAGCCTCCATTGGTGGTTGGTGCCCCAGAATCTGGAAAAAGGGAAACCCTTCAGTCCGGTTTCTTGGAAGGTGGTCACTACAGATGCCAGCCTCATAGGCTGGGGGGCAGTACTGGAGCAATGGTCTCTACAGGGCAAGTGGTCAGAAGCAGAGAAGGCCCTGCCCATCAATCTCTTAGAGATACGAGCAGCCCGGTATGCCCTAGTAGCATGGACATCCAAACTCCAAGGGTCCCCTGTCAGAATTCAATCAGACAATGCCACAGCAGTGGCATATATCAATCACCAGGGTGGCACCAGGAGTCGTGCAGCCCAGAGGGAAGCGAATTGCATCCTGAAATGGGCAGAAAGATATGTCCCAGCCATATCCGCGGTTTTCATCCCAGGAGTGGAGAATTGGAAGGCGGACTTTCTAAGTCGCCAGCAATTATTCCCGGGGGAATGGTCCCTTCACCCCGAGGTTTTCCAGGCAATATGCCAGCGGTGGGGAACACCGGATGTAGATCTGCTAGCATCCAGATTCAACGCAAAGGTGGACAGATTTGTGTCTCGCACAAGGGATCCCCTAGCTTGCGGCTCGGATGCCCTAGTGTTCCCTTGGGATCAGTTCAAGCTGATATATGCATTCCCACCGCCACAATTGTTACCGCGATTAATCCGCAGAATCCGGGTAGAAAAGAAACCGGTGATTCTGGTGGCTCCAGCGTGGCCCCGAAGAGCATGGTACGCGGAGATCGTAAAGATGTCAGTGGGGAGTCCTTGGACCCTCCCACATCGTCCGGACCTGCTTTCGCAGGGACCGATATACCACCCTTCCTTACCAGCCCTAGGTTTGACGGCCTGGCTATTGAAGCCCACATTCTAAAAAAGAGAGGTCTCTCTAATCCGGTGGTATCTACCATGATCAATGCCAGGAAGCGGTTATCCAGGCAGATCTATTATAGGATCTGGAAGGCGTACATCGCGTGGTGTGAGGCCAAGAAATGGCATCCGCGTAAGTACGTAATAGGTAGGATTCTGGACTTCCTACAGTGGGCTGTGGATAGGAAGCTTGCCTTGAGTACTATCAAGGGTCAGATTTCGGCCTTGTCAATATTTTTTCAAAGGCCCTTGGCTTTGCATTCATTAGTCAAAGCTTTCATACAAGGAGTGATGCGTATTAGCCCTCCGGTTAGTATTCCCATATGTCCATGGGACTTAAACCTGGTTCTGTCGGTTCTACAGAAACAACCATTTGAACCATTGCAGCACATTTCCTTGGTTCTTCTCACCAGGAAATTGATTTTTCTAGTAGCCATTTGTTCGGCTAAAAGAGTGTCGGAATTAGCCGCCATGTCCTGTAAGGAGCCATATCTGGTTGTCCATAAGGACAGAGTAGTGTTACGTCCTCATCCAGCCTTTCTTCCTAAGGTGGTATCGAGGTTTCATTTGAACCAAGATGTGGTTCTTCCTTCTTTTTTTCCCAAACCTAGTTCGGTAGAGGAAAAGTTATTGCATTCTTTGGATGTAGTAAGAGCAGTTAAAGCTTATCTAAAAGCCACTGCTCAGATTCGTAGAACGGATACTTTGTTTGTTCTGCCGGAAGGCCCCAGAAAGGGTCAGGCAGCATCAAAATCTACTTTAGCCAAGTGGATTCGACAGGTCATAATACAAGCCTATGGCTTGAAAAAGAGACCGCCTCCGTTCAAAGTTAGGGCGCACTCCACAAGAGCAGTTGGAACTTTATGGGCAGTGCATCACCAGGCCTCCCTGGCTCAAATCTGTAAGGCCGCAACATGGTCTTCAATACACTCGTTTACTAGGTTCTACCAGGTGGACGTTAGAAGTCAGGAGGATGTCGCCTTTGGGCGCAGTGTGTTGCAGGCCGCAAAAGATCCTCATGCCTGATGGCGCCCAGCTTATGTATAGTGTATCCCTCCCCTCATTTGGCATTGCTTTGGGACGTCCCATTAGTAATGACTAAGTCGCTCTGTGTCCCGTGATGTACGAAAAAGAAAAAGGGATTTTTATAACAGCTTACCTGTAAAATCCTTTTCTTGGAGTACATCACGGGACACAGAGCTCCCACCCCTCTTTTGGGGACACTTATTGCTTTGCTACAAAACTGAGGTGCTCCCGGATGGGAGGGGCTTATATAGGGGAGGGTACTTCCGGTTTGGAAGTTGCCAGTGCCAGCACCTGAAGGTAATCTATATAATCCCATTAGTAATGACTAAGTCGCTCTGTGTCCCGTGATGTACTCCAAGAAAAGGATTTTACAGGTAAGCTGTTATAAAAATCCCTTTTTTTTTCACTTACTCTGTTCCTGATTCCATAAGTGCAGCCCAACGATCTGATCACCTGTATTGGATGTCTGTGTATGGCATCCCCCTGACATGAGGGCCCTCAGGTGGGGACCGAAGACACGACCCCAGAATCTCTTTTTGCCCTAATAGCGTCTGTCACTTAAATACCCCCTCCCAGCATGCACAGCGGATTCACCATGCCGCCTGGGCTGCTTGCTAGGAAAGAGGTACCCGATACGTTCAGCATGTAGCCTTTCCAATCCTGACCAGCGGTGGCAGCGACACCTACTGTCAGGAGGGAAATCACACAACCAGCCGAACTGAAACAGAGTGCAATTTATAACACAATCCCTCTAAGCCAAACTATTGCTCAGACAACTATAATTTAACATATAGCGCACCTTCATTGGGAGCAGGGCACCACATACTTCCCCCTCCACAACAGACGATGTCCTCATCGTCGTGGAAAGTTTGACCCTTCAATCCTGAAGGTCAGCTACCTGAGTCCAAAAACTTGGATGGGAAGGGAAGGGTAAGGCAACAAGAAATACACTTCACATAGACATGCAATAATCATTTTACTATACACTACAGTATTTCTTATCTCTCTTTCTAACCCACCCAACTTGACAGTAGCTTGGAAGGAGATCCAGGACACCTAAAAAACAAAACAGCACACACAGACAAATATTCCAAACATTACTGTACAAAAGAAGGAAAGCCTTACTTCCAGAGAAATAAAACTTTCTCTCATATATATATATTTTTCCTGAGTGCAAAAGAATTATGTAGCTAAGTGTTATGTACTAAAAGTAGAAAGTTCAGTTTAGCAAAGTTCAGTTTCTGCTGATCAAGCAAACCTCCGCCACCTAGTGGTCGAAGAGTAACACACAGTTCCTTTTTGGTCCAAGTGCTGAACCGGGTAAAGAATCTTGACTCGGAGTTCAAATGCCCTAGCACTAACTAGCTAGACACTCCAAGTCCTTCAAAGAAGAAAAAGGTAAAAGAAAATCTTCTCCTTTGCAAAAATGACAAACTGGGACAGTCATGGTTTATCATCATCAATAAAATTGAGGGTCCGGTAGTGTCAGTGACTTCCCTTGTCTGTCCACTGTAGTAATGAAGTAGACGTAGTCCTCCTTTCCAGGCCGACAAATGACCACTTTATCCGCATAGATGTGCCGACCATAACTCCATTGTAACAAACACCCTCTGTAGCGTTCATCCATGGTAAAGGAATGGCCTATTTTCCAGAACGGTTTAGGTACTTCGAGGTTGTCCCACACAGCTTCACTGTACCAGTCCGCTCTCTTGGCTTCAATTTCTTGCATGGTTTCCCTGGGAACATAGGGGAACTCTAGTCCATACTCCCTGGCCACCCATTTGTTTAACAGTCTCTGTGATCGGGCAAGCCTGGTCAAAGATCTGGTGCTTCCATAACCAGGCGGTATACAGGAAACTGCGGACTTGTGTACCATGCGATTTGCAGAGGATTCTCCTGACCCATATAAACTGATAACTTTGGTGGGCAGGACTTCATTTGTAACAACTGGGGCTTCCACCCTGGGTGTTGTCTCCTCAGAATCCATGGCTGCCACCTCCAACGAACTGTGTACTGAGGCAACATCCCCCATGTAGTTCCATGACAGTTCTCTAGACATGGGTTCAAACATGTAATCATCTCCGGCATATGACAAAGAGTCCAAATCGTAGTCTTCTAACTCCTCTGCCGGCAAATAATTGCATACAGTCCCAAATACTTTTTTCCCAAATGTCTTACCGGTCACTGTCGTGGACGTCCCGGGAATATCATCTCTCTCGGGGTCCGGTTCCGGTAAACGCTGGGGTGGGCCTCGACCGCGGCCAAGGGAGGCCTTCACGTATCCCACCCTTTTCTGTACATGTGCCGCGAAGATAGGTGCAGCAGCGGTGGATACGGTTGACGAAATAGTGTAAATAGCATCTGCTGGTAATCCACTCACAGTAGCAACAGCAACATCCCTTCCAGGGTTACTCACCGCAGGCGGGCATGAGCTAGACAATTTGGTCAAAGGCAGCTTCTTCCGTCACGTTGCCCGTGACCCAGTCCACTTGGTAGGCGCAGGGTGGCATGGTGGGTTGCTCCACAGATAACAGGTATTGCCCACATTGTAAACATCGCACAAAGGGACGGGGGTGCATAGCCAGTACATCACACATGTTACACAGCATACCCAGGGCCTCCACGCCACCAATCGTGTAGAGCATGAACCGCCCATGCGACTTCAGTCGAATGCCAGTGTCTGTGAGTACAGTTCGGGCATCATGGTACCTGCAGCGGTACCCATAGGAAACATCCTGGGTTCAAAAGTAGACTGCAGAGATAGCACTGAAGACATGGCGGTGTTCCGATTTTCTAAGTGCTGGACACACATGCAGCGTCTCACGCGGCAAACAAGTGGAAGCTCCTTCCACTTGTTCTTCTTGGCACGTAGCTCGCGGGCTTGGCACGTAGCTCCGCCCACGGCCCAAGCGGCCAGAAAATGATCGCAATTTCTTCCCCGTTTTAGCACAGTCTTTCTCCCTCTGTAGAATAGTAGAATAGGTCCCTAAATGAACAGTCTATTTAGTTGCGAGAGGTAACGGCAAATCCTGGACGAGCCCCCACATGTAGCAATACCCCCTGTAGCGGGCCGCTGGTTTAATTTTGGGCCTTGCACGTTACCTCACTGTTCCGTATGCTCGTCTCAGGGGTTTTCCTTGAAGAGTTGTCTAGAAGAAGTTTGCACCAACACAAAAAGGTCTCTTTCAAGGGTTTATTTGAATAAAAGTTTAAACAGAGGGGATGAAGGGATGGGGAGGACTCAGGTAATTTAGTTGCGAATCATAAGAATTTTCCTTGATCCAGAGGAACAAATGTCTCCACACTGGACTCAGCAAACACCGAATAGGCCCAATCTCATTGGCCTAGCAGCTGATGTACAGCTCGATCATGTATAGTCTCTGCCACAGACTTGGTGCAAATAGAACTGTCTCTGCCACAGACTTGGAGTAAATAGAACAGTCTCTGCCACAGACTTGGAGTAAATAGAACAGTCTCTGCCACAGACTTGGTGTAAATAGAACAGTCTCTGCCACAGACTTGGAGTAAATAGAACAGTCTCTGCCACAGACTTGGAGTAAATAGAACAGTCTCTGCCACAGACTTGGAGTAAATAGAACAGTCTCTGCCACAGACTTGGTGTAAATAGAACAGTCTCTGCCACAGACTTGGTGTAAATAGAACAGTCTCTGCCACAGACTTGGTGTAAATAGAACAGTCTCTGCCACAGACTTGGAGTAAATAGAACAGTCTCTGCCACAGACTTGGAGTAAATAGAACAGTCTCTGCCACAGACTTGGAGTAAATAGAACAGTCTCTGCCACAGACTTGGAGTAAATAGAACAGTCTCTGCCACAGACTTGGTGTAAATAGAACAATCTCTGCCACAGACTTGGTGTAAATAGAACAGTCTCTGCCACAGACTTGGAGTAAATAGAACAGTCTCTGCCACAGACTTGGTGTAAATAGAACAATCTCTGCCACAGACTTGGTGTAAATAGAACAGTCTCTGCCACAGACTTGGAGTAAATAGAACAGTCTCTGCCACAGACTTGGAGTAAATAGAACAGTCTCTGCCACAGACTTGGAGTAACCTTTACTTTAGTGACCTTCTGAACGAAGAATACAGCTCTCAGTGTTAGAATCTTTCAGCCGTTCTGGCAGCACTGTGAGGTAGATCACGATCCGGATGCATCCTCCAATTGAGTCCTCAATTGCTTGGTCCCTTCCAGCAGGTAAGGCGACACAGGATCATCCCCGGATCAGTAGGCCCCAGCAACTCCTGGGCCTACTTGTCAGTAACAGAGCCTCAGGCCAACGTGGCCTTGAGGCGGAAACTGCCAACATCTCCCTGAGGCCATGAGGGCCCTCAGGTGGGGACTGAAGACACGACCCCAGAATCTCTTTTTGCCCTAATGGTGTCTGTCACTTAAATACCCCCTCCCAGCATGCACAGCTGGTTCAACACGTCCCCTGGACTGCTTACTAGGAAAGAGGTACCCAATTAGTTCAGCCTGTAGCCTTTACAATCCTGACCAGCGGTGGCAGCGACACCTACTGTCAGGAGGGAAATCACACAACCAGCCGAACTGAAACAGAGTGCAATTTATAACACAATCCCTCTGAGCCAAACTATTGCTCAGACAACTATAATTTAACATATAGCGCACCCTCATTGGGAGCAGGGCGCTACATAAACATATGAATCTTTCGTTGTCATTTCTTAATTGAAGAATCCTCTGGTCTTTATGTCTTAGACATGGATGTGATGGAAGAATTACATGATATTTAATAGTATTGGCATCCTTATTTTTTTCCTCCCCACTTCCTTTCCTTTTGGAGTGGAGCTTGTTTCATCTTCCTGCCTTCACAGGGAGAGAGGTTTTTTTAATTTCTAATTAATGAGTGTCAGATTCCCTGTGGTGACTTTGTTTGCACATTTTATGGGTAGTCACCATGTGGGGGAACCTCAAGCCCCGCCCCCCACACCCACAGCTTGGTGGCGGTGCGGAGCTTGTACTGTCTCTGCAGAGGATGGGACCGCTCATTTAAGGGTACCTAAGAGCTAAATCCCTGTTGCTGGGGAACCTGGAAATGCCGGTGAACGTTTATGGCTGTTTCTTTGGCGTTGTTTTTCTCTCTTTCCTATGCCTTTCTTTGCCATACTGGCCACCCTGCTTTACCAAAGGAGTAAAGAATGTTCTGAATTTCCAAGTTTACATGTTGGATGGAAAGAAGAATGGCTGTCCATCAAATAATCAATTTTATCGTTTTGTGTTATCTGCCATTCAGATTCTTCTTTTTATCATATTTTGTCTGTTATATTAGTTGATTCCAGAATTTCAGCAGCATCACAGGAATAAGCATTCCCCTAATTCCGGTTCTACACACACGCAAAGCGCTCTCTCTTTTCTTCTCTAGAAGCCGCAGCCAAGTTCAGCATTGCTGATGAACAGAAAGAGAGAGCACACTGCGCATGCATGTTGATTTGAAAGAGGAGAACGCTCACTCCTGTGGTGCTGGAGGGAAAGAATCCAACAGTTGGAGTGTCCTGAAATCAGGACAGGATGTAGCAAAGCCACCTGTAGGAGTTTTTCAGTCTGGTTTCAGGGGGTGCAAATGACCTACAGATATGGATTTTTAGGCACAATATTTCAAAGCTGCACAGTGTTTTTGAACACACTGGGCCCCTTTTAATGCCTGGTATACTTTATTGAAAAGGTGAACTTACCATTTACAAAAAATCAAGGTGTTTACTTAAATTAGCTTACAATTGTCGCAAAAAGAGACAACCACTCTGCTTTACTAAAGAAGTAAACTGTGTTCATTTTGCAAAGGAATTATCCCTTTCTTATTAAATGAGGTAAGAATTTACTATGCCCAATCTCATGTGCAGTGAAATTTTTTAAAAAAATCAAAAAATAACAAAATAGGATTTTACCTTGCACTCATACTTGAATTACTGAAGTCAGCACAGCTCCACCTTATTCACTAAGCTAAATGAAATTTTATAAGGGAAGCGCAATTATCCATTTGCCCTGTACTAGTTCTCCCTCTCTCTAATCCAGTGTTTCTCAAACTTTTTTGTCTTGCAGCGCACAAAAAAGTTCTAAAAGTTTTCACAGCACACCTGGACAGATTTAACACTTTTTGTGGTGAAGAACTTATTTATTTTTACTTATATATTTAATTTTAAATTTAATGTGAAGGATGTGCCTGCTTTCGAGAGCAAATCAGATTGAAGCGATTGTAATTACTTTCTGCTTCCTTCCTTGCATTTCATTTAACAGTTTCTCTTTCAGAGTTCCAGACTTGATTAAGTATTTCTCCATCACTAAACAATGAACCAACTTTATTTATAAGCATCAAAGTTGAAATGGAACGATCTCTATTATTATAATATAATTAGAGCAATCGAGTTTTCCCGAGATTTCGCACAAGTCTCACGTTACAAAAGGAACCAATGAATGACAGACTGACAGAGATTGCGTTTTTATATACGTTACTTTTTTAACTTTTGCGACATTGATTTACCATTTAATTTTTCGATATATTCAGGGTTTCAAAACGCTAGCAATTTTAAATATTTTTCAAAACTCCCATGGCACACCTGAGAATCTCACATGGCACACAGTTTGAGAATTACTGCTCTAATCTGTATCTGTTGAGTTTCTCAAAGACTGTACTATGCTGCCACCTAGTGACCTATGTGGGCATTGCTTCTGGTGGCTCCTGCATTGTAACAGCTCCAATACTAGTTTCACACTGTTATGTAGCTTATGCGTAAAGCCCCATACACACGGTCGGACTTCCATCGGACTTTTCCCTGGATTTTTGTCCGAATGGAGTTGGCCGGGAACACCCATAGCATACACACCACCAGGGGCGTAACTAGAAATCACAGGACCCCATAGCAAAATGTTGTATGGGCCCCCCCCCCACAAAAAAATGGCGGACTTAAATTAAATATTGGGCGTGGTTTAAAGGGCGTGTAGTTCGAGTCTGAGATGAAAGAAAGAAAGAACCGAGATCCTACACCACAATAGCAATATATGTATTCCAGAAAGTTTAATCAACAGATAAAGATACTCCAAACACCTGGTGTTAGCGCTTCAATAATCCTCACCTGTGCCCAATGCAGCGTGCTCTGCCCGTGCCCAATACTGCCTCACCTGTGCCCAATGCAGCCTCACCTGTGCCCAATGCAGTGTGGCCTGTGCCCAATGCAGCGTGTCCAGTGCCCAATGCAGCCTCACCTGTGCCCAATGCAGTGTGGCCTGTGCCCAACGCAGCCTCACCTGTGCCCAATGCAGCGTAGCCTGCCCATGCCCAATACAGCCTCACCTGTGCCCAATGCAGCCTCACCTGTGCCCAATGCAGCGTGACCCGTTCCCAATGCAGCCTCACCCATGCCCAATGCAGCCTCACCCGTGCCCAATGCAGCCTGACCCATGCCCAATGCAGCCTCACCTGTGCCCAATGCAGCGTGACCCGTGCCCAATGCAGCATGACCCGTGCCCAATGCAGCCTCACCTGTGCCCAATGCAGCATGACATGTGCACAATGTAGCCTCACCTGTGCAGTGGAAGAGGCGAGCCAGTGGCAGAACTACCGGGGAGGATGAGGAATGCATACTGCAGCCCTCAAATGGCTATTGGCGAGCATTGGGCTGCCTCAGAGTGGGGGGGCGAGCACCGCCCGCATGGTCCCCCAGCCAGGGGAAGTGAAGAGAGGAAGAGGCGCGCTGTGCGTACAAGTAGAGAGCTGTAATAGCTTTCATTTGAATGTCCTGCGTTCCCGGGGCTCAGCGTCACATAGCCCCACCTCTTGGCCCGGCGCCTTTGATGACGTCCCATGTCCCGCATTGGACCGGCGTTCTGTCTATAAAAGGCGCCGGGCCAAGAGGTGGGGCTATGTGACGGTGAGCCCCGGGAACGCAGGTAGGGTTGCCACCTTTTCCTCAAGCCAAACCCGAACACTTAAGCGGCGCATGGCAAATTTTTTGTGGTATACACTAAAAGATTTTAAAGACCTGGAGGAGAGCAATAATGTGTCACGGTTAGCGTGGATGGTAACTACTGGTACCATCCACTGCCCTACTGACACCGTCCACCTCCCTCCCCACTGACTCCCCTCCCTTATATCGGTTCCCCCTTGATTAGATCAGGGAACCCCCCATCAGTGTCCCCTGCCCCGAAAGACCCCCATTAAACTTCCTTACCGAGAGCCGCTTCAAGCCAGGAAGTGTGGGAGCTGGAGTTTAGGGGTGGAGCTCCTCTACTGTAGTGCTGTTTTCCTTCCTTCCATTGGTGGGGAGCCTTGGGGAGAAGTGTCGGCAAGACACAGGATTCGGGACACATCCGAACTGGTGCGCTCACTCACAGGGCTGCTGTTTGCAATTATTGGGGCCCCATACAGCCATCCTCATTCAACCCCCACCCCCTGAGAAGGGAAAGAGGTGGGGGGAGGGAGGTGAGAAAGGGGAAGGTGAGAGGAGGAGGTGAGAGAGAGGAGGAGGTGAGGGGGTGAATGAAAGGGGGGAGGAGGCAGGAGAGAGAGGCGGCGGTGAGGGGGTGAGAGAGAGAGAGAGAGGGTGGGTGAGATGGTGGGGGTGAGAGGGGTGGGAATGAGAGAGAGTGGGGGTGGGGGTGAGCGAGGTGGGGATGAGAGAGTGGGGGTGAAAGAGGGGGGATTAGAGAAAGAGTGGTGGGTGCGAGAGAGGGGGTGAGCAAGAGGCTGAGAGAAAGAGAGTGAGAGAGACAGAGGGAAAGGGGGGCTTACACAGAGGAGGGGGAACTGACACGGAGGAGGGGGGGTGACACAGAGGAGGGGGGTGACACAGGGGAGGGGGGCTGACACAGGGGAGGGGGGCTGACACAGGGGAGGGGGAGCTGACACAGAGGAGGGGGAGCTGATACAGAGGAGGGGGAGCTGACACAGAGGAGGGGGAGAGGAGGGGGAGCAGACACAGAGGAGGGGGTGAGGAGGGGGGTGACACAGAGGAGGATGGGGGGTGACACAGAGGAGGAGGGGGAGCTGACAAAGAGGAGGGGGAGCTAACACAGAGGAGGGGGAGCTGACACAGAAGAGGGGGAGCTGACACAGAGGAGGGGGGTGACACAAAGGAGGGGGTGAGGAGGGGGGGTGACACAGAGGAGGGGGGGGTGACACAGAGGAGGAGGGGGGTGACACAGAGGAGGAAGGGGGTGACACAGAGGAGGAGGGGGGGTGACACAGAGGAGGAGGGTGGGTGACACAGAGGATGGGGGGGTGACACAGAGGAGGATGGGGGGGTGACACGGAGGAGGAGGGGGGTGACACAGAGGATGGGGGGGTGACACAGAGGAGGAGGGGGGTGACACAGAGGTGGAGGGGGGGTGACACAGAGGTGGAGGGGGGTGACACAGAGGAGGAGGGGGGTGACACAGAGAAGGATGGGGGGTGACACAGAGGAGGAGGGGGGGTGACACAGAGGAGGAGGGGGGGGTGACACAGAGGAGGAGGGGGGGTGACACAGAGGATGGGGGGTGACACAGAGGAGGAGGGGGGTGACACAGAGGAGGAGGGGGGTGACACAGAGGAGGAGGGGGTGACAGAGGAGGAGGGGGGGTGACACAGAGGAGGAGGGGGGTGACACAGAGGAGGAGGGGGGGTGACACAGAGGAGGAGGGGGGGTGACACAGAGGAGGAGGGGTGACAGAGGAGGAGGGGGGGTGACACAGAGGAGGAGGGGTGACAGAGAAGGATGGGGGGTGACACAGAGGAGGAGGGTGGGTGACACAGAGAAGGAGGGGGGGTGACACAGAGGAGGAGGGGGGGTGACACAGAGGAGGAGGGGGGGGTGACACAGAGGATGGGGGGTGACACAGAGGAGGAGGGGGGTGACACAGAGGAGGAGGGGGGTGACACAGAGGAGGAGGGGGGTGACAGAGGAGGAGGGGGTGACAGAGGAGGAGGGGGGGGTGACACAGAGGAGGAGGGGGGGTGACACAGAGGAGGAGGGGGTGACACAGAGGAGGAGGGGGGGTGACACAGAGGAGGAGGGGTGACAGAGGAGGAGGGGGGGGTGACACAGAGGATGCGGGTAAGCTAACAGAGCAGATGAGACCTCAGGATAAACACATTGTGAAGCAGGACTCCGTCTCCGGGAGCAAGCAGGCGCGATTATCAAATCCACAGTCCAGCCCCGCCCCCGCCTCCACACGTGACCAGCACCAGCTCCGCAGGGCCATTCACAGACCCCCATGTCTGCCGCTCGGCCCGCCCCGCACATGGCTCGTTCAGCCAATTACAGGGCACCTGCTGGCTCAGACCGCACCGAAAGCAAATGAAAGCTATTACAGCTCTCTGCTTGTACGCACAGCGCGCCTCTTCCTCTCCTCACTTCCCCTGGCTGGGGGACCGTGCGGGCGGTGCTCGCCCCCAGCAATATGCATTCCTCCTCCTCTCCACGGGCCCCTCTCGGTTGCGGGCCCCATAGCGGCCGCGTGTGTCGCTATGGCGGTAGTTCCGCCACTGCACACCACAGGACTTTTCTGCAAACTTTCCCAAAACTTTTTGCAACATCACATGGTTTTTCTGCTCTTTACCGCCACCCTTTGGTCAACTTCTGCTATTGTTGGTTGATTTTAACATTATTTGTTTTGTCCATCGGACAAAAGTCCTATGGTTTTCTGTACACACGGTCGGACTTTGCTTCATCGGACTTTTGTTGGCCAAAAGTTTGTCCGTTTGCAGACCCAACTTTTGTCCGATGAAAACCAAAAAAAAAGTTTGTCCGATGGAGCGTACATACGGTCAGATTGTTGGTCCAACTTGCTCAAAATGAAGTTTGTTGGCCAAAAGTCTGACCGTGTGTACAGGCTAAAGCCTCGTACACACGGTCGGACTTCCATCTGACTTTTCCGTGGTTTTTTGTCCGAACGGAGTTGGTCGGGAACACCCATAGCATACACACCACAGGACTTTTCTGCAAACTTTCTCAAAACTTTTTGCAACATCACGTGGTTTTTCTGCTCTTTTCTGCTCTTTACCGCCACCCTTTGGTCAACTTCTGCTATTGTTGGTTGATTTTAACATGATTTGTTTTGTCCATCGGACAAAAGTCTGATGGTTTTCTGTACACACGGTCGGACTTTGCTCCATCGGACTTTTGTTGGGCAAAAGTTTGTTCGTTTGCAGACGCAACTTTTGTCCGATGAAATCCAAAACCAAACGAAAAAAGTTTGTCTGATGGAGCGTACACACGGTTGGATTGTTGGTCCAACTTGCTCAAAATGAAGTTTGTTGGCCAAAAGTCCGACCGTGTGTACGGGCTATTAGACATTGGGAGGAGCGGCGTGCTGACGTCACCAACATACCGAGAGTCCGGAAGGAACGGGCTGTCTTTAGCCGGCCGGCTTTAACATACCACACGCTTTTGTTTTCATCTAATTGTAAGTGCAATTTTAATACAATAAATATTATTTTAAACTGGATTACACTATGGTGGCTTTCTTTTCTATTGGCAAATCGAATCCGGGCTATATGGAGAGGACTGGTGTATAATCCTAGTGGAGCAACACAGATTCTAGCCATTCTTAGAGACCCTGGCAGGGGAATACAGCCATCTGCTTTCACTGATCTCTGAAGGGATCAGGTGTTCCGGTAAGCGGCAGTAAACTCTAATGGTGGTGGAATTTCTGTCTATTAGACTAACAGCACTTTTTCATCTGGTGTTTTGAGTTTGGAGTCACCAACAGTGGACCAATGAGATCTTCATTCATTTATGTTATTCTGTCAGACACTTTTTTTTGATAATTTATTTCCCATACACAGGATTCTCTTTTTTTTTAAATAATGTCAATTATTTATTTAGTCATTTTTTCTGACAACTTGTATATATTGTTTGCTTGTATTGTCATAGATTGAGTTCTGGATAATCCTTTATCACTATAAGGATTTTTGTTTATTTTTTGCGCAGCTTTTTTAAGTTTATTTGTTTCTATTGTGTGTGTCTCACATTTAAGTTGCAGCATTTGTCACATATACAGATAGTTTTTTTCTAAGACAGCGCAGTATACACCTTAATTTTTTTATTAGACATTGTAACATGATGCTTTTATGTTCAATCATGCATGGCTGTTACAGTGTGAAAAAGAAATTCATGCTTAGTGTTCATACATAAATCTAGATCATGTTATACAACTCTTACTGTACCTTATACTTTATCACCCTACAAAACTCTCCCCCAGATTATAAAGTAAAATGACAGAACAGAAGAATACCTGAAAACACATTTGGATGTGTTTTGGAGTGACAGACACAGACTATGGAGCCTTTTCTATACAAGATACATTGTTCATTGTAAGTAGAAGAAATAGAGGAAGGAGGTTTTTGTACGGCTCTGTATCACTGTGTGAGAGGGAAGAAGTTACTCTGCTGACAGTAATAAACTGCTTCATCTTCATCTTTTATGTCGCTGATTTTAAGAGTATAATCTGTTCCTGATCCAGATCCACTGAACCTGGCTGGGACTCCGGACTGAAGGCTGCTTGTACTATAGATAATCAGTGTTGGACGTTGTCCTGGTTTCTGCTGGTACCAGTGTAAGGAGCCGGTGCCAACACTAGAACTGCATTTACATGAGATGGTGACTGTCTGTCCTGGAGTTGCAGTGATCTCATTCGGAGTCTGTATCAGTATAATCTGTGCCCAGGATCCTGAGGATGGGAAAGAAAATAATAATTTCTGTATAAACAGCAAAATAATAAGACTTTATCCCCAATTCTATCATTTTGTATGTTTATTGAAGCCTCACCCTGAATATAAAGCAGTATGAGAGGCAGCAGAACCCCCTGAGAAGCCATCTTGATGTCTCTGCACTGACACACACAGACTACTGAGATGTCACCTGTACAATGTCTCCTATATAACAGCTGCAATCATTAGGGGGAAACCCCCCGACATCACATATGGGGGACAGGAAACATGCAAATTATACAATGCAAATCCACTAGATCTCATTTTCTACACCTCATGTACCTACAACATACCTCCCAACATTTTAAAGTCCCATCGCGGGACATTCAGATGTCCCCTCTCCCCTGCCAACTAGAGTTGTTGAGCAGGGGGGGGGGGGGGGTGGTGCGGGACAATAAAAAAAATCGGGAATAGAAAAAAAAGTTGTTGAGCGGGGTGGGGGTGCCGCCGGAACATTTAAAAAAAAAACAGGTCATGAAAAAATGGGTGGGGGGCCGCCGATCGGGGGGGGGGCGATACTAGTCCGCCGATCGCGGGGGGGCGCTCTTACCTGCTGCTGCTCCTCTTCTTCTGTTCATGTTTCCTGCTGTGCGGGAAACATGATAGTCTCGCGGGACTGCGGGAAGGAGGAGCCTCTGCGGGTAAAACCCGCACAATCCGTGCTAGTTGGGAGGTATGCTACAATGATGATCACCAATTGCACATGTAGCGGGGTGTTCCCCTTTAATGCAGAGAGACAAGAAGTTCCAGGTGAGAGGTGAGTCGGGAGGAAGTAAAGAGACATTACTGGAAGTGAAAGCAGAGGAGAGAGACTACATCTCCCAGTACATCTTGCAGCACCCAGGGTACATTGCTCCGGAACAGAGACTGCTGGGGCAGACTTTATAAAGGGGAGGTGGAGTTTGTTCGGTCTCTTTGGACACCCCCTCTCCTAGCAAGAGGATCCCTGTGCTGAACTGCTGTGTGCACAAGGCCTGAAGCCTGGGCCTTGTGCTCCTTTCCAAAGAGCCCCTCTGCCAGCCTAGCAGAGCCTTAGAGACATCTTCTCCTCCTTACTGCAGTACACCAGAAGGATTGAAGACTTGGATGTCGGTGGATTCCTGTTCCCAGACGAATCGGCGGAGGAAACGGACTTGGACTTGTCCGGATGGTGAGAGCTGTTTAAAGACAGATCCTTTATCTTTACTATTCGTTGGGATTACAAAGTTGTTCTTCAAGTGCACCGCCGAAAGATTTCTAGCTAATATTGTTTCACTGAACTTCCATTTAGATCAGTCAGGCCTGACTGCATAGGTAGACATTGCTGGGTGTTAGTCTACCCATGAGGGGAAGTAGCTGAAAAAGGGCAGCGCTAGAGTTGCATAGCAATACTTTATTATTCTGATTACTCTGTTTATCTTACTGTTTATTGCAGGGATCTGCAACTTGTTATACTGTTGTTTATTACTTGCCCATTAGCCTCAGTAAAATATCTGGGTCAAGTACATTGGTGTCAGTTTCACTTACTTTAATAGAAGTTTTAAAGTATATCACTGTGTGTGTTTGCCATAGGACTGCGTCACCTAGAGTTGCGGTCACGCGGTCCTATCTCCCCTTACTAGCTGTGCCATGGGAGGTTAGAGCCGATTGCCAGGGGTTGACAGCGGTGCACTACAGGGCCCAAAACAAAACCATCGGCTCTCTTAACTGGGGGTAGCGCTACACACAATATCTAAAAAAGTATACGTTTGCCCTGAGACTTTAAATGAGGTGCAACACACATGGACCCTAAATGTATTTCAAAGCTGCACAGTGTTTTTGAACACACGGGGGGCCCCTTGACTGCCTCGTATATCTTATTGAGAAGGTGAGCCTACCCTCTAAAAAATATGAAGGTGTTTACTTAAATTGGCTTACAATAGTCACAAAAAGAGACAACCACCTTGCTTTACTAAAGTGTGTTCATTATGCAAAGGAATTATTCCTTAGCTTATTAAATGAGGTAAGAATTTGCTTTGCAAAGAATACCCAATCATGTGCAAAGAAAAAAAATAAAAATGATATTTTAGCTTGCATACATAATTAAATTATTGAACTCAGCACAGATTAACCTTATTCACTAAGCTAAGTGAAAAATTACTTTTTGCTATGATTGGATTGGGTATTTAACTGCTTAAGGACCGCCCCACATACATATACTGTGGCAGGGCGGGCCTTAAGTGCAAAATCACGTACCTGTATGTAATTCCTCCCACTCTGGGGCACGCTTCGCTGGAGACCCGCTCCCGCTATGAGTGGACACAGCGGGAGCCAATTGGTGGGTCCAGCGGACTTAATGTTTGCCGGAAACCTGGCGATCGTTCGGAGAGAGGCAGAACGGCGGTGTAAACAAGGCAGATCGCTGTTCTGCTAGTAAGAAAGACAGAGATCTTGCGTTTCTGCTAAGCAGGAACAAACACAGATCTCTGCCTTTCTTCAGCTAAGCCATCCCCCACACAGTAAAAAAGCACTCCCAGGGAACACAGTTAACCCCTTGATTGCCCCCCTGACGTTAACCCCTTCCCTGCCAGTGTCATTTATACAGTGACAGTGCATTTTTTTCACTGTATTGGTGTCACTGGTCCCCAAAAAGTGTCACTCAGCCTAGGTTCACATTGACAGCGGGAATAAAACCATGTGAGTTCAGCTGAACTTGCACAATTTTATTCCCGCATGTCGGGCGATTTCAGAGACATAAGTGCGGTTTGCTGCCCAGATGTCTATGGAAATCGCACCCCGAAGTCGCCAAAAGTAGTACAGAAACTACTTTTGGGAATCGGTGCGGTACCACAAATGCGGCGTCGCACCGATACAGGCAATGCCATTGCCGGCAATTGCCGCCAATTTGGCATGCAATTTTACATGTCAAATCGCATGCCAAATCGCTCCAATGTGAACCTAGGCTCAGTGTTGGATTTGTCCGCCGCAATGTTGCAGTCCCGCTAAAAATCGCTGCTCGCCGCCATTACTAGTAAAAACAAAAAATAAATAAAAATTCTATCCCATAGTTTGTAGACGCTATAACTTTTGCGCAAACCAATCAATATACGCTTATTGCAATATACGCTTCTGCAGCGCATCACGGGCGGTTTTAACCCTTTCGCGGCCGCTAGTGGGGGGTAAAAACACCCCGCTAGCTGCCGAAATGCGCCGCAAATCCGCCCATAGCATCGACGGTAAAAATAGTGGCGTTTTACCGCCGACGCTATGGGCGCTCCAGTGTGAAAGGGCTCTTAGTGTCAGTTTTTTTCAGGGCTAACCACTCATTATTCTTTGGTATTTTTCTTGTTGTTATCCATTTGTTTTTCTTTTTTCGAGGGAAACTCATCCATTTATCATTTGATCCCCTGTTTCTTTTACTGTCTTTAGAGAAGCATTGGTGAGAGCCAAACGCTGTGCACTCAGTGCCTCTCTTTGGTGCTCAGGTTTTTATGTTGTTCTTTTAGGTTTTCAAAGTGACCACAGCTGTACTGTTATACTTGTTGTGTGAAAATATAAAACGATGCATAATCATGGTTAATGTTCATATTACTGTGAACTGAGAATTTCAATAGCTAAATTCCTTAAAGGGGTAAAGGTTTGTGTTTTTTTTACCTTAAAGCGGTTGTATAGTCCCAGAAATGTTTTATTTTTTTGGTTACCTGTAAGGCAAAAGGCATAATGAGCTAGTATGCACCGCATACTAGCTCATTATGAAATACTTACCTTAGAACGAGGCCTCGGTAACTCACCTGGTCCACGCCGAGGGAGATGACATGTTGCCTCGGCTTGTCTTCCGGGTATCGCGGCTCAAGCGCTGTGAGTGGCTGGAGCCGCGATGTCGTCACTCCCGCGCATGCGCGCGGGAGACTTCTTTCCGGCAAGGTCTGGCGTCTGCCGGGCCTTCAGCGGAGAATCCCCTGTGCACATGCGCCGCTGCAGTCAGTGGCTCATTGCGAGGGGAATATCTCCTAAACCGTAAAGGTTTAGGAGATATTTTTTTTACCTACAGGTAAGCCTTATTATAGGCTTACCTGTAGGTAAAAGTACAAAAAAAGACTATACAACCGCTTTAATGCATCCTATGCATTAAGGTGAAAAAACACCTGGCAATGATGTTCCCCCCAGCCCCCCGTTTTACTTACCTGAGCCCATTCACCTGCTGTGCTCGCCCCCGACGTCCTCTTCTCCACAGAGTCTGGCCGTTGATTGGCTAGATTGGATAGATTGATAGCAGCGCAGCCAATGACGCGGCACGCCGGGGGGCGGGGCCTGAGTAATACAGCCGCCGGCTGTATCATGGGGAGAGCTAACGCCCTAGGGAGAGAGGTTCCCATGAAGGGGGACCCCAGAAGACCAGGATCGGGCCGCTCTGTGCAAAACGAACTGCACAGTGGAGGTAAATATAACATGTTTGTTATTTTAAAAAAAAAACAAAAAACAAAGCCTTACAACCACTTTAAGCCATTGTTTGTTGGCCTCATCTTGTGCTGTATTTCCCCTTCCTACTCATATTGTCTTTATGGGAAAATATGGCCACTTGTTTCAAGGCCACATGTTAATCTGCTTGCATCGGGGAATGCATTACCATGTTTTGACCTGCAAATATTGTCCTTTCAATCATCTATCACATCCTGTAGTCTGCTGTAACCAGCTGCATTTAATAAAGATCTTTGTGGATGAGGTAATTGGTGTGTTCAGCTATCTGATAAAGACTGTCTGCTGTGATTGTATCTGCTTATACAGGGCAGGCATAGAGGTCTTAGCAAGGGATCACTAATACAACAGTTGAAGACAGAATAACAGCTTTACCTTATTTACTAGCATTCCATAGTTGCCAACATTGCAAAAAAAAAAAAACTTTTTTTGCATGGAGGCGGAGCCTTGCTATAATTAGAGGGCTGGGCATTAATTTGTAGGCGTGTCACACTGAATATGAAAAAGCGCTACGCGAAGCGCGCCGCAGCAAAAATGGGTGTGGTTTACACGTGGTGGGCGTGGCTTAAATGGGCGTGGCTCAGAAGGGGTGTGGTTAGAGTCCGAGAGAAAGGAAGAAAGGAAGGAAGAAAGAAAGGAAGAAAGAAAAGAAGAAAGAAAGAAAGAAAGAAGCCAGATCCTACACCACAATAGAAATGTGTGTATTCCAGAAAGTTTAACAAAATCGGCAGATAAAGATACTCCAAAACACCTGATGTTGGCGCTTCAATCATCCCGGCCCCATGGTTGTTATGGTGTCAAGGTGATTGAAGCGCATTATTTCTATTATTACATTGTAATATAAAATGAAATCATTCAACTCACCATAATGCCAAATCAGTGGGAGCGTGTCGTCTGCCACCAGATGGCCTCCCCAGCAGAGTTCATCCATGCATTAGGTGCCTCCCCAGCAGAGTCTGTCCTTGCATCAGGTGCCTCCCCAGCAGTCCGTCTTTGCATCAGGTGCCTCCCCAGCATAGTCCCTCCTTACTTTAGGTGTCCCCAGCAGAGTCCCTCCTTACACCAGGTGTCCCCAGCATGGTCCCTCCTTACACCAGGTGTCCCCAGCAGAGTCCCTCCTTACACCAGGTGTCCCCAGCAGAGTCCCTCCTTACATCAGGTGTCCCCAGCAGAGCCCCCTCCACACTTGTGTCCCCATCAGAGCCACACCAGGTGTTCCCACAATGGTCCCTCTTTACACCAGGTGTCCCCAGCATGGTCCCTCCTTACACCAGGTGTCCCCAGCATGTCCCCATCAGAGCCACACCAGGTGTTCCCACAATGGTCCCTCTTTACACCAGGTGTCCCCAGCATGGTCCCTCCTTACACCAGGTGTCCCCAGCATGGTCCCTCCTTACACCAGGTGTCCCCAGCATGGTCCCTCCTTACACCAGGTGTCCCCAGCAGAGTCCCTCCTTACACCAGGTGTCCCCAGCAGAGTCCCTCCTTACATCAGGTGTCCCCAGCAGAGCCCCCTCCACACTTGTGTCCCCATCAGAGCCCTCTCCACACTTGTGTCCCCATCAGAGCCCCCACCACACTTCTGTGTCCCCATCAGAGCCCCCACCACACTTCTGTGTCCCCATCAGAGCCCCCACCACACTTCTGTGTCCCCATCATGAGCCCCCACCACACTTCTGTGTCCCCATGAGCCCCCACCACACTTCTGTGTCCCCATCATGAGCCCCCACCACACTTCTGTGTCCCCATCATGAGCCCCTACCACACTTCTGTGTCCCCATGATGAGCCCCCACCACACTTCTGTGTCCCCATGAGCCTCCACCACACTTCTGTGTCCCCAAGAGCCCCCACCACACTTCTGTGCACCCATGAGCCCCCACCACACTTCTGTGTCTCCATGATGAGCCCCCACCACACTTCTGTGTCCCCATAATGAGCCCCCACCACACTTGGCAGGCATCAGAGTCCCCTCCACACGCGGGCTGTACTACAGTGATCGGCGTCGGCAGCAGCGGCGGGATGAGGATCACAGTCTCACTCTGTGTGAAGAGCGGGGAGGGGCCGCTGAAAGAGAGAGAAGCCGCAATTGGCTGCCCCTCTCCTCACACTAGAGGTCAGAGAAAAGAACACTTGTGGTGGCGGCCATTTTGGTGTAGCCGCCGCTGTTTTAAGCCTTAAACATTCCCGAATTTCCCGGGACAAAACGGGACGAAAAGAATTGGGCTTGTCCCGAATCGGGACAAACCCAATTCGGGACAAGGGTCCAAAAATCGTGATTGTCCCGGGAAATTCGGGACTGTTGGCAACTATGGCATTCAGTTTATTAAGTGAACAGCTTCTATTCCTTTAGTACATTAACCCCTTCCTCTGATCACTCATTCAGCTGTGTGTATATTCTGAGATTCTGATACTCTGCTCTGTATGGGACCGCAGGCCACACCTTGCCCAATACCTAAGTTCCCCGGATACAACCGTATTAACCTTAGTAAAACACACACACACACACACAATAAGTTGGCAAAAATTGGCCGCAGTATTTTATTGGTTTAAAAAATATATTCAAATGGATAAACATAATATTTCAACATTCAGAAGAAAACAAATATCCAGTAAAACCTTTGCCCAGTTTTCAGAACACGGGCTAATAAACCTTTATTAAACCAGAAAACACGTCCCCCCTGGATTCTGGGGTGACCCAACCACATAAATATACCGTGACAGGGAGGGAGGGAGGGAGCTTCATCACCTGTAGGTCAGCTGCTGCAAAGAGGAAGTAGAGACCCTCAACAGCCCCTTTTATCATCTCCTTAGGGACACTAGAAACTTCCCTGGTTTCCTATTGGACCACCTGAAACTTGATGCATACGTTTAAAGAGACAGTACACCATTAACTTAAATACATATATCATGTACAGTTAACCTGTTTCATGCCATTAAATAGGGCTGGGTGGCCGCTGTCCCAAGAAAGTGGGCTCCAATGGTGCGCCCCCTTTGTACATGGAACCACAAGCCACACCTTGCCCAATACCTAAGTTCCCCAGATACAACCGTATTAACCTTAGTAAAACACACACACACACAATAAGTTGGCAAAAATTGGCCGCAGTATTTTATTGGTTTAAAATATAGATTTAAATGGATAAACATAATATTTCAACATTCAGAAGAAAACAAATATCCAGCAAAACCTTTGCCCAGTTTTCAGAACACGGGCTAATAAACCTTTATTAAACCAGAAAACACGTCCCCACCAGCCAGACTAGTGAAACTAGACCGGCCTACCCCAAATTCGCTGCCCTTTCGATGCTGTTCTGCAACCCGAGATTGAAAATTTTGGCACCCACATCCTCAAGGTGGACCCGGTCCTGCCTAAACAAACCCGGGATGCCCCCCTCGAGATCCACGTGCCGATAAGCAAAACCCCCCAACAGTGGCATATACTTAGCCATCACCCGATTGACCCTCTTCCTCATCTTCTCCATCACTCTGTGAAACGGGGAAGACAGCCAAGCGAAGCGTGGAACAATTTCAGAAAAAACAATGATTGTACCCGGGGAAGACAGATGGAACCGATATAGGTCCCGTTTAATCATGAATACCAGATCCAAAGTACGCACAGAACCCAAATCGTTGCCCCCCAAATGAACTATCGGGATTGAAGGCGGGGGCCAAAACTGATGTAATTGAGACAAGTGAAAAAATAAATGCTGCCACCGCAGACCTCTTATACCTTTTGTGACAGCAGGAAGGTAAAGTCACCTGGTTGCATCCAGGGGGGTAGATATATTTCGCCCAGATTCAGGCTTTACGCCGACTTATACAACTAGGTGGAGAGTTGTATAAGCCCAGCTGAGGCTAGTGGGCTCATGGATGACTCATACCTCTAGGGAGAGTGTGGGGCGTCGTGCAGACAGGGAGTTGATGAGACCAGCTGAAACTTGTCAGCTCATTTAGGCCTCTATAAGAACTCCCAGCTTCATTAGGTGTTAGCTCATGCCTGGACCCAGACCTGTGTGGACTGTCTAGGGAGAGTGAACCCCTGTGCGGTGAGACAAAGCCTGTGTGGCTATTTGCTTGGACATTTAAAACCAGGGACTTAGGGACTAGGACAGCACTAGGCTGATCCCAGTTGTTAGTTAGGAAACCTGTATGTTAGTCAGAGGTCAAGTTGACCAGGATTTATTTTGTTTATGTTTCTTTTGCTTTGCTGTGTTTTGTCACTGTAAATAGAAAATAAACCGCACCTTTTTGATTTTGAAAACCACAACCTCCGTTTGCTGGGCCTGTTTTTGTGTGGGGAGCCCATCCCGGGGGTCACACACACCCGCTGCCGAGCTAACCCCCTCACAGTTGGTGGAGAACCAGTGGCAGTTTTTTTTTAAGCCAGCATGGAGGAGATACTGAAGCAGCTGGCTCTAGCAAATGCCAATCAACAGCAGACAAATGCAGGTTTGCAAAAGAGCCTTGCAGCTCAACAACAGAACTTCGCAGCCCAGCAGCAAGCTCATCAACAGAGCCTTGCAGCCCAGCAGCAGACAAACGCAACTTTGCAACAGAGTCTGGAGGCTCAGCAACAAGCCCAGCAGCAATCTGAGGCCCGCTTCATAGACCTGTTGCAGAAGCAAGAGCAGAGACTACAACAACAGATGGAAGCAGTAATGCAGCAACGTCCGCAGACCAGTGAGGAAAGCCGTCCCACTAATACCGCGTCCTTTGGGGTGAGTCGTTTATTGACAAAAATGACTGGAGAGGATGATCCAGAGGTATTTTTGACCACATTTGAAAGGACCGCTGAAAGAGAAAAGTGGCCTGAGGAGCAGTGGGCTGGACTGGTGGCTCCTCTGTTAACTGGTGAATCGCAGAAAGCTTACTATGACCTAGAGCCTAACCAAGCAAAAGACTATGTGATGCTAAAAGCGGAAATATTGGCAAGGCTGGGTGTCACCCAGGCTGTCCGGGCTCAGCGTGTGCATAACTGGACTTTCCAGCGTGGAAAACCCCCCAGGTCTCAAATGTATGATCTCATTCACCTGAGCAGAAAGTGGCTACAGCCAGAGACTTTGTCCGCACCAAAGATTGTGGAACGTGTTGTAATGGATCGGTTTTTGAGAGCTCTTCCTACTGCCATCCAAAAGTGGGTAAGCCATGGAGACCCAGAGACGGCCGATGGTCTTGTGGATCGTGTGGAGAAATACTTGGCTACAGAGAACCTGACGGCCTCTTCCAGAGACACTCGGACTTTCCACCCTAAGACCAGACCATCCCCAGGGGCGGATAAGAGGATTCCAAGGGGTGAGGGTGGAGAGAGTGAGAGGGTGGGAGCTCTACCCCAAGTTTGGCGAGAACAGCCTGGGAAATCAGCGGCTCAAGAGGCGGCAAGAAGGATCGTTTGCTACCGCTGCCGGCAAGCGGGACATATTGCAGCCAATTGCCCGGTTGTGGAGGAACCCATGCAGTGTGACTTTCTGACGGGCAGACGTCAGTCGCTGTGTGCGACAGTCGCATGCACTGCCATTCGAGGAACTGAGAAACATTTATGCAAAATGTGTGTTAATGGTAGAAATGTTGTGGTATTGCTGGATTCAGGTAGCCTTGTGACCCTGATAAAGGCTGAGTTAGTTAAAACAGAGGTCTCTGGGAATAGCAAGGTAGCTGTTATTTGTGTGCATGGGGACACCCGAGAGTATCCAGTGACTACAGTGTGTTTCGAGACCCCCAAAGGTACCCTCTCTCATCCAGTGGGCTTAGTATCTCAGTTACCGCATGACGCCATTGTGGGAAGGGATTTTCCGAAGTTCTGGGAACTGTGGGATGATCCTGAGCCCCCCACTGGTGCCCCTATGTACCAGGAATGTGATAGCCAGAACTCCCCTGAGAGTGGTGAGGACTCTCCGGAATTTCCCTTATCAGTATTGGCAGGGGAGACTCAAGAAACTGGAGAGGAGCCCACCTCCTCAGACGAAAACCTACCGTCTGTGGAGTTTTCTGATCTTGAGGTTCACAGGGAAAACTTTGCCACAGAACAGTTGAAAGACCCCGCCCTAATAAAGGCACGGGAAAACGTAGTGAAAATAGATGGCGAGTTAGTGAACCCAGATAATACCTGCACTTACCCATACTTCAGCGTAGAGAAGGACCTACTGTATCGGGTGGCAAAAAGGGCAGAAGAAACCGTTGAGCAGCTTGTGGTGCCCAAACCTTACAGGAAGTTGGTGTTGGAGTTGGCCCATGGGCACATTCTTGGAGGTCATCTGGGGACAGAGAAAACCCGAGAGAGGGTATTACAGAGATTCTATTGGCCGGGGGTGATGAAGGACATAGAAAATTATTGTTCCTCCTGCCCTGTGTGTCAGAGGTCGGCCCCGATGCCACATTTCCGTAGCCCGCTGGTCCCTCTACCCATCATTGAGGTCCCGTTTGAGAGGATCGCCATGGATTTGGTAGGTCCTATAATCAAGTCCGCTAGGGGGCACCAGTACATATTAGTTATAATGGACTATGCCACCCGTTATCCAGAAGCGATCCCTCTCCGAAATACCTCGGCCAAAACCATAGCCAAAGAGCTATCTCTTGTGTTTAGCCGGGTGGGTATTTGTAAAGAACTGCTTACGGACCAAGGTACACCCTTTATGTCCCGGGTTATGAAGGAGCTGTGTAAATTGTTCAAAGTGACGCAATTGCGTACATCTGTGTATCACCCCCAAACCGATGGGCTGGTTGAAAGATTCAACAAAACCCTAAAACAAATGTTGAAGAAAGTGGTGGATAGAGATGGAAAGGATTGGGACTGTCTACTTCCTTATCTGATGTTTGCTATTAGGGAGGTGCCCCAATCCTCTACGGGATTCTCCCCCTTTGAGTTACTGTATGGGAGACACCCAAGAGGGCTGTTGGATATTGCCAAGGAAACTTGGGAAAGTGAGAGTTCTCCCCACAGGAGTGTGATTGAGCATGTCGCCCTGATGCAAGACCGAATTGCACAGGTAATGCCCATCGTGAAGGAACATTTGGCCCAAGCGCAGTTAGCACAGCAGAGAGTGTACAACCGTGGAGTCAAGACCCGTACCTTTTCCCCGGGGGATAGGATACTGGTACTTGTCCCTACGGTTGAAAGTAAATTCCTTGCCAAATGGCAAGGCCCCTACGAGATAATGGAAAAAGTGAGCGAAGTGAATTACAAGGTCAGACAACCAGGAAGGCGAAAGCCCGAACAGATCTATCACGTTAATCTGTTGAAAGCCTGGAGGGATAGAGAGTCCCTAGTCGCAGACACTTGGTCACCAGCTCAAACTGGTTGCGTGATTCCTGAGGTTGGAATAGCAGCCACCTTGTCACAACCCCAACAACAGGAGGTTAAGGAGTTTGTGCTTCGCAACAAGGAGGTATTCTCTGAGCTGCCGGGACAAACATCTGGGGTAGAGCATGACATCATTACCCCGCCCGGTGAAAGGGTGAAGTTAAAACCCTATCGGATCCCAGAGGCCCGACGGGAGGCAATACGGGAGGAAGTACAGAAAATGCTGAACTTAGGGGTGATAGAGGAGTCCCAAAGTGATTGGTCTAGTCCCATTGTGTTGGTGCCTAAACCGGATGGGAGCTGGCGATTTTGTAACGATTTTCGTCAGTTGAACAAAGTTACAAAATTTGACACCTACCCCATGCCACGTATAGATGAGTTGATCGACCGGCTGGGAACAGCCCGATACATGACGACTCTTGACCTCACAAAAGGGTATTGGCAAATCCCCCTGGCCAAGTCGGCCAAAGAGAAAACCGCATTTGTAACCCCAGACGGGGCGTTCCAATATAAAAGAATGCCGTTCGGGTTACAGAATGCGCCGGCCACATTCCAGCGGAAAATGGACCAGATGCTGAGGCCCCATCGGAAGTATGCTGCGGCTTACCTGGATGACGTAATTGTCCATAGCACAGATTGGGCCTCACATCTGACAAAAGTGCAAGCAGTCCTGGACTCTGTTCGGGAAGCGGGGTTTACGGCTAACCCCAAGAAGTGTACCATTGGGCAGGAGGAGGCCAAATATCTTGGGTACACCATTGGGAGGGGAGTAATAAAACCCCAACTCAACAAAGTCGAGGCCATCCAGAGTTGGCCACGTCCCAACAGCAAGAAGCAGGTACGAGCCTTTCTGGGAATCGCTGGGTATTATCGGCGATTCATTCCCCACTTTGCTTCTAAGGCTGTGCCCCTAACCAACCTGACGAAGGGGAAAGGGTCGGTCATGATTAAATGGACCCCCGAGGCTGAGGCAGCATTCCAATTCTTGAAACAAGCCTTATGTAGCCAGCCAGTGTTGTACTCACCCGACTTCTCTAAAGACTTTGTCGTACAAAGTGATGCGTCAGATGTGGGGTTAGGAGCAGTATTGTCCCAGGTCTGGAACGGGGAAGAGCACCCAGTCATTTACCTCAGCAGGAAGTTGAAGTCCCATGAGGTAAATTACGCCACCGTTGAAAAGGAGTGTTTAGCGGTGAAGTGGGCTCTAGATTCCCTTCGGTACTACCTGCTAGGTAGGCACTTTGACATGGTTACGGATCACGCTCCGTTAAAGTGGATGGCTCAAAACAAGGAAACAAATAGAAGAGTGAATAGGTGGTTCCTGGCCCTCCAGGAATTCAACTTCACAGTAAAGCATCGCCCTGGCGTTCAAATGGGGAATGTGGATGCTTTGTCTCGAGTACATGAATGCCTGATTGCTGGTGTTCCAACCCCGAGGTTAAAACAAGAGGGGGGGGGTATGTGACAGCAGGAAGGTAAAGTCACCTGGTTGCATCCAGGGGGGTAGATATATTTCGCCCAGATTCAGGCTTTACGCTGACTTATACAACTAGGTGGAGAGTTGTATAAGCCCAGCTGAGGCTAGTGGGCTCATGGATGACTCATACCTCTAGGGAGAGTGTGGGGCGTCGTGCAGACAGGGAGTTGATGAGACCAGCTGAAACTTGTCAGCTCATTTAGGCCTCTATAAGAACTCCCAGCTTCATTAGGTGTTAGCTCATGCCTGGACCCAGACCTGTGTGGACTGTCTAGGGAGAGTGAACCCCTGTGCGGTGAGACAAAGCCTGTGTGGCTATTTGCTTGGACATTTAAAACCAGGGACTTAGGGACTAGGACAGCACTAGGCTGATCCCAGTTGTTAGTTAGGAAACCTGTATGTTAGTCAGAGGTCAAGTTGACCAGGATTTATTTTGTTTATGTTTCTTTTGCTTTGCTGTGTTTTGTCACTGTAAATAGAAAATAAACCGCACCTTTTTGATTTTGAAAACCACAACCTCCGTTTGCTGGGCCTGTTTTTGTGTGGGGAGCCCATCCCGGGGGTCACACACACCCGCTGCCGAGCTAACCCCCTCACACTTTCTAATACAGAGCGAATGATTCCGACTGTAAAGATAAGCTGACAGAGTACTTGCGTTGAGCCGCACGCTTCCGTGCCCAGTGTATATATGAGTGGCCCAGAATCCAACTGCAATGCTGAAAACCTAGGATATTAAAGTGACAGGTTAGGCCTAACATACCGCTTAAAACAATTGGACCTCCACCTTCCCAAACCCATAATGGCTTTGGCCGGCAAACCCCTAACCGCAGCGTCAGACACCACCCCTATTCTGGAGGAGTGGGAAGAAAACTTAAAATACCGTAAACCCAATTGGTCAAGACAACGTTTGAAAACATATGAAAACTGATGCTTAGTTAAGGGCAACCGATCCACATGAGTGAGAAAATGGCTTGACCCAACCGGACGCGCAGTGAGGAAACCAGTCACCAGTGCCACCGGACACACCAAAGCGTCTCCCCACGCCGGGAAGAAACACCACCCACGCTCCAGGTCCCAGTTGATCGGTTTTCGAGCGCCTTAAAAAAAAGGCGTACCAGACAATGTTCAACCAGCGTTCCCGTTCAGCTCCCGTTCAGCGATGACATCAGCGCGTCAACCTCCCGGCGTACGTTTCGCTATGTAGACGCTACCTATAGCGAAACGTACGTCGGGAGGTTGACGCGCTGATGTCATCGCTGAATGGGAGACTGCATGCCAGCCGGCTCTTCCCATGTTTTTATGCCTGAATTTTACCTACTTGATGTAAGTTACCACCTTTTTATTTGAATAAATGCTGTTTGGACGATATACACTATGTGGTTTCCCCTTCTCATTTTTATGACTGGTGAATACTGAGTTCCAATATCGCAAGAGTTCCTTTCCATCCTTGGATATCCATCTACTGCAAGGAAGCGAGTGATTCATAGTTTGGCATTCCAATAGCTTGCCTCTGGTAAGCACATTATTTTGGTGGTGGTGCACGTGTGCATTCTTTTGGTGCAATTTAGGAGTTCACCCTTCTTCCAATTTGCATTGCAATTCGTTTATGTTCAGAATTTATATGGACTCTTATATGGACATTTATATGATTAACTGTTATTCCTTTGGGGTCAAACTCGATTAATGTGTCGGTTTATCATATCATACCATACATTATTAAATTTTTGTCACTATATTTTTTTGTCACTATATTAAGTTATAGTTATTGCACAATATTTCCATATTATTGTTAGATTGTATATTCACTGTATACAGGTTTGCGCAGCTCTTTTTTCCTTTGTTTTCCTTTTTTTTGTATTCAGTAAAACAAACCCCCAGCGTGGCATCGCAAAGGCGCCTAAGAAGCGGTAGACCGATAGGCCGCCTGCCACCCGGGGCAAAAGTTGCCCTCCAATAGCCTTTGAGGGCCTGTTTCACCGTAAAAAAACTAGAGCAGGGTGGAAGACCCCTCACCCTGAAGAAAAAAGAAACTCCTGCTAAGGTTTTTACCAAAAACCTATAAGAAGGCTGGCCCTCCATCAAAAAGGCCAGGAAGGCCAGCACAGCTTTCTCCTTGGGAGCCTCCCAAGCAAAACCAGAGATCCCTGCAAAAAAAATCCACTTCCTCCAAGCGGCGGAGTAATCTGCCCATGTACGGGGAGCGACTGAAGATTTAATGGCTTCACCCATCCACATTAAATCAGCTCCCAAAGATAAGCCGGGCACTGTGTTCCCTCCGCGTCCGCTCCCGGAAGCAATTGACGGAAACGCTGCATCTGGAAACGGGAAAGAGAGTCAGCTATGGTATTCAAAACCCTGGGCGTGTACTTAGCCTTAATCCAGATGTTAAATTTCAGACATAAGAAAACTAGGTGGCGCAGAATCTTAATCACAAAGGTAGAGCTAGAAGAAAGACAATTGACAGCAAAGTGTATAGTTATAAAAATAAAAATTTGCGCTAGGTGCAAAAGTGAAAGTGACAATAATAAATGAATGAATCCTGAACGGAAATCCTGCTGCTAAACACCACAACCCTGATATAAGTGTAGCGGGGTGGTCAATTTAAGGGAAGTGTCTGAGTGGTAACTAGGCTCAGACACCTTGATTTGTTAGGGTTTATGGACCATTCTGTCCACAGGAAGACTATTGGTGTGCAGTTCCCTGTGGCCTACAGGTGGCGCTGCCACCGTAAGCTAGGGTTGAACCACCAATGCAGTGCGGTGCCTTTTGTGACCCCTCTCAGCAGCCGTACAGCGGGACGGGGAACCTGCTGTGCATGCTGGGAGAGGATATAAAAAGAGGCAGACGCCTCCTGTTGGGAGTCTTCGTTCGTCCACGCCCAGGCACCTTCGGCCTGGGTGTATGGGTCGTTTCCGGGTGCCCTAGGCCCGGAGGGTGAGTTCCTGTTCCATCCCAGGCACCTTTGGCCTGGGGTGAGGTACTATCCTGCCGTCCTGTTCGCCTGGATATGAAGACCCAGGGGTTGCAGCAGAGGCCCGGGGCTCGGCAACCTTCGGCTGGGGCACACTAAGGATCAAGGAGTCCAGGGTGCCGCCTTGCGAGGGGACCCGCACCCTAAGAGAAGGGAGGATCTGTTCCGAAGGACCGATGCGGTAGTCACGGTGAAGGAAGGGTCTGTTGACTCTCTGGGGGGACATCTTCTCCTTGAAAGGGGTTATGTTCTAGGAAGAAGCCAAAGTTTCACCAGGTCAGTGGCAGTGACCTTATCCACCAGGTCTGTGGCAGAGACCAAGTTTCGCCAGGTCAGTGGCAGTGACCTTATCCACGAGGTCTGTGGCAGAGACCAACCTCACGGTCTGTGGCAGAGACCGTGCGCCAAAAACTGTTTGAGAAACCTGAACAGTCAAGAGTTTGAGCTACGTTTGTGCCTGGACCTCCTCCACACCTTAAGCTATCCTGTTTCTTTGCTCCAACCTTTCCTCTATCTAAGAGACTGTTTATTAACAAGTGAGAATAAATATTGAGTTGGACTTTCAGCTGGTGTGGACATTTACATTCCTGGGGAAGTCAAGGACTTGCATCTATCCATGGTAGAGGTGAGAATCATTCTCGGGAGGACTTTGACTCTGGCTGCAGACAAGGCCCAAAAACAACACCGCTCAACCTCTTTACACAGGAGGGTACGGGCTTGTGGTGCGGTGTGCCTCGCTTCCTCCTGCGAGGAGCCAAGTTTAATGCAGGTGGGGGAGAGGTGGGTGCGCTACATAAGGTACAACAAAAAATACAAATAAAAGTGTAGAGCTGGATAAATAAGCTATATGTGACCATATAGTTCAAAAAATGTGCAGCAAAAAAAGCACAGGAAAAAAACTTATAATAAGTGCTAAAATAAATCACATAAAAGTTCACATAGTTCATATGAATCTGTGTAAAAGGTCTCCTATCCAGAGATATGGTAAAAGTTCAATCAAACTGTGCAGATATCCAGTGACAAACATATGAGTGGCGTCAAGTGCATGGAAAAACCCGCCACCAGGAGGAGAAGTGAAGGCTTACCAAACAGCCTGCGACCGCCCTTCTCAGAGGTGTCAAAACAGGCTCAGCAGAGTAGTGGTCCTCACTGGAACGTTGGGGAATTCGCCAGAGACGCCTCATCCATACTATCCAAGCTGGTAAACCGGAGATGACCTGCAAACTCTGTATAGTCCCGAGGGGTCACGATCTCCGCAGATGTCCGGCATCTGGAGGACATCCTTTGCAGTGGGACGAAGGGACAACAAATCTACAAATTCCCCCCACCAGATCTTGCCCTTCACCGTCATAGGGAGGTGGTACCCTAAAGGAGAAATCTCACATGGCATGGCTCCTTTCAAACAAGATTCAGGTACTGACAGCCTATTAACAGCTTCACTAAAAGGGATATGAATGTGTACTGCAGCATGTGTACTACCTAGCTGACTGGATGACACAGGGGTTGTGACAACAGGTGCAGAAAAAGCCCTAGCAGAGGCAGAAAAGGGGGAAATAGCCAGAGAAGGAGGGAGGATAGGAGAAGAAATGCCAGCAGCAGAGAGAGCATGAGAAACAGCAGACAGGTAAGTCAAAATGTCATTTGCAGTAGATTTAGGTAACTCACCCTGCCCAGCTGGTGACGACTCTGCAACTGGCACTTTGATGCTTGACTAATGGCTGATGAAAAGCGCACCCGGGACCAGGTCACTCTGAGGAGCCGACAGCTGTGGAATAGCCGTCGCTTGTAAGCTGCTTGAAGATGCTGGCAGCGCTGACCGCACTAGCCGCTCCCCTCGTGGTGCTGGGTGTCCTTTGCCTCTTCTCCTGGCTGGCAACTGAGAGCAGGTCCGCCTCTTCTGTCCCGTTCAGCTTGCGGGCACTGCCGCCATACTGCTCCGCTCCTCTTCTCCCGCCCGCCCGGCATCATCTTCCTCACCTCCCCCGGCCGCAGGACACTCCGGTGACACGCTCCGCCTCGACCTTCTCAGAGGGGAGGGCTGAACTGGCTGTGGCTGCATCTCCTCCGCTCCGACCGCGCTATGGGGCTCCAGGTCAGTCAGCGCCAGACAGCGGCGCATCCATGCTTCCCCCTGGCTCTCTGCCCTCTCCACAAAGGCCCGCACTAAGTCTTCCATGAGCAGCAGCTACCACAATGCGGCAAAAGGAAACGCTGAGTGAAGCTTCTGTTAGGGGACAGCTGCAGCTTCTTCACCTGTAGGTCAGCTGCTGCAAAGAGGAAATAGAGACCCTCAGCAGCCCCTTTTATCATCTCCTTAGGGACACTAGAAACTTCCCTGGTTTCCTATTGGACCACCTGAAACTTGATGCATCTGTTTAAAGAGACAGTACACCATTAACTTAAATACATATATCATGTACAGTTAACCTGTTTCATGCCATTAAATAGGGCTGGGTGGCCGCTGTCCCAAGAAAGTGGGCTCCAATGGTGCACCCCCTTTGTACATTCTCAGCGCAGCAGTAAATCTGCAACCCTGGAGGACCGGGATTATTAACTGCTAGTTGTAGGGCAGTCCACAGCAGTGCGTTTTATGTGTGCTACAATGCAGGATCACAATGAAAACTAAACACCATTATAATTAATAAGCTGTTCACATCAATGCATTCCATTTTTGTCAATGGCAAAGCATAGAAAAGCACAACAAATGTGTTTTAAGCACTTGCTGCCTGCTAACAGTACATTGACTGCTATTGGGCAGCACAGCCAGGTATGGCAATGTTATGGGTATGCCACATTCCCCTTCCTGTTATTTGGGGGCATGTTCAGCTGCCCCCTGCTGATATTTGCTGTGATTGGACACAGCACAAGTTTGTCAGCAGGTTAAAGCAAATGACTTTGGCTGTAAACCCGCTGATCAGCTGTGGCCAATCACAGTACTGAGTTCAGTGTTTACAAACACACAGAACAATGATCTGAATGTTTCTTCTGCCTGAAATCAACTCTTTCAGGGAGAAAAGACATCCAGATCCTGTCAGTAAAAGCGGTACACATTACACTTGTTAGGCACACAGTTAGCTTCTTGATTGTCCCTCTGATTATTCCTGTCACCAATTAGTGTCGTTAGCACAGTGTACAGTATTACCACCAGTGGCGTAACTAGAGACTTCAGGGCCCCGGTGCAAGAAATCATGAAGGGCCCCCCCCCCCCCACCGAAAAGCCTAATTTTGATACTTAATTTTTTTACACTGTACAACAAAGAGGGACTTTGTTGTACAAAGAGGGACTGGCCATATCACCGGGGATTTCACATAAATGAAGCAATACATCAGTTGCTGATCCTATGAAGCAATCATAGGATCAATTAAATCTGACCTAAGGAATGGGATCAGTAACAGTGCTGGTGGGGAGGAGGGATGGGATTAGGGTTGCCACCTTTTCTTCAAGCCAAACCCGAACACTTTCGTGGTGCGCGGCAATTTTTTTGTACTACACGCTATAGGATTGTAAAATACCTGGGACACCTTTTGGGTTACCCAAAGAGAGTAGTAATGAGGTGTGCTACAATGAACAGTGGCTGTGGCCAAATTGCATTAACAGTGGGGGGGGGGGGGCTTGAAGAGGCATGGTTAAATTAAAAAGAAAGCATTAGTGTACCCATAAAATATGATTCAATTAATAAAAGAAATGTCAGTTAAAATATGAAACTAGTCTACCTTAAAAGTGGACACTGTCAGCCAGTAGGGCAGAGGACAGTGTCAGTAGGGCAGTGGACGGTGTCAGTAGGGCAGTGGATGGTGTCAGTAGGGCAGTGGACGGTGTCAGTAGAGCAGTGAATGGTGTCAGTAGAGCAGTGGACGGTGTCAGTAGGGCAGTGGATGGTGTCAGTAGAGCAGTGGACGGTGTCAGTAGGGCAGTGGATGGTGTCAGTAGAGCAGTGGATGGTGTCAGTAGGGCAGTGGATGGTGTCAGTAGGGCAGTGGATGGTGTCAGTAGGGCAGTGGACGGTGTCAGTAGAGCAGTGGATGGTGTCAGTAGAGCAGTGGACGGTGTCAGTAGGGCAGTGGATGGTGTCAGTAGAGCAGTGGACGGTGTCAGTAGGGCAGTGGATGGTGTCAGTAGGGCAGTGGATGGTGTCAGTAGAGCAGTGGACGGTGTCAGTAGGGCAGTGGATGGTGTCAGTAGAGCAGTGGACGGTGTCAGTAGGGCAGTGGACGGTGTCAGTAGAGCAGTGGATGGTGTCAGTAGAGCAGTGGATGGTGTCAGTAGAGCAGTGGACGGTGTCAGTAGGGCAGTGGATGGTGTCAGTAGAGCAGTGGATGGTGTCAGTAGGGCAGTGGATGGTGTCAGTAGAGCAGTGGACGGTGTCAGTAGGGCAGTGGATGGTGTCAGTAGAGCAGTGGACGGTGTCAGTAGGGCAGTGGATGGTGTCAGTAGAGCAGTGGATGGTGTCAGTAGAGCAGTGGATGGTGTCAGTAGAGCAGAAGATGGTGTCAGTAGAGCAGTGGATGGTGTCAGTAGGGCAGTGGATGGTGTCAGTAGAGCAGTGGATGGTGTCAGTAGGGCAGTGGACGGTGTCAGTAGAGCAGTGGATGGTGTCAGTAGAGCAGTGGACAGTGTCAGTAGGGCAGTGGATGGTGTCAGTAGAGCAGTGGACGGTGTCAGTAGGGCAGTGGATGGTGTCAGTAGGGCAGTGGACGGTGTCAGTAGAGCAGTGGACGGTGTCAGTAGGGCAGTGGATGGTGTCAGTAGAGCAGTGGACGGTGTCAGTAGGGCAGTGGACGGTGTCAGTAGAGCAGTGGATGGTGTCAGTAGAGCAGTGGATGGTGTCAGTAGAGCAGTGGACGGTGTCAGTAGGGCAGTGGATGGTGTCAGTAGAGCAGTGGATGGTGTCAGTAGGGCAGTGGATGGTGTCAGTAGAGCAGTGGACGGTGTCAGTAGGGCAGTGGATGGTGTCAGTAGAGCAGTGGACGGTGTCAGTAGGGCAGTGGATGGTGTCAGTAGAGCAGGGGATGGTGTCAGTAGAGCAGTGGATGGTGTCAGTAGAGCAGTGGATGGTGTCAGTAGAGCAGTGGATGGTGTCAGTAGGGTAGTGGATGGTGTCAGTAGAGCAGTGGATGGTGTCAGTAGGGCAGTGGACGGTGTCAGTAGAGCAGTGGACGGTGTCAGTAGAGCAGTGGATGGTGTCAGTAGGGCAGTGGACGGTGTCAGTAGGGCAGTGGACGGTGTCAGTAGGGCAGTGGATGGTGTCAGTAGGGCAGTGGATGGTGTCAGTAGGGCAGTGGATGGTGTCACCCGGTGAGAACTGTATATATGGATGGTGTATGGGGGGGGAGAATTGTATATCCGGGGGGGGGGGACTATATATATGGATGGTGTATGGAGGGGGGGGAACTGTATATATGGGGGGAACTGTATATATGGATGGTGTATGGGGGGGGGAGAGAGAACTGTATATATGGATGGTGTATGGGGGGGACTGTATATATGGATGGTGTATGGGGGGGAGAATTGTATGTACGGGGGGGACTGTATCTATGGATGGTGTATGGGGGGGGACTGTATATATGGGGGGACTGTATATATGGATGGTGTATGGGGGGGGAGACAGAACTGTATATATGGGGGGACTGTATATATGGATGGTGTATAGGGGGGAACTGTATATATGGGGGGACTGTATATATGGGGGGGGACTGTATACATGGATGGTGTATGGGGGGGAGGAGAGAGAACTGTATATATGGGGGGACTGTATATATGGATGGTGTATGGGGGGGGAGAGAACTGTATATATGGGGGGGACTGTATATATGGATGGTGGGGGGGTAGATAGGAAGGCAGCAGTTGCAGAATAAAGCGGAACGAACTCGAGGCGCACACGGCGGTGGTGGCACAGCTTCAGCACAGGCACAGGGACTCAGGGAGCAACTGGCGGGTCTGAATAATATTCCTGGGTCTCAGGCGGGCAGAGACCCGGGCACATGTTTCAAAACCCGTACTGTCCGGGTGAATCCCGGACAGGTGGCAAGCCTAGATGGGATCAGTGAAGTGCTGGTGTTGAGGGGGGTGGCAGCAGTTGTACTTAAGGGGGGGTGGCTGCGGTGGCAGTGGTGGTGCCATCCTCTCCCACCACCACCTGTGCCTCTGACTGATCCCATCCCTATCCCCCCCATCACCTCTGTTGTAGAAGTAATGGGGGGGGATAGGGATGAGATCAGTGGTGGGGGGATGGGATCAGTAAGGAGGCACAGGTGGTGGTGGTGGGAGAGGATGGCACCACCGCAGCCACCCCCCCTCAAGTACCACCGCAGCCACCCCCCCTCAAGTACCACCGCAGCCACCCCCCTCAAGTACCACTGCAGCCACCCCCCTCAAGTACCACCGCAGCCACCCCCTCAAGTACCACCGCAGCCACCCCCTCAAGTACCACCACAGCCACCCCCCAAGTACCACCGCAGCCACCCCCCCTCAAGTACCACCGCAGCCACTCCCACCTCAAGTACCACCGCAGCCACCCCCTCAAGTACCACCACAGCCACCCCCCCTCAAGTACCACCGCAGCCACCCCCCCTCAAGTACCACCGCAGCCACCCCCCCTCAAGTACCACCGCTACCACCCCCCCTCAAGTACTAGAGGTGGTACTTGAGGGGGGGGTGGTAGTGGTGGTACTGGAGGGGGGGTGGCTGCAGTGGTACTTGGGGGGTGGCTGCGGTGGTACTTAAGGTGGGAGTGGCTGCGGTGGTACTTGAGGGGGGGTGGCTGCGGTGGTACTTGAGGGGGGGTTGCTGCGATGGTACTTGAGGGGGGTGGCTGCGGTGGTACTTGAGGGGGGGTGGCTGCGGTGGTACTTGAGGGGGGTGGCTGCGGTGGTACTTGAGGGGGGTTGCTGCGATGGTACTTGAGGGGGGGTGGCTGCGGTGGTACTTGAGGGGGGTGGCTGCGGTGGTACTTGAGGGGGGGGTTGCTGCGATAGTACTTGAGGGGGGGTGGCTGCGGTGGTACTTGAGGGGGGGTGGCTGCAGTGGTACTTGAGGGGGGTGGCAGTGGTGGTACTTGAGGGGGGTGGCAGTGGTGGTGCCATCCTCTCCCACCACCACCTGTGCCTCCTTACTGATCCCATCCCCCCACCACTGATCTCACCTCTGTTGTAGAAGTAATGGGGGGGGGGGGATAGGGATGATGAGATCAGTGGGGGGGGGGGGTTGGGATCAGTAAGACGAGGCACAGGTGGTGGAGGCTGGCATCGATTGCTGAGGTGAGCACTGTCACTTGATTGACTTACCGTCAATCAATCGATTCCCCCGGGAATTCCGTCCTGTGGGTCACTCTGACAGATGTGTCTTCTCCCGCCAGGCGCCAGGATGAAAAATTCGCCACTCTGCCTTGCCTCATGCTGCCTGGGTAGACTCCGGGAAGGTACTCCACGCTGACGCTGCCATAGAGGGGAAAGCTTCTCCCCGCCTTCTCTCAATTTTCAGAGTCCGCCCCGCCTCCATACATCTCTGTGTCTCTGGATAGGCGGAGGCGGGGGCGGAGGCGGTCCACAATCCCAGTCAGTGAGTGGAGTGCTGCCTCAGCTGCCCTGCTCTCTTGGATTATCTCAGTCAGCGGCGGCCCCGTGGCCAAACTAATAGCACGCAGTGCACGCCGCACACATTGTCAGTGAGTGACAGTCAGGTGGGCGGCGCCGGCGGAGTACACGGACGGGCTGCGGGCCCCCCGGACTTGGCGGAATTACAGGGCCAAGTCGCAACTACGACTGTCGCGACCCTGAAAATTCCGCCACTGATTACCACTGATCTCTATATTCGTGTCACTAGCAACGTCAGTGTCAGTTAGACAGTTAGCACCCCTCCCAGCCAGTGTCAGTTAGCGGCAGATTGTCCACCACACTATCACAGTCTCATATTAAGTCGCTGAGCAGTCGTTGAGAGGCAGCAGAACCCCCTGAGAAGCCATCTTGATGTCTCTGCACTGACACACACAGACTACTGAGATGTCACCTGTACAATGTCTCCTATATAACAGCTGCAATCATTAGGGGGGAAACCCCCGACATCACATATGGGGGACAGGAAACATGCAAATTATACAATGCAAATCCACTAGATTTCATGTTTCTCACCTCATTTGCCACAGTGATGCTCACCAATTCATGGAAGAATGATGGTATAAGTGACTTTTGACGCTACTTCATGTTAGGTGTCATTGATCATTTGGCAGGCTTTAGGCCTGGTTCACACCTATGCAGGTTGCAGGTTGCATATTCCAGGTGAATTTTGTGTTTTTCGATACATGTTTTTGATCTGTTGGAGTCTATGGAACCAAAAACCAGAACAAAGTCCATGGCTGTTTCCATAAAATGCACAGATGTGATTGTGACCTATAAGAAAACCATGTTAAATGGACTGTAGTGTGTTTCTGCAAAACTAAAAACGCACAAAAAAATGCATAGGAGTGAACCAGGCCTTAAGCTTTGCTGAACACTCCAAAAACAAGGGTGGAAACCTGAGAGCACAAGCAACCAAATGTCCTTCCAATGTCCTTCCACAGGAGCTGGAGCCTTAGGGGTGTTTTTTCAAAAAGTATAGTAATGTATAGTAATGTACTAGTAATTCGCCCTGTGAAAGTGCATGTATTCTGTGGGAAAAAAAAAAAAAAAAAACAACAAATGTTATGAAGCTATTTCTTGCGCTAGATGAATGTTTTTCATTAACCAGTTCCCGGCCACCCTACAGCAGATTTACTTCTACAGGGCGGCCGTTCTGTGCAGAATCATGTATATATACGTGATTCTGCACTTCCACATAGGGGACGCGTGCATGTACTGTCAGCGCACCACTTCTGCTGCGATTAGTCACAGCAGATACTGATCAGCGGGTGCTGGCCAATGGATGTCCACCGGCACCCACTGATTGGTGAGGAGAGACACAGGACAGAGCTCTGTATATGTAAACAATGTAAAGCTCCATCCTGTCAGCAGGGATGTGGTGGATTATGTTTCCCTGCAAATCAGGGAATAAAATCCATCACATCTCTTAGTGAAAACACCACACTATGTACACATAAACACTGGTTAGGCACACATTTAACCCTGTGATCACCCTAGATATTTAAAAATCCCCCTCTTCAGAGAAGCCTATCCTACCCACACCTAACAACTGTATTTTCATTTTGTCCACCTGATCATCCCCCACAGCTACTACCCTTTGTTTCACTTAACCCTCTCTTCTAGACTGTAAGCTCTAACGAGCAGGGCCCTTTGATCCCTCTGTATTGAATTGTATTGTGACTGTACTGTCTTCCCTGATGTTGTAAAGCGCTGCACAAACTGTTGGCGCTATATAAATCCTGTATAATAATAATAATACCCTGCCAGTGTCATTAGCACAGTGCATATTTTTAGCGCTGATCACTGTATTAGTGTCACTGGTTCCCATAAAGTGCCAAAAGTTTCAGATTGTCTACTGCAATATTGCAGTCCCACTATAAGTCGCTGATTGCCACCATTGCTAGTATAAAAATAAATACAAAAAAGTTCCAGTATATATCCCATAGTTTGTAGATGCTTTAACATTTGCACAAACCAATCCATAAATAAATATATACTTATTGGGATTTTTTTACCAAAAATATGTAGCAGAATACATATTGGCCTAAATTTATGTAGAAATTCGATTTTAAAAATGTTTTTATTGGATATATTTTATAGCAGAAAGTATAAAATATTGTTTGCTTTTTTTTTCTAATTTGTCTGTCTTTTTTTGATTATAGCGCAAAAAAAATTAAATACGCAGTGGTGATCCAATACCACCAAAAGAATGCTCTATTTGTGGAAACAAATTACATAAATGTAATTTATGTACAGTGATGTATGACCGTGCAATTGTCAGTTAAAATAACGCAGTGCCGTATAGCAAAAAAGGTCTGGTCGTGTAATGGGGGAAATCTTCTGGAGGTCAAGTGATTCATTTTAAAATGGAAAATACTGCATTTGGCCACTAGATGGCCTTAAGTATCACATAAAAATTACTAGGATTCTTAGCACCCTCTAGTGGCTAAATGTGATACTTTCCTTTTTAAATCAACAAAAATGAATCTTTACACATCTGAGTTTATTTACCTCCTAATGACTCTCAGAAGTAGCTCTACAGTCTAATCAGTAGAACATTTCTGCAAAGGGCCACCTGATACTGTTTGTATTTCTCCCTACCACAATTTCACAGGCTATGTCCTTCTCTCTTCACCTTTAGGCAATAACTGAAACACTGGTGTAGGGAAGCCTACACCCCTCTGCCTAATAACTGAATTTTGACCTTCTCCATTAACTCATCCACAGTTGTATCACTTCCCCCCTTGCTTTTAGAGTGTAAGCTCTAACAAGCCAGGTTCCCCCGATTCCTCTTGTATTACTATCGTATTGAAATTGTACTGTCTGCCATCCATTGTAATTGTACTGCCTGCCTTCTATTTAGTAAAGCGCTGCACATATTGTTAACACTCTATAAATCCTATATAATGATTCTAATATGCATAATATTATTCATGTTCCCCTAACCCTCTTGTATTGTAACTGTACTGCCTCCCTCTATTTTGTTGGTTATATAAATTATGCATAATAATGATAATAATTAACTCTACTATCACCAACCTTGTTCTTACTTCCTTCACCAAAATTGGTCTGTTATTTACAGGATTCTTACCATCAGACATGAATAAATGACCAATCAATACAATTATGTATTACACATTTAAATATATTGTCCACAACATCTGGTGTAAGCACCTTAATGTTATTGGTGTCCACCTCCTGTAATCCCATATACAAAATGACTTAGTTGGGGATCAGAAGCCGGGGAGGATATGTTGATATCAGTGAAGAACCTCTCAGCCATTGGACTGTTGAAGCGTTGGTGGGTATTCTTGCCTTTGGCTCCAATTTAGCCCAACACCACCATCTCCATTCCCTGGACCAATCTTCCATGAGCACAGGGCCATGTGATGTCTGAGCTCCCCCACTGCTCCATTCATCCACATAAGATCAACAAAAGACAGACCAGTGAAAATTGCTCCAATCAGAGCTTACATAAGGCTGAGCACTCCCTCCATGCACCCCAATTACTTATTACTAAGCAGCATTGCTGACATTTCCTCCTCTATACCTGGAGGTATCTAGAATTTTGTTTATTCCTGACCCTAACAGCTGAATGAAACTGTGGGGGGGGGGGGGGGGGGAGCAAGGGAATAATTGAGTAGGTGTTGTTACAGAGGAGGCATTAAATCGAAGATGCTACTTTTCCCTGTGCAGGCAATAGTGGCTTTCAGATCCACCTGCTGCCATCTGCTGTCAATCAAAAGCAAGGTGGACCTGATGGGGAACTATCTCTGTTGTCTATCAGGCTCTATCCACCCAACAAATGCTGCAGCCATGGGGACTAGTTCCCCATCAGGTCCACCTGCCCTGTGAGTTCTTAATTTCCCAAATATTGATAATGACATCACCACTATACCCATCCCCTTTAGCATTGGCCCAGGAAATCTCCTGACTTACAACTGAACAGAGCCAGGGATATAGTCCTGTGTGGGAAACTGTCATATTTATGGTGGCTTCCAGCACAGACATCCCCCACAATGAGGACTGGCATAGCTCTAAATTACCATCAGTTTCCTAATCTACAAACTGGCAGTAATTGTTTAGGAATCTGTTTCAGCCATAGTCACAGGATCTTCAAGTGGCAGAACTATTTGAATTTGTCATGTTGGCAATGTTACTAATACTGGTGCAAATGTTTGTCTGATTTAGGTGTAGGTAGTTCTGAAGGGACCTACTGCCAGAAAAGTGACACCATGCTTTCTATAATTCCCCAATCTGTGATCTCTATAACAAGGATGTTTGGAGTTTGGGGATCTACAATCCAGTAATGTGACAGCTGAGGTAGATGGACCTCTTGCAGCACAGGGGGATCTCCAGAGGATCTTCATTTAAGGAATGGCAAAGACAGGCAATAGCAGAACAGGGAATAAACTCTCCATCAGACGTGTGATATACTGCAGTCCCACTTCTTTTTAGATAAATGTAATCACCTGTAAGGAGTGCATTAAACGGTTAGCCCTGGTTCACACTGGTGTGATTTGTCATGCGATTTGGCAGTTCAAAGTCGCAGGACAAGTCGCACCCTTGGCTTTCAGGAGGCGGAGTCAGTACAGGAATCACTGCTTGTGGGCAGCAAGGTACCATGGATGTAGTCATAAGAAATTGAAAGTAAACAGGAGAGGAGAAGCTGCAAAGCATGCAGGGAATCCAGGATGGTCCTTGATGACGCCTTGTGGGAGAGCGAAACACGCTGATGCAATTTCCGGTTTCGAGTCCAAACGACAATACTTCCGGTTGTCGGTGGAGCGCACGCTGGATGCAGAGCTTCCTGTTGCATTTCCTTGCTAATCCGGTGAGGAAAACCGTGCAACATGTGCATGGAAGGTGCCGCCCCCTTGGACTTTACAGGCAGAGAATGAGAGTAATTTTGTAAAAAGCAACTATGTGCTAATTTTATTAGGTATGATTATTAGGTAAGATTCCTTGCTAATTTATGCGTGATTTTATCTTTTATTCTGTAAGTACCCATTTGAGTTTGCGCAAAAAAATCTTGCAAAGCTTTACTTCACTATCAGTCCCCTTCTCTCATTTCATTTTTGGTAAAACTATCTACACATGACCGATATGATTGAGGGAGATCTTTTCTGGATCCTGGTGTGAATTTGCCATCTCTGGCCAGCAATTTAAGCCTAAACGACCCCTAGACTGAAAAGCTAGGGGTCCATTCCATTCGGTGAGTGGGGACACAGGAGGGGGTGTGGTGCACCTCGAATTTGGGAGCACAATTGCACTTTATTGATTGGAGAACATCATTCACTATTATATGGATGTTTTATTAATTTTCATTCATCAATTTGTTTAATTTTACTTATTTATTTGATTGTTTTGAATCATTGTGAGCGCTGTAATTTTATCTAGTTTTTATTGTTTGTATTGTTATTACATTGCTAATATTATAAAATGAAAATGTATGCTGTGACCAGAGATCTTATTATCTTTGTTTTTAATGTCTGGATGTGATGTTTTTTCACTGTCACTCCGCAATATCACTCTTTAGACCATCCAACCCATAGATACTGAGTACAGTTTTCTCTGTATGATGATCATAAAATCTGTAATGTATTGCTCTTGTTTCTTCATGTATTGTTTTAGTGGGATCCTCCTTTAATTGCCATACTTAGATGCAGGTGGAGGCTTAGTTAGCTCTTTTTCCTTTAAACCCCTGAACCTTAGATATGCACAGAGGGATATAAGTTGCCCACTTCCCCACCATATGGTGCTCAGAGAAATAAAGCCTGATAAAAATGACCGGGCATGCGATCAGGTGTAGGGTCATCCAGTGTTAATACCAGTGTACAGACAGCCGGATTGGAGCACAATAACACTGTGGTGGAGTGCCCCTTCATCTACAGTCAGATGCAGGTCCCTTTAATTCAAATTTCCATAATACTCTGGGCTCCAAGCATCCCCTGAGCTCTTGAACATGCCCAGGGAATATAAATTTCAGCTCCTCCCTGCTTCCTGTGCTCAGAGAGATCCTGCCTGATGGGGCGGCAGTGACTGAGCAAGTGAACTGTCACCAGGTGCTGGGTTCTCCGTTAAGCCTGGTTTGTGTGCCACCAGCATCTATCTAAGCCCCAGTCACTGGAGAGGACTTTGCTACAGTCCATTTTGAAAAGCTGCCCATGCAGCAGTGGCGTCACTAGGGTTGGTGTCACCTGGTGCGGTAAAACATGGTGTGACCCACCCCCGTGTATGCTGTCCAGCGCCCTGCAGGCAGTGCATGGTCACAGGGTGCACCCCAAACCAGTCCCTGTAAATGATAGTATAGTGGCAGGTTATGGTAGTATAGTGGCAGGCTAGGGTGGTGTAGTGGCAGGTTAGGATAGTATAGGGTGGCATAGGACGGGTTGGGGTGGTATAGGGCAGGTTAGGGTGATATAGGGTAGGTTGGGGTGGTATAGGGCAGGTTAGTGAGGTATAGGGCAGTTTTGGGGTGGTATAGGGCAGGTTAGTGAGGTATAGGGCAGTTTGGGGTGGTATAGGGCAGGTTAGTGAGGTATAGGGCAGTTTGGGGTGGTATAGGGCAGTTTGGGGTGTTATAAGACAGGTTAGTGAGGTATAGTAAGGTGACCAGATTTTTAAAATGAAATCCGGGGACATTTTTTTTTTTTACTAGTAGTGGCGGCAAACAGCGACTCTCTGCCCGTCGCCGCCCGACTCACAGCCTGTCAAGTCTTACTCGCCGGGCCCCGGTTACTACTGGGTGGGGAGCGGAGGAAGATCACTCCACCAGGGAAGGCAAGGAGATAAACAGGCAGGCGGCTGGCCGAGACTTGAGCCAAGGCAGAAGAACATGCGAACGGAGCTGAATGGGCACCCGAAACTGAAGAAATATTCCCTCCGCTCTGACCAGCACATGATCATCAGAAAGGGGCACAGATAATGGAAAAAATACACCCCCTAAGCTAGTAGGAGCGGCGGGGGGGGGGGGGGGTGTAATTCAGAATTATTATTTTTTAATTCTGCACTGACTGTCTTTGAAATTGCCCCAGTCCCTGTTCAAATCCAATCCGGGGACAAAACTGGGGACAGACTTGGTCTGGGGACAGTGTCCTCAATCCGGGGACTGTCCCCTGAAACCGGGGATGTCTGGTCACCCTAAGGTATAGGGAAGGATAGGGATCTACGTAGTGACAGTTTGCAGTATGTTGAGGCTGCTGTGTCCTAGACTCTTTCTCCTCCTTCAGCCGTGGGATCAGCTGAGTAAAGACATCTGTGGGAGGAGTGGAGGAGGCACCCACACCCCCAGCTACGCCCACCAACCCCAGATAAAGGAGATATTGGAGATCCCTGTGGGTTAGCTTCACTGACTGGCGAGTGTGATAGGCAGCCTCCTTCGCACCACTTTGCTGCAGCTCTGCAAGTGCATGCAATATAGTGCACCGTATAACGGCGGCCCTGGTGTCACCCCTCTGGCGGGTGTCACCCGGTGCAGGCCGCAACCCCCCCCATAGCGACGCCACTAACATGCAGTGGGGTGGCCCTATCTTAAATCACCTGACAGCAGCAGTGCCAGTGTGAAGCATGTGCCACTCAGATGCACCCAGCCATTAGCTTTCCAGAACCTTCCTTCATAAGGTGGACATGTGAGAGACATTATCTTCTTTTTCATAAGCTGAACTGAACTCAGGAACTCCACTGCCATCTAGTGGCCGTTTGTAGAAGTATTCTTATCTGTTCTATTACTGTGTTCCCTACTGTTAATGTTAATTTTCTATACTACACTCCCCTGCTCATATGATATCCCCTATGCAATGTTATGTTGATTACCATTGTTTAGTATAAATTGCATATCACCACTGGTCTACTCATTTGGCTGATACCATTACACAACAGCACTCATCTTCCTGAGAAGACTCACTCTTTGTTCCGAGTGCTGAACCTTAAGTGGGGTTGTTCTGTGCCTACGGCCATTTGCCTGTGTTTCCGGATCAGAGAATTTTTCCTTCACTTGCCTGTGGATCTGGTCCTAGGGTCTCTCCAGCAGATCACCTGGACTTCAAGAGTCAGTCTGCCCCACTGTGAAAGAGACCCTGTCATAAAGGAAGTGCAAGCAGCTGTGTTCTTTACTGCTTTATTGTAGAGCTGCATGAATAATCGTTAAAGAATTGAGAGCGTGATTCAATCCCCCTCACGATATTAAAACAGCATTTCCTCGATTCAGTGCAGAGTTTTCTGCTGACAGCTGTGAAAAGAAAAAACAGGCAGCCTGCCAAGTTTATCACAACATCATTTAGACGGAGATAAGGAGAAACATTTAGTTATTTTAGATCAAAGGGATGAACTTCAGTCTGTAAATGAGGGCAGTTCAACCACTTTAATGTCCCGTACACACGATCGGCTTTCCTGTTGGAAAAAGTCTGATGAGAGCTTTTGGTCGGGAATCCCGACCGTGCGTATGCTCCATCAGACTTTTTCCAACGGAAAAACTGATGGAAAAAGATAGAGAGCAGGTTCTCTATTTTCCCGTCAGGAAAAAAACTGATCGGAATTTCCGATCGTGTGTACAAATCCCGACGCGCTAAATTCCGACGCATGCTCGGAAACAAATCGACGCATACTAGGAAGCATAGAACTTAATTTTCTCGGCTCGTCGTAGTCTTTTACGTCACCGCGTTCTTGGCAGTCAAAAGTTCACTGAACTTTTGTGTGACCGTGTGTATGCAAGGCAGGCTTGAGAGGAATTCCGTCGGAAAAACCATCCAACTTTTTTCCGACGGGAAAACCGTGGCTTACAAGTTAAAATCAGTATTTTTTTGCAAAAAAATTGTTAGAACATACAAACATTATATATATATATATATATATATATATATATATATATACCGTATTTATCGGCGTATAACACGCACTGGCGTATAACACGCACCCCAAGTTTAGGAGGGAATTTTAGGGAAAAAAACTTTTAGTGGGGAAATTCAAGGAAAAAAACTTACATTTAAATGCAGCCTTGTCCATCATTGCAGCCTTGCCCAGTGTGCATCATTGCAGCCTTGCCCAGTGCCTTTGCAGCCTTTTTAAAATTGGCGCCGATTTCTGTGGAGAGGAGCGAGCGGGGCCGAGTGTACTTCGGCTAGACTCGGCTCCTCTCGCAGTCCCGCCCATCTCCGCTGAATGTGCCGCTGACATACAGAAAGCCAAGTGTACTACGGCTAGACTCGGCTCTGCTCACAGTCAGGGGCAGGACTGCGAGAGGAGCCGAGACTAGCCGAAGTACACTCGGCTTTCTGTATGTCAGCCAGGGCTGGCCCAAGACATTGTGCTGCCTGGGCCCAAGAATGAAATGCTGCCCCCCCCCCCCAAAAAAAAAAATCCTACGCCCATCCAGCAAAGAGACATTTTCATAAAGCAAAGAGACATGCCCCTCCTGCAAAGAGACATTCCCCCTTCTGCAAAGAGACATGCCCCCTCCTGCAAAGAGACATGCCCCCTCCTGCAAAGGGAATTGTGTAGCACCACGAAAGCTCCCCCTTTCTCTCCACTGCCACCGACCAGCTACGCTCTGATCCCAGCTCAGTGATGCAACATGCTGCATGCAACAGCAGCGCTGCAGTGGCGGCTAGGGTGACCACATTTCCAAACTGCCATTCAGGGATACCCCCCTTCCTTCCCAAAAAAAGATGTATTAGCACTTAAATCATCCTAACATTATGATTGATATGGTGTCAGGATGATCAAATCACATTATTTCTATTATCATTACATTGTAATATATAATGAAATAGTTCAACTCACCATAATGCAGAATCAGTGGGAGCCCTGAGCTTGTCACTTGCCACCATTCCACCAGATGCAGCTTGTTACTTGCCACCGTTGCCTGCCACCAGATGCACTGTGCCAATTGCCTTCCAAAGCTGTGTCACTTGCCACCCATAGCCTGCCACAAGATGCAGCGTGTCACTTGTCACCATTGCCTGTCACCAGATGCAGCGTATCACTTGTCACCAATGCCTGTCACCAGATGCAGCGTGTCACTTGTCACCATTGCCTGTCATCAAATGCAGTGTGTCACTTGTCACCATTGCCTGTCACCAAATGTGTGTCACTTGTCACCAATGCCTGTCACCAGATGCAGCGTGTCACTTGTTACCATTGCCTGTCACCAAATGCAGTGTGTCACTTGTCACCAATGCCTGTCACCAGATGCAGTGTGTCACTTGTTACCATTGCCTGTCACCAAATGCAGTGTGTCACTTGTCACCAATGCCTGTCACCAGATGCAGCGTGTCACTTGTTACCATTGCCTGTCACCAAATGCAGCGTGTCACTTGTTACCAATGCCTGTCACCAAATGTGTGTCACTTGTCACCAATGCCTGTCAACAGATGCAGCGTGTCACTTGTTACCATTGCCTGTCACCACATGTGTGTCACTTGTTACCATTGCCTGTCACCAGATGCAACGTGTCACTTGTCACCAATGCCTGTCACCAGATGCAGCGTGTCACTTGTCACCAATGCCTGTCACCAGATGCAGCGTGTCACTTGTTACCATTGCCTGTCACCAAATGTGTGTGTCACTTGTCACCAATGCCTGTCACCAGATGCAGCGTGTCACTTGTTACCATTGCCTGTCACCAAATGCAGCGTGTCACTTGTCACCAATGCCTGTCACCAGATGCGGCATGTCACTTGTTTCCATTGCCTGTCACCAAATGCGTGTCACTTGTTACCATTGCCTGTCACCAAATGCAGCGTGTCACTTTTTACCATTGCCTGTCACCAAATGTGTGTCACTTGTCACCAATGCCTGTCACCAGATGCGGCGTTTCACTTGTTACCATTGCCTGTCACCAAATGCATGTCACTTGTTACCATTGCCTGTCACCAAATGCAGCGTGTCACTTTTTACCATTGCCTGTCACCAAATGTGTGTCACTTGTCACCAATGCCTGTCACCAGATGTGGCGTTTCACTTGTTACCATTGCCTGTCACCAAATGCGTGTCACTTGTTACCATTGCCTGTCACCAGATGCAACGTGTCACTTGTCACCAATGCCTGTCACCAGATGCAGCCTGTCACTTGTCACCAATGCCTGTCACCAGATGCAGCCTGTCACTCATAGCCTGGCTCTCTCTCCCTCCCTCCCCTTCAGCTTTGCATGCTGGGGGCTGCAGTTTCCCCCCTAGAATTGCAATGGGCCAGCCAGTTATTGGGACTACAATAATTTTTCCCTGGCCAATAGGAGGAAAAGGGGGAAGAAACATAGCAGGGAACAGCAGCATGAGGAGGAGGTGGGAGAAGAGCCCGCAGCTGCTCTCTCCACACACACAGACGCTCCGATCTCATGCTGTTCTGCTGCCCGTGCCCGCTAATAGAAGGGAGAATGGGCAGGAAACAACTGACCTCTTCTGATAGCAGCGCCTGGGGGGAGGGGTTGGGGGGGGGTAGGCTGCACAGTTTCTGATCCTCGGACCGCTCGGCGCTCGCCGCTCATTAGATTTGCTGAGAGGAACACATGCAGGGAGGAGGTGGGTGGAGCTAGCGGAGGAGGAGGAAGTTAATTCCTCCTCCGCAATGAATGGTGGGCCTCTCTCTCCTTCTCTGCTGACGTCACTGGTTGCTAGACACAAAGCGGACCGCGGCTAGCAATCAGTTTTGTCAGGCAAGCAGGGGCCGCTGGTGAGACCCTTGAAGTGGGTCTTGCCACTGCGGCCAGTGACAGCGACAGTGACACACTAGATGGATCATGGAGGGAACCCCAGGTCCTCAGGCAGTGCGCCCCTGTTGCCGCCCCTCGTAAAGTGCCGCCTGGGACCATGGTAGGGCCGGCCCTGATGTCAGCGACGGAGTCAGAGATGGGTGGGACTGCCAGAGGAGCCGAGTGTACTTCGGCTTCGTGTATCTCGGCTCCTCTCGCTCGTTTCAGCAAGGGGATCGGCGGAGGATCGGCGTATAACACGAACCCACGTCTTTCCCCTAATTTTAAGGGGAAATAAGTGCATGTTATACGCCGATAAATACGGTATATATATATATATATATATATATATATATAAAGGGTGGTAAAACGATAAACAGGTAAAACTGTAAATAAGTTATACACAAAACAGCGCTAAAATAAAAATAACATAAAGGACCCGTGGATCATGCCACTGAAAAAGTCCAGCACGTATGAAGAAATGACCAGTTCAGAGTATTATTGGTGAGTATTATCACAAAAAAAGTCCAAGTGTGCACTTTCCACCACCAAAGACAATTATTTGGAATCCACCGTGTGATGAAAAAAAACCCTTAGGGGTTCACACTTACCAGAGGTAAGATATAAATGAGCCTTAAATAGAAGGTAACATCAGCTACTCTGCATAAGCAAATCTTCTCCAATCAGGGTACACCAATAAGGATGGGCTCCAAAGCAGACCATAAAATAATAGGAAGATAACAGCACAATAGTGTAATCCTGTTTATTTCAAATCTGTTAACCCACCAGTAGGAAACCCCTTTAACCAAACTACGTACATCAAACAGCAGTAAAATAAGCAATGAATGGCCCAAGAGGGCGCTATCACCATTTCCAGCGTCCTAGGGAGAGTGTGTGTGTCCTCACGGATCCTGCAGACACTTCCGAATGGTAGCTGTGAGCGGTGAAACGCACGCTTGGAACGCAGACGTCACTTCCGGGTCGCGGGTAGTCGTGGTTACGCCCTGACGCGTTTCGTCATCTGACTTCAACAGAGGGCGTAACGTCACGACGCACCCGCGATGTTTATATCACCATGTCTGTTGAACATCTGCCAATCAGCGTACTCGGCAACAGATGACGAGTGCGTACCTCTGATGTCTGATTGGACGCTGATTATGCATTGCACAAATAGAGAACATGGGGTCTATCTAATGTGAGGGGGTTAGCTCGGCAGCGGGTGTGTGTGACCCCCGGGATGGGCTCCCCACACAAAACAGGCCCAGCAAACGGAGGTTGTGGTTTTCAAAATCAAAAAGGTGCGGTTTATTTTCTATTTACAGTGACAAAACACAGCAAAGCAAAAGAAACATAAACAAAAATAAATCCTGGTCAGGTTGACCTCTGACTAAACATACAGGTTTCCTAACTAACAACTGGGATCAGCCTAGTGCTGTCCTAGTCCCTAAGTCCCTGGTTTTAAATGTCCAAGCAAATAGCCACACAGGCTTTGTCTCACCGCACAGGGGTTCACTCTCCCTAGACAGTCCACACAGGTCTGGTTCCAGGCATGAGCTTACATCTAATGAAGCTGGGAGTTCTTATAGAGGCCTAAATGAGCTGACAAGCTTCAGCTGGTCTCATCAACTCCCAGTCTGCACGACGCCCAGCACTCTCCCTAGAGGTATGAATCATCCATGAGCCCACTATCCTCAGCTGGGCTTATACAACTCTCCACCTAGTTGTATAAGTCGGCGTAAAGCCTGAATCTGGGCGAAATATATCTACCCCCCTGGATGCAACCAGGTGACTTTACCTTCCTGCTGTCACATACCCCCCCCCCTCTTGTTTTAACCTCGGGGTTGGAACACCAGCAATCAGGCATTCATGTACTCGAGACAAAGCATCCACATTCCCCATTTGAACGCCAGGGCGATGCTTTACTGTGAAGTTGAATTCCTGGAGGGCCAGGAACCACCTATTCACTCTTCTATTTGTTTCCTTGTTTTGAGCCATCCACTTTAACGGAGCGTGATCCGTAACCATGTCAAAGTGCCTACCTAGCAGGTAGTACCGAAGGGAATCTAGAGCCCACTTCACCGCTAAACACTCCTTTTCAACGGTGGCGTAATTTACCTCATGGGACTTCAACTTCCTGCTGAGGTAAATGACTGGGTGCTCTTCCCCGTTCCAGACCTGGGACAATACTGCTCCTAACCCCACATCTGACGCATCACTTTGTACGACAAAGTCTTTAGAGAAGTCGGGTGAGTACAACACTGGCTGGCTACATAAGGCTTGTTTCAAGAATTGGAATGCTGCCTCAGCCTCGGGGGTCCATTTAATCATGACCGACCCTTTCCCCTTCGTCAGGTTGGTTAGGGGCACAGCCTTAGAAGCAAAGTGGGGAATGAATCGCCGATAATACCCAGCGATTCCCAGAAAGGCTCGTACCTGCTTCTTGCTGTTGGGACGTGGCCAACTCTGGATGGCCTCGACTTTGTTGAGTTGGGGTTTTATTACTCCCCTCCCAATGGTGTACCCAAGATATTTGGCCTCCTCCTGCCCAATGGTACACTTCTTGGGGTTAGCCGTAAACCCCGCTTCCCGAACAGAGTCCAGGACTGCTTGCACTTTTGACAGATGTGAGGCCCAATCTGTGCTATGGACAATTACGTCATCCAGGTAAGCCGCAGCATACTTCCGATGGGGCCTCAGCATCTGGTCCATTTTCCGCTGGAATGTGGCCGGCGCATTCTGTAACCCGAACGGCATTCTTTTATATTGGAACGCCCCGTCTGGGGTTACAAATGCGGTTTTCTCTTTGGCCGACTTGGCCAGGGGGATTTGCCAATACCCTTTTGTGAGGTCAAGAGTCGTCATGTATCGGGCTGTTCCCAGCCGGTCGATCAACTCATCTATACGTGGCATGGGGTAGGTGTCAAATTTTGTAACTTTGTTCAACTGACGAAAATCGTTACAAAATCGCCAGCTCCCATCCGGTTTAGGCACCAACACGATGGGACTAGACCAATCACTTTGGGACTCCTCTATCACCCCTAAGTTCAGCATTTTCTGTACTTCCTCCCGTATTGCCTCCCGTGGGGCCTCTGGGATCCGATAGGGTTTTAACTTCACCCTTTCACCGGGCGGGGTAATGATGTCATGCTCTACCCCAGATGTTTGTCCCGGCAGCTCAGAGAATACCTCCTTGTTGCGAAGCACAAACTCCTTAACCTCCTGTTGTTGGGGTTGTGACAAGGTGGCTGCTATTCCAACCTCAGGAATCACGCAACCAGTTTGAGCTGGTGACCAAGTGTCTGCGACTAGGGACTCTCTATCCCTCCAGGCTTTCAACAGATTAACGTGATAGATCTGTTCGGGCTTTCGCCTTCCTGGTTGTCTGACCTTGTAATTCACTTCGCTCACTTTTTCCATTATCTCGTAGGGGCCTTGCCATTTGGCAAGGAATTTACTTTCAACCGTAGGGACAAGTACCAGTATCCTATCCCCCGGGGAAAAGGTACGGGTCTTGGCTCCACGGTTGTACACTCTCTGTTGTGCTAACTGCGCTTGGGCCAAATGTTCCTTCACAATGGGCATTACCTGTGCAATTCGGTCTTGCATCAGGGCGACATGCTCAATCACACTCCTGTGGGGAGAACTCTCACTTTCCCAAGTTTCCTTGGCAATATCCAACAGCCCTCTTGGGTGTCTCCCATACAGTAACTCAAAGGGGGAGAATCCCGTAGAGGATTGGGGCACCTCCCTAATAGCAAACATCAGATAAGGAAGTAGACAGTCCCAATCCTTTCCATCTCTATCCACCACTTTCTTCAACATTTGTTTTAGGGTTTTGTTGAATCTTTCAACCAGCCCATCGGTTTGGGGGTGATACACAGATGTACGTAATTGCGTCACTTTGAATAATTTACACAGCTCCTTCATAACCCGGGACATAAAGGGTGTACCTTGGTCCGTAAGCAGTTCTTTACAAATACCCACCCGGCTAAACACAAGAGATAGCTCTTTGGCTATGGTTTTGGCCGAGGTATTTCGGAGAGGGATCGCTTCTGGATAACGGGTGGCATAGTCCATTATAACTAATATGTACTGGTGCCCCCTAGCGGACTTGATTATAGGACCTACCAAATCCATGGCGATCCTCTCAAACGGGACCTCAATGATGGGTAGAGGGACCAGCGGGCTACGGAAATGTGGCATCGGGGCCGACCTCTGACACACAGGGCAGGAGGAACAATAATTTTCTACGTCCTTCATCACCCCCGGCCAATAGAATCTCTGTAATACCCTCTCTCGGGTTTTCTCTGTCCCCAGATGACCTCCAAGAATGTGCCCATGGGCCAACTCCAACACCAACTTCCTGTAAGGTTTGGGCACCACAAGCTGCTCAACGGTTTCTTCTGCCCTTTTTGCCACCCGATACAGTAGGTCCTTCTCTACGCTGAAGTATGGGTAAGTGCAGGTATTATCTGGGTTCACTAACTCGCCATCTATTTTCACTACGTTTTCCCGTGCCTTTATTAGGGCGGGGTCTTTCAACTGTTCTGTGGCAAAGTTTTCCCTGTGAACCTCAAGATCAGAAAACTCCACAGACGGTAGGTTTTCGTCTGAGGAGGTGGGCTCCTCTCCAGTTTCTTGAGTCTCCCCTGCCAATACTGATAAGGGAAATTCCGGAGAGTCCTCACCACTCTCAGGGGAGTTCTGGCTATCACATTCCTGGTACATAGGGGCACCAGTGAGGGGCTCAGGATCATCCCACAGTTCCCAGAACTTCGGAAAATCCCTTCCCACAATGGCGTCATGCGGTAACTGAGATACTAAGCCCACTGGATGAGAGAGGGTACCTTTGGGGGTCTCGAAACACACTGTAGTCACTGGATACTCTCGGGTGTCCCCATGCACACAAATAACAGCTACCTTGCTATTCCCAGAGACCTCTGTTTTAACTAACTCAGCCTTTATCAGGGTCACAAGGCTACCTGAATCCAGCAATACCACAACATTTCTACCATTAACACACATTTTGCATAAATGTTTCTCAGTTCCTCGAATGGCAGTGCATGCGACTGTCGCACACAGCGACTGACGTCTGCCCGTCAGAAAGTCACACTGCATGGGTTCCTCCACAACCGGGCAATTGGCTGCAATATGTCCCGCTTGCCGGCAGCGGTAGCAAACGATCCTTCTTGCCGCCTCTTGAGCCGCTGATTTCCCAGGCTGTTCTCGCCAAACTTGGGGTAGAGCTCCCACCCTCTCACTCTCTCCACCCTCACCCCTTGGAATCCTCTTATCCGCCCCTGGGGATGGTCTGGTCTTAGGGTGGAAAGTCCAAGTGTCTCTGGAAGAGGCCGTCAGGTTCTCTGTAGCCAAGTATTTCTCCACACGATCCACAAGACCATCGGCCGTCTCTGGGTCTCCATGGCTTACCCACTTTTGGATGGCAGTAGGAAGAGCTCTCAAAAACCGACCCATTACAACACGTTCCACAATCTTTGGTGCGGACAAAGTCTCTGGCTGTAGCCACTTTCTGCTCAGGTGAATGAGATCATACATTTGAGACCTGGGGGGTTTTCCAAGCTGGAAAGTCCAGTTATGCACACGCTGAGCCCGGACAGCCTGGGTGACACCCAGCCTTGCCAATATTTCAGCTTTTAGCATCACATAGTCTTTTGCTTGGTTAGGCTCTAGGTCATAGTAAGCTTTCTGCGATTCACCAGTTAACAGAGGAGCCACCAGTCCAGCCCACTGCTCCTCAGGCCACTTTTCTCTTTCAGCGGTCCTTTCAAATGTGGTCAAAAATACCTCTGGATCATCCTCTCCAGTCATTTTTGTCAATAAACGACTCACCCCAAAGGACGCGGTATTAGTGGGACGGCTTTCCTCACTGGTCTGCGGACGTTGCTGCATTACTGCTTCCATCTGTTGTTGTAGTCTCTGCTCTTGCTTCTGCAACAGGTCTATGAAGCGGGCCTCAGATTGCTGCTGGGCTCGTTGCTGAGCCTCCAGACTCTGTTGCAAAGTTGCGTTTGTCTGCTGCTGGGCTGCAAGGCTCTGTTGATGAGCTTGCTGCTGGGCTGCGAAGTTCTGTTGTTGAGCTGCAAGGCTCTGTTGATGAGCTGCAAGGCTCTTTTGCAAACCTGCATTTGTCTGCTGTTGATTGGCATTTGCTAGAGCCAGCTGCTTCAGTATCTCCTCCATGCTGGCTTAAAAAAAAACTGCCACTGGTTCTCCACCAACTGTGAGGGGGTTAGCTCGGCAGCGGGTGTGTGTGACCCCCGGGATGGGCTCCCCACACAAAACAGGCCCAGCAAACGGAGGTTGTGGTTTTCAAAATCAAAAAGGTGCGGTTTATTTTCTATTTACAGTGACAAAACACAGCAAAGCAAAAGAAACATAAACAAAAATAAATCCTGGTCAGGTTGACCTCTGACTAAACATACAGGTTTCCTAACTAACAACTGGGATCAGCCTAGTGCTGTCCTAGTCCCTAAGTCCCTGGTTTTAAATGTCCAAGCAAATAGCCACACAGGCTTTGTCTCACCGCACAGGGGTTCACTCTCCCTAGACAGTCCACACAGGTCTGGTTCCAGGCATGAGCTTACATCTAATGAAGCTGGGAGTTCTTATAGAGGCCTAAATGAGCTGACAAGCTTCAGCTGGTCTCATCAACTCCCTGTCTGCACGACGCCCAGCACTCTCCCTAGAGGTATGAATCATCCATGAGCCCACTATCCTCAGCTGGGCTTATACAACTCTCCACCTAGTTGTATAAGTCGGCGTAAAGCCTGAATCTGGGCGAAATATATCTACCCCCCTGGATGCAACCAGGTGACTTTACCTTCCTGCTGTCACACTAAGCATAGACTTAATTGATGCGGAAAACAGCCACAAACAATATAAATATAGCATCACATATAACATGTAAATACTTGGTAATAAATAAACATCGACATTAAATGATAAAAATCGACATTAAATAAGAACAATATATTAAAGGAAGCTGCATAAACAGAGGAAAATATAGTTTTAAAATTATGTGCAGCGATAATAAATATAGATTATGCTGGTCACTATCCTCAGCCACTTAAGCAGTAACAGAGCTATGAGTTCATATCTCTATATAGTGATAGTAAAAAATATACATAAAAATTATTATATTTGAAGTAACAAACTAAAGAGTCACTACTGATATATTATGAGACTAATGATGAACCTGAGAAACCATATAACTATTTATGCTGCATGTACATATATACTATTATTACATCACCTAATAAGACATGATGTCAATACTATAATATCTAGTATGTAATAAAGATATTAAAATAGTATTAAAATGATAATAAAGACTGATGTGTATACTATGTATAAAAAATTGATAAAAATATATATACTATATTGCAGCAAATAAATAATCACCCACAGTAGTGATTTGATAAGGATGAAGAACATACATATAAAAACTATGGGAAAATTATCTATGTGTGTATGTCAACATAGTAATGTGGCCCCTTGTAAATAATAGATAAAATACTCAATAATATATGGTTAAAACTTGTGTGTAAAAGACATATAAATAGAAGTAAAAAACATATAAAATATATAAAATACCTCCATATGTCTTAAAAATGACATCACGTTACAACCAATAATAAGCAGAACATCAAATATAGAGGAAGACATAAGTACAAATAATAAATGTGGCCACTATTAATCAATAATCACTGATGAAGCAATTTATGTCTAAATCCACGTTTAACCCTTTGGGCGATAAAGTGTCAACCAAGAAGATCCACTGGGTTTCCCGTTTGGAGAGTTCTCTAACGAGATTGGAACCTCTCCAAAACGGTTTGAGATGGTCTATACCCCAAAATTTAAGCCCAATAGGATCCTGGTTGTGATACAACTTAAAGTGTAAGGACACATTGTGATCCTTGAATCCGATCTTAATGTTAGCTATGTGTTCTGCAATACGGATTCTTAATAATCTTTTTGTGCGACCTATGTAGATTAGCCCACATGGGCACTGGAGAGCATATACTACATAGGATGTGTTGCATGTAATGAATTCTTTTATTCTAAATTCTTTATGGTTCGAAGTAGATGTGAATCTGTCAAGGGCTCTGATAGGCAATCTAACTTCTTTGCATGCTCGACATTTTCTACAGGCGTAGAAGCCGTCTTGATCCCATAGGGAGGGAGGTCTGGTTGGAGGATCAATAACTTTTTTGACTATTTTGTCAGCAAAATTAGGTGATCTTCTATAAATAAATCCTGGTCTGTTTGGTAACGCACACTTGAGTACTCTGTCCATCTGTAGGATGTGCCAGTGGGTGGTAAAGATTTCTTCTACCTCCTTATATTGTGAATGAAATCCTGAGATAAAACTCCATTCCTGATTGTTTGCAATTACTCCGTGGGACGTATTGTTTAGGAGATCTTCTCTGGGAATTAAGGATATCTCATTGATAGTGTGATCCAAAACATCTACACGGTAGCCTTTTTCCACAAACTTTTTCTTAATAACCATAGCTTGTGTTTTGTAATCTTCAGGATCCGTGCAGTTTCTCCTTATCCTAGTTAGCTGACCTTTAGGGACATTTCTAAGCCATAGAGGGTGGTGGCCACTCTGCATAGGTAAGTAACTGTTTGAGTCTGTTGGCTTAAAATAAACCGAAGTACCGAGTTTATCTCCGTGTCTGAATATATTGACATCCAGGAAATGGATCTTAGAATCACTAATTTCATAGGTAAGTTTGATATTATTCGTGTTGTTATTCAATTCTTCCAAAAATGTATTCAAAGCTGATAGTGGACCTGACCAAATAAAAAAGAGGTCATCTATATACCTTCGGTATAATAATAATGAGTCCCTCTTGACCGCGAAGATGGTTTTATCTTCCCATTCCCCCATGAATAGGTTTGCAATGCTAGGTGCAAATTTGGCACCCATCGCAACCCCACGTTTCTGTAGATAAAAATTGCCATTATACCAAAAGTAATTATGCCCTAGACAGAAGTCTAGGGCATTCCTCAGAAACACTTTATGGTTATGGGTAATGTCGTTTCTCTGACATAAAGCCCAGTTTAAGGCTAGGAGAGCATCATCATGCTGTATGATAGTGTACAGCGAGGAAACATCAGCAGTAATTAAAAATACATCTGATCTCCCTGCCAAATCAATTGTTTGGAGGAGTTGTAATAAATTCTTAGTGTCCCGTAAGTAAGCTTTAGTCATAGTGACACTCTTCTGTAGGAATGTGTCAAGATATTGTCCTACTCTTGCTGAAATAGAACCTATGCCATTCACTATAGGTCTCCCAGGTGGGCATTTTGCATCCTTATGTATCTTCGGCAGAGTGTAGATTGTTGGTATCCTGCTGCTACTTGGGATTAAGAATATCTTTTCTTTTTCAGTCAGAACCCATTTAGAATATCCAGATTCCACTAAAATTCTCAAATCAGCCTCATATTGTACAGTGGGATCTTTTTCTAGCTTCTTATATGTATCATCCTCTGTCAACATACCATGTAATTGTTGGTGGTAGAATTCTTTAGTCATTAACACGATTCCTCCTCCTTTGTCCGCTGGTCGTATTACCAAATCCTTACGTTTTTCCAGTAATTCAATTCCTTGTTGTATATGACGCGGGTTCACATCTTTTTTGGGGATCAGGCCCTCTAAATCACGTAGAACTAAACCTTTAAAAACATCAACGTGTTGGTTTGCAGTGTTTAGGGGATTAAAAAGTGATTTATTCCGTAACCCACTTTCAGTAGATACAGATGCTAGGTTAGTAGTGGGTTGTGAATTTTTGTTCAGAAAGTATTTTTTTATATTTAGTTTCCTCATATATTTGTGTGCATCGATGAAAATATCAAACTTATTGACGGGTCTTTTCAAACCACATTTCAAGCCAAGGTGTAGAATGTTTGTTTCTTTATGAGTCAGTTGTGTTTCAGTAAGATTGAAGATGCCTCCTATTCCTGCTCTCTCCTTCTTTTTCTGGAGCCTTCGCCCTGCTCTGCATCCTCTGGATCTTCTCTCCTTTGATTGTAATAGGGTGTGTGTTCTTTCTCCCACCATGGAGGCTCTCTCCATTGGGGGCCTCTCTGGTCCTGTGTTGATTGAGAGTGCATCGGTGGTCTTCCCCTGCGAGGGGGATGTCCTCGACCTCTCCTCTGCCACCCTCTCCCCCTCCCTAAAAAAGGACGTGGGGATTGGTATCTCTCTCTATCTTCATATTGTTGTAATGTGTCGTATCTATTATGTGTTGGCACTTGATATTGATTATGGTGTGCAGAATTGTAATATTGATATGGTGGACCTCCTTTAGGAGCACCTCCTCTCCCATGATAAACCCCATTTCTTGTGGGGGTAGATTGCCCTATTGGGGCATGTGGAGGTGCCAGAGACCTTTGTTGATCCCTTAATAGTGTATTTTGCGTATTGGGTTGTTGTGGTCTATCTGTGGGGATAATGACTTGTGTTCCTTCCAAGTTTATATCACTTACCACTGGCCCTTTCGTTTGTTGCCATAGGTATATGGTATTTGACCGAAAATCTCCCAAATCCCTATGGAACTTCTTGGTTTTTTTCTTTTGAGTATCTTTATCTACTTTCTCCAATTTCTTTTTTATACGTATATTAAAATCTGTTACTTGTTGTGAGTCCTTAATGGGTTCAAGTTGTGCCTCAAGCTCATTGATTCTTATTTCTAAGCGTGACATTTTTATGCGTTTTCTCTTTAAAATCAATTCTTGGAGCTTGAAACCCATCCCATTAAAGAACTCAAGCCATTCATGCATAGATTCAGGGTCATCTAACCCATCTTGAGGGATGACCTCCCATCTTAAGCTTCTAATAATAATTTTTTCCTTTATATATTGTTCTAGAGTACATATGTCCCACCAGGTTCGGACCTGTTTCTCTAAGACATTACCAAGAGCAGTAATAGCTCCATTGTAATTTGTTTGTGCTGTAGTGTGCTCATTTACTGCAAAGACACTATTAATATCAATGTTCCTGCTGCTTAGAAATTGCAAGGCATCCATGGCAGCCAAGAAAAATAATCAACAATATGAATAAAGGTGTGTTATATAAAGGCCTGACAGAACACACACTTAGCGCCAGTTCAAACTTGCAAAATACAAGGCAGCCTGAACAGTAAAATTTAAGGTATTTTTATACAAAACACATTAAATGGTAAAGCAGCTGTTTAAAATTAGTAAATAAATAAATAAAGGGTGGTAAAACGATAAACAGGTAAAACTGTAAATAAGTTATACACAAAACAGCGCTAAAATAAAAATAACATAAAGGACCCGTGGATCATGCCACTGAAAAAGTCCAGCATGTATGAAGAAATGACCAGTTCAGAGTATTATTGGTGAGTAGTGATGAGCCGAACACCCCCGGGTTCGGTTCGCACCAGAACCCGCGAACGGACCGAAAGTTCGTACGAACATTAGAACCCTATTAAATACAATGGATGCGAACGTTCGAATTCTAAAGTGCTAATTATAACAACTATTATGCATGTTATTGTCCTAAAAAGGGTTTGGGAACCCGGGTTCTGCACCAGGGGACATGTATCAATGCAAAAAGAAGTTTTAAAAACGGTCGTTTTTCGGGAGCAGTCATTTTAATGATGCATAAAGTGAAAAAAAAAAAGTCAAATATTCCTTTAAATATCGTACCTGGGGGGTGTCTAAAGTATGCCTGTGAAGTGCCACGTGTTTCCCGTGTTTAGAACTGTCCCTGCACAAAATGACACTTCTAAAGGAAAAAAAAGCCATTTAAAACTGCTTGCGGCTTTAATGTAATGTCTGGTTCCGGTAATATGGATGAAAATCTTTAAGAAAAATGGCATAGCTACCCCATGACCCCCCCCCCCCTACCCCAGCCCATTACCAGCCCCTTTGGGTCTTGTATGGATATTAAGGGGAACCCCGCACATAAAATAAAAAAGGCCCTATATACTCTGAACAGCCGTATACAGGCGGTGCATACAAGACAGGGACTGTAGGTTTGTTCTTATGTAGAATGTGTTTGTAATTTTGAACAGGTACATTGTTGAAGTGTAGCTCCAGCCCAAAAATCTATTTTTAAACTTTTTGGAAAACATAGGTAAGGGTTATCACCCCTGTAACATTTGTTTTGCTGTCTGTGCCCCTGTTCAGAACATTTCACCTCACTTTCCGTCCCAATGACAACTGTTTTTGAAATGTGGTGTTTTTCTTGAAACAAGGATTGCTGATAAAGCATCAGTACAGAGGAGACACCTTTCTCCCATATTTATTCTTACAGGAGAGAATTTTCCTTCCTAGTGGTAGATTTCCTCTCACTTCCTGTTGTCTTCTTGCGTTTGCAAGTAGGAGTCGTTTGTAAGTTGGATGTTTGAAAGTAGGGACCTGCCGTACAGGGCCGTTTGAAGGAATTTGGGGGCCCCAAGCAAAATGGACATGGAGGCCCCCCCAACCCCCCCCCCCCCCCCCCGCGCACTCACGCAAAGCCTACAGGAACCACAGCATAGCGATACAGTTTAAGCTCACCCACACTTTATATAAATAAAAAAGGTTTACAGTGCAAATACTGCTGTTGCATATAATCCAACATACTTAAAACACATACACACTCACATTAACATTAAGATGCTGCTTAGGACTGTTTATGGACAGTGGGATGGACAGGGGGACCGTGGGATGGACAGGGGGACTCCGCACTGTAATATCCACATCATCTCCCCCACTGAAATGTCCACATCATCTCCCCCTGTAATGTCCACATCTCCCCCTGTAATGTCCACATCTCCCCCACTGTAATGTCCACATCTCCCCACTGAAATGTCCACATCATCTCCCCCACTGAAATGTCCACATCATCTCCCCCACTGAAATGTCCACATCATCTCCCCCACTGAAATGTCCACATCATCTCCCCCACTGAAATGTCCACATCATCTCCCCCTGTAATGTCCACATCTCCCCCACTGTAATGTCCACATCTCCCCACTGTAATGTCCACATCATCTCCCCCACTGAAATGTCCACATCATCTCCCCCTGTAATGTCCACATCTCCCCCTGTAATGTCCACATCTCCCCCACTGTAATGTCCACATCTCCCCACTGTAATGTCCACATCATCTCCCCCACTGAAATGTCCACATCATCTCCCCCTGTAATGTCCACATCTCCCCCTGTAATGTCCACATCTCCCCCACTGTAATGTCCACATCTCCCCACTGTAATGTCCACATCATCTCCCCCACTGAAATGTCCACATCATCTCCCCCTGTAATGTCCACATCTCCCCCTGTAATGTCCACATCTCCCCCACTGTAATGTCCACATCTCCCCACTGTAATGTCCACATCATCTCCCCCACTGAAATGTCCACATCATCTCCCCCTGTAATGTCCACATCTCCCCACTGTAATGTCCACATCATCTCCCCCTGTAATGTCCACATCTCCCCCACTGTAATATCCAGATCTCCCCCCTGTACTGTCCACATCTCCCCCTGTAATGTCCACTGTTAAAATAATAAAAATATTCAAAAATAATTATGGAGCGATAAAGTCTCTAATAGTTCCACAAATAAAATAGTAAATATGTTTTCTTGAAAAGTAGTAAAGAATCTGTCAGTCTTTCTATGGCTCCACAAGCATGTACTTGTACATGATTTCTGTTCTGTCCAGTAATCCAGGCCAGGATTAGGATCCCTGAATATTCGTGCGCTTTTCTCCTGTAAACAACTTCCTGGTCACAGCAGCCTGCTTCTCCATCCCAATCCCCACTATTGGAGAAATGTCCAGTATCAGGGTTTTTTAATTTTTTTTATTTAGTAAATACAAAAATAAAAAAACCCCTGATACTGGACATTTCTCCAATAGTGGGGATTGGGATGGAGAAGCAGGCTGCTGTGACCAGGAAGTTGTTTACAGGAGAAAAACGCACAAATATTCAGGGATCCTGATCTGGTTGAATTACTGGACAGAAGAACATAAATAATGTACAAGTACATGCTTGTGGAGCCAAAGAAAGACAGATTATTTACTACTTTTCAAGAAAACATATTTACTTTTTTATTTGTGGAACTATTAGAGACTTTATCACTCCATTAAAAAGTAATTCACTGACTTACCTTTTCCAGAGGCACTGTCTGGCGGGCAAAATATGATCCGACCGCAATGGGAGTTGTAGCACGCCTGCGCTGCCCTCCTGAGTGACTGTGACTGACACTGACTCCTCCCCCCAGGAGCAGGGAGCATCAGCACGTAGCCGCCGTTGTGGACTACAACTCCCATAAGCATTAGCGGCGGCCTGTCACCGCCGGGTGTACCAAGATGGCCGCCGCTCCAGAGCTAGGCCGAAGCCGCGGCCTTTCCTAAGGCTGCAATCCGCGGATCGGCTCCGGGCGAAAATCGAGGACAGTGACAGGCAGCAAGCTGGGGCCCTAGGCCAGCTCGGGGCCCCAAGCAATTGCTTGTTTTGCCTGTCCTGTTCCGACGGCCCTGCTGCCGTATATACTCTGCAGAAATAGGCCCCTTAGTTGTTGGTGTTGGCACAACACTGTAAGCACTCACAGTTACTCTTGGTTGGTGCTGGAACGCCCTGCTGTCAACTATTATATCAGGAATTTTAATTACATATAATTGTTGAACAGTGGTAGTAAAAATTGGGCCTTTGATGGTGGTGCTGGTGCCACAACACTGTAAGCCCTGACAGTTACTCTTGGTGGGTGCAGCAATGGGCCCTGCTGTGAATTATTAGATCAAGAATTGTAATTGCATGCCCCTGTTGAACAGGGGCTGAAAAATTGGGCCTTTCGTGGTGGTGGTGGTGGTGTTGGTGTTGCCACAACACTGTAAGCCCTCAGAGTTACTCTTGGTGGGTGCAGGAATGGGCCCTGCTGTGAATTATTAGATCAAGAATTGTAATTACATGCCCCTTTTGAACAGGGGCTGAAAAATTGGGCCTTTCGTGGTGGTGGTGGTGGTGGTGGCGTTGCCACAACACTGTAAGCCCTCAGAGTTACTCTTGGTGGGTGCAGCAATGGGCCCTGCTGTGAATTATTAGATCAAGAATTGTAATTGCATGCCCCTGTTGAACAGGGGCTGAAAAATTGGGCCTTAGGCACTGGTGGCACAACACTACAACCCCTCACAGATACTGTACTTGGAGCACAGCAATGAGCCCTGTTGCAAAGTATTGCTTCAAAAATTGTAATGACACGCCCCTGTTAAACAGGGGCTGAAAAATTGGGCCTTAGGCACTGGTGGCACAACACTACAACCCCTCACAGATACTGTACTTGGAGCACAGCAATGAGCCCTGTTGCAAAGTATTGCTTCAAAAATTGTAATGACACGCCCCTGTTAAACAGGGGCTGAAAAATTGGGCCTTAGGCACTGGTGCCACAACACTCCAACCCCTCACAGATACTGTACTTGGAGCACAGCAATGAGCCCTATGGCAAATTATTGCTAAAAAAATTGTAATTACACGCCCCTGTAAAACAGGGGCTGAAAAATTGGGCCTTAGCCACTGGTGGCGGCACCCATAAACAAAAATGATCTTCCAAGCTATCATCATCAATCGTATCATTGAGGACTCGGAGGAGGAGGATAGCCAGTCAACATAGCAGCACAGGCACTCAGCATCAGCATCAGTCTTGAAGGGATGTGACATGTTAAAATCAATTAGTCTGTTATATCAGCATCAGGTGTGTGGTAGCTGGTGGTGATCCAAGACTGGTTCATCTTGATGAAAGTCAGTCGATCAACCGAGTCGGTGGACAGGCGCACCCTGTGATCCGTGACAAATCCTCCAGCAGCACTGAATGTGCGTTCCGAAAGAACGCTGGATGCAGGACAGGCCAGTAGCTCAATTGCATACTGTGCAAGCTCTGGCCAGTGATCCATCCTCAAGACCCAGTAAGCCAGAGGATTTTCGGTGGGGAAGGTGTCCAAGTCTGACCTTGCCCCTAGATATTCCTGCACCATGTTTATCAGACGCTGGCGATGGTTGCTGGAACCGATCATACTTTGGGGCTGCGGACTAAAGTATTGTCTGAACGCATCGGTCAGACGGCCACCTTCCCCACCGCTCCTTCTTTGACTGGCCGAAGCCTCAGCAACTCGTTGTCCAGGACCAGGAGTTTGTAACCTCCCAGTCTCTGGGAACGCGTTGCACAGACCTTTCTGCAAGGCCTCCCGGAGTTGTCTCATCCTCTGCTCCCTCTGCGAAGGTAACATAAGGTCCGCAACCTTACCCTTGTACCGTGGATCAAGGAGAGTGGCCAGCCAGTAATGGTCCCTCTCCTTGATCCGAAGAATACGAGGATCCTTCCGCAGACTTTGCAGGATCAGGGAGGCCATGCAGCGTAGGTTTGCTGAGGCATTCGCTCCGGAGTCCTCTGGGTCACTAAGGACGACATGATCCGCAGCCACCTCCTCCCAGCCACGTACAAGTCCACTGGTTTCTTGGGACTGTAAATCATCCCTAAAAGACTGCTGCTGATGATGCTGAGTGCCAGCCTCCACCTCCATGCTGACACAATCCTCCTCCTCCTCCTCCTCCTCCTCCTCTTCCTCTTCCTGTGCGATGGGTGGGACAGAAGGAACACTGTCTGGGTAAAGGGGGCCTTGAGAGGCAAGGAAGTCCTCCTCTTCCTGCCTCTGTTCTGCCTCAAGTGCCCTGTCCATTATTCCACGCAGCGTGTGCTCCAACAGGTGGACAAGAGGTACAGTGTCACTGATGCATGCACTGTCACTGCTCACCATCCTCGTGGCCTCCTCAAATGGTGCCAGGACAGTGCATGCATCCCTGATCATGCCCCACTGGCGTGGAGAAAAAAAACCAAGCTCCCCTGACCCTGTCCTGGTGCCGTAGTCGCAGAGGTACTCATTGATGGCCCTCTGCTGCGTGTGCAGCCGCTGCAGCATGGCCAACGTTGAGTTCCACCTGGTGGGCATGTCACATATAAGGCGGTTCTTGGGCAGGTTCAACTCCTTTTGCAGCTCAGCCAGGCGAGCACTGGCATTATAAGATCTGCGGAAATGCACACAGACTTTCCTGGCCTGCCTCAGGACATCCTGTAAGCCCGGGTACCTGCCCAAGAACCGCTGCACCACCAGGTTAAGGACGTGAGCCACACAGGGCACATGGGTCAGTTGTCCCTGTCGGAGGGCGGAGAGGAGGTTGGTGCCATTGTCGCAAACCACCATTCCTGGCTTAAGCTGGCGTGGCGTCAACCACCTCTCGGCCTGGCCCTGCAGAGCAGACAGGACCTCTGCCCCAGTGTGGCTTCTGTCCCCCAAACACACCAGCGCAAGCACGGCATGGCATCTTTTTGCCTGCGTACTTGCGTAGCCCCGTGAACGGCTACGGAGCACCGCTGGTTCATAGGACAAACCACAGGAAGAGGCCATGGAGGAAGAAGAAGAGGAGGGGGTGGAGGAGAGAGGTGTGTCACAACCAGTAGTAGCATTTTGGAGGCGTGGCGGTGGAACAACCTCCAACACTACTGCACCTTGTCCTGCATCCTTCCCAGCTGCCAAAAGAGTGACCCAATGGGCCGTGAAAGAAAGGTAACGTCCCTGTCCATGCCTGCTGGACCATGAGTCAGCGGTAATATGCACCTTACCGCTGACCGCCCTGTCCAGCGAGGCCAAGACATTGCCTTCCACATGCCGGTAGAGAGCCGGAATAGCCTTCCGTGAGAAAAAGTGGCGTTTGGGAACCTGCCACTGAGGAACCGCACATTGCACAAACTCACGGAAGGGGGCCGAGTCTACCAACTGAAAAGGCAGCAGTTGAAGCGCTAGCAATTTAGCCAAGCTAGCATTCAACCGCTGGGCATGTGGATGGCTGGGAGTGAACTTCTTTCGACGGTCCAGCAGCTGGGGCAGGGAAATTTGCCAGCTAGAATCGGACGTCGGTGTACTGCTAGCAGAGTGGCCGCAAGTACTTGGCTGTGACACACCTAATTCTACACCTTCATTCCTCTCAGTGCATGTTTCAGAGAGGACTGAAGTTATAGTGGGGTTGGAGATCCCAGCTGATGCGGTGCAAGGAGAGGTCCGCTTTGTTCTTTGGTGTGGGTCTTTGAGGTAGGCTTGCCAACGAGCTGCATGGCAGGTCAACATATGTCTGGTCAGGCATGTGGTACCCAAGCGGCTGATGTTTTGGCCACGCGATATACGCTTGAGACATGTGTTGCAAACAGCAGCTGTGCGATCTGATGCACTAGCCTCAAAAAAGGCCCACACCAAGGAACTTTTTGAATGACGGGCAGAGGCAGCGCCCTGCACAGGCGGAGCTCTGCGGTGTGATTCCGTCGGTGTACTGCCCTTACGCTGGCCACCAAAGGGCATCCTGCCTCGTTGGAGATGTGCCTCCTCCTCATCCTCCTCCTCCTCCTCTCTCCTATTAGGCACCCACGTGGAGTCAGTGACCTCATCATCCCCTCCCTCCTCATCACTGGAGCCAATCTGGCAGTATGCTGCAGCTGCTGGAACATGACTGCCAGATTGGTGTCCTTCTTGAGCATCCCCTCTGTCTGCTCTCACGCTACTGCCTTCCTGTAGCTGGGTTTCATCATCAGACCCTTCGAAACGCTGGGCATCCTCCTGGAGCATGTACCCAACACTGTGCTCAAACAGTTCGGGGGACTCCTCAGGAGGAGGACATGGTGGGTCTAGGGAAGGAGTGACTGATGATGAGTCTGACATTGATACCAGGGAAGAGGACGCTTTGGCAGCTGCTTTGCCAGTACCCTGAGCCTGGGTGAGAGAGGATGAGGAGGAGGAGGAGGGCTTGGTCATCCACTCTACCAAGTCTTCGGCATGATGTGGCTCAACATGTCCAGCTGCCGAAAAGAAGGACAAGCGTGTCCCATGGCCATGTGCTGATGACAATGCACCGCGTCCACGACCAGCACTGTTGCCCCCAGACACAGAGCCTGCTTGCCCTCTTTTATTGCCTCCTGACTGTCTGCCTCTCCTTGTTTGCCTTCCAGACATTCTAATAGATGGCCTGCAGGGAGATGGGAAAAAAGCAATAAGGGCTACCTTCAGGTGTCCTTCTCTGTCCCTTTACTTAAGGATTTCTAAATATGGTTGAGGATGATTGCTTTTGCACAGAATAGCACAACGACAATTTCCCTGACTGTCCAAAAAACAAGGATTTCAAAGATGGTTGATGAGGAATGCTTTAGCACACTATAGCACAAGGAGAATTCCCCTCACTTTCCTTCTTTGTCCCTAGAAACAAGGACTCGCACAGTGAAAGAAACTGACACTCTCCCTACCTAGAGTTTTCTGTCCCTAGAAAAAATGTTTTTTTAAAGCACACTATAGCACAAGGAGAATTCCCCTCACTTTCCTTCTTTGTCCCTAGAAACAAGGACTCGCACAGTGAAAGAAACTGACACTCTCCCTACCTAGAGTTTTCTGTCCCTAGAAAAAATGTTTTTTTAAAGCACACTATAGCACAAGGAGAATTCCCCTCACTTTCCTTCTTTGTCCCTAGAAACAAGGACTCGCACAGTGAAAGAAACTGACACTCTCCCTACCTAGAGTTTTCTGTCCCTAGAAAAAATGTTTTTTTAAAGCACACTATAGCACAAGGAGAATTCCCCTCACTTTCCTTCTTTGTCCCTAGAAACAAGGACTCGCACAGTGAAAGAAACTGACACTCTCCCTACCTAGAGTTTTCTGTCCCTAGAAAAAATGTTTTTTTAAAGCACACTATAGCACAAGGAGAATTCCCCTCACTTTCCTTCTTTGTCCCTAGAAACAAGGACTCGCACAGTGAAAGAAACTGACACTCTCCCTACCTAGAGTTTTCTGTCCCTAGAAAAAATGTTTTTTTAAAGCACACTATAGCACAAGGAGAATTCCCCTCACTTTCCTTCTTTGTCCCTAGAAACAAGGACTCGCACAGTGAAAGAAACTGACACTCTCCCTACCTAGAGTTTTCTGTCCCTAGAAAAAATGTTTTTTTAAAGCACACTATAGCACAAGGAGAATTCCCCTCACTTTCCTTCTTTGTCCCTAGAAACAAGGACTCGCACAGTGAAAGAAACTGACACTCTCCCTACCTAGAGTTTTCTGTCCCTAGAAAAAATGTTTTTTTTAAAGCACACTATAGCACAAGGAGAATTCCCCTCACTTTCCTTCTTTGTCCCTAGAAACAAGGACTCGCACAGTGAAAGAAACTGACACTCTCCCTACCTAGAGTTTTCTGTCCCTAGAAAAAATGTTTTTTTAAAGCACACTATAGCACAAGGAGAATTCCCCTCACTTTCCTTCTTTGTCCCTAGAAACAAGGACTCGCACAGTGAAAGAAACTGACACTCTCCCTACCTAGAGTTTTCTGTCCCTAGAAAAAATGTTTTTTTAAAGCACACTATAGCACAAGGAGAATTCCCCTCACTTTCCTTCTTTGTCCCTAGAAACAAGGACTCGCACAGTGAAAGAAACTGACACTCTCCCTACCTAGAGTTTTCTGTCCCTAGAAAAAATGTTTTTTTAAAGCACACTATAGCACAAGGAGAATTCCCCTCACTTTCCTTCTTTGTCCCTAGAAACAAGGACTCGCACAGTGAAAGAAACTGACACTCTCCCTACCTAGAGTTTTCTGTCCCTAGAAAAAATGTTTTTTTAAAGCACACTATAGCACAAGGAGAATTCCCCTCACTTTCCTTCTTTGTCCCTAGAAACAAGGACTCGCACAGTGAAAGAAACTGACACTCTCCCTACCTAGAGTTTTCTGTCCCTAGAAAAAATGTTTTTTTAAAGCACACTATAGCACAAGGAGAATTCCCCTCACTTTCCTTCTTTGTCCCTAGAAACAAGGACTCGCACAGTGAAAGAAACTGACACTCTCCCTACCTAGAGTTTTCTGTCCCTAGAAAAAATGTTTTTTTAAAGCACACTATAGCACAAGGAGAATTCCCCTCACTTTCCTTCTTTGTCCCTAGAAACAAGGACTCGCACAGTGAAAGAAACTGACACTCTCCCTACCTAGAGTTTTCTGTCCCTAGAAAAAATGTTTTTTTAAAGCACACTATAGCACAAGGAGAATTCCCCTCACTTTCCTTCTTTGTCCCTAGAAACAAGGACTCGCACAGTGAAAGAAACTGACACTCTCCCTACCTAGAGTTTTCTGTCCCTAGAAAAAATGTTTTTTTAAAGCACACTATAGCACAAGGAGAATTCCCCTCACTTTCCTTCTTTGTCCCTAGAAACAAGGACTCGCACAGTGAAAGAAACTGACACTCTCCCTACCTAGAGTTTTCTGTCCCTAGAAAAAATGTTTTTTTAAAGCACACTATAGCACAAGGAGAATTCCCCTCACTTTCCTTCTTTGTCCCTAGAAACAAGGACTCGCACAGTGAAAGAAACTGACACTCTCCCTACCTAGAGTTTTCTGTCCCTAGAAAAAATGTTTTTTTTAAAGCACACTATAGCACAAGGAGAATTCCCCTCACTTTCCTTCTTTGTCCCTAGAAACAAGGACTCGCACAGTGAAAGAAACTGACACTCTCCCTACCTAGAGTTTTCTGTCCCTAGAAAAAATGTTTTTTTAAAGCACACTATAGCACAAGGAGAATTCCCCTCACTTTCCTTCTTTGTCCCTAGAAACAAGGACTCGCACAGTGAAAGAAACTGACACTCTCCCTACCTAGAGTTTTCTGTCCCTAGAAAAAATGTTTTTTTAAAGCACACTATAGCACAAGGAGAATTCCCCTCACTTTCCTTCTTTGTCCCTAGAAACAAGGACTCGCACAGTGAAAGAAACTGACACACTCCCTACCTAGAGTTTTCTGTCCCTAGAAAAAATGTTTTTTTAAAGCACACTATAGCACAAGGAGAATTCCCCTCACTTTCCTTCTTTGTCCCTAGAAACAAGGACTCGCACAGTGAAAGAAACTGACACTCTCCCTACCTAGAGTTTTCTGTCCCTAGAAAAAATGTTTTTTTAAAGCACACTATAGCACAAGGAGAATTCCCCTCACTTTCCTTCTTTGTCCCTAGAAACAAGGACTCGCACAGTGAAAGAAACTGACACTCTCCCTACCTAGAGTTTTCTGTCCCTAGAAAAAATGTTTTTTTAAAGCACACTATAGCACAAGGAGAATTCCCCTCACTTTCCTTCTTTGTCCCTAGAAACAAGGACTCGCACAGTGAAAGAAACTGACACTCTCCCTACCTAGAGTTTTCTGTCCCTAGAAAAAATGTTTTTTTAAAGCACACTATAGCACAAGGAGAATTCCCCTCACTTTCCTTCTTTGTCCCTAGAAACAAGGACTCGCACAGTGAAAGAAACTGACACTCTCCCTACCTAGAGTTTTCTGTCCCTAGAAAAAATGTTTTTTTAAAGCACACTATAGCACAAGGAGAATTCCCCTCACTTTCCTTCTTTGTCCCTAGAAACAAGGACTCGCACAGTGAAAGAAACTGACACTCTCCCTACCTAGAGTTTTCTGTCCCTAGAAAAAATGTTTTTTTAAAGCACACTATAGCACAAGGAGAATTCCCCTCACTTTCCTTCTTTGTCCCTAGAAACAAGGACTCGCACAGTGAAAGAAACTGACACTCTCCCTACCTAGAGTTTTCTGTCCCTAGAAAAAATGTTTTTTTAAAGCACACTATAGCACAAGGAGAATTCCCCTCACTTTCCTTCTTTGTCCCTAGAAACAAGGACTCGCACAGTGAAAGAAACTGACACTCTCCCTACCTAGAGTTTTCTGTCCCTAGAAAAAATGTTTTTTTAAAGCACACTATAGCACAAGGAGAATTCCCCTCACTTTCCTTCTTTGTCCCTAGAAACAACGACTCGCACAGTGAAAGAAACTGACACTCTCCCTACCTAGAGTTTTCTGTCCCTAGAAAAAATGTTTTTTTAAAGCACACTATAGCACAAGGAGAATTCCCCTCACTTTCCTTCTTTGTCCCTAGAAACAAGGACTCGCACAGTGAAAGAAACTGACACTCTCCCTACCTAGAGTTTTCTGTCCCTAGAAAAAATGTTTTTTTAAAGCACACTATAGCACAAGGAGAATTCCCCTCACTTTCCTTCTTTGTCCCTAGAAACAAGGACTCGCACAGTGAAAGAAACTGACACTCTCCCTACCTAGAGTTTTCTGTCCCTAGAAAAAATGTTTTTTTAAAGCACACTATAGCACAAGGAGAATTCCCCTCACTTTCCTTCTTTGTCCCTAGAAACAAGGACTCGCACAGTGAAAGAAACTGACACTCTCCCTACCTAGAGTTTTCTGTCCCTAGAAAAAATGTTTTTTTAAAGCACACTATAGCACAAGGAGAATTCCCCTCACTTTCCTTCTTTGTCCCTAGAAACAAGGACTCGCACAGTGAAAGAAACTGACACTCTCCCTACCTAGAGTTTTCTGTCCCTAGAAAAAATGTTTTTTTAAAGCACACTATAGCACAAGGAGAATTCCCCTCACTTTCCTTCTTTGTCCCTAGAAACAAGGACTCGCACAGTGAAAGAAACTGACACTCTCCCTACCTAGAGTTTTCTGTCCCTAGAAAAAATGTTTTTTTAAAGCACACTATAGCACAAGGAGAATTCCCCTCACTTTCCTTCTTTGTCCCTAGAAACAAGGACTCGCACAGTGAAAGAAACTGACACTCTCCCTACCTAGAGTTTTCTGTCCCTAGAAAAAATGTTTTTTTAAAGCACACTATAGCACAAGGAGAATTCCCCTCACTTTCCTTCTTTGTCCCTAGAAACAAGGACTCGCACAGTGAAAGAAACTGACACTCTCCCTACCTAGAGTTTTCTGTCCCTAGAAAAAATGTTTTTTTAAAGCACACTATAGCACAAGGAGAATTCCCCTCACTTTCCTTCTTTGTCCCTAGAAACAAGGACTCGCACAGTGAAAGAAACTGACACTCTCCCTACCTAGAGTTTTCTGTCCCTAGAAAAAATGTTTTTTTAAAGCACACTATAGCACAAGGAGAATTCCCCTCACTTTCCTTCTTTGTCCCTAGAAACAAGGACTCGCACAGTGAAAGAAACTGACACTCTCCCTACCTAGAGTTTTCTGTCCCTAGAAAAAATGTTTTTTTAAAGCACACTATAGCACAAGGAGAATTCCCCTCACTTTCCTTCTTTGTCCCTAGAAACAAGGACTCGCACAGTGAAAGAAACTGACACTCTCCCTACCTAGAGTTTTCTGTCCCTAGAAAAAATGTTTTTTTAAAGCACACTATAGCACAAGGAGAATTCCCCTCACTTTCCTTCTTTGTCCCTAGAAACAAGGACTCGCACAGTGAAAGAAACTGACACTCTCCCTACCTAGAGTTTTCTGTCCCTAGAAAAAATGTTTTTTTAAAGCACACTATAGCACAAGGAGAATTCCCCTCACTTTCCTTCTTTGTCCCTAGAAACAAGGACTTGCACAGTGAAAGAAACTGACACTCTCCCTACCTAGAGTTTTCTGTCCCTAGAAAAAATGTTTTTTTAAAGCACACTATAGCACAAGGAGAATTCCCCTCACTTTCCTTCTTTGTCCCTAGAAACAAGGACTCGCACAGTGAAAGAAACTGACACTCTCCCTACCTAGAGTTTTCTGTCCCTAGAAAAAATGTTTTTTTAAAGCACACTATAGCACAAGGAGAATTCCCCTCACTTTCCTTCTTTGTCCCTAGAAACAAGGACTCGCACAGTGAAAGAAACTGACACTCTCCCTACCTAGAGTTTTCTGTCCCTAGAAAAAATGTTTTTTTAAAGCACACTATAGCACAAGGAGAATTCCCCTCACTTTCCTTCTTTGTCCCTAGAAACAAGGACTCGCACAGTGAAAGAAACTGACACTCTCCCTACCTAGAGTTTTCTGTCCCTAGAAAAAATGTTTTTTTAAAGCACACTATAGCACAAGGAGAATTCCCCTCACTTTCCTTCTTTGTCCCTAGAAACAAGGACTCGCACAGTGAAAGAAACTGACACTCTCCCTACCTAGAGTTTTCTGTCCCTAGAAAAAATGTTTTTTTAAAGCACACTATAGCACAAGGAGAATTCCCCTCACTTTCCTTCTTTGTCCCTAGAAACAAGGACTCGCACAGTGAAAGAAACTGACACTCTCCCTACCTAGAGTTTTCTGTCCCAAAAAAAATGTTTTTTTAAAGCACACTATAGCACAAGGAGAATTCCCCTCACTTTCCTTCTTTGTCCCTAGAAACAAGGACTCGCACAGTGAAAGAAACTGACACTCTCCCTACCTAGAGTTTTCTGTCCCTAGAAAAAATGTTTTTTTAAAGCACACTATAGCACAAGGAGAATTCCCCTCACTTTCCTTCTTTGTCCCTAGAAACAAGGACTCGCACAGTGAAAGAAACTGACACTCTCCCTACCTAGAGTTTTCTGTCCCTAGAAAAAATGTTTTTTTAAAGCACACTATAGCACAAGGAGAATTCCCCTCACTTTCCTTCTTTGTCCCTAGAAACAAGGACTCGCACAGTGAAAGAAACTGACACTCTCCCTACCTAGAGTTTTCTGTCCCTAGAAAAAATGTTTTTTTAAAGCACACTATAGCACAAGGAGAATTCCCCTCACTTTCCTTCTTTGTCCCTAGAAACAAGGACTCGCACAGTGAAAGAAACTGACACTCTCCCTACCTAGAGTTTTCTGTCCCTAAAAAAAATGTTTTTTTAAAGCACACTATAGCACAAGGAGAATTCCCCTCACTTTCCTTCTTTGTCCCTAGAAACAAGGACTCGCACAGTGAAAGAAACTGACACTCTCCCTACCTAGAGTTTTCTGTCCCTAGAAAAAATGTTTTTTTAAAGCACACTATAGCACAAGGAGAATTCCCCTCACTTTCCTTCTTTGTCCCTAGAAACAAGGACTCGCACAGTGAAAGAAACTGACACTCTCCCTACCTAGAGTTTTCTGTCCCTAGAAAAAATGTTTTTTTAAAGCACACTATAGCACAAGGAGAATTCCCCTCACTTTCCTTCTTTGTCCCTAGAAACAAGGACTCGCACAGTGAAAGAAACTGACACTCTCCCTACCTAGAGTTTTCTGTCCCTAGAAAAAATGTTTTTTTAAAGCACACTATAGCACAAGGAGAATTCCCCTCACTTTCCTTCTTTGTCCCTAGAAACAAGGACTCGCACAGTGAAAGAAACTGACACTCTCCCTACCTAGAGTTTTCTGTCCCTAGAAAAAATGTTTTTTTAAAGCACACTATAGCACAAGGAGAATTCCCCTCACTTTCCTTCTTTGTCCCTAGAAACAAGGACTCGCACAGTGAAAGAAACTGACACTCTCCCTACCTAGAGTTTTCTGTCCCTAGAAAAAATGTTTTTTTAAAGCACACTATAGCACAAGGAGAATTCCCCTCACTTTCCTTCTTTGTCCCTAGAAACAAGGACTCGCACAGTGAAAGAAACTGACACTCTCCCTACCTAGAGTTTTCTGTCCCTAAAAAAAATGTTTTTTTAAAGCACACTATAGCACAAGGAGAATTCCCCTCACTTTCCTTCTTTGTCCCTAGAAACAAGGACTCGCACAGTGAAAGAAACTGACACTCTCCCTACCTAGAGTTTTCTGTCCCTAGAAAAAATGTTTTTTTAAAGCACACTATAGCACAAGGAGAATTCCCCTCACTTTCCTTCTTTGTCCCTAGAAACAAGGACTCGCACAGTAAAACACACTGACACTCTCCCTACCTATCCTTCTCTTTCCCTAAACTAAAGGAATCCAGGTTAAGCAAGAAAGAAATAAATGTCACTGTCCCTGCCTATGCTTGTCTTTCCCTGCTCCGGAACACACTACACTAGGCCGCCGTGCTGGCGGCCTTTTATAGTGTGGGGCGTGTACTAAACACCCTCAGCAATAATTGGCCACAGGCATCCTGCCTGTGGCCAATCATTGCTCTCCTCGCTGCCGGCGCTGTGATTGGCCAAGCATGCGGGGTCACAGTGCATGCTTGGCCAATCACAGCGCCTGGATGACACTGCGATGGCGTAGTGCATTGTGGGCCGTTCGCGTCACTCGAATTTGGCGCGAACGGCCCAAATCGTTCGATCTTCGTCGAACGATCGAACAGCCGATGTTCGAGTCGAACGTATGTTCGACTCGAACACGAAGCTCATCCCTATTGGTGAGTATTATCACAAAAAAAGTCCAAGTGTGCACTTTCCACCACCAAAGACAATTATTTGGAATCCACCGTGTGATGAAAAAAACCCCTTAGGGGTTCACACTTACCAGAGGTAAGATATAAATGAGCCTTAAATAGAAGGTAACATCAGCTACTCTGCATAAGCAAATCTTCTCCAATCAGGGTACACCAATAAGGATGGGCTCCAAAGCAGACCATAAAATAATAGGAAGATAACAGCACAATAGTGTAATCCTGTTTATTTCAAATCTGTTAACCCACCAGTAGGAAACCCCTTTAACCAAACTACGTACATCAAACAGCAGTAAAATAAGCAATGAATGGCCCAAGAGGGCGCTATCACCATTTCCAGCGTCCTAGGGAGAGTGTGTGTGTCCTCACGGATCCTGCAGACACTTCCGAATGGTAGCTGTGAGCGGTGGAACGCACGCTTGGAACGCAGACGTCACTTCCAGGTCGCGGGTAGTCGTGGTTACGCCCTGGCGCGTTTCGTCATCTGACTTCAACAGAGGGCGTAACGTCACGACGCACCCGCGATGTTTATATCACCATGTCTGTTGAACATCTGCCAATCAGCGTACTCGGCAACAGATGACGAGTGCGTACCTCTGATGTCTGATTGGACGCTGATTATGCATTGCACAAATAGAGAACATGGGGTCTATCTAAGCATAGACTTAATTGATGCGGAAAATAGCCACAAACAATATAAATATAGCATCACATATAACATGTAAATACTTGGTAATAAATAAACATCGACATTAAATGATAAAAATCGACATTAAATAAGAACAATATATTAAAGGAAGCTGCATAAACAGAGGAAAATATAGTTTTAAAATTATGTGCAGCGATAATAAATATAGATTATGCTGGTCACTATCCTCAGCCACTTAAGCAGTAACAGAGCTATGAGTTCATATCTCTATATAGTGATAGTAAAAAATATACATAAAAATTATTATATTTGAAGTAACAAACTAAAGAGTCACTACTGATATATTATGAGACTAATGATGAACCTGAGAAACCATATAACTATTTATGCTGCATGTACATATATACTATTATTACATCACCTAATAAGACATGATGTCAATACTATAATATCTAGTATGTAATAAAGATATTAAAATAGTATTAAAATGATAATAAAGACTGATGTGTATACTATGTATAAAAAATTGATAAAAATATATATACTATATTGCAGCAAATAAATAATCACCCACAGTAGTGATTTGATAAGGATGAAGAACATACATATAAAAACTATGGGAAAATTATCTATGTGTGTATGTCAACATAGTAATGTGGCCCCTTGTAAATAATAGATAAAATACTCAATAATATATGGTTAAAACTTGTGTGTAAAAGACATATAAATAGAAGTAAAAAACATATAAAATATATAAAATACCTCCACATGTCTTAAAAATGACATCACGTTACAACCAATAATAAGCAGAACATCAAATATAGAGGAAGACATAAGTACAAATAATAAATGTGGCCACTATTAATCAATAATCACTGATGAAGCAATTTATGTCTAAATCCACGTTTAACCCTTTGGGCGATAAAGTGTCAACCAAGAAGATCCACTGGGTTTCCCGTTTGGAGAGTTCTCTAACGAGATTGGAACCTCTCCAAAACGGTTTGAGATGGTCTATACCCCAAAATTTAAGCCCAATAGGATCCTGGTTGTGATACAACTTAAAGTGTAAGGACACATTGTGATCCTTGAATCCGATCTTAATGTTAGCTATGTGTTCTGCAATACGGATTCTTAATAATCTTTTTGTGCGACCTATGTAGATTAGCCCACATGGGCACTGGAGAGCATATACTACATAGGATGTGTTGCATGTAATGAATTCTTTTATTCTAAATTCTTTATGGTTCGAAGTAGATGTGAATCTGTCAAGGGCTCTGATAGGCAATCTAACTTCTTTGCATGCTCGACATTTTCTACAGGCGTAGAAGCCGTCTTGATCCCATAGGGAGGGAGGTCTGGTTGGAGGATCAATAATTTTTTTGACTATTTTGTCAGCAAAATTAGGTGATCTTCTATAAATAAATCCTGGTCTGTTTGGTAACGCACACTTGAGTACTCTGTCCATCTGTAGGATGTGCCAGTGGGTGGTAAAGATTTCTTCTACCTCCTTATATTGTGAATGAAATCCTGAGATAAAACTCCATTCCTGATTGTTTGCAATTACTCCGTGGGACGTATTGATCAGGAGATCTTCTCTGGGAATTAAGGATATCTCATTGATAATGTGATCCAAAACATCTACACGGTAGCCTTTTTCCACAAACTTTTTCTTAATAACCATAGCTTGTGTTTTGTAATCTTCAGGATCCGTGCAGTTTCTCCTTATCCTAGTTAGCTGACCTTTAGGGACATTTCTAAGCCATAGAGGGTGGTGGCCACTCTGCATAGGTAAGTAACTGTTTGAGTCTGTTGGCTTAAAATAAACCGAAGTACCGAGTTTATCTCCGTGTCTGAATATATTGACATCCAGGAAATGGATCTTAGAATCACTAACCACTGTACAATATGAGGCTGATTTGAGAATTTTAGTGGAATCTGGATATTCTAAATGGGTTCTGACTGAAAAAGAAAAGATATTCTTAATCCCAAGTAGCAGCAGGATACCAACAATCTACACTCTGCCGAAGATACATAAGGATGCACAATGCCCACCGGGGAGACCTATAGTGAATGGCATAGGTTCTATTTCAGCAAGAGTAGGACAATATCTTGACACATTCCTACAGAAGAGTGTCACTATGACTAAAGCTTACTTACGGGACACTAAGAATTTATTACAACTCCTCCAAACAATTGATTTGGCAGGGAGATCAGATGTATTTTTAATTACTGCTGATGTTTCATCGCTGTACACTATCATACAGCATGATGATGCTCTCCTAGCCTTAAACTGGGCTTTATGTCAGAGAAACGACATTACCCATAACCATAAAGTGTTTCTGAGGAATGCCCTAGACTTCTGTGTAGGGCATAATTACGTTTGGTATAATGGCAATTTTTATCTACAGAAACGTGGGGTTGCGATGGGTGCCAAATTTGCACCTAGCATTGCAAACCTATTCATGGGGGAATGGGAAGATAAAACCATCTTTGCGGTCAAGAGGGACTCATTATTATTATACCGAAGGTATATAGATGACCTCTTTTTTATTTGGTCAGGTCCACTATCAGCTTTGAATACATTTTTGGAAGAATTGAATAACAACACGAATAATATCAAACTTACCTATGAAATTAGTGATTCTAAGATCCATTTCCTGGATGTCAATATATTCAGACACGGAGATAAACTTGGTACTTCGGTTTATTTTAAGCCAACAGACTCAAACAGTTACTTACCTATGCAGAGTGGCCACCACCCTCTATGGCTTAGAAATGTCCCTAAAGGTCAGCTAACTAGGATAAGGAGAAACTGCACGGATCCTGAAGATTACAAAACACAAGCTATGGTTATTAAGAAAAAGTTTGTGGAAAAAGGCTACCGTGTAGATGTTTTGGATCACACTATCAATGAGATATCCTTAATTCCCAGAGAAGATCTCCTGATCAATACGTCCCACGGAGTAATTGCAAACAATCAGGAATGGAGTTTTATCTCAGGATTTCATTCACAATATAAGGAGGTAGAAGAAATCTTTACCACCCACTGGCACATCCTACAGATGGACAGAGTACTCAAGTGTGCGTTACCAAACAGACCAGGATTTATTTATAGAAGATCACCTAATTTTGCTGACAAAATAGTCAAAAAAGTTATTGATCCTCCAACCAGACCTCCCTCCCTATGGGATCAAGACGGCTTCTACGCCTGTAGAAAATGTCGAGCATGCAAAGAAGTTAGATTGCCTATCAGAGCCCTTGACAGATTCACATCTACTTCGAACCATAAAGAATTTAGAATAAAAGAATTCATTACATGCAACACATCCTATGTAGTATATGCTCTCCAGTGCCCATGTGGGCTAATCTACATAGGCCGCACAAAAAGATTATTAAGAATCCGTATTGCAGAACACATAGCTAACATTAAGATCGGATTCAAGGATCACAATGTGTCCTTACACTTTAAGTTGTATCACAACCAGGATCCTATTGGGCTTAAATTTTGGGGTATAGACCATCTCAAACCGTTTTGGAGAGGTTCCAATCTCGTTAGAGAACTCTCCAAACGGGAAACCCAGTGGATCTTCTTGGTTGACACTTTATCGCCCAAAGGGTTAAACGTGGATTTAGACATAAATTGCTTCATCAGTGATTATTGATTAATAGTGGCCACATTTATTATTTGTACTTATGTCTTCCTCTATATTTGATGTTCTGCTTATTATTGGTTGTAACGTGATGTCATTTTTAAGACATATGGAGGTATTTTATATATTTTATATGTTTTTTACTTCTATTTATATGTCTTTTATTTTACACACAAGTTTTAACCATATATTATTGAGTATTTTATCTATTATTTACAAGGGGCCACATTACTATGTTGACATACACACATAGATAATTTTCCCATAGTTTTTATATGTATGTTCTTCATCCTTATCAAATCACTACTGTGGGTGATTATTTATTTGCTGCAATATAGTATATATATTTTTATCAATTTTTTATACATAGTATACACATCAGTCTTTATTATCATTTTAATACTATTTTAATATCTTTATTACATACTAGATATTATAGTATTGACATCATGTCTTATTAGGTGATGTAATAATAGTATATATGTACATGCAGCATAAATAGTTATATGGTTTCTCAGGTTCATCATTAGTCTCATAATATATCAGTAGTGACTCTTTAGTTTGTTACTTCAAATATAATAATTTTTATGTATATTTTTTACTATCACTATATAGAGATATGAACTCATAGCTCTGTTACTGCTTAAGTGGCTGAGGATAGTGACCAGCATAATCTATATTTATTATCGCTGCACATAATTTTAAAACTATATTTTCCTCTGTTTATGCAGCTTCCTTTAATATATTGTTCTTATTTAATGTCGATTTTTATCATTTAATGTCGATGTTTATTTATTACCAAGTATTTACATGTTATATGTGATGCTATATTTATATTGTTTGTGGCTGTTTTCCGCATCAATTAAGTCTATGCTTAGATAGACCCCATGTTCTCTATTTGTGCAATGCATAATCAGCGTCCAATCAGACATCAGAGGTACGCACTCGTCATCTGTTGCCGAGTACGCTGATTGGCAGATGTTCAACAGACATGGTGATATAAACATCGCGGGTGCGTCGTGACGTTACGCCCTCTGTTGAAGTCAGATGACGAAACGCGTCAGGGCGTAACCACGACTACCCGCGACCCGGAAGTGACGTCTGCGTTCCAAGCGTGCGTTCCACCGCTCACAGCTACCATTCGGAAGTGTCTGCAGGATCCGTGAGGACACACACACTCTCCCTAGGACGCTGGAAATGGTGATAGCGCCCTCTTGGGCCATTCATTGCTTATTTTACTGCTGTTTGATGTACGTAGTTTGGTTAAAGGGGTTTCCTACTGGTGGGTTAACAGATTTGAAATAAACAGGATTACACTATTGTGCTGTTATCTTCCTATTATTTTATGGTCTGCTTTGGAGCCCATCCTTATTGGTGTACCCTGATTGGAGAAGATTTGCTTATGCAGAGTAGCTGATGTTACCTTCTATTTAAGGCTCATTTATATCTTACCTCTGGTAAGTGTGAACCCCTAAGGGGTTTTTTTCATCACACGGTGGATTCCAAATAATTGTCTTTGGTGGTGGAAAGTGCACACTTGGACTTTTTTTGTGATAATACTCACCAATAATACTCTGAACTGGTCATTTCTTCATACATGCTGGACTTTTTCAGTGGCATGATCCACGGGTCCTTTATGTTATTTTTATTTTAGCGCTGTTTTGTGTATAACTTATTTACAGTTTTACCTGTTTATCGTTTTACCACCCTTTATTTATTTATTTACTAATTTTAAACAGCTGCTTTACCATTTAGGCTCCATGTACACAGAAGCTGATAAACTGCAGTTAATGGGCGTTTTGGCGTTTTTTTTAAAAGCCCATTAACTGCACTCTATGTTAGCCTATGTGTTCATGTACACATAACGTTTTTTAGCTTTAATGAGCAGTGGAGTTAATGGGCTTTTTTCTGAACGCAGGAAATTTGCGTTCAAAGTGCCGTTTTTTCGGCAGAAAAAACCGCAAAAAAACGCAAAACGCCGAAAAAACGCTCATAAACGCTCATAAACGCTCAAAAACGCTCAAAAATTTAATAATTAATTTAAATTAATAAATATTAATTTTATTAATATTATTTATTATTATTAATATTATTAATAAATTAATAAATAAATTTAAATTACACAGTGAAGGAAGTTCCCCGCTCAAGCCAATGACGTAGGCGGGTCCGACATACCGAGGGGGCGGACCTGATGGGGAACTGCTCTCACTTTGGTAATACATGTATAGACCCGCCCCTTGTCATGTTCCGCATCTGGTCCGCTGAGCGGACCTGATGGGGAACTTTAGAAGGGGCGGGTCTATACATTTAAAATACTGAGAGGGAGTTCCCCATCAGGTCCGCTCAGGCACAACCAATAAAGGACAGCGCTGGACATCGGGATCGCCGCGGGACACTGGATTTCACCGCTGGAATGTTTTTTTTTTTTTTTTTTTTTTAATAAAGGACTTTTTCAAGGTGTTTGTGTGTTTTTTTTAAACATTTTTTTACGCTTTCTTCGTGAAATGGTAGGGGTACAATGTACCCCTTACCAATTCACATAGGGGGGGCCGGGATCTGGGGGTCCCCTTTGTTAAAGGGGTCTTCCAGATTCCGATAAGCCCCCCGCCCGCAGACCCCCACAACCACCGGGCAAGGGTTGTGGGGATGAGGCCCTTGTCCCCATCAACATGGGGACATCCTCCCCATGTTGAGGGCATGTGGCTTGGTACGGTTCAGGAGGAAGGGGGGCCGCTCTCTCGTCCCCCCCTTTTCCCCTGCGGCCGGCCAGGTTGCGTGCTCGGATAAGGGGTCTGGTATGGATTTTTAGGGGGACTCCACGCCATTTTTTTTTTACATTTGGGGTGGAGTTCCCCTTAAAATCCATGCCAGATCTGAAGGGCCTGGAATGGATATTTGGGGGAACCCCACGTCAATTTTTTTTAAATTTGCGGCGGGGTTCCCCTTAATATCCATTCCAGACCTGAAGGGCCTGGTAATTGAATTCTGGGGAACCCCCACGCTTTTTTTTATTTTTATCGGGAGCCGACAATTCATTAATAGCCACGAGTCAGTTTTAAATGCATTTTTTTCTTTCAAAAATGACATTTTTTGCAGGGACAGTTCTAAGCACGGGAAACATGCGCCACTTTACATGCATATCATACACACCCCCCAGGTACGAAATTTAAAGGAATATTTCACTTTTATTTTTTCATTTTAAGCATTATTAAAATCACTGCTCCCGAAAAAACGGCCGTTTTTAAAACTTCTTTTTGCATTGATACATGTCCCCTGGGGCAGGACCCGGGTCCCCAAACACTTTTTAGGACAATAACTTGCATATAAGCCTTTATAATTAGCACTTTAGATTTCTCCCATAGATTTTTCGAATTTGCCGCGAACACCCCAATTTGTTCGCTGTTCGGCGAACGGGCGAACAGGCAATGTTCGAGTCGAACATGAGTTCGACTCGAACTCGAAGCTCATCCCTAGTGTTCATACATAAATCTAGATCATGTTATACAACTCTTACTGTACCTTATACTTTATCACCCTACAAAACTCTCACCCAGATTATAAAGTAAAATGACAGAACAGAAGAATACCTGAAAACCCATTTGGATGTCTTTTGGAGTGACAGACACAGACTATGGAGCCTTTTCTATATAAGATACATTGTTCATTGTAAGTAGAAGAAATAGAGGAAGGAGGTTTTTGTACGGCTCTGTATCACTGTATGAGAGAGTTATCATAAGTCTGCTGACAGTAATAAACTGCAACATCTTCATCCTTTATGTTGCTGATTGTAAGAGTGAAATCTGTTCCTGATCCAGATCCACTGAACCTGGCTGGGGCTCCGGACTGAAGGCTGCTTGTACTATAGATAATCAGTGTTGGACGTTGTCCTGGTTTCTGCTGGTACCAGTGTAAGTAGTTGGGGTGGACATAAGAACTGCATTTACATGAGACGGTGACTGTCTGTCCTGGAGTTGCAGTGATCTCATTCGGAGTCTGTGTCAGTATAATCTGTGCCCAGGATCCTCAGGATCCTGAGAAAACAAAAACATGATTTTATATTTAGTTTTTTATTTTTTTATTTTTTTGCAATGCTCTTCTTCCCCCCTTATCATTATATACATTACTATAAGAATCTCTCACCCTGAATATAAAGCAGTATGAGAGGCAGCAGAACCCCCTGAGAAGCCATCTTGATGTCTCTGCACTGACACACACAGACTACTGAGATGTCACCTGTATAATGTCTCCTATATAACAGCTGCAATCATTAGAGGGAAACCCCCCGACATCACATATGGGGGACAGGAAACATGCAAATTATACAATGCAAATCATCTATATTTTATATTCTACACCTCATTTACTGATTTACAATGATGCTCACCAATGCAAGAAAGAGGGGGAAAAGAGGGGGTTATCTACAAAAGGCAAATCCACTTTACACTACAAGTGCAAACTACAAGTGTAAAGTGCACTTGAAATTCCAGTCGCTGTAAATCTGAGGGGTAGATCTGAACTGAGGGGAAGCTCTGCTGATTTTATCATCCAACCATGTGCTAGCGAAAATGCTGTTTTTTATTTTCCTTGAATGCCCCCCTTGCAATTTCAAGTGCATTTTGCACTTGTAGTGCAAAGTGGATTTGCCTTTCGTAAATAACCCCCAGAGTGTTGTAAAGAAATATGTTTATTTAGCAAAATATAGCAAACTATACTGAAAATCCTGTAAACAACTCCATCCAAAATTAATTTGACTTTGGTGAAGTTATTAGTAAAAATAAAAATGTGTAGGACATACCTTCAATATGGGCATAAAGAAGTGCAAAATGTTTTGCTACTGAAAATAATGTGCACATGTATCATTTCCACTACTCTGATCTTATTGGGTCTTTGTTAAACTTTGGGGGGTTATTTACTAAAGGCAACTCCTCTTTACACTACAAGTGCACTGCAAGTGCACTTGGAGGTGCAGTCGCTGTAGATCCGAGGGGGACATGCAAGAAAAAAAAAAAAACAGCATTTTAGCTTGCACATGATTGGATGATAAAGTCAGCAGAGCTTCCCCTCATTTCAGATCTACCCCTCAGATCTACAGAGACTGCACTTCCAAGTGCACTTGTAGTGCAGAGTGGATTTGCCTTTAGTAAATCATCCCCATTGTGGATTTCAGACCTAAATGTGTTATGATGGGACCTTCTATTAGTAATGGCAAAGACCATTCAAAAGTAGAAGCAGCAAATGAATGAGCAAACTGCTTACGCCAAATTCTGACCCTACCATCTGAATGTCGCAGCTGAAATCCAGACTCATCAGACCAGGCAACGTTTTTCCAATCTTCTATTGTCCAATTTTGGTGAGCCTGTGCGAATTTTAGCCTCAGTTTCCTGTTCTTAGCTGACGGGAGTGGCACCTGGTGTGGTCTTCTGCTGCTGTAGCCCATCTGCTTCAAGGTTCGATGTGTTGTGCATTTAGAGATGGTATTCTGCCTACCTTGTTTGTAACGAGTGGTTATTTGAATTACTGTTGCCTTTCCATCATCTGGAACCAGTCTGCCCATCCTCCTCTGACCTCTGACATCAACAAGGCATTTTAGTCCACACAACTGCCAATTACTGTATATTTTCTCTTTTTCAGACCACTCTCTGTAAAACCTAGAGATAATTGTGCGTGAAAATCCCAGAAGGTCAGCAGTTTTTGAAATACTTAGACCAGTCTGTCTGGCACCAACAACCATGCCATGTTGAAGGTCACTTAAATCCCATTTCTTCCCCATTTTTAAGCTTGGTTTGAACTTCAGCAAGTCGTCTTCACCACATCTAGATGCCTAAATGCATTGAGTTGCTGCCATATGATTGGCTGATTAGCAATTTGTGTTACCAACAATTGAACACAAAAGTGGCCAGTGAGTGTATATTCTGTTGTAACAAATTCCTCCACTAACAGTTCTTCAATCCCTTGCTATATCTTAGCCCTGCTGATTTACATGTTTTACTCATAAGACAGTCCCTGCCCAAGTCAAGCAAACAAAGACAGGGACTGCAAGGCAAACAGGGTAAACTATTGGCAGCTGGAAGAAATGCTGCAAGGGGAATCCAACTGGTTTTTGTGAGGCTGCCACAATTGGCGGGAGACTCATTTCAATCCCCCTTCAGTCCTTGTTGGACTTTTCTCTTTCTTTTCCCAGGTACAAGAGGGAAAGGGCGAGCAGCAGCAAAATGTAAACAAACAATTCTTAGGCCAGAGGCTGTCTGCCCTTCCCCACAGTGAAGATTTGTAATTCAAGCAGCACTCATCTTTATCCACCCCTCCATCTCAGGTAACTACTTTTACTGATAAAATCAACAATTTTATTTTATATATGTTTAACTAATGTAGCGGACCCCCCATATTTGGGGTCGCTATGCCTAAATTTAAGGGGTAGCCTGAGCAAGTAGTTAGGCTCAGGCTGTTTGAATTCTTTAAATTGGTCTCTGCTCTGTTGTAATGTTGCCTGGTAGTACAGTTCCCTCTGACCTATAGGTGGCGCTGTCACCCAGGTCTCAGGTTGAACCATAGGTGGCGTTTCAGCGCTATTGGGTGTCCTCTCTCGGCAGCCATGCAGTGGGCGTGGTCTACCCGCTGTGCATGCCGGGAGAGGGTACATAAGGGGCAGACGCCATTAGGCGGGGAGTTCGTGAGGTGATCCAGGGGACCCCTTGGTCATAGGCACGTACCCCACCTTCGGTGGCCCTCATGGCCAGGGGTGCGTGCGTGTGTGTGTGTTTGGTCTCGGGCACCTTTAGCCCAAGGTCGCATCGTTCCAGGTAGGCCCAGCATCTTTAGCTGAGGCCTACACCAGAGGAGGAGTCCCAGGGTGCCCAGGGAAGGGTGACCCGCTCTGAAGGAGAGGAAACCAGGGGAGGATTGGTCCCAAGGGGATGAGTGAAAGAGGGAAGGATTCCATATTCTGCCAAAAGCCTTGTAACGTGCCCGCTGGCACCTAGGTTCTCAAGTGTTACAAGTGCCGGGAGGTTAGGGACTTGGAGGTTCATTATCCTGATCGTATCCCAAGGAAAACTTAAAGTAATGTTCCGTGCTCAACCCCGGCTGCTAGAACCGTGAGAGGGGACTATCCGGGTGAGCAAAGCCCACTCGAGAATGAGTGGAGAAAAGTGCCAGTTAAGTGCCGCGTGCCTGAACCTGCCTCCCTGTTCGATTCTCTATCTCCAACTTTCCTATCCAGTTACTACGCAAGAAAAATAAACCTTTCTTTATTGGGTTTAATACTGTCTGGACAATGGCCTTCTTGAACTTTTAGAAAGAATAGACTTTTCCCTACATTCTAGGGACGAGAACCAACGGAAGGAGGTAATTCGCTGCAGGACCCAAAATCTGATAACACCGCTCACCTTCTTCACTAAGAAGGATACTGGGCTTGTGGTATGGTGTGTCCCACCTGCTTGTGGAGGTAAGAGGGAGTAAAGGATCTGTGTGCTACACTAAGAAAATACCTATTTTCTCTCTTATTCTTGTTGTTGTTGCCACTTTTGTCAACATTTCTGCCTCCTAGCACCCCTTTTCCCTCTTTCCCTTAGCCAAAAAAATCAATTAACCCCCTCAAATTCAGCTGTGACAAGCTCCATCTCTTGCTGGCACTCCTGCAGTCGTTGCAGCCTCACCCACACTACTCCCCACAGTGATCGAGCCTGAGCGGCACACTAAACAAACCATGGGCCACAGGGAATTAATAGCAGCCAGACAGTGGAGAGTGGTACCAAGCATGAGTGACGGGTCCTCTGATAGAGAGGGGGGTCAGTGCTCTTCCTCCATCCCTAGCAGTCGGCGTTCCATGTATTCAGGACAAAATCCAGAGCATGAAGACCCCCATGAACCTAGCTGCAGGTATGAGAGGGCTGAAGAAGTTAACTAAGTGTACTCTTGAGGTCCATGCTTAGGGCATGGTGGGATACCATTCTGTCACTGGGAGTGAGGTGGCAGAGGAAATCTGGACTTGTGGAGTGGGACACAAGCTCAGTGGTGTCCCCCCCTCTAAATGCTATATTTTCGAAGGCAAGATGTGCAGCAAAAAAAAAAAAAAGGACCCAGAGTATGGAGGAAGAATGGAGGCACACACTGCAAGATGCTTGAAGTTCAGTGTAAAGTTTCCACAGTCTGTGTTGATTTGGGGAGCCATGTCATCTGCTGGTGTTGGTCCACTGTGCTTCGTTAAGTCCGGGATCAACACAGCCGTCTACCAGGAGATAATCCCACTCCTCTGACTACAGAGTGAGCTAAAAAAAATAAAAAATCTATATTTTACCAGCACCTAACTAGCAGAGTGCTACATTTGCATTGCTAATAAAAGAGGAAGGAGGTTTTTGTACGGCTCTGTATTACTGTGTGAGAGGGAAGCTGTTACATTGCTGACAGTAATAATCTGCTTCATCTTCTTCCTTTATGTCTCTGATTGTAAAGCCCTGTACACACGATCGGATTTCCTATGGTTTTCAAACTGATGGATTTTTCTAACGGAAAACCGATGAAGCTGACTTCCATCAGTCTTGCCTACACACCATCAGTCAAAAAACCGACCGTTCCAAACGCAGTGACGTAAAACACTCCGATGAGCCGAGAAAAATTAAGTTCAATGCTTCTGAGCATGCGTCGACTTGATTCTGAGCATGCGTGGGTTTTTTATCCGATGGAGTTCCCCACAGACGATAGTAATTTGCTATCGTTTTTCTAAATATCGGATAAATTTAAAACATGTTCTATTTTTAAACACCGATGGAAAAAAGACCGATGGAGCCCACACACGATCGGTTTGTCCGATGAAAAAAGTCCATCGGACTGTTTTCATCGGTAAAACCTATCGTGTGTACACGGCTTAAGAGTGAAATCTGTTCTAGATCCAGATCCACTGAACCTGGCTGGGGCTCCGGACTGAAGATTTGATGCATACCAGATAATCAGTGTTGGAGGTTGTCCTGGTTTCTGTTGGTACCAGTGTAAGCAGGTGCCGATACCAGTACTGGATTTACCCGAGATGGTGACTGTCTGTCCTGGAGTTGCAGTGATCTCATTCGGAGTCTGTGTCAGTATAGTCTGTGCCCAGGATCCTGAGGATGAGAACGAAACCAATCAGAATGTAGTGTCTATGTACAGATCATCTAACAATTTATACAAAGTAGGAACCTCAGGATACAAGAACATGATAACCTATTGTATTCTCTTCCATAGAATATGTTTTTGTAATACTATTCATATAACTTATTCTGATATCCATCATCCTGAGAATCTCTCACCCTGAATATAAAGCAGTATGAGAGGCAGCAGAACCCCCTGAGAAGCCATCTTGATTAGAGTTGAGCGGACACCTGGATGTTCGGGTTCGACGGGTTCGGCCGAACTTCGGAAAAAAGTTCGGGTTCGGGACCGAACTTTAACCCGAACCCGAACCCCATTGAAGTCAATGGGGACCCGGACTTCTAAGGACTAAAAAGGCTCTAAAAAAGTAATGGAAAGGGCTAGAGGGCTGCAAATGGCAGCAAAATGTTGTTAAGAGCATGGCAAGTGCTCTGCAAACAAATGTGGATAGGGAAATAACTTAAAATAACATAAAAAAATATGCTGGAGGCCCCCTTTTCAGCAGAAGAGGTACGGGAAGTCATTAAGAACCTCAGAAACTCAACGGCACGATGCCACACATATGGTGGGAATGCCCCAGAATACGCCCTTTCTGGAATAAATTATTCAATTTAATGGATAAAATACTTTGAAATAAAAATGTAGCGGGGTGCTAAATTTAAGGGAAGTGTTTGAGTGGTAAATAGGCTCAAACACCCTAATTCTGTAGGATTCATGGACCATTTTGTCCTCGGGGGACAGTATTGGTGTGCAGTTCCCTGCGGCCTACAGGTGGCGCTGCCATGGTAGGCTAGGGTTGAACCGCCGATACAGTGCTGTGCCTTTTGTGTCCCCTCTTGGCAGTAGTACAGCGGGGCGGGGAACCTGCTGTGCATGCCGGGAGAGCATATAAAATGGTCAGACCTTTGGCCTGGGGGCTGATGTCCAGTGGGGTCCACGCCCAGGTGCCTTCGGCCTGGGTGCATGTGTTCCTGTTCCATCTCGGGTACCTTTAGCCCGGGGTGAGGTACTATTCTGGAGTTCCTGCTGCCCTGGGTATGGAGGCCTAGGTGCGGGAGTAAAGCCTGGAGTCCAGAGCCTTCGTCTGGAGTCCGCTTAGGGTCGAGGAGTCTTAGGGTGCCGCCTCGTGTAGGGGACCATGTTCCAGGGAAGGGAGGATCATTCTGATGGACCGATGCGGGAGTCAGGGTCTGTTGACTCCCTGGAGAGATGTCTTCCCCTTGATATGGGCTAGGTTCGTAGAAGGAGAAGCTCAAGGTCATCTTGACTGTATCAGAGGCCTTATTCATCCGGCCCGTGGCAGGGGCCTTATACACCCTGGTCTGTGGCAGAGACCAAAGTTCTCCAGGTCCGTGGCAGGGGCCTTGTACACCCTGTCTGTGGCAGAGACCAACCTCAAGGTCTGTGGCAGAGACCGTGCACCTAAAACTGTTTGAGAAACCTAAGCAGTGAAGTGAATGTGCTACGTTTGTGCCTGGACCTCCTCCACACCTTAAGCTGTCCTGTTTCTTTGCTCTAACCTTTTCTATCCGAGTAGAGTTTATTTTGCCATGAGAGAATAAGAGTTGTAGTTTCAGCTGGTGTGGACATTGACTTTACTGGGAATTAAAGGACTTGCCTCTACCTACAGTAGAGGTGAGAATCATCCTCTGGAGGAGTTTTGACTCCGGCTGTGGACACGGCCCGTCAAGTACACCGCTCAACCTCTTTATATAGGAGGGTACGGGCTGGTAGTGCGGTGTGCCTTTCTCCCTCCTGCGAGGAGCCAACAACATAAAGGCAGGTAAGGGGGAAAGGATCTGTGCGCTACAAAAAAATAAAATAAAAATTATAATCTTGACCTAGGAGGACGAGGTCCATATGGAGTAGGAGGTTGAGGTGGCGGTGGATGTGGCTGTGTAGGTGGAAGCGGCGGTGGAGGAGGACGAGGTAGTTAACACTGGTTCAAAAATACAACAATGGCTGGGTAAGGCCGGTGATGTGTCGAATTCTGTCCCCCGTCAAATAGTGTCCACCCTGTACTGCGCTTGCTCAGTATGTAGGACAAGGGGATTTCGAAAATCTCCCAAGACGAACGGCGCCTGCGTGGTGAGTTCAGGTGAAGGCCATACCATCCGTGGTTCAAGCCGAGCCAAGTGAGGCCGTGCCCGAAGCGTGGCGATCGAACCGAGCCCGTGAGGGGCCCTGTTACTATGTGCTACCGTATGTCCACTTGGATGGTGGGGCTTGAACCTGCACTCACTGCGCAGGCGCCGTTCATCTTCGGAGATTTTGTGAATCTCCTTGTCCTCTGTACTGCGCAAGCGCTGCGCCTTCGCAGTATGGGCCGGACACAATCCGATGGCCGGACAGTTTTTGTCACAACACCGGTATACATGTCTATTCTGCAGAAGGTACGGACAAGTCCTGTGGGATCCATGCCTGGTTCATTTTAATGAACGTGAGCTTGTCCACATTGGCTCTGGACAGGCGGCTGCGCTTGTCTGTGATAACGCCCCCTGCCGTGCTAAATACACGTTCAGATAATACACTGGCTGCAGGGCAGGCCAGCACCTCCAAGGCATAAAGGGCAAGCTCAGGCCATGTGCCCAATTTGGAGACCCAGAAGTTAAAGGGGGCAGACCTGTCATCCAGTACGTGTAGGCCTGTGGACACATACTGCTCAACCATGTTGGTGAAATGCTGCCTCCTGCTAAGACGTTCCATCTCAGCTGGTGGTGCTGGTTGTTGTGGCGTGCTGACAAAGCTTTTCCACATTTCAGCCATGCTAACCCTGCCTTCTGAGGGGCTGCCGGTGCCCCGGCTGCGTTGGCGACCTCTTCCTCCTCCTCTGCCTTCGCCTTGTGCTTCCACCGTACGCCCGCTGTCAGGTGGGAATGCCACCAGCAGCGCGTCTACCAGCGTGCGCTTGTACTCGCGCATACTACGATCCCGCTCCAGTGAGGGAATTAAGGACGATACGTTGTCCTTGTAACGGGGATCCAGCAGGGTGGCCACCCAGTAATCAGCACCAGTTAAAATGTGGGCAACTCGGCGGTCATTGCGGAAACACTGCAGCATGTAATCGCTTATGTGTGCCAGGCTGCCCAGAGGCAAAGAAAAGCTGTCCTCTGTGGGAGGTGTATCGTCTGTGTCCTCTGTATCCCCCCAGCCACGCACCAGTGATGGCCACGAGCTGGTCTGGGTGCCACCCTGCTGTGAAAATGGCTCCTCCTCCTCCTCCTCCATCTCCTCCTCCACCTCGTCATCCTCCAGAACTGTGCCCTTTCTGCCGGACAATTGTGTACCTGGCGTTTGTTGGTGCAGGAACCCACCCTCGTAGCCACTTGTGAAAGACTGCCCTGAAAGCCTTTGAAATGATCCCGCTTCCTCCTCCTCCTCCTCCTCATCCTCCTGTGCCACATCCTCTTCCATCATCGCCCAAAGTGTTTTTTCAAGGAGGCATAGAACTGGGATAGTAACGCTGAGAACGGCGTCATTGGCACTGGACATGTTGGTGGAGTACTCGAAACAGCGCAGCAAGGCACACAGGTCTCGCATGGAGGCCCAGTTATTGGTGGTGAAGTGGTGCTGTTCCGCAGAGCGACTCACGCGTGATTGCTGCAGCTGAAACTCCACTATCGCCTGCTGCTGCTCGCACAGTCTGGCCAGCATGTGCAAGGTGGAGTTCCACCTTGTGGGCACGTCACATATGAGGCGGTGAGCGGGAAGGCCGAAGTTACGCTGCAGCGCTGACAGGCGAGCAGCAGCAGGGTGAGAACGCCGAAAGTGCGCACACACAGCCCGCACTTTCTGCAGCAGCTCTGGCATATTGGGGTAATTTTTAAGGAACCTCTGGACCACCAAGTTCAGCACATGCGCCAGGCAAGGGATGTGCGTCAAACCGGCTAGGCCCAGAGCTGCTACGAGATTTCGCCCATTATCGCACACCACCAGGCCGGGCTTGAGGCTCACTGACAGCAACCACTCATTGGTCTGTTGTTCCATGTCCCTCCACAGCTCCTGCGCGGTGTAGGGTTTTTCCCCCAAACAGGAAAGTTTTAAAACTGCCTGCTGTCGTTTACCCCTGGCTGTGCTGAAGTTGGTGGTGAAGGTGTTACGCTGACCGGATGAGGAGGCGGTAGAGGATGAGGAAGCGGAGTAGGAGGAGTTAGCAACAGGAGGCAAACTGAAGCGCCCTGCAATCCTCGGTGGTGGAAGGACATGCGCCAAACTGCTATCTGCCTCAGGCCCAGCCGCCACTGCATTTACCCAGTGTGCTGTTAGGGAGATATAACGTCCCTGACCGTGCTTACTGGTCCACGCATCCGTAGTTAGGTGGACCTTGCCACAGATGGCGTTGCGCAGTGCACACCTGATTTTGTCCCCCACTTGGTTGTGCAGGGAAGGGATGGCTCGCCTGGAAAAGTAGTGGCGGCTGGGCACGACGTACTGTGGTACAGCCAATGCCATCAGGCTTTTAAAACTCTGCGTCTCCACCAGACGGAATGACAGCATTTCAAAGGCCAGGAGTTTTGAAATGCTGGCATTCAGGGCCAGGGATCGCGGGTGGCTAGGGGGGTACTTCCTCTTCCGCTCCAATGTTTGGGAGATAGAGAGCTGAACGCTTCCATGGGACATTGTGGAGATGGTTGGTGACCCAGGTGGTAGTGTTGCTGGCAGATCCTCTGTTTGCGGGGTGGCAGGTGCCACTGTCACTACAGAGGTGGATGAAGAGGCCGAGACTGCAGCAGAAGAGGAAGCAGGAGGAGCCAGAGACCTTTCTTGTTTTTTGAGGTGTCTACTCCACTGCAGCTCGTGCTTTGCACTTAGATGCCTGGTCATGCAGGTTGTGCTCAGGTTGAGAACGTTTATGCCTCGCTTCAGGCTCTCATTGCACAGCGTGCAAACCACTCGTGTCTTGTCATCAGCACATTGTGTGAAGAACTGCCACGCTAGGGAACTCCTTGGACCTGGCTTTGGTGTGCTCAGTCCCTTGCTGCGTTGGGCAGTAGCAGACATACTGTCTAGGGGACGGACGCTACGCTTTTGCACCCTGCTCCCTCTTCTGCTGTGCTGGTGGCTCTGTGCGACCACCGCCTCTTCCTCCAAACTACACTGGTCACCTGCATAACGTTGATTCCATGTGGGGTCGAGGACCTCATCGTCCTCCACATCATCTTCCACCCAGTCTTTACCCCTGCCCTCCTTGTCTGTCTGCACAATTGCGAAAGCAGCAGCAGTTGGCACCTGTGTTTCATCATCATCCGAGACGTGCTGCGATGGTCCTCCCATGTACTCATCATGAAACATAAGTGGTTGGGCATCGATGCACTCAATCTCTTCCACTTCTGGGGCAGGGCTAGGTGGATGGCCCTGGGAAACCCTGCTAACAGAGTCATCGAAAAGCAGAAGAGACTGCTGCATGATTTGGGGCTCAGACTGCTTGGCTGATTTGCAAGGGGGTGAGGTGAAAGACTGATGGACATGGGTTTCAGGTGCCAACTCTGATCTTTCATCAGAAGAGTGGGTGGGAGACAATATGAAGGAACCCGAGGCACTGTCAGCAACCCAATCTACTATCGCCTGTACTTGTCCTGGCCTAAACATTCGTACAGCCTCATTAGGTGCGACAAAATACCGCCGCAGGCTCGGTCGCCTACTCGCACCTGAGGAAGGTGGCACAGATCCACCACGTCCTCTCCCTGCAACAGGAGCTCCACCAGCAGCACCACGACCGGGGCCACCACTTCCCTTTGACCTTCTCCTCATATTTTCCAAATTTAGGATCTTGCCCTAAATGGGTGTTTTTGGAAGAGCAGAACACACCCACAGTACGTAACCGCTGAATCGCACAGCTACAGAACTACAGAAAATGCTATTCAAAAAAATGTTGTTTTTTTAGTATAGCACAGTAGAAGAAAACTATATAGAAATTTTTTATTTCACACACCTCCACATATGTATAACACACTGCAAAATATTTTTTGTGGCCCTAAATGGCGTTTTTTGGAAGACCACAACACACCCACAGTACGTAACCGCTGAATTGCACAGCTACAGAACTGCAGAAAATGCTATTCAAAAAAAATGTTGTTTTTTTAGTATAGCACAGTAGAAGAAAACTATATAGAAATTGTTTATTTCACACACCTCCACATATGTATAACACACTGCAAAATATTTTTTGTGGCCCTAAATGGCGTTTTTTGGAAGACCACAACACACCCACAGTACGTAACCGCTGAATCGCACAGCTACAGAACTGCAGAAAATGCTATTCAAAAAAATGATGTTTTTTTAGTATAGCACAGTAGAAGAAAACTATATAGAAATTGTTTATTTCACACACCTCCACATATGTATAACACACTGCAAAATATTTTTTGTGGCCCTAAATGGTGTTTTTTGGAAGACCACAACACACCCACAGTACGTAACCACTGAATCGCACAGCTACAGAACTGCAGAAAATGCTATTCAAAAAAAATTTTGTTTTTTTAGTATAGCACAGTAGAAGAAAACTATATAGAAATTGTTTATTTCACACACCTCCACATATGTATAACACACTGCAAAATATTTTTTGTGGCCCTAAATGGCGTTTTTTGGAAGACCACAACACCCACAGTACGTAACCGCTGAATCGCACAGCTACAGAACTGCAGAAAATGCTATTCAAAAAAAATGTTGTTTTTTTAGTATAGCACAGTAGAAGACAAATATATATAAATGGTTTATTTCACACGCCTCCACATATGTATAACACACTGCAAAATATTTTTTGTGGCCCTAAATGGGTCTTTTTGCAAGCGTACATTAAAGTGCAAATTTTTTTTTTTTTGCCCTAAACGGGTCTTTTTTTGCACGAGCAAAATAAAATGCAAATTTTTTATTTATTTTTTGCCCTTAATGGGTCTTTTGGAAAAGAGCACAATAAAGTGCCTTTTTTTTTTGCCCTAAATGGATCTTTTTCCAAGAGCAGAATACACCCACAGTATGGAAACGGTGTATCTCTCAACGTAATATATGCAGTGCTGGTGCACTGAGCTTGCAGATAAAAGGTAGATTTTCTCTGACACTGGGCTCATGGCAGTGTAAAAAGACTGCACTGCAACACAAACAGGTAAACCTATGCAGATCGCTGAGTTATATCTCTGAATCTGGACTCCTATTCCTATATAATAAATCTCTCTCCCTGAAAGCACCAACAGGAACCTGGCCCTACACTACACTGTCTCTCTATCTTTTCCCCTCAGATTCCAGAATCAGGACTAACTCATGTATTTTTCAATCTCTCCCTAAAAGCAACAGCAGCAGACAAGATCCTCTCCCTAACTATTCTGAAGCAGAGTGTCATGTGTGCTGTGTGCCTCTAGCTTATATAGAAGCTGGGTCACATGTTCCACTGACCAATCACAGCCATGCCATTAGTAGGCATGGCTATGATGGCTTCTAAGGGCACACCAGCTAATCAAAAGGTGATTGGCTGGCCCCTGAAGCATTTCTAACTGCGCCATTAGATTGCAGAACCCGAACCCGAACCCGGACTTTCGCGCAAAGTCCGGGTTCGGGTTCGGGAAAAAGCTAACGTTCGGTACGGACCCGAACTTTACAGTTCGGGTTCGCTCAACCCTAATCTTGATGTCTCTGCACTGACACACACAGACTACTGAGATGTCACCTGTACAATGTCTCCTATATAACAGCTACTGTACAGATCATACGTATGAAACAGGAAATATGCAAATCACATGAATGGGATTAAAAGCTTGTGTAATATATGTGTAGCACACCCCCACAAGAGTTGCTGGTTTAGATTTTGGGCCTTGCACGTTACCTCAATATTCGTTGTCTAGGGGTTGAGACATACCTCCCAACTTTTTAAAGTTCCACCGCGGGACATTCAGTCTAATTTTTGTTCCCTGGCACCAGTTGTTGAGCGGGGGGGGGTTAATTTTGTATTCCGGGTGGCGCCGATCACGGGGGGGGGGTCGTGGAAGGGGTCGCGGGAGGCCACCGGTCGCGGGGGGGCATCTTCAGGGCTTTATCCACTGGCTCCCTGGCTCCTCTTCCTCCAATTCCGTCCACCTGTGTGGGAAAATGTACACTCTCGCGGGACTGCGGGGAAATGTAGTCCATGCGGGAAAAACCCGCAGAATCCGTGCTGCGTGTTGGGAGGTATGGTTGAGAGTCTATAGAAACTTCAATGTCCACACAAGTTATGAATCCTTTTTATTCAGGCTTTATTTTCCAGATAAACTTGTACAGGTAGAGGGATGGAGGATTAGGGGAAGGTTCAGGCACACACAGCAGATCACTGGGGAAAACTCCTAAGATACAAAGTCTCACTCAACACTCTCCTTCGAGTGGGTATTTATTGCTCACCCGGATAGGCCCCTCTCTCTTGGCCTAGCAGCCGGAATGATGCACAAACAGATAAGAAAGAACAGTCTTTCCCACAGACCTTTTTGATGGTTATGTTGAACCGTTCAGTTATCCTCTGCTACAGGATTTTAGTACCCGGATATCCAGCCTTACAGTCTAAGAGCCTTTAAGCCAACCCCGGCACACTGTAAGGTTACTTTAGTTACGGTGCATCCCTCAATAAGGTCCCCAGGCTTTCCGCAAGATACCGACCTTCCACTCCGTCCTCTCCTGGACAGTTCCTCCCCTAGTTTCCTCCATTGAGTGGCTTCCTCCCGCAGGATGGACAGCACAGGATCACCTTCAAGCATAGGCCCCAGTCAAGACAACTGGGCCTACCTGGCATAGTTACAGCCTCGTACCAATGTGGCTCCAAGGCTGAATTCCCAGTAACACATGCCTCGAGCCAGGAGGGCCACGAGGCGAAGAAGAGCCTCAGAAAATGCCATCTGCCCCTTAAGTACCCTTCCCCAGCATGCTCAGCGGGTAGACCACTCCCACTGAACTGCTCCTGGGGAAAGACACCCAATGCACTTTGGCCTGTTTGTTTTCCACATTGGCCTGGGGTGGTAACGCCACCTACAGGCAAACAGCGGGAAGCCCTTCCAAACACAGCCAGAGCTGGAACAGAGGCTGATTTAGCCTTAATTATTTACAAAGTCGTAGCTAATACCAGCTCAGACACCCACTAAATTTAACATACCGCCTGGTCATCAGGAGCAGGTCTGTACATATGGTGGCGGACTTATCCTAAATGTATAGCTCCCAACTGTCCCTGCTTTGAAGGGACTGTCCTTGTTTGGGAACAAAGTCCCTCTGTCCCTCTTTCCTCCTCATTTGTCCCTCATTTTGGTCTGATCTATATAGTTGTATATAAAATGCCCTATTTATTTTTCAAAAAGTGTTTCCCAGTGCTAAATCTTTCATCTAAATGATAAATTTCTGCATTTGTAAATTTTAAAAGCCAGTATAAAGAAATAGTAGTAGTAAAAAAGGCACTTGTGGGTTCAACTAATCATTTTTTTTGTATAATTCTCCTTTAAGGGGGCGTGGCTGGGGGTGTGTCCTATGCTTACGTACTTTTGCTAATAGGTGTCCCTTGTTCCCATCTCAAAAAGTTGGGAGATATGCTAGATGTAACTAAAAGCTAACCTGAGCAATTTTTACTAGACCACCCAAACCATGTTCTGAAATCAGAGAACTTACCGAACCTAAAGATGGACTCTATACAGATTTAAAATTCAATGTCAGTAAAAGTTATAGTGTATCTAAACCCAATGAGAAAAATGTAATATATTTCAGATTAGCAGTTCTTAGATGTGGTGGCTACATTTGTTTTCTTTTTTGTTTCTGAAGCAGTGAAAGCTAAATCAGGTTCTACTCTTCCTCATTCTGTTGTAAATAAAAAAAAAAAAAATGGGTGTTAGGCCCGAGTTCACAAAGCCCTCTCCCTCAACTTGCTGCTTTAAAACACATCAAGTTTTAGAGCCCATTCACTTTTGTGTGTTGTGGTAATGCATGTGTTAAGCCCCATACACACGGTCGGACTTTTGGCCAACAAATTTCATTTTAAACAAATTGGACCAACAATCCGACCGTGTGTACGCTCCATCGGACAAACTTTTTTTTTTTTTTTTTTGTATTCATCGGACAAAAGTTGGGTCTGCAAACAGACAAACTTTTGGCCAACAAAAGTCCGATGGAGCAAAGGCCGACCGTGTGTACAGAAAACCATAGGACTTTTGTCCGATGAACAAAACAACTAATGTTAAAATCAACCAACAATAGCAGAAGTTGACCAAAGGGTGGCGGTAAAGAGCAGAAAAGAGCAGAAAAACCACGTGATGTTGCAAAAAGTTTTGGGAAAGTTTGCAGAAAAGTCCTGTGGTATGTATGCTATGGGTGTGCCCGGCCACACCCATAGTGTAAAGTCAGATGGAAGGGAAAAGTCAGATGGAAGTCCGATCGTGTGTATGGGGCTTTACACATTACAGCCTTGCACTGCTCAATGTGCTGTCCACGGAAGTGACATTTATTGTGAATGGAAACCCAACATTGTACAGGAGGGGCCAAAGCTGTTAAAGCAATGGTCATGTAGTCATGTGCCATTTTTTTCTATTGTAGTTCTTTGGTGGACTGTTCATAATGGATACTTAAATAGGAAGTAAACCCTGATGGGCTTTACTTCCTCTTTATTCCCCTGCAAAGTAAAAGCATAATGGGCTAGTATGCATTGCATGCTAGCCCATTATGTTGCACTTACCTGTAAACTAAGCCCGCAATGTCCCTGCTGGTGGAAGCATCCATCTTCACCCCTCTTCCTTCTGGGGCCGTGGACTCTGGCTCTGTGACTGGCCAGAGTCCCGTGACATCACTCCCGCGCATAAGCACGGGAGCCGACGGCACGGGCCCTATAGAAACGGCCCAATTGTGACCTTTCTAAAATGCACAAGCGACGATGAATTTGGCGCAAGCGTATATGGTAAATTCCTTCCTAAACCATACAGGTTTAGGAGATATTTCCAGTACCTACAGGTAACGGTTTACAGCCACTTTAAGCAATGATTAAGTATCAGTCCATCTTTTACCATTTTCCCTCTCTAGGTGTACTACCTATGTCCAGAGTATGAAGAGTTCACAACAGTCAAGTCCTTGTATGTTTTTTTTTTCTTTATCCAGTATACCAAATGTAAAATAAAAATGATATACTTTACAGCTCACTTTTTCAGTGCTGGTGTCTATACCACTGCCCCTATCTGTCCTTACCAGGCCCTCCTGCTCATCTTGGGAGCCTAGGGCCACAACAAATGATTCCATCCAGAGAGCATGAGGAAATTATTTCCCATAAGTCACCACAGTAATAAACAAATTAGGGTCAGTTTGGTTAGTATTCAGTTGCATTATTAGTAATAGACATATGCGGTTTCTTTAATTCCGAATCAAAATTCGGATATATTTTTTAATTATTTTGAAATTTGGATGTATACGAATTTCCGAATTACAATAATTAACGAATTTAAATGAAAGTTTTTGGACGAAATTCTAATTCTAATTGTTTTTAAATCAAATTCAAATATTTTTCAAATCAAATTCAAATAATTTTTGAATCAAATTTGAATACTTTTCTAATCTAATTCACATTTCAGAAGAGAATAAAATAGAATAGAAAATAAAGGAATAAAATAGAAAATAATATAATAAAAAAAATGGAATATAATGGAATAAAACCAAACAGAATGCAAAATAAAAGAATGAAAAAAAAAAAATAGAATAGAAAATAAAGGGATAGAATAAAAAAATAAAGGAATAAAATAGAAAATAAAATAATAAAATATAAAGTATAACAGAACACAATAGAATAAACAAGAATATAATTGAATAAAATAGAAAGAATATAAGCATCTTATGAAATTTGAATAAAAAAAAAATGATTTCAAATAGAAATAAAAAGAATATAATAAAATATAACAATAGATAATAATACAATAAAATAGAAAGAATATAACCTTTTTCTGAAATTCTAATTTCAAATAGAATACATTTGAATGTGAATAGAAAATAAAATAAAAGAATATAATATAATAGAAAAGAAAAGAGTAGAATAGAATAGAAAAACAATAGAATAGAATGGAATATAAAGAATATAACCATCTTCCAAAATTAGAAATTTGAATAGAATGAATTTGGTTTCAAATAGATTTGGAATGGAATTTGAATGTATTTCAAATTGAATTCAAATTGAATTCTAATTCGAATTGATTCAAATTTTCCAAATCAGACTGAATTTGGAAAATTCAAATAGATTCAAACTCAAATAAATGAAACGAATTCCAAAAACAAATTAAATGAATTAAACAAATTTAACTAAACAAATTTATGCAAATAATGAATCAAAACAAAATGAAACTATTTTTTTTGTTCTGCACATGTCTAATCAATAAGTTATTAGTTTATTGGAGGAAAAAGGATCACTGGTGGAATCCCGCACAAGTACAAGTATAACATTTGAATTCTGTTTAGATAAATGTTATGGGCAGGGCTGTCGATAAGGGGGTAGATTGCTTTCCTGTACAGGATGTTAGTAGTTACTCACTAGTTCGTTCAACTGCCAACTGTCAGAGGGCATTATCATCTTTCCAGTGACTCTTTTTTTTTGGGGGGGGGGGAAGGGGAACAAGAGGAGGGGAGGGATGGGAGGGGGATGAAAAGGATCAATGAAACTACAAGAGAGAGGGGTGGGCCAGTGCAACTCTGTATCCCCATCCAGTTTATGTTCTGTGTGGGCTTCCTAACAAGGTGACCAAGTCATTAGTCCTTGGCCCAGGCACCCCAGATCTTTTCAAATTTTTTGGGGCATTTTCGATTCATGTATGTGAGTTCATAAAGGGGCAATATGGAATCAATCAAGGCTCTCCAGTGGAAAAACGTGGGGGGTTCGGGCTGCTTCTATTTAGTTAAGATAGTCTTCCTGGCATAAAATGATGGAAATAGAATACAAAGAGTCTCTTATGTGTGTTAGGTGTGACATTATCACATATTCCCATGAGCAGGACAAGAGGGTCAAGTCCTATATGTAAGTTGCCTACTGAATTGATAATAGCAACCACTTCTGACCAAAATTGTTGAATAAGAGGGCAAGACCAGACTACATGTAAGAATGTACCCAGCGCAGTAGTACATTTAGGACATCTATCAGTTTGAGCTGGGTATATTCTTGAGGCGTGTAGTATGCTCTATGAAGAAATTTGAGTTGGATGTATCTATCTCTTGCTGATATCATCAGAGGGATATATTGTTGAATCCCCTCTTCCCAATCATCAGCAGCAAGGGCAGGTAAATCCTCCTTCCATTTATCAAACAGTTTGGTCAATCCACCAGATCCTTCACAAGATATCCGAAGATACAAGCAGGAGAGGATGCGGTCTGCACTCCTGGAGATTAGGAAACGCTCCACCACATGGGACTGTATGTTAACCCCCTAAGGGGAATTGTGCCTGTCCGCATGCTGTAGTTGTAAGTATCGGAAAAACATCTGCAAGGGAAGCTGAAAGCTATTCCGCAGAGTGTCGTAGGGGAGGAGCATAATCTGCTGTACAATCTTGATCTCATATCTAGCCCATAGGACCGGATCTGGGACAGACTGGAGGTGGCGTAATTTAGGATTACCCCATAGCGGTGTATATGGGGAGACTGTATTGGGCTTGTTAGGTTTCACAGATATTTGCTCCCAGACCCGAACCGTCGTACGCATTGGAAAAGTCATTGCGGGATGCGGTTTGGGACCCCTAAACACCAGATTACTCAGTGCTGAGTAGGACCTTTAGAATCACAGCCTCCAGGTTTACTGAAGGATTGGATTGTGACTGAGAGAACCACCAGCGCACCGTCACCATGACCGCTGCCCAGTAGTATTGCTTAAAGCAGGGATGTGCCAGACCCCCCAGTGAGAGAGGGAGATACAGGGTAGTCCTGGCGACCCTGGAGGCCAATCCCACCCAGATAAAAGTGTTAACTATTTGGTCTAATTTTCGTAAGAAGGAGTTAGGAATAGGAACTGGCGTATTGCGAAATGCATAGTGGAATTTAGGAAGAAACAGGCTAATCCTCCCCACAGGTGAAAGGGGCAGGGATTTCAATGTTTGTCACCTGGCTTTGAATAGGCGTAGGATTGGGTACACATTATCTGTCAGATACGAGGAAGGGTCCTGCTATATTTCAATTTCTAAGTATCTGAATTTAATAACAAGGGCCAGTGGTACTTGGGGCACTAGCTTTGGGGAGGGTCTGGGATAGTGGGAAAAGGGTTGATTTATTCCAGTTGATCCGGAGGCCTGGGAAGGATCCATATTGGTTGATAATTTTCAAAGCTGCTTCCAAGGAAGCCGACACATACGGGAGATAGAGGAGTGCGCCATCTGCGTATAAGGAGAGCTTCTCAGTCAGAGGACCCACTGTTATCCTTTTGACCGCAGAGGGAGATCTAATTCGAATAGATAGGGGTTCTATGGCAAGGGCAAAAAACCCTGGAGACAGCGGGCAGCCCTGCCTGGTTCCCCTTCCCAGGGAGGAAGATGGTGAAAGGATACCATTCATTATGATTCTAGCAGAGGGGTGTCTATACAACAGTTGTATCCAGGAGACAAATTTGGGACCAAAATTAAACCGGTCGAGGACTCGCCAGAGAAACTCCCACTCTACAGAGTCAAAAGCCTTCTCTGCATCAAGGTAGACCATGACACCTGGGACCCCATATTTGCCACCTGGGATATATTCATGTACAAACGGATGCTGGATGCACTACACGGCCGCCATCTTGATATCCAGCGTTTGGCAATTTATCTCAGCCCATCGGTAAGTATGAGGTCTCTGCTTCAGACCTCTCTTGCCAATCATTCCGCCTGCCCCCATTTATCAACAACATACATCTATTGATCTTATCAGTTACATTGCATATACAACATTCATGCATCCACCCCTGAAGAAGTGAGCGGGGTCTCGCGAAATGCGTAGGGTTTTATTGATGCTTGTTTTATGCCGGTACCTGCTGGGTATTATTGATGTCTGAATTATGTTTACATACTTCCTTGTCTATATGTATGTACATTTTATTTTCTTATTGTGTATGTGTATCAACTGACCCAGCAACTTTCTAGTTTTATTGTTGCTCATTGATGTATAACATTTGTAATACATCTTTATATATTTACTTTCATCTGTGTTGATTGCCATGAATTAGGAAGAGGATGACCGAATTAAGTCTGTTTGATAGGATTTTAGTGACAAGTTTGGTGTCAACATTCAGAAGTGATATGGGGTGATAAGAAGTGCATAGCTCAGGGTTTTTATTAGGCTTGGGTAATACCACAATCACTGCATCTGACATAGAGGGTGGGAGGCATTCCTCCTCTAGCATTGTTAACAGCAGGTCATGAAATTGGGAGACAAGAAGCTTGCTATTCGTTTTGTAAAATTTCGCCGGTAGTCCATCAGGGCCCGGGGGGTTTTGGCCAAAAGGAGTGCGGCCACTGCTGTTTGTACCTCTTTAATAGTAATGGGGCATCCAGGTCAGTGCGCGACTCATCCAAAAGCATCGGAAATTCTATCTGGTCTAGAAACATCTGCAGGCTATCTGGGGTGAAATCAGCTCTGGAAGTATAGAGGTGTTCATAATAGTTTGCAAATTGGGCATTTAATCTGGAGGGGGTCAGACTGCAATTCCCCATTGTCATATTTAAGATTAGCAATATGTGATGTAGTGGAGTGCTCCCTAGCCAGCCATGTCAGTAGTTTACCCGTTCTCTCCCCCTGCTCAAAGATCCTCTGTGACTGAGTTAGTAGAGGTAGCTCTTAACAGTGAGATTTCTTTATAGAGGGACTGCATGGCGTCATATGTTGGCACATCTTTATTGGTCACATAATTGGATTCCAAAACCTGAGCCTTTCTTTCAGCCTCCTCCAGTGCGAGTCCCGTGTCTTTACTAACTCTACCAATGACCATTTTGTATTGCCCCGAGTGTAAGCCTTGTAGGCATCCCAGAGCATCGGAGGGGCGCCGTACCCCTATTGTGCACCCCTATTGTGCACCCAGTAAATTCCCATCTCTCCAATGACCTGAGGGGCCACCCATTCATCAGTGATCCACAAACCAGAAAGCCGCAATAGTACAGATCCGGCTGGTGAATCAGTTTGTAACTTCAATAACAGAGGTGCATGATCTGAGATGCCACGGGGCAAAATCTCCACCTCTTGAACATGGGAGAGCAGGGAGTCACCGGCATAAATCGGGTCAATCCTAAAAAAGGAGGCGTAAGTTGCAGAGTGACAGGTGAACTGTTTCCTCCCTGGATGTTTCAACCTCCAGACATCACTAAAACCATAGACCTCTGCTCATTGGGATAAGGGTGAGTCACCAGGAGGGCCTGAGTTAAATGTGTCGATATTAGGGTTTGGAGTCATATTAAAATCCCCGGCCAGTAACACACCATCTGAGGGGTAATTGGCTATCAGCGGTGTAAGTTTACGAAGAATTTCTAGGGTGGCTGGGGGGGGGGGGGCGGGTGTAAAGTCCCACAATCAAAAGTTCCAGTTTATCACACATTGCATAAAGGGCCACATATCTCCCATCCGGGTCAAGATGGAGATCTAATAAGGTAAAGTGGAGGGACTTGTGGATAAGGACTCTGACACATCTAGAATATGATGAAAAGGTTGAGTGGTATTAAGATTCCACCCAGGGCTTCCTGAGGGCCAGTGTCCTGCTCACCACTAAGTGAGTCTCCTGCAGTATAAGCACATGAGGATTATAGTTTTCAAGTAGTTAAATACCAAAGACCGTTTGATATTGGAGTTGAGACATTCCACGATAAAATGGTAAGGGGAGCCATCAGAGTCGTATATCAAGAACCTGGGTGCACCGTCTCAGTAAGAATAACATAAAGATAGGGAGCATCCATATAGAGAACATTGCAATAATCACTAGTATGAGAGTATAGTTAGAAATATCTCCTGCACCATCTAGTGGAAGCAGATCAGAGCTACACATTTTTCTTAAAAAAACTAAGAAAAAAGGGAACAACAAAAAAATTTCAAAACAACATGGAGTAAAAACATTCCCTCCAGCAGTACCCCCAGCCTCCCCACCCGGCACCACCCCTGAACTTCGGCATGCCTCCTTCCCAAAAAGAAACATGACAACTGCCATTGAGGGTCATGAACAGCGGGACACCAGAGTGTTTACAGGAAGACAAAGAGTCCTCCTGTAAAATTGAAGGATTAACGGTCCCTGCAGATTAAGAAGTCTCCCGTAAAAAAATCCAGGGGTACTAGATATAAACCAGTTGCAAACTTTTCTTGAACTTGAACTGGGTCCCCCCTTCACCAGCAGGATATGTAGGAGCAAGGGTAGTGCTCTGAGTTAGAAGTGAGCCCAGACAGGGAAATATCCCGGGGTGAATACAAAGTTATAGGCACCCTGTAGGCTCAGGCAGTCCATCATCCAGCACGTGGCAGTAGGGGGGATTAACATGAGCATGGGCTAGCCATGCATACAGGGGAAAACAGGCAGGTAAAGATTTTTTTTAAAATAATCTTACAGTTAGGATTAGCCTATAGGTAGGGTCTCCAGCCATTGCGACGCATCTTCAGGGGAGGTAAAGAAGTGCACCGTCTCCCCATCTTGCACTCTCAGCCGGACAGGGAACAACATACTATATTAAATTTTCTTGTTGCGCAGGTTGAGCTTCACATGGTCAAAGGAGCGATGTAGCTTCTGAGTGTCCACCGAGTAGTCAGGAAGATCATGAGTTTCGCCCCTTCATGGAGCAGCACATCTAACATCTGTGCTTCTCACAGGACCAAATCACGGTCCCTGAAATTCAGGAGCTTTAGGATGAAAGTGCATGGAGGAGCTCCCAGGGGCCCCTGGGTAGTAGGCATTCTATGTCCCCTCTCCACCACAAAGAAATTAGAGAGAACGGGGTGCGCGGGAGGAGAGTGCGCAGCAGGTGTTTTCCGTGAATGCTGTCGGGTCGGTCCCTTCTGCTCCTTCCAGCAGCCCTACGATGTGAAGATTATTCCACCTGTTGCGGTTCTCATCATCTTCTGCTCGTGCCTCCAGGGTCTTAATCTTCATCTGCAGTGTGCGGAGGGAGGCAGTGTGTTCCTGCAGCGAGGGCCCGCTTCGGCAGGAGTTTAAGCTGCTTTCTGGGACTTGCGGGTGGTCAATGCACCTTTCCCTTTGGTCATTCCGGTCACCACCGATGGCTCGTCCGTTCCAGGCAGGATATATTAGCCAATCTGCAGGGGAAAAGGGCATAAAGCAGGAGATTGGGAGAGAGCTCACTCAGTGTACATCTGCTTCAGTGGCCATCTTGGACACGCCCCTCTTGTTTTCCTCTACTTTGAATGTGTATTCGAAGTAAAAAATTTTGTTCATGATTTTAATAATTTTTTATTGCATTAAAAAAGTACCCAACAATTAAAGCATTTATTATACTTGTGTAGCACCCTCCTAGGTAGGTGCTAGGGTTAGATAGATAGATTTAGTGTGGCTCACTGTATTTTGGGGAGCTATGTTTTTATAGGTAAATTTAGTTGAATTACTGTACTCAGTCTGGCTTCAATTGTTTTTAAGGTAATAGCATAGTTTGCTCACTGTCAGTGTGCTCATCTGCTGCCAGCCTCTTTTTTCAAAAATCTTGAGACGCTTCTGGATCATAGGTGTGGAGCTATGCAGAGAGGCAGGCCCTGATGGTGTGCCAGGTGACTGTATATATTCTGTGAGCATATTGAGCTTAGGGTCTTTTCCTAGAGAGGATTAGTCCAGCCTAGAAGGCATGCTGCCCTTCCAGGCAATGCTGTTCTAAGTCTGCTGTCGTGAGGCCTCAAGTGAGCCACCAGAGGGCCTGGGATGCTGAGACAATGGGAGAGCTGACTGAGAAGGCTGTCTGCTGAAGATCTGGTCTGGTACCACTGGAGGGTGTAACTTGGAAGTTGGAAGGAGGCAACCAGCTATCCTTTGGCCTTGTGAGTACAGACAGTTCTAAAAGATCTTAGAGACTTTTGGGCTGCTGCCACTCCACCCCCTGGTATAGAGAGTCAGCTGTGGGTCTAGTTAAAGGGGACACCAGCTGGTGGTCTGAAGAGCTTAGCCCATCCATTCTTCTATAAAGGAACCCTGCTCTTATGGCTCTAAGGAAGGAGTTTGCAGTTCACTACTGATATTCCAAAGTTTAAGTCTACTGTTTGTTACAAGCACAGACTTTACTACAGTTTGTCCAGAAGCAGAAAGTAGAAGAAGAAATACTTAGTCCTCAAGTTGTACATAGTTCCTTAAACCTATCCAAGTTCTCCAAATAAAAGGGTCCTTTCACACTGGATGGATCCGTGATGATCCGCCCCGTGAACATCCGATTGCTCAGTGGGGATCACTCCGTTGATCCCCCTGAGCCGGCGGAAGACAGGGTGGTCCCTGCAGAGTGTGCAGGGACCGCCCTGTCAGATCTCCGCTCTCCCCTATGGGGGGATCGGATGAACACGGACCGTCTGTCCGTGTTCATCCGATCCGCTCTGCAGACGGATAGAAAAATAGGATTTTCCTTCGTCTGCAGAATCGGACCATAGCGGGGACGGATGATATCGGGTGTCAGTGGATGTTCAACCGCTGACACCCGCTATCCCATAGGGATGCATGTATGTCTGTATTTCATCCGAAAACGGATGGATGAAATACGGACATACTGTCCGCACGTGTGAAAGGGGCTTTAGACTAGTCATTGAAGAATCGTGTGAATGAGCCTGTGTGCCTGGTAAAGCTTGTGGGAAGGACCTAGACAGTATTCAAGCTGCTCCTACAGGTCAAAATCTTAACCACTTCAATACAGGGCTTTTTGTACCACTTCAATACCGGGCCTATTCTAGCACTTCTCTCCTACATGTACAAATCATCATTCTTTTGCTAGAAAATTACTCAGAACCCCCAAACATTATATATGTTTTTTTTAGCAAACACCCTAGGGAATAAAATGACGGTCATTGCAACTTTTTTTCTTGCACGATATTTGCGCAATAATTTTTCAAACGCCTTTTTAAAAAAAGAAAATGGTTTCATGAATTAAAAAATAACAAAACAGTAAAGTTAGCCCAATTTTTGGGGAAAATATGAAAGATGATGTTACGCCGAGTAAATAGATACCTAACATGTCACACTTTAAAATTGCACACACTCATGGAATGGCGCCAAACTCCGGTACTTAAAAATCTCCATAGGCGACGCTTTAATTTTTTTTACAGGTTACCAGGTTAGAATTACAGAGGAGGTCTAGTGCTAGAATTGTTGCACACGCTCTAACGCACGCGGCGATACCTCACATGCATGGTTTGAACGGCGTTTACATATGTGGGCGACTTACGTGTGCATTCGCTTCTGATCGCGAGCTACCGGGGACAGGGGAGTTTTAATTTTTTTTTTATTATATATTTTTTTTTTTTACTTATTTTTTTTTTTTTTTTACAATTATTTTACTTTTTTTTTTTTGATCACTTTTATTCCTATTACAAGGAATGTAAACATCCCTTGTAATAGGAATGTGTGTGACAGGTCCTCTTTATTGAGAGATGCGGGGTCAATAAGACCCCACATCTCTCCTCCAGGCTGGAAAGCATGAGATCAGTGAAAATGTTTTCACTGATCTCATACTTACAGTCGCAATGGCGGCTTTGTTTACATTTGAGGCCCGGGCGTGACATCATCACATCGTGCCCGGGCCTCCGACGATCATAGAGATGACTGGTGACCATCTGGTCACCAGTCATCTCTATGCTCGTCACGTGACCCACCAACGACGCCGGAAGATTAGTTTCGGGTCCCCGATCGCACGGGAGAGCCCGGAGAAGCACCGGATGGCGGCGGGAGGGGGGGGGGTGTCCCCTCCCGCCGCCTATAAGAACGATCAAGTGGTGGAACCGCCGCTATGATCATTCTTATGGTGCACAGAATCGCCGGCCCAAGAAAAGGATATCTGAATGATGCCTCTAGCTGCAGGCATCATTCAGATATCCCCCTACAAAGCCGAGGACGTCATATGACGTCCACCCAGGATGGGAGATCCCATCTGTGGACGTCATTTGACTATGGCTGGGTAGGGAAGTGGTTAAAAGGGACAGTTGATGAATAATATAATATAAAAAAAAATACTTTTTTTTTATTAGTAATAATATTGTTAATATTAGAAATAATAATACTTTTTTTATTATAATCAATAAGTCTAATACAAACTTTTTTTTTTAGCAAATGATTGAATGATTAAAGTGAACACAGCGTCACCATAATTAATAAGCTTTGGCAATTTTTACGTTGCAAAGTGAATATTCTCTTTGCTTAATAAAAAATGTCTATTCCTTTAGCAAAGTATGCCAATTGTGTCAATTATGTTAGTATGTTATGTACTCTTGAGACTGATGATTCCAAAGAAACTACACTCTAAAAAATCGTTTCTTTTTATTATTTTTCTTTTTACTTAAAAAAATTTTGCATTTTGCGTTCAGCTTTTGAAGTAAATTCCAACATAAAACATACGTTACCAAAACTTGTATTATTTCATTAATTAATTATCACCAACAATTTATTCTAAGCTAATCTAACGTAACAAAGTGTGTTTTCCCGGTCAAACATATTTAGTTAGGAACAATTAAATTAGGTGAGGCATTTGGAATTGTTTGTTGTGTCAGCAAAGCCAGATTTTGCACACTCCAGTTTTAGTAAATCTATGAATTTATTGCCTTACATAGCTTAGTGTCATCAGTGATTACTGAGACCGATCTAGGCGCTGCTGGGTAGAAATGTGCACTCCCGAAAAATTTGTTCAGTTTAGTTTCATTACTTTTTTTGCTTTTTTCGTAAATTCGCAAATTCGGTAAATTCAAAAATTCGGAATTCCAAATTCTGAAATTCCAAATTCGAAAATTCGGAATTCGGAAATTCGAAAATTCTAAAATCCAAATTTTTTAGATTTTTGAATTTCCAAATTTTCGAATTCTGAATTTTCAAATTTTCACATTTCTGAATTTTCAAATTCTGAGATTTCGAATTTTCCAATTTTCCAATTTCCGAATTTTCGAATTTGGAATTTTTGAATTTGGAATTTTCGAATTTTCGAATTTGGAATTTTTGAATTTGGAATTTTCGAATTTTCGATTTAGGAATTTTTGAATTTGGGATTTTAGATTTTCCAAATTTTCGGATTTTGGAATTTTCGAATTTGGAATTTTGGAATTTTAGAAAATCCGAAAACTCGAAAATCTGAAAAAAAAGAGAAAAAATCAGTAAAATTCGAAATAATAACTAACTAATAATAACTATTACATTTTAGGTATTGGAATTTCCTTTCAAATTTGGCTGTTAGTGAATGTAACGAATACAAATTTACCTGAAGTTACGAATTATCCAAAATAATGAATGGCACATCTAAACAAATGGAATGGAACAAATTAATAATAAATAATAATAATAATAAAAAGTTCCATTCGTTTAGATGTGGCATTCGTTATTTTGGATAATTTGTAACTTTGGATAAATTTGTATTTGTTATGTTTACTAATAGCCAAATTTGAAAGGAAATTCCAATACAGTGGAACCTCGGATTACGAGCATAATCCGTTCCTGGAGAATGCTTGTAATCCAAAGTACTCACATATCAAATCGAGTTTCCCCATAGAAGTCAATGGAAACAAAAATAATTTGTTCCGTATTGATTTTAATGGCATGCAATACCGCATGTGGCCAGAGGTGGGGGGTGCCGGAGAGCCTCGGAAACACCCGGAAAGGCCCAAGGACAGCTCGGCTGTACTCGGAAAACCTCTGAAAGGCTCTGGAACAGAGTATTTCCAAGGTTTTCCGAGCATTTAGGAACAGCTCCAATTGGCTCCGATCGGCTCCGCTCGGCTCCATTAGGCTCTGCTCTGCTCAGGCGCCCCCCAACTCAGGCCAAACGTGGTACTGCACACCGCTTTGGCTTATATGCTGCTCGTTTTGCGAGACAACACTCGTAAACCAAGTCAGGATTTAGAAAAATTCAGTGCTCGTAGTGCAAAATGCTCTTTAACCGCGTTACTCGCAATCCGAGGTTCCACTATACCTATAATTTAATAGTTAGTAATAGTTAAGTTATTATGAGTTAGTTATTATTTCAGATTTTCGTGTTTTCGAATTTTCAGATTTTCATCCTTTAGAATTTCCAAATTTCCAAAATTTAGAATTTTCAAATTTCCAAAATTTTGAATTTCTTAATTTAGAATTTTCGAATTTACAAATTTCCGAAATTTCGATATTGCGAATTTCCGAAATTTCAATATTCCGAATTTCCGAAATTTGTAATTTCCGAAGTTTTGAAATTTTGAATTTTCACATTTCCAAAATTCTGAATTTCTGAAGTTTTGAATTTCCTAACTTCGAATTTTTAAAATTTTGAATTTCAGAAATTTTGAATTTTGAAATTTTGAATTTCAGAAGTCCGAAAATACGGAAATTGAAAAATTCGAAAATTTCGGAATTAACTAACTTGTCAAAATTTGTTAAAAAATGTTTTCGGAACTAAACGAATTGCACATGTCTAATGGCATCTGGCACTTTGGAGAGGTGTTCTCTTCATGGACAAATCCAGTTTTTCACAGTACAGGGCAGATGGCAGACAGCATGTATGGCGTTTGTGTAGGTGAGCGGTTCGCTGATGTCAACGTTGTGGATGGAGTGGCCCATGGTGGCGGTGGGGTTATGGTATAGGCAGGCTATGGACAATGAACACAGGTGCATTTTATTGATGGCATTTTGAATGTGTAGAGATACCGTGACGAGATCCTGAGGCCCATTGTTGTGTCATTCATCCACGACCATCACCGCATGTTGCAGCATGATAATGCACGGTCCCATGTTGCAAGGATCTGTACACAATTCCTGGAAGCTGAAAACATCCCAGTTCTTGCATAGCTAGCATACTCACCAGACATGTCGCCCATTAAGCATGTTTGAGATGCTCTGGATCGGCGTATACGACAGCGTGTTCCAGTTCCTGACAATATCCAGCAACTTCGCATAGCCATTGAAGAGGAATGGACCAACATTCCACAGGCCACAATCAACAACCTGATCAACTCTATGTGAAGGAGAAGCACTGCACTGTGGGGCAAATGGTGGTCACACCAGATACTGACTGGTTTTCGGATCCCCCAATACAATAAAACTGCACATTTTAGAGTGGCCTTTTATTGTAGCCAGCCTAAGGCACACCTGTCTAATCAGCATCTTGATATGCCACACCTGTGAGGTGGATGGATTATCTTGGCAAAGGAGAAGTGCTCACTAACACAGATTTAGACAGATTTGTGAACAATATTTGAGAGAAATAGGCCTTTTGTGTGCAAATAAAAAGTCATAGATCTTTGCATTCAGCTCATGATAAATAGGGGCAAACACAAAAGTGTTGCGTTTATAATTTTGCTCAGTATCTCACAAAAGTGAGTACACCCCTCACATTTGTGTAAATATTTTATTCTATCTTTTCATGTGACAACACTGAAGAAATTACACTTTGCTACAATGTAAAGTAGTGAGTGTACAGCTTGTATAACAGTGTAAATTTGCTGTCCCCTCAAAAAAACTCAACACAGCCATTAATGTCTAAACTACTGGTAACAAAAGTGAGTACACCCCTAAGTGAAAATATCCAAATTGGGCCCAATTTGCCATTTTCCCTCCCCGGTGTCATGTGACTCGTTAGTGTTACAAGGTCTCAGGTGTGAATGGGGAGCAGGTGTGTTAAATTTGGGGTTATCGCTCTCACTCTCTCATACTGGTCACTGGAAATTCAACATGTCAACTCATGGCAAAGAATTCTCTGAGGAGCTGAAAAAAAAGAATTTTTGCTCTACATAAAGATGGCCTAGGCTATAGGAAGATTGCCAAGATAGTGAAACTGAGCTGAAGCATGGTGGCCAAGATCATACGGCGGTTTAACAGGACAGGTTCCACTCAGAACAGGCCTCGCCATGGTCGACCAAAGAAGTTGAGTGCACGTGCTCAGCGTCATATCCAGTAGTTGTCTTTGGGAAATAGACGTATGAGTGCTGCCAGCATTGCTGCAGAGGTTGAAGGGGTGGGGGTCAGCCTGTCAGTGTTCAGACCATACGTCGCACACTGCATCAAATTGGTCTGCATGGCTGTCACCCCAGAAGGAAGCCTCTTCTAAAAATGATGCACAAGAAAGCCCACAAACAGTTTTCTGAAGACAAGCAGACTAAGCACATTGATTACTGGAACCATGTCCTGTGGTCTGATGATGAGACCAAGATAAACTTATTTGGTTCAGATGGTGACAAGCGTGTGTGGCGGTAACCAGGTGAGGAGTACAAAGACAAGTGTGTCTTGCCTACAGTCAAGCATGGTGGTGGGAGTGTCATGGTCTGGGGTTGCATGAGTGCTGCCGGAACTGGAGAGCTACAGTTCATTGAGGGAACCATGAATGTCATCATGTACTGTGACATACTGAAGCAGAGCATGATCCCCCTCCCTTCGGAGACTGGGCCGCAGGGCAGTATTCCAACATAACGACCCCAAACACACCTCCAAGACGACCACTGCCTTGCAAAAGAAGCTGATTGTAAAAGTGATGGACTGGCCAAGCATGTCTCCAGACCTAAACCCTATTGAGCATCTGTGGGGCATCCTCAAACGGAAGGTGGAGGAGCGCAAGGTCTCTAACATCCACCAGCTCCGTGATGTCTTCATGGAGGAGTGGAAGAGGAATCCAGTGGCAAACTGTGAAGCTCTGGTGAACCAAGAGGTTCACCAGAGCTTGTGTGGCCACCATTATTTTCCAGGCAGTGCTGGAAAATAATGGTGGCCACACAAAATATTGACACTTTGGGCCCAATTTGGACATTTTCACTTAGGGGTGTACTCACTTTCGTTGCCAGTGGTTTAGACATTAATGGCTGTGTGTTGAGCTATTTTGAGGGGACAGAAAATTTACATTGTTATACAAGCTGTACACTCTCTAATTTACATTGTAGCAAAGTGTAATTTCCGCAGTGTTGAAAAGATAGAATAAAATATTTACAAAAATGTGAGGGGTGTACTCACTTTTGTGTGATACTGTATATATGTGTGTGTGTGTATATATATATATATATATATATATATATATATATATATATATATATATATTTTTATATATATATTTTTTTATTTCACTCTTTTATTGCTTATGTAGCGGGCTCACCCCTCTCTCTATCTTTATCGGTTATGCGGCTGTTGTCTAAAGGGTACCTGGGAGAGAGAGATGAGATACACCACGGCCCATGTCCTCCATAGCTAAGAGGTGAAAGCCAGCAAATTGGGTCTTGTGTAGGTGTCCTAGAGTCAAGTCCAGTACTTCATTCCTGACTCCTTTGCTCCTAGTAACCAGAGTTCCACACAGTGAATAGGTCCAACTCAGTTTTATTCTTCTTGCCAAGCAACAAAACAGTTTCTTACTTTGGGAAATGAGGACAGATCAAGGCACAATCCTTTCCCTCCTGCTGCCGACCACTGTGCTGTCATCAGTGGTGAATAGTCACTGCCACTGACTAGGTGATGTTGAACGTGAATTACCTTCGCTCACTCAGCCCGTCAGGGAAAGAAATCCGTCCAAGGGAGAAATGGAGGCCTCTCCGTCACCAGCGATGCTGCGCCAGACTCTTCAGAGAAGTTACTGCACACCAGTCCTCACAAACTCAGACACGGGCACCCAAGGAGTTAGGGCCCCCTCGGATTCCTCCACACTCGCGGAACTCAGTCGAAGGTACTGAGCCCCAGGCATCCACCATAGTACCTCACCCCAGGCTAAAGGAGCCTGAGATGGACTCCATCTCTGCTCCGGCTAGGTCAAGGGCACCTAGGCCTGGAACACCGGAATGCCAGCACCCAGGCTGAAGGTGCCTGAGTGCGGCCGCATCTTCTGGCTCCGGACTCTAACCCCGTGATCAGGGCGTCCGCCCCTTTTATGACCTCTCCCTTCGCGCCACAGCGGGTTCCCCGCCCCGCTGTACCAGCTCCAGGGGAGGACAAAAAGGCACAGTCTTGCGGTGTGAGCCCAAACCCGGTACAAGGCAACAATGCCACCTATAGGCCGGTGGGAACTTCACACCACCAGAGTCCTCCAAGATTCACAAAGGGAACCTTGAATTTCCTAACAATCAAGACATCTTGGTTACACTACCACCTAGATGCTTCCCCTAAATTCAAGTACCCGCTACACTTATATTGCAATAAATAAAAATAAAAAAACTGAGGTGAATAAATACCACCAAAAGAAAGCTCTATTTGTGTGAAACAATTATAAAACATTAATTTGGGTCCAGAGTAGCATGACTGGGTAATTGTCATTCAAAGTGTGACAGCGCTGAAAGCTGAAACTTGGTCTGGGCAGGAAGGGGGTAAAAGTGCCCAGTATTGAGGTGGTGAAGTAAATTATTCCAATTATGTCAGCATATTTTATACTCTGAAAACGGATGATTATAAAGAAACCAGTCATTTGTTTGTGCTATAAATTTCTGCAAACTTGTCATCTAAGTTTCAATTGTTAACAAAAGAGGAAGGAGGTTTTTGTACGGCTCTGTATCACTGTGTGAGTGGCCAGCTGCTACATTGCTGACAGTAATAAACTGCAACATCTTCATCCTTTATGTCTCTGATTGTAAGAGTGAAATCTGTTCCTGATCCAGATCCACTGAACCTGGCTGGGACTCCAGACTGCAGAGTGGTGGCATAGCTGATAATCAGTGTTGGACGTTGTCCTGGTTTCTGTTGGTACCAGTGTAAGCAGGTGCCGATACCAGTACTGGATTTACCCGAGATGGTGACTGTCTGTCCTGGAGTTGCAGTGATCACATTCGGAGTCTGTGTCAGTATAATCTGTGCCCAGGATCCTGAGGATGTAAAAGAAACCAATCAGAATGTAGTGTCTATGTACAGATCATTTTACATTTTATACAAACTAGGAACCTCAGGATACAACATGATAACTTATTGTATTCTCTTCCATAGAATATTATCTCTGCAATACTATTCATATTATTTATTCTGATATCCATCATCCTGAGAATCTCTCACCCTGAATATAAAGCAGTATGAGAGGCAGCAGAACCCCCTGAGAAGCCATCTTGATGTCTCTGCACTGACACACACAGACTACTGAGATGTCACCTGTACAATGTCTCCTATATAACAGCTGCAATCTGTACAGATCATACGTATGAAACAGGAAATATGCAAATTAAATCACATAAATGAAGATAAAAGTTTGTGTAATAAATGGTGGCGGACTTACAGTATATTAGATGTAACTAAAGTTTAAGGTTTCTTAGCTAACCTGAGCCAATTTTTCCTAGACCATCCAAACCAGGTTCTGAAAGCAGAAAACCTACAGAACTTATAGTAAAGTTGGACTCTGTGCAGATTTAAAACAAAGTCAACATCAGTGAAAGTTGTAGTGTTTCGAAAACCCATAAAAAAATGTAAAATATTGAACCCCCCGACATTACATACTGTATGTAGAACAGGAAACATACCAATTAGTTTTCATCTTTGCATATCAATAAATGCCTGCGATCAAGATCAATTCATTGATAATTATTGATTAGATAAAATGTGCTGAATAATAAAGTCCACCCAAAATGAAAACAAAATGAAAACATTTGGGATCAGTAACATTGTCATCATACTTTTCTCTGTTGGTATAAAAAAATGTTAATGCCTGAACACAATTTCGCAACTTTGACATGTGTAAATCTGTACATATCATCACAACTACTAGTGTATTTAAGTGAATTATGCCTTGTTTTTTTCAGGACAAATTGGGCTATCATTTGATGGTAAATGGTAATGGATATCTCTTGATTTTTTTTATCATTAATATCAAAGGAAAACTGCCCCAAAATAGTAAAAAAATTTACAGATAATACGTATGAAACAGGAAATATGCAAATCACATGAATGGAGATAAAAGTTTGAGTAATATATGGTGGGGGATATATATGTAGCGGGTACTTACTTTCCCGGGTGCATTTTTTGAATTTAGCTGTGACATCAGTGCTATGTTCCCTGCGGTCCACCAGGTGGCGCTGTCACCGTGGCCGGAGGGACGAATATCACTTTGTGTCGAGCCTCCTTTTTGTCCCCTCTCGGTAGCGGTATGGTGGGGCGGGGAACCCGCCGTGCTTGCTGGGAGAGGGGATAAAGGGGGCCGGCCATCTTGGTCACGGGGGTCTTCATCCCAAGCACCTTCAGCTTGCGGACGTGGGTTCGTGCTCGTCCTCTAGGAGGCCTCGGCCTAGAGGACCAACGGAGATCGTGTTCCACCCCAGGCACCTTTAGCCCTGGGGTGAGGTACTTACAAGAAGGTCCGGAGCTCAGTGCCCAACACTGAGTTCCACGAGGGAAGGGTCCTAAGGCACTTCGGGGATGGAGGCCTGAATCTGAGTAAGACGCAATGGACCGGGGAGAGCTCCTCACTTGAAGACCCGGTGCAGCAGACTGCTGGTGACGGGTGAGTCTCTTGTCGGAGACCGTCCAGAAGAATCCCCTTCCTCTAGTGCGGAGACCATATCCCACTCTCCAGGAGGAGAGTGGAGGAGCGAATTTGTGTCTGGGCCTATTCACACTCACACCTCCTTTTCTGTTCTATCTATCAAGGGAGTCCATGTATGGTGTGTTCTAATAAAGGAGTGTTGGACTTTAATGGTGTGAGGCTCTCTTCCTGGCGGACGAAGTTCACAGTGACTCTTGGAGGGAGGATCCGGGTGCACAGCACAGACCCGAAGGTAAATGAGACATTGCTGATACCACCGGTATTCCCACGTGGTGGAAGCTAGGCGTAGCCCACCCGCTCTCTCTCTCTCCACCCTACCAGATACCCCTAGACAAGAGACAGTGCGAGCCGCACGGAGAGAGAAGAGGGGCAGGCGCTACATATACTAGATGTAACTAAAGTTTTACGTTTCTTAGCTAACCTAAGCCAATTTTTACTAGACCATCCAAACCAGGTTCTCGAAGCAGAGACCTACAAAACTTAAAGTGATTGTAATTGATAACCTTGTAAAACAATACATTCAGTTTAAAATAGAAATGAAAGGCAAAACATGTGTGTATAGGTTTTAAAAAACATAATAAATACCTTTTATTCCCTTTTTTTAAACGTGATCGCATTCACTCTGTTCTCAGCTGCATAAGAGCTGAGGGAGAAGAATTTGCAGCACACTGATCTTCCCAGTGAAAGGCTGTGCAGGGGGGGGGGTGTCAGGACAAGTCTGATCATTGGAGGAGAGAAGGCAGAGTTCCCAGCATAGCTAGTGAATTGACCATGGTGTGTTCTCCTGCTTAGTGTGGTCAGTTTTTAATAAGAAAGCAGAGGGACTGGCAGGAACACCAGGGATTTTACATAAAGGAAGCAATACAAAGAGAACAGGATATTTTTTCATGCAAGTACATAGTACAGCCGACACATATCTGGAATATGAAATGTTGGGGTAACAAACGCTTTAAAGTTGGACTGCACATGGATTAAATAAGTCCACAACAGTAAACATTGTAGTGTATCTAAACCCAAGAAGAAACATTTAATATTTTGCAGCTTGCCAGTCCTTAGATGTGGAGGCTGCATTTGTGTTTTTTCAAGCGTGTTATTATTTTATTTCCACCTGGTGATCCTGCCAGTTGCATACTTACTTAATTGGGGTGACATTTGTTCACAGTACTGTCTCTTTGGGGGAGTTTTGTTGCCACCATTTGATAGGAGTACAAACACCTCCCACTCTTCACTTTTCCATAACTTGGAAGGGAGGGGCTATGTAGTCCTAAACATAACTGGGATGCAACTCAACAGTCACCAGAGGAAGTTATGAGCTGACAAAATTTCTGGTGGGATCAAAAAGTATATTTTTTTTCACTTATTATACAGGCATAGAAAAAACGTTTCAGTTTTTATTTACCAGACCAGAAGAGACCAAAGGGGAGGAACTTACTCTTGCACTTGCTGGCTTTGAAGTGAAGTGCTTGTTGGTTCCTGGACCGTGCTGTCATGGGTTGTTTATTGGCATTCCAAAGTCACTTTCAGAGTCAAACAAGGACTGAAGCCAGTCCTGGGGAGGAGGTGCATCAAGTCCCCCATGTGGTAGTAGACATTGGGGTTGATTTACTAAAACCGGAGAGTGCAAAATCTGGTGCAGCTGTGCATGGTAGCCAATCAGATTCTAACCTCAGCTTGTTCAATTAAGCTTTGACAATATAACCTGGAAGCTGATTGGTTTCAATGCAGAGCTGCACCAAAATTTGCACTTTCCAGTTTTAGTAAATCAACCCCATAGCTTTTGGAGTAGTGAAAGCTGCTTCAGGTTCTACTCTTCTTCACTCAGTCTGAAATAAACAAAAATAGGCTTTAGGTTGGGTGTAGGTAGGGGGTTCAGACCCATGCAATCCAATTTCCAGGGCCGCTGATAGGGGGGAACCACCAGTCCTCCTGTAGAGGGCCCAGCGCACAGAGAGGCCCGGACAGGGAGGGGGATCGGTTTGGCGGCAAAACCATGTCCTGTGTAGCTCTCTGCACTAGCTGAAAGCCTGTTTCTCCTCCTCCGATTTGCTCATCACCATTGGAGGAGCAATGGATATGAGCGGGATCCGGGATTGCACTGTCTGCAGGCAGCATCAGATGACAGTGACACACAGCCACTGCTTCATCCTGTGTTCACGCCGTGCTGGAATGTGGAGAAGATGGAGGGAGGAGGTGGGTGGAGCCAACACTCTCACTAGGCGCGGAGAAGGAAGAAGGCTCCGCTGTGAATACTGGGGCTCTCCTCTTCAGCAGCTGCTCCAACGTGACTGACGTCACTGGTTGCTAGATGTCAGGCGGCACAGATGCTAGCAACCAGTGCAGCGAACAGCAGAAGCCAAGCCAGCGGTGTGGCTCCACCCACCTCCTCCCTCCATCTTCTTCAGGTTCCAGCAAGGCGTGAAGACAACAACAGGGTTTCTCTCTCCGCGCCGCTGATGATACTGATGTGAGAGAGAGGGACTCGGGACTTGAGTCAGTCAGTAATTTTTCGGGGGGAATTGCCCCGTTGCCCCCCTGGATCCGCCCCTGATAAGACTAACCATACACATGAACATTTCTCTTGTTTAATCCCAAAAGAAGGAAATCACTCAACTCCCCCATCAACACAAAACGGATGAGGAGGACTCTCCTCTGGTGAATACACAGACAGGGACTGCATCTGATTCGATAAAGTCACTTTTTGGCTGATAATTTTCCACCCAGCTCCTTTGATTTTGAAGCCGGATTTGTTGAGCTGTTCATCTGATTTGAGTTATGTTATGTTTATGTTCGCTAATAGTGATTTTAGTGCATTTTTTGTGAAAATATTGTTTTGATATTTTTTTGGGATGGGTCAGATAGGCTGTACGGGGCCCCATGATTTCTCACAGCAGCCCCGCCAATTCCATCCGATTCCACAGTTTGCACTGTGTTCTGCGAACTGATTTGAGGATGTCATTAACCCGCCTAGCGGTACTCCCGAGTCTGGCTCGGGGTAAGATTTCAGTACCTAAAGCGGTAACCCCAAGCCAGACTCGGGATCACATCGCAGAATACAGGGGAGGATACAGGGGAAGTTACTTACCTTGTCCTTGGATCCTGCGATGTGTCCCCGCTGTGTCTGCGAGCTGTCATCTCGCTCAATCCTTACTGCCGAGTGCCGCCGAGCTCCGTTCCCTGCGACATTGCGGCGAACGGGGGCGGAGTTCGGCGCCAAATTCAAAAACTGAAACACATAATACACATACAGTACACTGTAATCTTACAGATTACAGTACTGTATCAAATAATAACACCCCCCCCCCCCCCTTTGTCCCTAGTGGTCTGTCCAGTGTCCTGCAAGCACTTTTATATTATAAAAACTGTTCTTTCTGCCTGGAAACTGGAGATTGTCCATAGCAACCAAAAAGTGTCCGTTTACATCAAAAAGGCTTTTAGACCAGCTAGAAAACAGCGATAATAAATTAGAATCACTTGCAGAATTGAGCGATAGCGATTTGTGGGGAAATTCGTCATCAAACACTAAATCTAATAACAGCGACAATTCTGCAACTGAGCAAATTTCAGTGTTTTTGATTTGATTACATTATTGAATAATTTTTATTATTATTACATTATTATTTGTTATAATTATTTATAGTTATTTATTATATTATAATTTATGATTTTGTTTTTTGAACTTTATCATACCCGGGATGTCTACTAGACTCTTGTTTGGACAGATTTAAGTGAGTTATTCCTAAGAATTACAGGCCTACAATATAAAATGCCAAATTTCCATGCAAAATAATGGTACCGCTTTCAGCACCTAAAATCTGAAATAATCACACCGCCAGGGAGGTTTACTTTATATTGACACTCACAACGGTTCACAGAGCTCAGTATGAACTGCCTGTGATTCTGATGTAGTGGAATCGTTGTTGTTCCCCCACCGCATCAGTGTGAATCTAGCCTGAATTTATGACGAAATTTGATCTTATTGGCCATTTTTTAACTGGTTGCCGACCAGCCGCCGCAGTTTTACTGCGGCAGAATGACACGGCTGAGCGAAACTACGTTACCGTACGTCGCTTTGCCCTTTGGCCACTAAGCGTGTTTAAACACACAGATACCGGTTCTCTCAGGGGAGTAGAGACAGATCATGTGTTCATACTAAGTTATGAACACTGATCTCTCTCTCCTCCTAGTCAGTCCCACCCCCCCCCCCTACAGTTAGAACACACCTAGGGAACACAGTTAACCCCTTGATCGCCCCCTAGTGTTAACCCCTTCCCTGCTAGTGACATTTATACAGTAATCAGTGCATTTTCATAGCACTGATCGCTGTAAAATTGGCAATGGTCCCAAAAATGTGTCAAAAGTGTCCAATTTGTTCGCCGCAATATCGCAGTCCCAATAAAAATTGCAGATCACTGCCATTACTAGCAAAAAATAAATAAATAATAAAAAATGCCATAAATCTATCCCCTATTTTGTAGACGCTATAACTTTTGTGCAAACCAATCAATATACGCTTATTGTGATTTTTTTTTTTATACCAAAAATATGTAGAAGAATACATATCGGCCTAAACTGAGGGAAATTTTTTTGGGGTATTTAATATAGTAAAAAGTAAAAGATATTGGGGGTTATTTACGAAAGGCAAATCCCCTTTGCACTACAAGTGCAAACTACAAGTGCAAAGTGCACTTGAAATTGCACTGAAAGTGCACTTGGAAGTGCAGTCGCTGTAAATCTGAGGGGTAGATCTGAAATGAGGGGAAGCTCTGCTGATTTTATTATCCAATAATGTGCAAGCTAAAATGCTGTTTTTTTTTTTTTTTTTTTTGCATGTCCCCCTCGGATCTACAGTGACTGCACTTCCAAGTGCACTTTCAGGGCAATTTCAAGTGCACTTTGCACTTGTAGTTTGCACTTGTAGTGCAAAGTGGATTTGCCTTTAGTAAATATCGCCCTCTGTGTTTTCTTCAAAATTGCCGCTCTTCTTTTGTTTTTGTGGGAAAAAAAGGATGTCAATTTTGTTTGGGTACAGCGTCGCACGACCGCGCAATTGTCAGTTAAAGCGACGCAGTATCTCAAAAAATGGCCTGGTCATTGAGCAGCCAAATCTCCTGGGGCTGAAGTGATTAAAACATAATGTAGAAAATATATATATATATATATAAAATAAAAAAAAACTGAGGTGAATAAATACCACCAAAAGAAAGCTCTATTTGTGTGAAACAATTATAAAACATTAATTTGGGTACAGAGTAGCATGACTGGGTAATTGTTATTCAAAGTGTAATGTCGCGTACACACGACCGTTTTTAATGTCATTGAAAAAAACTGTTTTTCTCTATGTGATTCTTCTCAAGCCTGCCTTGCCTACACACTATCGTGGAAAAAAATGCTTGAGTAAAGCGCGGTGACGTACAACACGTACGACGGCACTATAAAGGGGAAGTTCCATTCGGATGGTGCCACCCTTCATGTTAGTAAAGTTTGTTGAGCGACGATTCGTGCTTTTCAGTCCGTTACAGCGTGACGAATGTGCTATCTCCATTACGAACGCTAGTTTTACCAGAACGAGCGCTCCCGTCTCATAACTTGATTCTAAACATGCACATTTTTTTCACGTCGTTAAAGCCTACACACGTCCATGTTCCAATTTTTTCATGGCCAATTTTCACGTTGTGAAAAATGCTCTGAAGCCCACACACGATCATTTTTAATGACCATTTTAAAAAATTGCATTTTTCTCGTCATTAAAAACGGTCGTGTGTACGCGGCTTAACAGCGCTGAAAGCTGAAACTTGGTCTGGGCAGGAAGGGGGTAAAAGTGCCCAGTATTGAGGTGGTGAAGTAAATTATTCCAATTATGTCAGCATATTTTATACTCTGAAAACAGATGATTATAAAGAAACCAGTCATTTGTTTGTGCTATAAATTGCTGCAAACTTGTCATCTAAGTTTCAATTGTTAACAAAAAAGGAAGGAGGTTTTTGTACGGCTCTGTATCACTGTGTGAGTGGCCAGCTGCTACATTGCTGACAGTAATAAACTGCTTCATCTTCTTCCTTTATATCTCTGATTGTAAGAGTGAAATCTGTTCCTGATCCAGATCCACTGAACCTGGCTGGGGCTCCGGACTGAAGATTGGTTGCATAATAGATAATCAGTGTTGGAGGTTGTCCTGGTTTCTGTTGGTACCAGTTTAAGCAGGTGTTGATACCAGTACTGGATTTACCCGAGATGGTGACTGTCTGTCCTGGAGTTGCAGTGATCTCATTCGGAGTCTGTGTCAGTATAATCTGTGCCCAGGATCCTGAGGATGTAAAAGAAACCAATCAGAATGTAGTGTCTATGTACAGATCATTTTACATTTTATACAAACTAGGAACCTCAGGATACAACATGATAACTTATTGTATTCTCTTCCATAGAATACTATCTCTGCAATACTATTCATATAATTTATTCTGATATCCATCATCCTGAGAATCTCTCACCCTGAATATAAAGCAGTATGAGAGGCAGCAGAACCCCCTGAGAAGCCATCTTGATGTCTCTGCACTGACACACACAGACTACTGAGATGTCACCTGTATAATGTCTCCTATATAACAGCTGCAATCTGTACAGATCATACGTATGAAACAGGAAATATGCAAATCATATAAATGAAGATAAAGCTTTGTGTAATAAATGGTGGCGGACTTACAGTATATTAGATGTAACTAAAGTTTAAGGTTTCTTAGCTAACCTGAGCCAATTTTTCCTAGACCATCCAAACCAGGTTCTGAAAGCAGAAAACCTACAGAACTTATAGTAAAGTTGGACTCTGTGCAGATTTAAAACAAAGTGTAGCGATACCCCCAACTTAAGAGGGCCACTGGTATTATTTCGGGCCCTGTACACAGCACTGCCAACCCCCGGCAATCTACTCAACCCTCCTCTGGCACAGCTAGTCTAGGGGATGAGGTATTGGTATAACTCTGTAATTGTCTATGACCAATCCCACAGTAATGCAAACAGTGATAACGTACAGTAATTGACACTGATACCAGAGTACTTAACCATAGCAACTTTACTTTAGTATAAAAGTTTTATAGCAATACAGTACAACATAACTCATGCAGAGCCCTGCAATTATAATGACACCTAGAAATACTGTAAGGGAATGAATCACACACCACGTGCAGCTATTCTCCCCATGAGCAATATGACGCTCAATATTGTTCTACACTACCCAGTCAGGCCTGACTTAAGTTAAAGTTTATTCTTATGGTGAAGAATCTTCGCATGCAAGGGTAATCGGACGGTGGTGCACGTTCAGGAACAACAATTTGTAAATACAAAGGAACTGTATCTAGTAACGGAACAAATCCCAGGAGACTATCAACTCAGTTCTGGAACTAGTCTCCTGTTAAGATAGTAGGTATAGCACGAAGGGCCAAAGCAGTCAGTAGGCCTAACAAACTACTTGGCTATAGCTGTGAGCAGGTGCTCTCTCGCCACACCGGACTCAGTCCTCATCCGTAACTTCCACCGCTGTGTATCCGCACACAGGGTATGCGATAGTCGGGTCTTCGGTCCTCCTGATTTCAGTCAGAGGCAAATGGAAATCAGGTGCCACACAGGCTCCGCAGTGGGGTGGAAGGCTCTTTGGAAGTGCACAAAGCCCGGGCTTCGGGCCTTGCAACCGTAGCAAATCCGCACAGGGGGATCCTTTTGCTAGAAGCGCGGTGTCCAAAGAGGCCGAGCTTAGCCTCGCCTCTCACCTTTATAACCCACCCCATGAGTCTCTGCGGGTGGCAATGCACCTTGGGTGCTAAATGGGGTTCTGGGTATTGTAGTCCGTGGGGCCTTAAAGGAGACCCCGCTACAAAAATCAACATCAGTGAAAGTTGTAGTGTTTCGAAAACCCATAAAAAAATTTAAAATATTAAACCCCCCGACATTACATATGTAGAACAGGAACCATACCAATTCGGTTTTATTTTGCATGTCAATAAATGCCTGCGATCAAGATCAATACATTGATAATTATTGATTAGATAAAATGTGCTGAATAATAAAGTCCACCCAAAATGAAAACAAAATGAAAACATTTGGGATCAGTAACATTGTCATCATACTTTTCTCTGTTGGTATAAAAATAATCTTAATGCCTGAACACAATTTTGCAACTTTGATATGTGTAAATCTGTACATATCATCACAACTACTTAGTATATTCAAGTGAATTATACCTTGTTTTTTTTAGGACAAATTGGGCTATCTTTTGATGGTAAATGGTAATGGATATCTCTTGATTTTTTTTATTATTAATATCAAAGGAAAACTGACCCAAAATAGTAAAAAAATGTACCGATCATATGTATGAAACAGGAAATATGCAAATCACATGAATGGAGATAAAAGTTTGAGTAATATATGGTGGGTGATATATACTAGATGTAACTAAAGTTTTAAGTTTCTTAGCTAACCTAAGCCAATTTTTACTAGACCATCCAAACCCGGTTCTCGAAGCAGAGACCTACAAAACTTAAAGTGATTGTAATTGATAACCTTGTAAAACAATCCATTCAGTTTAAAATAGAAATGAAAGGCAAAACATGCTTGTATATGTAGCGGGGGTCTAAATCTAGGGGGAGCACCTGGGTGGTAGTATGATCCAGGTTGCACTAATTGTGAGAAGATTTGAACCATTTAAGTCGTGGAGGACTTTGGGGGCGCTGTTGTCCCAGGTCGAGTTTGAGCCACCGTCACAGTGCTGCACCTTTTTGTCCTGCTCTGGCAGTGGTACAGCAGGGCAGGGAGACCTGCTGTGTCTGCTGGGGGTAGGGCATAAAAGGGGTAGACGTCCTCGCCACGAGGTCTTTCTTTTTCATCCCGCGCCCGGGCACCTTCGGCCTGGGTGCTGGCGGTCCGGAGTTTCGGCCCAGGTGCCCATGGCCTGGCCGGATCCGTGTCGGAGTCCATCTCAGGCACCTTAAGCCTGGGGTGAGGTACTACACCGGAGGCCTGGGGTCCAGTGACTTTGACTGGGCTCCGCAAGGGTGGATGGGTCCGAGGGTCCCTGAGGTGGATGGGGCCCGTATCTGAGGCGATGAGGCCGGAGAAGTTACCCTTCTGAAGAGCACGGAGCAACATCAACCCGGTGACAGAGGGGCCTCTGGTAACTCTCTTGGAGGGACGCTTTCCCCCTGACAGGGGCCGCAACGCAGCAAAGGTACTCCAGTTCCTGTTCTCTAGAGTCACTGGCAGAGACTCTGAAGATTTAAGTTCTCTCAAGCCGATGGGCTTTAGCAACCGCTGGTGAAACCACAGTGGTTTAGTTTGATTGTTAGGACTGTGCCTCGACCTACTCACCCCACCGTGTTGAACTGTTTATTGGGTCCCAACCAGTCAACTGACAAAGGACTGTTTATTCGTGTGCTAGAATAAACAAGTGTTGGACCTTTATCGGTGTGTGGTACTCTGGTTAATGGGAGCAAAGGGAGGTATCAGCACAACAGACTTGGCTCTTAAAGAAACACACAGGCCCGAGAAAAAAACAACAGGTACTGGCCTTCACCTCCCCTGAGGCATGGGGAGGACATGGGCCGTGGCGCATCTCACTCTCGCAGTCAAGATACCCCTAGACAAGAGCTATCGGACAACCGATAAACAACTGAAGGGAGTGAGACCGCTACACGTGGGGGCTTGTAAGTCCAGGATCGTGTGTGCTTTGAGTATGGAACTGAGAATGTCTGTGTTTGAACTTTGCTGCCCGGAGGAGTTCCGAGTGGGTCGGCCATATTACTGGCCAAAGTGCATCCCTGCTCAAAGTAGTGGATATGACCCTAAGACGGGAAAGGCCCATGCAGAAGAGCGATAAGAGGGAAAAGTCCAGCCGTGTGACGTACTACATGTGGGGGCTTTTACTGCACTGCGCCATGAGGCACCCCATAACTGCGCAGTTCGTTGGCGGAGGCTGCTGGAAGCCCGCGAAAACGTGCAGATGATGGGAGGAGTCTGGCCATGTGGGGAGATACACGTGGAGACTCCGGCGCAAGGTCAGTGCGTGATGGAGCAGCAGATAGTCGGGATGACCTCAAGTTCCCCGTGGATTCTGGTTCCCTACCCCACGAAGATGACTGCTTTTGCTGCTCCCCTTACAGGCACAGGGATAAGACTTAGGCCCCGAGGGCAGTTGGCTCTGTACACCTGCAGAGACACGGAGGCCCTCGGCGTGATCTGTCCCGGATGTTCGGGACTGGTGGTCCACCTGAAGCCATTCGGGCGTTGCGAGGCATGCAAAGAGCTCTTATTCGAGGTGGAGCCATCCACAGTAAGGCCCCGGGCCCTTCGCCTCAACTGCCTCACAGGTACCGCTACTCTGGAAGGGGAGATCCAGGCCTTTGCGGAGGTTCCCGTACGCACTGACCAGGGCGATGTGACTGCCCAACCAGAGACAGAGAGAGAAAAATCAGAGGATGCTGCTTCGGTCGCCACAAGCTCCCTGCTCCCACCTCCGAAGAGGAAAGTTGGCCTGGTACAGGCATCCTGTCGTCGTGGTCGAGCTTCGCCCCGCTGCTTGCCTGGCCTGGATGGATCCGGTCGGAAGAGTCCTGGACATCCCTGTTCTTCCAAAGGCCCAGGTGAGCCAGGGGTTGGGACTGTGGTGTTGGTTGGAGGTGTCGGGAGTCCACAGTCGGTGGAGCCCGCCAGGGAGGGTGGCTCCGGGGCTACTGGGAATTACCTACCCGCAGAGATGTACACCTCCGACCTAGAGTCGCTGTCGGACTGTGGAGATGATGGTGAGATTGATGAACTATTTCACTGCAAGGGCTGGGACAAAATTCCATTGCTACGTGCGCCACAGGATCCACCTATGTCCACAGGAGAAAGTACACCCCGGGTAGAAGCCCCGGAGCTTGCGAGAAAGCCCAGTCCTCTGCTTGTTCCTCCATCACCCGCAGCATCATCCGTTCCGGTAGCGGGAACACAGCGTGCATCACTGCGGCCGCCAAGGGCTAAATCTCAGGAGGTAGTTAAAGTACCTCGGCATCCAGAAGCCATCGTTCCGCCTGGAAAAGGAGAGTGGGCCACGATGCCACCTTTGGCCCGATTACAGCGGCTCTTTTGTCAGAGGGTTGCCCGTGAATATGGATGGGAGTACCCATATTTGCCTCGGGACTTACTTTTTGAAGTCGAAGTCTTGCGGCGGCGGTGGTACGATGAGTTCGTCTGGGAGAAACTCAAAGTGCCTCATGCTCGCCGGTACCTGTCACGTTCACCCTCGGTGTCTAAGCAATTCAGGGACTGCAAAGCGGAGTGGATGCTGGGTCGGCACATCCATGCAGACAAGGTGCTTATCTGCCGGAAGGATGGAGAGGACATTGAGTACAACGTTGAAACTTTTGATAAGCACCTGAAGCCCTTGTTCTTGCCACATCCAAAGTTTTACCTGTAGGAGAGGAAAGACTCCTGTGTGCTGTTACACTTTTGTTTGCTGTGGAACTCCCTTGAACACGAGGACTGTGCCCTAGTTTTTTATTTGGGCTTTTCTACTCTTTGGAGAAATGGGAGCTGTTTTGTTTGTTCTCCCTCTTTTTCCATGCATCAAAGACAAAAACTTTGGGGTAGAATCAGAATAGGGACACAGCCAGAAGAAGGAAGGTAGTCTGGAAGATTCGACCAAGTGTCATTACCACGGCACTGTCACCAGGTGGCAGTGCTGCGCAACGGCTGGTTTTTTTTTTTACACTTGCACCACCTTACTCATTGGAGCGAATGGGCCTCTCGGCTGATAGACCCATTCATTCCAAGTCGACACACATGTGTTAGGATGTTGTGTTTTGTTTCCCTTCTACAGGAGATTCGTCTGTCAAGGCTGCTGAGTATGGGGTGGATCTTAGACAGTGATGGGAGGAATTGTTTATATGTGTACATGTTCAGACTGTTTTATTGAAAGGTTTATCATTTTATATTCCCTTCCCTCGAGTAGGTCTTGGCACAAAAAAATAAATTGGGGTTTGAGATTGAGGGGTGGCCTCTGGGGTCGAGCTCATGTTACTACTCCTTGGGAGACATGGGTTTGCGCCAGACGCTAGGGACCAGCGTCAAATCACTAGGGGGAGAGTGTAGCGGGGGTCTAAATCTAGGGGGAGCACCTGGGTGGTAGTATGATCCAGGTTGCACTAATTGTGAGAAGATTTGAACCATTTAAGTCGTGGAGGACTTTGGGGGCGCAGTTGTCCCAGGTCGAGTTTGAGCCACCGTCACAGTGCTGCACCTTTTTGTCCTGCTCTGGCAGTGGTACAGCGGGGCGGGGAGACCTGCTGTGTCTGATGGGGGTAGGGCATAAAAGGGGTAGACGCCCTCGCCATGAGGTCTTTCTTTTTCATCCCGCGCCCAGGCACCTTCGGCCTGGGTGCTGGCGGTCCGGAGTTCCGGCCCAGGTGCCCATGGCCTGGCCGGAGCCGTGTCGGAGTCCATCTCAGGCACCTTAAGCCTGGGGTGAGTTACTACACCGGAGGCCTGGGGTCCAGTGACTTTGACTGGGCTCCGCAAGGGTGGATGGGTCCGAGGGTCCCTGAGGTGGATGGGGCCCGTATCTGAGGCGATGAGGCCGGAGAAGTTACCCTTCTGAAGAGCACGGAGCAACATCAACCCAGTGACAGAGGGGCCTCTGGTAACTCTCTTGGAGGGACGCTTTCCCCCTGACAGGGGCCGCAACGCAGCAAAGGTACTCCAGTTCCTGTTCTCTAGAGTCGCTGGCAGAGACTCTGAAGATTTAAGTTCTCTCAAGCCGATGGGCTTTAGCAACCGCTGGTGAAACCACAGTGGTTTAGTTTGATTGTTAGGACTGTGCCTCGACCTACTCCCGACACCGTGTTGAACTGTTTATTGGGTCCCAACCAGTCGGCTGACAAACGACTGTTTATTCGTGTGCTAGAATAAACAAGTGTTGGACCTTTATCGGTGTGTGGTACTCTGGTTAATGGGAGCAAAGGGAGGTATCAGCACAACAGACTTGGCTCTTAAAGAAACACACAGGCCAGAGAAAAAAACAACAGGTACTGGCCTTCACCTCCCCTGAGGCATGGGGAGGACATGGGCCGTGGCGCATCTCACTCTCGCAGTCAAGATACCCCTAGACAAGAGCTATCGGACAACCGATAAACAACTGAAGGGAGTGAGACCGCTACATATAGATTTTAAAAAACATAATAAATACCTTTTATTCCCTTTTTTAAACGTGATCGCATTCCCTCTGTTCTCAGCTGCATAAGAGCTGAGGGAGAAGAATTTACAGCACACTGATCTTCCCAGTGAAAAGGCTTGCAGGGGAGGGGGGGGTGTCAGGACAAGTCTGATCGTTGGAGGAGAGAAGGCAGAGTTCCCAGCATAGCTAGTGAGTTGACCATGGTGTGTTCTCCTGCTTAGCATGGTCAGTTTTTAATAGGAAAGCAGAGGGACTGGCAGGAACACCAGGGATTTTACATAAAGGAAGCAATACAAAGAGAACAGGATATTTTTTCATGCAAGTACATAGTACAGCCGACACATATCTGGAATATGAAATGTTGGGGTAACAAACGCTTTAAAGTTGGACTGCACATGGATTAAATAAGTCCACAACAGTACACATTGTAGTGTATCTAAACCCAAGAAGAAACATTTAATATTTTGCAGCTTGCCAGTCCTTAGATGTGGAGGCTGCATTTGTGTTTTTTCAAGCGTGTTATTATTTTATTTCCACCTAGTGATCCTGCCAGTAGCATACTTCCTTAATTGGGGTGACATTTGTTCACAGTACTGTCTCTTTGGGGGAGTTTTGTTGCCACCATTTGATAGGAGTACAAACACCTCCCACTCTTCACTTTTCCATAACTTGGAAGTGGGGGGCTATGTAGTCCTAAACATAACTGGGATGCAACTCAACAGTCACCAGAGGAAGTTGTGAGCTGACAAAATTTCTGGTGGGATCAAAAAGTATTTTTTTTTTCACTTATTGTACAGGCATAGAAAAAATGTTTCAGTTTTTATTTACCAGACCAGAAGAGACCAAAGGGGAGAAACTAACTCTTGCACTTGCTGGCTTTGAAGTGAAGTGCTTGTTGGTTCCTGGACCGTGCTGTCATGGGTTGTTTATTGGCATTCCAAAGTCACTTTCAGAGTCAAACAAGGACTGAAGCCAGTCCTGGGGAAGAGGTGCACCAAGTCCCCCATGTGGTAGTAGACATTGGGGTTGATTTACAAAAACCGGAGAGTGCAAAATCTGGTGCAGCTGTGCATGGTAGCCAATCAGATTCTAACCTCAGCTTGTTCAATTAAGCTTTGACAATATAACCTGGAAGCTGATTAGTTTCAATGCAGAGCTGCACAAAAATTTGCACTTTCCAGTTTTAGTAAATCAACCCCATAGCTTTTGGAGTAGTGAAAGCTGCTTCAGGTTCTACTCTTCTTCACTCAGTCTGAAATAAACAAAAATAGGCTTTAGGTTGGGTGTAGGTAGGGGGTTCAGACCCATGCAATCCAATTTCCAGGGCCGCTGATAGGGGGGAACCACCAGTCCTCCTGTAGAGGGCCCGGCACACAGAGGGGCCCGGACAGGGAGGGGGATTGGTTCTGCGGCAGAACCATGTCCTGTGTAGCTCTCTGCACTAGCTGAAAGCCTATTTATCCTCCTCCCATTTGCTCATCTCCATTGGAGGATCAATGGAGATGAGCGGGATCCCGGATTGCACTGTCTGCAGGTAGGGATGAGCTCGGTGTTCAAGTCGAACATATGTTCGACTCGAACATCGGCTGTTCGACCGTTCGGCGAACATCAAAAGATTTGGGCCATTCGCGCCAAATTCGAGTGACGCGAACGGCCCACAATACACTGCGCCATCGCAGTGCAATCCCGGCGCTGTGATTGGCCAAGCATGCACTGTGACCCCGCATGCTTGGCCAATCACAGCGCCGGCAGCTAGGAGAGCCATAATTGGCCACAGGCAGGTTGCCTGTGGCCAAGTATAGCTCAGGGGGTTTAGCACACGCCCCACACTATAAAAGGCCGCCAGCGCGGCGGCCTTGTGTAGTGTGTTCCGGCGCAGGGAAAGAGAAGGATAGGCAGGGACAGTGTTGATATTCTTTGTGCTATTCTTGTGTGCAGGGAGAGAGAAGGATAGGCAGGGAGAGTGTCAGTGTCATATTCTTTGCTAAACCTTGTGTGCAGGGAGAGAGAAGAATAGGCAGGGGACAGTGTCAGTGTCATATTCTTTGCTAAACCTTGTGTGCAGGGAGAGAGAAGGATAGGCAGGTAGAGTGTCAGTGTCATATTCTTTGCTAAACCTTGTGTGCAGGGAGAGAGAAGGATAGGCAGGGAGAGTGTCAGTGTCATATTCTTTGATAAACCTTGTGTGCAGGGAGAGAGAAGGATAGGCAGGGGACAGTGTCAGTGTCATTGTTGCTAAGCCTCCTGCACATTATACACCTGAAGTTAGCCCGTATTGCTGTGTTTTCCTGGTGTATTACACCAACAGGCATTTGCAGCACTTACAGCGGGCGGAGTGTGCCTCCTGCACATTATACACGTGAAGTTAGCCCATATTGCTGTGTTTTCCTGGTGTGTTACACCAACAGGCATTTGTAGCACTTACAGCGGGCGGAGTGGGCCTCCTGCACATTATACACCTGAAGTTAGCCCGTATTGCTGTGTTTTCCTGGTGTGTTACACCAACAGGCATTTGCAGCACTTACAGCGGGCGGAGTGTGCCTCCTGCACACTATACACCTGAAGTTAGCCCGTATTGCTGTGTTTTCCTGGTGTGTTACACCAACAGGCATTTGCAGCACTTACAGCGGGCGGAGTGTGCCTCCTGCACATTATACACCTGAAGTTAGCCCGTATTGCTGTGTTTTCCTGGTGTGTTACACCAACAGGCATTTGCAGCCCTTACAGCGGGCGGAGTGTGCCTCCTGCACATTATACACCTGAAGTTAGCCTGTATTGCTGCGTTTTCCTGGTGTTACACCAACAGGCATTTGCAGCACTTACAGCGGGCGGAGTGTGCCTCCTGATCATATTACACCTGAAGTTAGCCCGTATTGCTGTGTTTTCCTGGTGTGTTACACCAACAGGCATTTGCAGCACTTACAGCGGGCGGAGTGTGCCTCCTGCACATTATACACCTGAAGTTAGCCTGTATTGCTGTGTTTTCCTGGTGTGTTACACCAACAGGCATTTGCAGCACTTACAGCGGGCGGAGTGTGCCTCCTGCACACTATACACCTGAAGTTAGCCCGTATTGCTGTGTTTTCCTGGTGTGTTACACCAACAGGCATTTGCAGCACTTACAGCGGGCGGAGTGTGCCTCCTGCACATTATACACCTGAAGTTAGCCCGTATTGCTGTGTTTTCCTGGTGTGTTACACCAACAGGCATTTGCAGCCCTTACAGCGGGCGGAGTGTGCCTCCTGCACATTATACACCTGAAGTTAGCCTGTATTGCTGCGTTTTCCTGGTGTTACACCAACAGGCATTTGCAGCACTTACAGCGGGCGGAGTGTGCCTCCTGATCATATTACACCTGAAGTTAGCCCGTATTGCTGTGTTTTCCTGGTGTGTTACACCAACAGGCATTTGCAGCACTTACAGCGGGCGGAGTGTGCCTCCTGCACATTATACACCTGAAGTTAGCCTGTATTGCTGTGTTTTCCTGGTGTGTTACACCAACAGGCATTTGCAGCACTTACAGCGGGCGGAGTGTGCCTCCTGCACATTATACACCTGAAGTTAGCCCGTATTGCTGTGTTTTCCTGGTGTGTTACACCAACAGGCATTTGCAGCACTTACAGCGGGCGGAGTGTGCCTCCTGATCATATTACACCTGAAGTTAGCCCGTATTGCTGTGTTTTCCTGGTGTGTTACACCAACAGGCATTTGCAGCACTTACAGCGGGCGGAGTGTGCCTCCTGCACATTATACACCTGAAGTTAGCCCGTATTGCTGTGTCTTCCTGGTGTCAGGGACCTGCCAGAAATCAAAGACAGTTCTTGCTTCCCTCGGTACCTGTGCGTGTGCGCGTGCCGGGTGTATGCGCACGCGTGCGCCAATTGCGCACGCGCGTGCGCGGCGTGTGCGCGCGTGTGTTCGCTAAACGATATGGCGCCATTAGGCCTTTAAAAGGCCAGCAGTTACAACAGTGCATTGCTGTCTGATCTGCAGCTTTCTAAATCTGAATACCTGCATACCTGCTACCTGTTACCAGTACCGACCCGGCTTGCTCGACCACCCGATATTTCTCCAACCCTGACCTCGGCTCGCCTTGACCCTGCTCTGTCTCTCACCTGCCTACCTGCTGCCAAACCTTGCCTGAGTTCCTGACTACGTCTAAGCCTGCTGATCCATACACCTGACTACCTGCTCTGACCCGGCTTGTCTGACCCTCCTGCTGTCTGCTGTTTTGTGCACCTAAACCAAGCCTATCTCACCTTGCTCCAGCTTCCGCTGTTCCAGTATCCACCAGCTCCCGGGTCGCTGACCTGCAACCACCTGCTCTGCTGCCTACAGATCCAGCCATCCCTGGAGGATCACCACCTTGCCACGGTGCCAACCACCACACCTACCGCAGGCACTCCTACCTCACTGCGCTCTCGAGGTCACTGTCCCCAATCCAGTGACTCCTGAGCCAGGGCTGTAAGAGAGGTCTCCTCCTACAAAGTCAGGCTCTACGACCAGGTACGTTCTGTACATAACAGTATCAGACAGCCATGACAGAGCCTGCAGGAGAAGTTCCTGCCGTGGAGGAGATTTGCAGCCCTCACATAAGCAGTGAAGAGTCTACAGGAAGGCTACATCCGGCTGGAAGGACAAGTTCAGAACCTCGCTGCCTCCGGTGGTGCGGCCCCTGCACCCTCTGCCAGGCCTTCGTCAACTGCCTCTGCTCCTTCAGTGGTGATGCTTCCACCCGAACCCAGAGTTCCTGTCCCAGAGAGGTTTTCAGGAGACCGGACAAAATTCCAGGCCTTCCATAATGCCTGTCAGCTTTATTTTGCCCTACAACCCCGGACTTTCTCCTTAGAAGTCACTAAGGTGGGATTTGTGATCTTGTTACTCCAGGGTGAACCCCAGACCTGGGTCCATCGGCTACTAGGAGAAAATAATGTTCAGACTCAATCCCTGCTATCCTTCTTCCAAGCCATGGCCCAGCTTTATGACGATCCCCAACGGACTGCCACCGCTGAGTCTGCCCTGCTTGCGCTCCAGCAAGGTCGCCGAGCGGCCGAGGACTATGTTACGGACTTTAGACGCTGGAGCGCAGACACTCAGTGGAACGACGCAGCCCTGCGTCACCAATTCCGCTTGGGCCTTTCCGAGGGTCTGAAGGACAAACTCGCCCGAGTGGGGGTACCAGAGACCCTTGAAGCCTTGATTACCACAGCCATCCAGATTGATCGCAGACTTCGTGAACGCCGGGCAGAGCGTTCCTCCCAGCAAAGTCGCCCAGTATGGATGACCACAAGAGCTCCCATGCCTGCTTCCCGTTACCTGCTGCCCACCAGTTTAAATCCTGCCAATCCCAGTCCTGACACCTCCGAACCCATGCAACTTGGGATAATGCGACCAGCCCTGCTACCTGAAGAACGGGCACGCCGTCGCCAACTGAACCTTTGCCTCTATTGCGGTGAAGCCGGTCACTACGTGCGCAACTGTCCTGTCAAGATGCGTAAGTGCCCTTCGTTCATTCCTGCTAATCTCGCATCTTTATCTGCCAATGCAACCCACCTTGCTCTCTCTCTCTCGTTGCAGCTCCAGGGAAGGACAGTCCCAGTCAACGCTATCATTGACTCTGGCGCATGTAGTTGTTTCATCGACTCCACCTTTGCCAATCAACATAACATCCCTCTTCAGGAAAAGACTCATGGACTTTCTGTTTACTTGGCCGATGGCTCCCGTATAAAATCAGGACAGGTAACCCAGGAGACCCTTCCTCTGCCTGTCACCTCTACCACTCAACATAAGGAGTGGCTGACTCTTGATGTTATCTCTTCTCCCCTGTTTCCCGTGATCCTGGGTATACCCTGGCTCCAGGCTCACAACCCCCAGATCAACTGGGTGTCTGGAGAAGTGTCCTTCCTGTCCCCTTACTGCTAGAAGTACTGTCTACCTGGATCCCTCAGCCCATCCACCACTCTGTTATGTATGGACTCTGACCAGAACCTGCTTCAGTCCGTCCCAGGACCTTACCATGAATTTATTGATGTCTTCAGTAAACGGGGGGCTGACTCCCTTCCGCCTCCCCGCCCCTATGACTGCCCCATCGAGCTCCTTCCTGGGGCCGAGATTCCCTTTGGGCGCATCTTCCCCTTATCAGAAAAGGAACAAGAGGCTCTGAAGGTCTACATCAATGAAAATCTGGGCAAAGGGTTCATCCCCCCATCTACCTCACCAGCGAGCGCCGGAATATTCTTTGTCACCAAGAAGGACCAGACCCTCCGCCCATGTGTGGACTACCGTGAGTTAAACAACATCACGGTCAAAAAACGTTATCCGCTTCCCCTGATACCTGAACTCTTCCAGAAATTAAGGTCTGCTGTCATCTTCACCAAATTGGACCCAAGGGGGGCCTACAATCTGGTCCGCATCCGGTCCGGGGACGAGTGGAAGACAGCTTTTCGTACCCGATTCGGCCACTACGAATATTTGGTCATGCCCTTCGGCCTGTGCAATGCTCCTGACACCTTCCAGCACTTTATCAATGATGTGTTCAGAGACTTCCTTGATATCTTTGTCATTGTCTACCTTGATGACATTCTAGTCTTCTCCGGATCACTTGACAGACATCGGGAACATGTCCGCAGGGTACTGGGCCGCCTCCGCCAACACGGACTATATGCCAAGGCGGAGAAATGCGAATTTGAGCAGCAGACTATCCAATTCCTAGGGTTGGTAATCTCCCCCACAGGGATCAGGATGGATCCTCAAAAAGTGTCCGCTATACTGGACTGGCCTGTACCTTTGGATAAGAAAGGAGTGCAACGCTTTGTGGGTTTTTTAAATTTTTACAGGAGATTAATCAAGGGATTTTCTGCAATAATTACACCCATCACACAGCTGACCAAGCAGAACTTACGTTTCCATTGGAACCCTGAGGCCCAAAAAGCCTTTGACACACTTAAAGGACTTTTCACATCAGCTCCAATTCTCAGCCATCCTGATCCTGCACTACCTTACATTCTTGAAGTGGATGCATCTGAAGTTGCAGTCGGGGCCGTCATCTCCCAACGCCAAGGTAACAATGACTCAATGCACCCTGTGGGGTTCTTCTCTCGAAAACTCTCCCCTGCAGAGAGAAACTATGATGTTGGTGACCGGGAATTACTTGCCATCAAAGCCGCCTTAGAGGAATGGAGGTACCTGTTGGAGGGCGCTGCCCACCCAGTATTAATTTACACCGATCACAAGAACTTAGAGTATTTAAGGTCCGCTAAACGGTTGAAGCCTTGGCAGGCCCGTTGGGCTTTATTTTTCTCACGCTTCTGCTTCCATATCACCTACCGGCCAGGTTAAAAAAACATCAAACCAGACGCACTATTACACATGCATGACAACCCCAAGGATTTATCTGTTCCGGACACCATCCTACCAGCAGGTAATTTTTTACTTTTACAGACTGATCTGCTCTCTCAAATCAGACAAGCATCCACGGACTCTTCCAGACCCCCTGGTACCACCTTGACTTCCAGAGATGGATTATTTTGGAGGGGGAGCCAAATTTTTGTTCCAGGAAGCACTCGGGTTGAGGTACTGAAGCTCCTCCACGACCATCCACTAGCAGGACATTTTGGAGTCCGCAAGACTCTTGGGCTGGTACGGCGCACATTCTGGTGGCCAGGTCTGGAGGAGTTCTGCAAATCATACGTCAGTGCATGTCCCGTCTGTAACCAAAACAAAACATCAAGGAACCGAGCCTGGGGACTACTGAAACCATTACCTGTACCTGATAGACCATGGAGGATGATTGCTATGGATTTTATTGTGGAGCTTCCATGTTCTGAGGGGTGTACAGCAATCTTTGTGGTCGTAGACCGCCTGTCTAAAATGGCCCATTTCTTGCCACTAAAGGGCACCCCATCCGCTGCTGAGACTGCCCGTGTTTTCATTAAGGAAATCATCAGATTACATGGAGTCCCTTCAAACATCGTATCAGACAGGGGGGTCCAGTTCACTTCACGTTTTTGGAGAGCTCTGTGCGAAATTTTGGAAATTGAACTTGCCATGTCCTCAGCTTACCACCCCCAAACCAACGGGCAAACTGAGAGGACAAATCAGACTCTTGAACAGTATATCAGATGTTTCACGTCATTTGCACAAGATGACTGGGTGTCCCTATTGCCCTTAGCAGAGTTTGCCTACAATAATGCCAACCATTCGGCCACTGGACAATCCCCCTTCTTTTCTAATTACGGCTTCCATTTAACATTTTTACCTGATTTTCTTCCAGAATCTCCAGTCCCGGCAGTACAGAGCACGGTGGATTTCCTCAGCCGTAACAACCGGGTGTTGCAGGAAGCAGTAACCAAGGCCCAAGCGGACAGCAAGAAAGCCTATGACAGGAAGAGGAGAGGGGAGCTGGACCTTCAACCAGGTGATCAGGTATGGCTTTCCACGAACAACCTCAAGTTGGCCTGCCCATCCAAGAAGCTGGCACCCAAGTTCATGGGACCCTTCCCGGTAAGAAGAAAAATCAATGAGGTATCTTACGAATTATCCTTACCTGACTCTCTAAAAGTTCACCCAGTGTTTCATGTTTCATTGTTGAAGCCTGTAGTACCTGACCCCTTTCTTGACAGAGGAGCCAGACCACCAGAACCAGTTTTGGTTGACGGTCTCGAGGAATACGTGGTGGAGGCCATCCTTGATTGTAGGAAACAGAAAAGGGCTAACTCAATTCCTAGTCAAATGGAAGGGGTACGGTCCGGAGGACAACTCCTGGGAACCTGAAGGCACCATCCATGCCCAGAGGTTAATCCGTGCCTTTTTTCTTGCCCATTCTGAGAAAGAAGCCCGGTTAGGCATCCGGAGGCTGCCCCTTGGGGGGGGGGCAATGTCAGGGACCTGCCAGAAATCAAAGACAGTTCTTGCTTCCCTCGTTACCTGTGCGTCGGCGCGCGCCGGGTGTATGTGCGCGTGCGCCAATTGCGCACGCGCGTGTGCGGCGTGTGCGCTAAACGATATGGCGCCATTAGGCCTTTAAAAGGCCAGCAGTTACAACAGTGCATTGCTGTCTTATCTGCAGCTTTCTAAACCTGAATACCTGCATTCCTGCTACCTGTTACCAGTACTGACCCGGCTTGCTCGACCACCCGATATTTCTCCAACCCTGACCTCGGCTTGCCTTGACCCTGCTCTGTCTCTCACCTGCCTACCTGCTGCCAAACCTTGCCTGTGTTCCTGACTACGTCTAAGCCTGCTGATCTATACACCTGACTACCTGCTCTGACCCGGCTTGTCTGACCCTCCTTCTGTCTGCTGTTTTGTGCACCTAAACCAAGCCTATCTCACCTTGCTCCAGCTTCCGCTGTTCCAGTATCCACCAGCTCCCGGGTCGCTGACCTGCAACCACCTGCTCTGCTGCCTACAGATCCAGCCATCCCTGGAGGATCACCACCTTGCCACGGTGCCAACCACCACACCTACCGCAGGCACTCCTACCTCACTGCGCTCTCGAGGTCACTGTCCCCAATCCAGTGACTCCTGAGCCAGGGCTGTAAGAGAGGTCTCCTCCTACAAAGTCAGGCTCTACGACCAGGTACGTTCTGTACATAACACCTGGTGTGTTACACCAACAGGCATTTGCAGCACTTACAGCGGGCGGAGTGTGCCTCCTGCACATTATACACCTGACGTTAGCCCGTATTGCTGTGTTTTCCTGGTGTGTTACACCAACAGGCATTTGCAGCACTTACAGCAGGCGTAGTGTGATTCCTGCAAAATATACTCCTGAAGCTAGGCCTTATTGCTGGTTTTCCCATTTCCCTGCAGGCCATTAGAATGTCTGGAAGGCAAACAAGGAGAGGCAGACATTTAGGAGCCAATAAAAGAGGGCAAGCAGGCTCTGTGTCTAGAGACAACAGTGCTGGTCGTGGACGCGGTGCATCGCCATCAGCATGTGGCCATGGGACACGCTTGTCCTTCTTTTCGGCAGCTGGACGCGTTGAGCCGCATCATGCCGAAGATTTGGTAGAGTGGATGACCAAGCCCTCCTCATCCTCCTCATCCTCTCTCGCCCAGGCTCAGGGTACTGGCAAAGCAGCTGCCAAAGCGTCCTCTTCCCTGGTATCAATGTCATCATCAGTCACTCCTTCCCTAGACCAACCATGTCCTCCTGAGGAGTCCCCCGAACTGTTTGAGCACAGTGTTGGGTACATGCTCCAGGAGGATGCCCAGCGTTTCGAAGGGTCTGATGATGATACCCAGCTAGAGGAAGGCAGTAGCGTGAGAGCAGAGAGAGGGGATGCTCAAGAAGGACACCAATCTGGCAGTCATGTTCCAGCAGCTGCAGCATACTGCCAGATTGGCTCCAGTGATGAGGAGGGAGGGGATGATTAGGTCACTGACTCCACGTGGGTGCCTGATAGGAGAGAGTAGGAGGATGAGGAGGAGGCACATCTCCAATGAGGCAGGATGCCCTCGGGGGGCCAGCGTAAGGGCAGCACATCGACGGAATCACACCGCAGAGCTCCGCCTGTGCAGGGCGCTGCCTCTGCCCGTTATTCAAAAAGTTCTTTGCTGTGGGCCTTTTTTGAGTCGAGTGCATCAGATCGCACAGCTGCTGTTTGCAACATATGTCTAAAGCGTATATCGCGTGGCCAAAACATCACCCGCTTGGGCACCACATGCTTGACCAGACATATGTTGACCTGCCATGCAGCTAGTTGGCAAGCCTACCTTAAAGACCCACACCAAAGAACAAAGCGGACCTCTCCTTGCACCGCATCAGCTGGGATCTCCAACCCCATTATACCTTCAGTCCTCTCTGAAACCTGCACTGAGAGGAATGAAGGTGTAGAATTAGGTGTGTCACAGCCAAGTACTTGCGGGCACACTGCTAGCAGTACACCGACGTCCGATTCTAGCAGGCAAATTTCCCTGCCCCAGCTGCTGGACCGTCAAAAGAAGTTCACTCCCAGCCATCCACATGCCCAGCAGTTGAATGCTAGCTTGGCTAAATTTCTAGCGCTTCAACTGCTGCCTTTTCAGTTGGTAGACTCGCCCCCCTTCCGTGAGTTTGTGCAATGTGCGGTTCCTCAGTGGCAGGTTCCCAAACGCCACTTTTTCTCACGGAAGGCGATTCCGGCTCTCTACCGGCATGTGGAAGGCAATGTCTTGGCCTCGCTGGACAGGGCGGTCAGCATATTACCGCTGACTCATGGTCCAGCAGGCATGGACAGGGACGTTACCTTTCTTTCACGGCTCATTGGGTCACTCTTTTGGCATCTGGGAAGGATGCAGGACAAGGTGCAGTAGTGTTGGAGGTTGTTCCGCCGCCACGCCTCCAAAATGCTACTACTGGTTGTGACACACCTCTCTCCTCCACTCCCTCCTCTTCTTCTTCCTCCATGGCCTCTTCCTGTGCTTTGTTCTCGGAACCAGCGGTGCTCCGTAGGCGTTCAAGGGGCTACGCAAGTACGCAGGAAAAAAGATGCCATGCCGTGCTTGCGCTGGTGTGTTTGGGGGACAGGAGCCACACTGGGGCAGAGGTTCTGTCTGCTCTGCAGGGGCAGGCCGAGAGGTGGTTGACGCCACGCCAGCTTAAGCCAGGAATGGTGGTTTGCGACAATGGCACCAACCTCCTCTCCGCCCTCCGACAGGGACAACTGACCCATGTGCCCTGTGTGGCTCACGTCCTTAACCTGGTGGTGCAGCGGTTCTTGGGCAGGTACCCGGGCTTACAGGATGTCCTGAGGCAGGCCAGGAAAGTCTGTGTGCATTTCCGCAGACCTTATAATGCCAGTGCTCGCCTGGCTGAGCTGCAAAAGGAGTTGAACCTGCCCAAGAACCGCCTTATATGTGACATGCCCACCAGGTGAAACTCAACGTTGGCCATGCTGCACCGGCTGCACACGCAGCAGAGGGCCATCAATGAGTACCTGTGCGACTACGGCACCAGGACAGGGTCAGGGGAGCTTGGGTTTTTTTCACCACGCCAGTGGGGCATGATCAGGGATGCATGCACTGTCCTGGCACCATTTGAGGAGGCCACGAGGATGGTGAGCAGTGACAGTGCATGCATCAGTGACACTGTAACTCTTGTCCACCTGTTGGAACATACGCTGCGTGGAATAATGGACAGGGCACTTGAGGCAGAACAGAGGCAGGAAGAGGAGGACTTTCTTGCCTCTCAGGGCCCCCTTTACCCAGACAGTGTTCCTTCTGTCCCACCCATCGCACAGGAAGATGAGGAGGAGGAGGATTGTGTCAGCATGGAGGTGGAGCCTGGCACTCAGCATCATCAGCAGCAGTCTTTTAGGGATGATTTACAGTCCCAAGAAACCAGTGGACTTGTACGTGGCTGGGAGGAGGTGGCTGCGGATCATGTCGTCCTTAGTGACCCAGAGGACTCCGGACCGAATGCCTCAGATAACCTACGCTGCATGGCCTCCCTGATCCTGCAAAGTCTGCGGAAGGATCCTCGTATTCTTCGGATCAAGGAGAGGGACCATTACTGGCTGGCCACTCTCCTTGATCCATGGTACAAGGGTAAGGTTGCGGACCTTATCTTACCGTCGCAGAGGGAGCAGAGGATGAGACAACTCCGGGAGGCCTTGCAGAAAGGTCTGTGCAACGCGTTCCCAGAGACTGGGAGGTTACAAACTCCTGGTCCTGGACAACGAGTTGCTGAGGCTTCGGGCAGTCAAAGAAGGAGCGGTGGGGAAGGTGGCCGTCTGACCAATGTGTTCAGACAATTCTTTAGTCCGCAGCCCCAAGGTATGATCGGTTCCAGCAACCATCGCCAGCGTCTGATATACATGGTGCAGGAATACCTAGGGGCAAGGTCAGACTTGGACACCTTCCCCACCGAAAATCCTCTGGCTTACTGGGTCTTGAGGATGGATCACTGGCCAGAGCTTGCACAGTATGCAATTGAGCTACTGGCCTGTCCTGTATTCAGCGTTCTTTCAGAACGCACATTCAGTGCAGCTGGAGGATTTCTCACGGATCACAGGGTCCGCCTGTCCACCGACTCGGTTGATCGACTGACCTTCATAAAGATGAACCAGTCTTGGATCACCACCAGCTACTAAACACCTAAAGCTGATATAACAGACTAATTTATTTTCAAATGTCACATCCCTTCAACACTGATGCTGATGCTGAGAGACTGTCCTGTTATGTTGACTGACTATCCTCCTCCTCCTCAATGATCCGATTGATGATGATAGCTTGGAAGAACATTTTTGTTTCTGGTTGCCGCCACCAGTGGCTAAGGCCCAATTTTTCAGCCCCTGTTTAACAGGGGCATGTAATTACAATTTTTTATGCAATGCTTTGCAGCAGGGCTCATTCCTGCACTCCAACTAGAGTATCTGGGAGAGGTTGCAGTGTCGTGGCACCAGCACCAGTGGCTAAGGCCCAATTTTTCAGCCCCTGTTTAACAGGGGCGTGTTATTACAATTTTTTATGCAATGCTTTGCAGCAGGGCTCATTCCTGCACTCCAACTAGAGTATCTGGGAGAGGTTGCAGTGTCGTGGCACCAGCACCAGTGCCTAAGGCCCAATTTTCCAGCCCCTGTTTAACAGGGGCATGTAATTACAATTTTTTATGCAATGCTTTGCAGCAGGGCTCATTCCTGCACTCCAACTAGAGTATCTGGGAGAGGTTGCAGTGTCGTGGCACCACCACCAGTGCCTAAGGCCCAATTTTTCAGCCCCTGTTTAACAGGGGCGTGTAATTACAATTTTTGATGCAATACTTTGCAACAGGGCTCATTGCTGTGATCCAAGTACAGTATCTGTGAGGGGTTGCAATGTTGTGGCACCAGTGCCTAAGGCCCAATTTTTCTGCCCCTGTTTAACAGGGGCATGTAATTACAATTCTTGATCTAATAATTCACAGAAGGGCCCATTCCTGTGCCCACCAAGAGTAACTGTGAGGCCTTACAGTGTTGTGTCAACACCACCACCACCACCACCAAAGGCCCAATTTTTCAGCCCCTGTTCAACAGGGGCATGCAATTACAATTCTTGATCTAATAATTCACAGCAGGGCCCATTCATGCGCCAACCAAGAGTAACTGTGAGGGCTCACAGTGTTGTGGCAACACCAACATGTAAGGGGCAAATTTCAGCTGAGTATATACGGCAGGCCCCTACTTTCAAACATCCAACTTACAAACGACTCCTCCTTGCAAACGGAAGGATACAACAGGAAGTGAGAGGAAATCTACCCCAAGGAAGGCAAATTCTCTCCTGTAAGAGTTAATATGGGAAAAAAAAGTGTCTCCTCTCCACTGATGCTTTATCACCAATTCTTGTTTCAATAAAAACCCCAAATTTTCAAAAAACATTTGTCATTAGGACGGAAAGTGAGGTGAACTGTTCTGAACAGGTGCACACTGCACAGACAGCAAAACAAATGTTACAGGGGTGATAACCCTTCCCTATGTTTTCCAAAAAGCTTAAAAATAGATTTTTTTGGCTGGAGCTACACTTAAACAATGTACCTGATCAAAATTACAAACAGATTCTACATAAGAACAAACCTACAGTCCGTGTCTTGTATGCACCGCCTGTATACGGCTGTTCAGAGTATATAGGGCCTTTTTTATTTTGTGTGCGGGGTTCCCCTTAATATCCATACAAGACCGAAAGGGGCTGGTAATGGGCTGGGGTAGGGGGGGGAGGGGTGTGATGGGGTAGATATGCCATTTTTCTTAAAGATTTTCATCCATATTACCGGGACCAGACATTACATTAAAGCCGCAAGCAGTTTTAAATGGCTTTTTTTCCTTTAGAAATGTAATTTTGTGCAGGGACAGTTCTAAACATGGGAAACACGTGGCACTTCACAGGCATACTTTAGACACCCCCCAGGTACGATATTTAAAGGAATATTTGACTGTTTTTTTTTCACTTTATGCATCATTAAAATGACTGCTCCCGAAAAACGTCTGTTTTTAAAACTTTTTTTTGCATTGATACATGTCCCCTGGTGCAGAACCCGGGTTCCCAAACCCTTTTTAGGACAATACATGCATAATAGTCGTTATAATTAGCACTTTAGATTTTGAACGTTCGCATCCATTGTATTTAATAGGGTTTTAACGTTCGTGCGAACTTTCGGTCCGTTCGCGGGTTCTGGTGCGAACCGAACCCGGGGGTGTTCGGCTCATCACTATCTGCAGGCAGCATCAGATGACAGTGACACACAGCCACTGCTTCATCCTGTGTTCACGCCGTGCTGGAATGTGGAGAAGATGGAGGGAGGAGGTGGGTGGAGCCAACACTCTCACTAGGCATGGAGAAGGAAGAAGGCTCCGCTGTGAATACTGGGGCTCTCCTCTTCAGCAGCTGCTCCAACGTGACTGACGTCACTGGTTGCTAGATGTCAGGCGGCACAGATTCTAGCAACCAGTGCAGCGAACAGTAGAAGCCAAGCCATCGGTGTGGCTCCACCCACCTCCTCCCTAAATCTTCTTCAGGTTCCAGCAAGGCGTGAAGACAACAACAGGGTTTCTCTCTCTGCGCCGCTGATGATACTGATGTGAGAGAGAGGGACTCGAGACTTGAGTCAGTCAGTAATTTTTCGGGGGGGAATTGTCCCGTTGCCCCCCTGGATCCGCCTCTGATAAGACTAACCATACACATGAACATTTCTCTTGTTTAATCCCAAAAAAAGGAAATCACTCAACTCCCCCATCAACACAAAACGGATGAGGAGGACTCTCCTCTGGTGAATACACAGGCAGGGACTGCATCTGATTCGATAAAGTCACTGTTTGGCTGATAATTTTCCACCCAGCTCCTTTGATTTTGAAGCCGGATTTGTTGAGCTGTTCAACTGATTTGAGTTATGTTATGTTTATGTTCGCTAATAGTGATTTTAGTGCATTTTTTGTGAAAATATTGTTTTGATATTTTTTTGGGATGGGTCAGATAGGCTGTACGGGGCCCCATGATTTCTCACAGCAGCCCCGCCAATTCCATCCGATTCCACAGTTTGCACTGTGTTCTGCGAACTGATTTGAGGATGTCATTAACCCGCCTAGCGGTACTCCCGAGTCTGGCTCGGGGTAAGATTTCAGTACCTAAAGCGGTAACCCCGAGCCAGACTCGGGATCGCATCACAGGATACAGGGGAGGATACAGGGGAAGTTACTTACCTTGTCCCTGGATCCTGCGATGTGTCCCCTCTGTGTCTGCGAGCTGTCATCTTGCTCAATCCTCACTGCCGAGTGCCGCCGAGCTCCGTTCCCTGCGACATTGCGGCGAACGGGGGCGGAGTTCGGCGCCAAATTCAAAAAGTGAAACACATAATACACATACAGTATACTGTAATCTTACAGATTACAGTACTGTATCAAATAATAACACCCCCCCCCCCTTTGTCCCTAGTGGTTTGTCCAGTGTCCTGCATGCACTTTTATATTATAAAAACTGTTCTTTCTGCCTGGAAACTGGAGATTGTCCATAGCAACCAAAAAGTGTCCGTTTACATCAAAAGTGGTTTTAGACCAGCTAGAAAACAGCGATAATAAATTAGAATCACTCACAGAATTGAGCAATAGCGATTTGTGGGGAAATTCATCATCGAACACTAAATATAATGACAGCGACAATTCTGCAACTGAGCAAATTTCAGTGTTTTTGATTTGATTACATTATTGAATAATTTTTAATATTATTATATTATTATTTGTTATAATTATTTATAGTTATTTATTATATTATAATTTATGATTTTGTTTTTTGAACTTTATCATACCCGGGATGTCTACTAGACTCTGGTTTGGACAGATTTAAGTGAGTTATTCCTAAGAATTATAGGCCTACAATATAAAACGCCAAATTTCCATGCAAAATAATGGTACCGCTTTCAGCACCTAAAATCTGAAATAATCACACCGCCAGGGAGGTTTACTTTATATTGACACTCACAACGGTTCACAGAGCTCAGTATGAACTGCCTGTGATTCTGATGTAGTGGAATCGTTGTTGTTCCCCCACCGCATCAGTGTGAGTCTAGCCTGAATTTATGACGAAATTTGATCTTATTGGACATTTTTTAACTGGTTGCCGACCAGCCGCCGCAGTTTTACTGCGGCAGAATGACACGGCTGAGTGAAACTACGTTACCGTACGTCGCTTTGCCCTTTGGCCACTAAGCGTGTTTAAACACACAGATACCGGTTCTCTCAGGGGAGTAGAGACAGATCATGTGTTCATACTAAGTATGAACACTGATCTCTCTCTCCTCCTAGTCAGTCCCATCCCACTACAGTTAGAACACACCTAGGGAACACAGTTAACCCTTGATCGCCCCCTAGTGTTAACCCCTTTCCTGCCAGTGACATTTATACAGTAATCAGTGCATTTTTATAGCACTGATCGCTGTAAAATTGGCAATGGTCCCAAAAATGTGTCAAAAGTGTCCAATTTGTCCGCCGCAATATCGCAGTCCCAATAAAAATCGCAGATCACCGCCATTACTAGTAAAAAATTAATAATAAAAAATGCCATAAATCTATCCCCTATTTTGTAGACGCTATAACTTTTACGCAAACCAATCAATATACGCTTATTGTGGGTTTTTTTTATACCAAAAATATGTAGAAGAATACATATCGGCCTAAACTGAGGGAATTTTTTTGGGGGTATTTAATATAGTAAAAAGTAAAAGATATTGGGGGTTATTTACGAAAGGCAAATCCCCTTTGCACTACAAGTGCAAACTACAAGTGCAAAGTGCACTTGAAATTGCACTGAAAGTGGACTTGGAAGTGCAGTCGCTGTAAATCTGAGGGGTAGATCTGAAATGAGGGGAAGCTCTGCTGATTTTATTATCCAATCATGTGCAAGCTAAAATACTGTTTTTTATTTTCCTTGCATGTCCCCCTCGGATCTCCAGCGACTGCAATTCCAAGTGCACTTTCAGGGCAATTTCAAGTGCACTTTGCACTTGTAGTTTGCACTTGTAGTGCAAAGTGGATTTGCCTTTCGTAAATAACCCCCATTGTGTTTTTTTTCAAAATTGACGCTCTTCTTTTGCTTTTGTGGGAAAAAAAGGACGTCAATTTTGTTTGGGTACAGTGACGCACGACCGCGCAATTGTCCGTTAAAGCGACGCAGTATCCCAAAAAATGGCCTGGTCATTGAGCAGCCAAATCTCCTGGGGCTGAAGTGGTTAAAACATAATGTAAAAAAAAAAATATATAAAATAAAATAAAAACTGAGGTGAATAAATACCACCAAAAGAAAGCTCTATTTGTGTGAAACAATTACTGTATTTATTGGCGTATAACACTCACTTTTTTACCCTGAAAATAGAGGGTAAACTGTGCCTGCGTGTTATACGCAGGGGGCTGTGGAAAGTTTTTTACCTGAAACTTCCCTCTTAAAGTTAGGGTGCGTGTTATACGCCTGTACGTGATATACGCCGATAAATACGGTATAAAACATTAATTTGGGTACAGAGTAGCATGACTGGGTAATTGTTATTCAAAGTGTAATGCCGTGTACACACGACCGTTTTTAATGTCATTGAAAAAAACTGTGTTTTTCTCTACGTGATTCTTCTCAAGCCTGCCTTGCCTACACACTATCGTGGAAAAAAAATGCTTGAGTAAAGCGTGGTAACATACAACACGTACAACGGCACTATAAAAGGGAAGTTCCATTCGGATGGCGCCACCCTTCATGTTAGTAAAGTTTGTTGAGAGACGATTCGCGCTTTTCAGCCTTGTGCTTTTCAGTCCGTTACAGCTTGACGAATGTGCTATCTCCATTACGAACGCTAGTTTTACCAGAACGAGCGCTCCCGTCTCATAACTAGATTCTGAGTATGTTAAAGCCTACACACGGCCGTTTTTCATGACGAGAAAAACGACGACTTGAAAAACGACGAGAAAAATTAGAGCATGTTCCAATTTTTTCATGGCCATTTTTCACGTCGTGAAAAATGCTCCAAAGCCCGCACACGATCATTTTTAATGACCATTTTAAAAATATTGCATTTTTCTTGTCATTAAAAACGGTCGTGTGTACGCGGCATAACAGCGCTGAAAGCTGAAACTTGGTCTGGGCAGGAAGGGGGTAAAAGTGCCCAGTATTGAGGTGGTGAAGTAAATTATTCCAATTTTGTCAGCATATTTTATACTCTGAAAACAGATGATTATAAAGAAACCAGTCATTTGTTTGTGCTATAAATTGCTGCAAACTTGTCATCTAAGTTTCAATTGTTAACAAAAAAGGAAGGAGGTTTTTGTACGGCTCTGTATCACTGTGTGAGAGGGTAACTGTTACATTGCTGACAGTAATAAACTGCTTCATCTTCTTCCTTTATATCTCTGATTGTAAAAGTGAAATCTGTTCCTGATCCAGATCCACTGAACCTGGCTGGGGCTCCGGACTGAAGATTGGTTGCATAATAGATAATCAGTGTTGGACGTTGTCCTGGTTTCTGTTGGTACCAGTTCAAGCAGGTGCCAATACCAGTACTGGATTTACCCGAGATGGTGACTGTCTGTCCTGGAGTTCCAGTGATCACATTCGGAGTCTGTGTCAGTATAATCTGTGCCCAGGATCCTGAGGATGTAAAAGAAACCAATCAGAATGTAGTGTCTATGTACAGATCATTTTACATTTTATACAAACTAGGAACCTCAGGATACAACATGATAACTTATTGTATTCTCTTCCATAGAATACTATCTCTGCAATACTATTCATATAACTTATTCTGATGTCCATCATCCTGAGAATCTCTCACCCTGAATATAAAGCAGTATGAGAGGCAGCAGAACCCCCTGAGAAGCCATCTTGATGTCTCTGCACTGACACACACAGACTACTGAGATGTCACCTGTACAATGTCTCCTATATAACAGCTGCAATCTGTACAGATCATACGTATGAAACAGGAAATATGCAAATCATATAAATGAAGATAAAGGATTGTGTAATAAATGGTGGCGGACTTACAGTATATTAGATGTAACTAAAGTTTAAGGTTTCTTAGCTAACCTGAGCCAATTTTTCCTAGACCATCCAAACCAGGTTCTGAAAGCAGAAAACCTACAGAACTTATAGTAAAGTTGGACTCTGTAGATTTAAAACAAAGTCAACATCAGTGAAAGTTGTAGTGTTTCGAAAACCCATAAAAAAAATGTAAAATATTGAACCCCCCGACATTACATATGTAGAACAGAAAACATACCAATTCGTTTTCATCTTTGCATGTCAATAAATGCCTGCGATCAAGATCAATACATTGATAATTATTGATTAGATAAAATGTGCTGAATAATAAAGTCCACCCAAAATGAAAACATGAAACAGTTTGGGATCAGTAAAACATTGTCATCATTAGGGGTGCAACGGAACAAAAAACTCACGGATCGGATCATTTTCGGATTGGCTAAAAAAAAAATAATAATAATAATAATAATGTTAAAGTTTTAATTTCACAGTTATTTTCAACACAAAACTGAGTTTATAAGCTTAAATACAGTGTTTGTAAATCCAACGGACTCTTTACATGTTAAATTTTAAAAGCAGCAGCAAACCTGCTGACCTTACATGGTTGCTAATGTGACAGAACACCTCTGATTTTCAAATTTAACTAATGTTAAATGTGAAAATCAGAGGTGTTCCGTCACATTAGCAATCATGTAAGGTTTGCTGCTGCTTTTAAAATGTAAAATGTAAACAGTCCGATGGATTTCCAAATACTGTATTAAAGCTGATAAGCTCCGTTTTGGGTGGAATCTTTGGGTGTAACAAGATGTCCGCTTGTCCCCTTCTCTCATTACTGTGTGGGGTGGAGCAAGGTGGCGGCGAAACGTCATTAGAGCGGCCGCCGCCGGGTGTACCAAGATGGCCGAGGCTCCGGAGCGCTCCGCGGATCGTGTGGTGATCCGATCCGAACAGGGTGGCCCGTTCGTGTCACGGATCACCACCGATCCGTTGCACCCCTAGTCATCATACTTTTCTCTGTTGGTATAAAAAAATCTTAATGCCTGAACACAATTTTGCAACTTTGACAAGTGTAAATCTGTACATATCATCACAACTACTTAGTGTACTCAGGTGAATTATACCATTTTTTTGCTCAGAGATGGTAAGGTAGTAGTATTAGTTGTAGCAACTGGGGTAGTCAAAGTCAAGGGAAGGCAAAATAGGACACATGTCAGTAATCAGATGAAGTGCAGATTAGGATGACACCAATATCTATATATTGCATGAAAATTGGTACTCGTGCAAATGCCCTGACACTTGAAACCGATATGTTCAGACCCGGTTCTTTCATCTGTCAGCGGGATTCCCCCACTGACAGCTGAAATGTAAAATAAAAAGCCGGCAATGATCAGTTTGTTAAATAGCGAGGCTGCCACATCCTTAACAACCAATGACTCATTCAGCTGTCAGTGGAGTTCCCCTGTTGACAGCTGAAGTGTAAACGAAGTCCCGGAAAAATGGAGCTGTCAAAAAAAAACCTGGGCCGGGCAGTGTTTATTAACAACATTGTTCAGCTGCTAAAATAGAAAGATAGAAAGAAATGTTTTACTTTTTATATCTTTCTGTTTCTTCATCTGCAGATCAAAGGGATGAACTTCGATCTGCAGATGAAGTCCGTTTAACCACTTCAATACTGGGCAATTTTACCCCCTTCCTGCCCAGGCCAATGTTCAGCTTTCAGTGCTGTCACACTTTCAATGAAAATTGGGTAGTCATGCAACACTGTACCCACACCAAATTTTTATCATTTTATTCACACAACTAGAGCTTTCTTTTGGTGTATTTAACCCTTTCATGCCTAGGCCTATTTCTGACCATTGTTGCTTATGTAGCGATACCTCCAACTAAGGAGGCCGCAGAATTAGATTTGGGCCCTGAGTACAGCTCCGCCAACCCCCGGCAATAGGCTCTACCCCCTTCTGGCACAGCTAGTACTAATAATCAATGATATATCCTATGCAATATAATAACTAAGCAAGGACACAGTAATGAATTGTAATAGGTAAAGTGTTTTACTTATTTTCTCAATAGGGATAAAAGGGGGTAACAGTAATCACAGTCCAAGATAATCACTCCTAAGGGCAGCGTCCTGCCACTCTAACACACTATGTAGTAACACACGCTACAGGTGCGCCATACGGGCGACCGTTAACTAAGTGCCCTATGGCGCAGTAATAAAACACGCTAGAATCCCCACCAGGCCTGGTTCTAATATTTAACTTAGTCCTTCTTTCTTCACCGGCAGGTCTGTAATGGTGGTGCACTTTAAACAGAGTATAACTTTGTAATCCAAGGGGTATAGAACTTGGTTAAATAAAGCCGCAGGCTCAGTTCTGACAAGGCTCTTCAATAGGGGTATAAAAATAACTTGTAGGCCACGGCAGTCTATAGGCCTATATACAGTAACAGTATCTTAGCTGGGCTTATGCCCTCTCACCCGCCGGACTACAGATCCAGTCCGGGAAACCTCCACCGGCCGTGTCACACACACTCGATCTCTCCAACGATCGGGCCCCCCGATCCGACAAGGCTGTAGCTCACAAAGTCAGATGCCACCCGGCTCGCAGAGGGGGGGTGGAAGGCTCTTTGGTGCAGAGCAAGGCCCCAGGCTTCAGGCCCTGCACTCCGACACATCCACACAGGAGGATCCGTCTGTGAAGTCTCGTGTCCCCCAAAGAGGCCGAGCCCGGCCTCTCCTCCTCCTTTTATAACCCCTCCCATGAGTCTCTGCGGTGGAACATGTGAAGAATGGGGTTATGGGTGATGTAGTCTCTTCCCATTATAGGGGAACACCCCGCTACACACTCCCCCCACTTAAACTCTTTGGTCCCCAAAGATAAATTTTAACAACAACTATATGTAACACTGGACAATTCTGAAAACGATGTTGGGATAGGGGATTCCCACCATAACTGAGGGGTAGAATTCCCTTGCCCACAGGTCACATTATCATGGGTGGCCTGCCTAACTGTGCCAGAGAGTGAGCTGGGGTTGCCCTCCACCAGATGGACAGTGGAGGGATCCGGAATCTCAGCATTTCTCCTAGCAGTGACTACAAAGTCTTCCGAACTGTTCCCCATCTGAGGGTAGGTCAGCTTCTTAGGAGGTCGAATGACTCTTCGAGCCCTTTGCTCTCCTGGAATCTCTGGCTCTGGCGCCACAGGCTCCTCTTCCTCGGAGCAACTATCATGGGCATCTTCCCAGTAATCTGCTGAAGGACTAAAGGGGATGAACCCTGTAGCCTCCGGGTTCAGTGTTTCATCTGTGGTATCTTGGGTGACTGGAAGATCTATGATAGAAGTTCCTGGAGTTGGGGAAGACCACAGCCAATCAAGTTCTCCCTCCTCATCTCCACTAAGTTGGGAGGCTTCTCCATTTTCAGCTCGGGAGGTCTGTGACCGAGTGTTCGGCCTAGGAGTATCCAAGATAGAGGCCGGTTCAGGGGAGTCTCCCACGGGAGGTATTCTAACTGCCTCCGCAAGTGGGAGAAGGTGGTTTCGATGCCATGTCTTCAGTGGGCCTACCTTTCCCTCTGGCTTCACCTTGTAGACAGGTAGGCCCGGCAACTTCCTGCAGATGACATAGGGTTCAGATCTCCATCTGTCTGCAAGTTTGTGCTTTCCGGGGACTCCCAGATTGCGCAACAGTACTCGATCCCCGGGCTGTAGGTCTTGTACCCGGACCTTCAAGTCGAAATTTCTTTTATTCCGAGCTCCCCTTTGATCTGAGGCCGCTTGAGCTTGTTCATAGGCTACTTTCAGGCTGTGTCTGAGCCTGTCCACATATCCTTTGTGGGATGTGGCTGAGGAATGGTCCAGTGAGGTGCCAAAAGCCAGGTCCACCGGTAGTCTCGCTTCTCTCCCAAACATGAGTCGATATGGGGAGTAGCCTGTAGCATCACTGATGGTGCAGTTGTAAGCATGTACTATGGCTGCTATGTGTTGGCTCCAATGTTGCTTTTTCTCGCTTTCCAGAGTCCCCAACATGTTGAGCAAGGTTCGGTTGAACCTTTCCGGCTGAGCATCTCCCTGAGGATGGTAAGGTGTAGTTCGAGTCTTCTTAATTCCCAAAGAATCCAAGAGCTTCCGGATCAGCTTACTCTCGAAGTCCCTCCCTTGGTCTGAATGGAGTCTCTGTGGCAGCCCATAATGGACAAAGTACTTCTCCATAAGTACCTTGGCCACGGTGGAGGCCTTCTGGTCTTTGGTGGGGAAAGCCTGGGCATACCGGGTGAAATGGTCGGTTATCACCAGAACATTTCCTAGTCCACTCAGGTCGGGTTCGAGGCAGAGAAAGTCAATGCACACCAGGTCCATGGGCCCTTGGCTCTGTAGATGGCCCATTGGGGCAGCTTGATGGGGCAAAGTCTTCCTCTGGATGCATCGCGCACATGAGTGGCAGTACTCCTCTACCTCTGCCCTCATGCAGGGCCAATAGAACCGACTTCTGACAAGTTGAAAGGTCCTTTCAGCCCCTAGGTGGCCATGATTGTCATGCAGGGCAATCAGAACAGTCTCCCGATGTTTCTCAGGGAGGAACAGCTGCCACTTATCTTCTGAGTCATCAGAGGGGCCCCTTCGGTAGACCACTCCCTGATGTAACTGCAACCTATCCCACTCCTTCCTCAGCAGGCGAGCTTCTTTTGAAGGTTGACGCATGAGTCTGTTTGGATCCTGATTTTTCAAGGCCTCCAGGACCAATCTCCCCATGGGGTCTTCCAATTGGTCACACCTCAATTCCTTCTTGGACAGTCTTGGTAGGTTGTCCTCTTCCAATTGAGCTACTCCACAGTAGTGTTTGGGGACTCCCACCGTGGTAACTCCTATTTCCTCTGCTCTGGAGCCTCCTCGGGCTTGGAATTCAGCTCCTTGACAAAGGGCCCGCACCCCGTCCGGTGCCACTTGGGTCCAATCTTCTATTTCAATGGTGGGGGAATGAGATCTCCTGGACAGAGCGTCTGCGTCTCGATTCCCCACTCCTGGTCTATACTTAAGGCTGAAGTTGAATCCAGACAGTGCGGCCAGCCACCTGTGTCCAGTGGCGTCCAGCTTGGCCGTGGTGAACAGGTAGGTAAGGGGGTTGTTGTCGGTCTTCACAGTGAACTCCGCTCCATACAGGTAGTCTTTGAGCTTGTCTACTACCGCCCACTTGAGGGCCAGGAACTCCAGCTTGTGAGTGGGGTAGTTCTTCTCAGAGGGGGTCAGGCTCCTACTCACATAGGCAACAGGCCGCAATTGCCCCTCGTGTTCTTGGTAAAGTACTCCTCCCAGACCGTCATGACTAGCATCCACGTGCAGTTCATAGGGTTTGGTTGGGTCTGCGTAGGCCAAGACTGGTGCAGTGGTCAGGCTCCTCTTCAATTCCTGGAAAGCCTCTTCACACTTCTGATTCCACTGATCTCTGATGGACTCTCCTGGCCTCCTGGGCCCCGAGCCATCCTCTTCTCCTTCAGTCTTGAGCAACTCATTCAATGGTCTAGCAATTCGGGCAAATCCCTCCACAAACCTCCTGTAGTAGGAGCAGAAGCCCAAGAAGGATCTGAGTTCTGTTACTGTGGTGGGCCGTGGCCAGGAGGTAACTGCCTCCAATTTCTCAGGGTCTGTGGCCACCCCTTCTTCAGACACTATGTGCCCCAGATAGTTCACAGAAGACTGGTAGAACCGACACTTTTCAGGCGAAAGCTTAAGTCCTTCCTCACTGAGTCTTCTCAACACTTTTTCCAGCCTCTCTTCATGTTCCTCCAAGGTTCTCCCAAAGACAATGACATCGTCCAGGTATACAAGGACTTCGATCAAGTTCATGTCCCCTACTGTCTTCTCCATGAGGCGTTGGAAAGTAGCTGGGGCTCCAGACAGACCTTGGGGCATCCGGTCGAATTCAAAGAACCCCACTGGGGTTATGAAAGCTGTCTTCTCCTTGTCTGCTTGGTGCATCGGAATCTGATAGTACCCACTCTTGAGATCCATAACGCTGAACCATTTGGCTCCAGACAAGCTCTGTAGGGCATCCTCTATCCTCGGAGTGGTGTATTGGTCAGGTATGGTTCTCCTGTTGAGAGTCCTGTAGTCGATACAGAGCCTCAATGATCCATTCTTCTTTCGGACCACCACTATGGGAGAGGCATAGGGGCTTCTGGACTCCCGTATCACACCAGTCCTCTTAAGTTCTGCAAGTTGTTCCCTCAGATCCTCCAGATCTGCTAGCGGGACCCGCCTGACCCTCTCTCGGAAGGGCTTATCTTCCTGGAGGCGGATCCGATGGGTGGCACTCCTTGCACACCCCACATCAAACTCATCCTTAGAGAAGATCTTCTCCCATCTATTCAACTGGGCCTTGGCTCTCTCTTTCCAAGCCCTGGACAGATTCGGGTTTTCCATGGACAGCTTCTCCCAAACATCCCCTCCTCCACCTGTCCTCTTCACTTCTGACAGGGTAACAGGGGCCGCCGGGCTCACCTGGCCTAGCAACATTCTGGCTGGGATTTCCATGGGGTCTTTGGTAGTATTCCTAACACTCACTGGAACTCTATAATGGGCCTTCTTCAGGACCTTCAGCGGAATCACTTCCGGTATCACCTCCAGGCCTGAGGACTCACCCCTTGGGTCTGACTCCAGCATGACAAAGGGACCAGGCTGCTCCCAAGTAAGCTTCACAGTGGCCCTGAGACAGGTTACTTCGCCGGGCTGCAACACTACCCCTTCTCTTCCAAGTCTCCACACCTTCCCTATATCCTCTCCAGGGGTCTCCCGCTCTTGGACCAGCCGTTGGTAGGCTGTCTTCAGCATGGGATGGATCTTGGTAGCTGCTTGTCTTTCTTCTGTCACGAGAGGGGTCAGGAGTCTTCTGACCAGGTCCGTGTTCGTCCCTATTATAAGGGAATTCTTGTTGGCTCCAGGCGGCCTAGGGCACACAACTGCCAGGGTGTCAAACACTTCGGCCTTCCCAGCCACGGATGGGTCAAAGGTCATTTTGATGGGAAGGTAGCGGTCGTAAGGGAAACTCTGGGTTCCAATTCCCCATATTTCCAGCTCTTCTATCTTCTGGATAGGCAGATGACTCAGGTGCCTGTCGTAGAAGTCCCGGTATAGTAGGGTCACTTGTGCCCCGGTATCCAGGAGGCCCCTGGTGTAGACTCCCTCCACTTGAATGGGCACTATAGGGGATGGGCCTACCAGCTTCTCTGGATATGGTCCGGCAGGAGCCGCCTTCTTCAGACCTTTTCCCTTTGGACTCTCTCTTGTCCTATTCCCTTTGGACTTGAACCTTTCTTGAGCCTGGTATGCACTGACTTCCCTCCTTTTAATGGGTGTAGGAACCCGCTGAGGGGTACTATTATTTTTCTTGGGTGGGCACCCCCTTTGGGGAGTGCTGTGCCTCTCCTGAGGGGTCTCTCCCCTTCCTCCTGGAGTATAGCTTTGTTGAGGGGTATTGCGTTTCCCCTTTGGTGTTCTATCTCTCTTTTTGTTTTTCTTCGCATTCAGCTTGGAGTTTACTGAAGATGATGGGCACCCGGTTGACTCCTTCACCGGGGCCCTCTGGAGTTTCCCGCCGGCTTGCGGTTGTCTGGTCTCTTCTTCTTCGGACTAGAACATGTGGCTGCAATGTGGCCAACTCCCCCACAGTTGAAGCAGACTATATCTCCCCATTCTTGTAAAGGTTCGGGTGCTGAGGCAATCGGGAACAATTCCTTCCTTGGACTTTCCTTCTTCTTGGGACACTCTGTGTCTTTTGCTATCAGAGAGGTCAATATCTCTAACACCTTGGACATCTGAGTTTTTAGGGTGTCTATCTCCGCCTCTCTTTCAGGGGTCATTACTGGATTGACCAGCACCTGTGCGGGTACAACACTTGTCTTATCCTTCTGCTGGTCCTGTTGCAGCGCCTCCTCATCTCTGATGATTTTTATTAAATCAGCATAAGTCAGCAACATTCCTCCTCCCAAGGTTTTCAGGTGCAGCCAGACTGGATCGGAGCGTAGCGCTCCCTTTAAGACTTGCTTCATTCTTGCCGCATCGGCATCTTGGGGCTTCATCCCTTTCTTTAACACAATCTTGCACAGCAGCCTGTTTAGCCTTCTGACATACTCGGAAAGTTTCTCCCCCGGTTTTTGGAAAGTGTGTTCAAACTGGTAGACCATCTCTGTCACTTTGTCTAATTGACCAAACTCTTCCTGCAGCATAGCTAGACAGTCCTGCGCCGTGCACCCTGCATTCCCAAACCGGAAACTTTTCACTGCTTCTGCTGCTGCACCTTTAAGGCTTTCTAACACTCACTGCCTCTTCTGTGCTTCAGGCACCTCCCATGCCTCCACCGCCTGTAATGCCTGCTCCACCCAGGTATCAAAATCTTCTTCCCCTGCCGGGACAGGGAGCTTCCCTGAGAATATTTTTAGTCTCCGGTAGCTAGTTTCCACATGCACCGTACTTGTCTTCTGACATTTGGCTAGCAAATCCCCTATTGCATTTATCAGTTCTGGTGATATAGCAGTGGCCAGTGCAGGTGCCACCGGGGGTGTCGCCCTGTCTTCTCTTTCAGGTGGAGTTCGGGCCGCAGCCTGTGGCGATCCCGTAGGGGATGGTTCCCTTTCTACAGTTATTGCGTGCGCCAGCCTAAATGTTCTGTTGTCTGGCGTCCGCAGACACTTGTGCTTACAGGCCTCTGGCATCCCGTCCCAATATTCCACTAATGCGTATTGATATGAGATGTCTGGGTCTGTCTTCATGTCTATCACCCACAGTGTGTGATCTGGGGACACTGAACTCATTAGTTCCTCTACCGTCTCACTCGACCATTTCTCCCCAGGGAGGCTAATGGCTATCGACTGTTTTGGCTCTGTATTAGCGGCTTTGCACCACTCTTCTACCGCTCTTGGATCCATGGGGTCCATGCCGGCACTTCTGGCGTTCGCTTGCTGCATCAGGATCCCGGACGAGCCCCCACGTGTAGCGATACCTCCAACTAAGGAGGCCGCAGAATTAGATTTGGGCCCTGAGTACAGCTCCGCCAACCCCCGGCAATAGGCTCTACCCCCTTCTGGCACAGCTAGTACTAATAATCAATGATATATCCTATGCAATATAATAACTAAGCAAGGACACAGTAATGAATTGTAATAGGTAAAGTGTTTTAATTATTTTCTCAATAGGGATAAAAGGGGGTAACAGTAATCACAGTTCAAGATAATCACTCCTAAGGGCAGCGTCCTGCCACTCTAACACACTATGTAGTAACACACGCTACAGGTGCGCCATACGGGCGACTGTTAACTAAGTGCCCTATGGCGCAGTAATAAAACACGCTAGAATCCCCACCAGGCCTGGTTCTAATATTTAACTTAGTCCTTCTTTCTTCACCGGCAGGTCTGTAATGGTGGTGCACTTTAAACAGAGTATAACTTTGTAATCCAAGGGGTATAGAACTTGGTTAAATAAAGCCGCAGGCTCAGTTCTGACAAGGCTCTTCAATAGGGGTATAAAAATAACTTGTAGGCCACGGCAGTCTATAGGCCTATATACAGTAACAGTATCTTAGCTGGGCTTATGCCCTCTCACCCGCCGGACTACAGATCCAGTCCGGGAAACCTCCACCGGCCGTGTCACACACACTCGATCTCTCCAACGATCGGGCCCCCCGATCCGACAAGGCTGTAGCTCACAAAGTCAGATGCCACCCGGCTCGCAGAGGGGGGGTGGAAGGCTCTTTGGTGCAGAGCAAGGCCCCAGGCTTCAGGCCCTGCACTCCGACACATCCGCACAGGAGGATCCGTCTGTGAAGTCTCGTGTCCCCCAAAGAGGCCGAGCCCGGCCTCTCCTCCTCCTTTTATAACCCCTCCCATGAGTCTCTGCGGTGGAACATGTGAAGAATGGGGTTATGGGTGATGTAGTCTCTTCCCATTATAGGGGAACACCCCGCTACACTTACAAGTCAAAAACCGTATTTTTTGCTATAAAATTACTAAGAACCCCAAACATTATATATATATATATATATATATATATATATATATATATATATATATATATATTATGAGGGGGTTAGCTCGGCAGCGGGTGTGTGTGACCCCCGGGATGGGCTCCCCACACAAAAACAGGCCCAGCAGACGGAGGTTGTGGTTTTCAAAATCAAAAAGGTGCGGTTTATTTTCTATTTACAGTGACAAAAACACAGCAAAGCAAAAGAAACATAAACAAAATAAATCCTGGTCAACTTGACCTCTGACTAAACATACAGGTTTCCTAACTACCAACTGGGATCAGCCTAGTGCTGTCCTAGTCCCTAAGTCCCTGGTTTTAAATGTCCAAGCAAATAGCCACACAGGCTTTGTCTCACCGCACAGGGGTTCACTCTCCCTAGACAGTCCACACAGGTCTGGGTCCAGGCATGAGCTAACACCTAATGAAGCTGGGAGTTCTTATAGAGGCCTAAATGAGCTGACAAGCTTCAGCTGGTCTCATCAACTCCCTGTCTGCACGACGCCCCACACTCTCCCTAGAGGTATGAGTCATCCATGAGCCCACTAGCCTCAGCTGGGCTTATACAACTCTCCACCTAGTTGTATAAGTCGGCGTAAAGCCTGAATCTGGGCGAAATATATCTACCCCCCTGGATGCAACCAGGTGACTTTACCTTCCTGCTGTCACATACCCCCCCCCTCTTGTTTTAACCTCGGGGTTGGAACACCAGCAATCAGGCATTCATGTACTCGAGACAAAGCATCCACATTCCCCATTTGAACGCCAGGGCGATGCTTTACTGTGAAGTTGAATTCCTGGAGGGCCAGGAACCACCTATTCACTCTTCTATTTGTTTCCTTGTTTTGAGCCATCCACTTTAACGGAGCGTGATCCGTAACCATGTCAAAGTGCCTACCTAGCAGGTAGTACCGAAGGGAATCTAGAGCCCACTTCACCGCTAAACACTCCTTTTCAACGGTGGCGTAATTTACCTCATGGGACTTCAACTTCCTGCTGAGGTAAATGACTGGGTGCTCTTCCCCGTTCCAGACCTGGGACAATACTGCTCCTAACCCCACATCTGACGCATCACTTTGTACGACAAAGTCTTTAGAGAAGTCGGGTGAGTACAACACTGGCTGGCTACATAAGGCTTGTTTCAAGAATTGGAATGCTGCCTCAGCCTCGGGGGTCCATTTAATCATGACCGACCCTTTCCCCTTCGTCAGGTTGGTTAGGGGCACAGCCTTAGAAGCAAAGTGGGGAATGAATCGCCGATAATACCCAGCGATTCCCAGAAAGGCTCGTACCTGCTTCTTGCTGTTGGGACGTGGTCAACTCTGGATGGCCTCGACTTTGTTGAGTTGGGGTTTTATTACTCCCCTCCCAATGGTGTACCCAAGATATTTGGCCTCCTCCTGCCCAATGGTACACTTCTTGGGGTTAGCCGTAAACCCCGCTTCCCGAACAGAGTCCAGGACTGCTTGCACTTTTGGCAGATGTGAGGCCCAATCTGTGCTATGGACAATTACGTCATCCAGGTAAGCCACAGCATACTTCCGATGGGGCCTCAGCATCTGGTCCATTTTCCGCTGGAATGTGGCCGGCGCATTCTGTAACCCGAACGGCATTCTTTTATATTGGAACGCCCTGTCTGGGGTTACAAATGCGGTTTTCTCTTTGGCCGACTTGGCCAGGGGGATTTGCCAATACCCTTTTGTGAGGTCAAGAGTCGTCATGTATCGGGCTGTTCCCAGCCGGTCGATCAACTCATCTATACGTGGCATGGGGTAGGTGTCAAATTTTGTAACTTTGTTCAACTGACGAAAATCGTTACAAAATCGCCAGCTCCCATCCGGTTTAGGCACCAACACAATGGGACTAGACCAATCACTTTGGGACTCCTCTATCACCCCTAAGTTCAGCATTTTCTGTACTTCCTCCCGTATTGCCTCCCGTCGGGCCTCTGGGATCCGATAGGGTTTTAACTTCACCCTTTCACCGGGCGGGGTAATAATGTCATGCTCTACCCCAGATGTTTGTCCCGGCAGCTCAGAGAATACCTCCTTGTTGCGAAGCACAAACTCCTTAACCTCCTGTTGTTGGGGTTGTGACAAGGTGGCTGCTATTCCAACCTCAGGAATCACGCAACCAGTTTGAGCTGGTGACCAAGTGTCTGCGACTAGGGACTCTCTATCCCTCCAGGCTTTCAACAGATTAACGTGATAGATCTGTTCGGGCTTTCGCCTTCCTGGTTGTCTGACCTTGTAATTCACTTCGCTCACTTTTTCCATTATCTCGTAGGGGCCTTGCCATTTGGCAAGGAATTTACTTTCAACCGTAGGGACAAGTACCAGTATCCTATCCCCCGGGGAAAAGGTACGGGTCTTGGCTCCACGGTTGTACACTCTCTGCTGTGCTAACTGCGCTTGGGCCAAATGTTCCTTCACGATGGGCATTACCTGTGCAATTCGGTCTTGCATCAGGGCGACATGCTCAATCACACTCCTGTGGGGAGAACTCTCACTTTCCCAAGTTTCCTTGGCAATATCCAACAGCCCTCTTGGGTGTCTCCCATACAGTAACTCAAAGGGGGAGAAACCCGTAGAGGATTGGGGCACCTCCCTAATAGCAAACATCAGATAAGGAAGTAGACAGTCCCAATCCTTTCCATCTCTATCCACCACTTTCTTCAACATTTGTTTTAGGGTTTTGTTGAATCTTTCAACCAGCCCATCAGTTTGGGGGTGATACACAGATGTACGTAATTGCGTCACTTTGAACAATTTACACAGCTCCTTCATAACCCGGGACATAAAGGGTGTACCTTGGTCCGTAAGCAGTTCTTTACAAATACCCACCCGGCTAAACACAAGAGATAGCTCTTTGGCTATGGTTTTGGCCGAGGTATTTCGGAGAGGGATCGCTTCTGGATAACGGGTGGCATAGTCCATTATAACTAATATGTACTGGTGCCCCCTAGCGGACTTGATTATAGGACCTACCAAATCCATGGCGATCCTCTCAAACGGGACCTCAATGATGGGTAGAGGGACCAGCGGGCTACGGAAATGTGGCATCGGGGCCGACCTCTGACACACAGGGCAGGAGGAACAATAATTTTCTATGTCCTTCATCACCCCCGGCCAATAGAATCTCTGTAATACCCTCTCTCGGGTTTTCTCTGTCCCCAGATGACCTCCAAGAATGTGCCCATGGGCCAACTCCAACACCAACTTCCTGTAAGGTTTGGGCACCACAAGCTGCTCAACGGTTTCTTCTGCCCTTTTTGCCACCCGATACAGTAGGTCCTTCTCTACGCTGAAGTATGGGTAAGTGCAGGTATTATCTGGGTTCACTAACTCGCCATCTGTTTTCACTACGTTTTCCCGTGCCTTTATTAGGGCGGGGTCTTTCAACTGTTCTGTGGCAAAGTTTTCCCTGTGAACCTCAAGATCAGAAAACTCCACAGACGGTAGGTTTTCGTCTGAGGAGGTGGGCAACTCTCCAGTTTCTTGAGTCTCCCCTGCCAATACTGACAAGGGAAATTCCGGAGAGTCCTCACCACTCTCAGGGGAGTTCTGGCTATCACATTCCTGGTACATAGGGGCACCAGTGGGGGGCTCAGGATCATCCCACAGTTCCCAGAACTTCGGAAAGTCCCTTCCCACAATGGCGTCATGCGGTAACTGAGATACTAAGCCCACTGGATGAGAGAGGGTACCTTTGGGGGTCTCGAACCACACTGTAGTCACTGGATCCTCTCGGGTGTCCCCATGCACACAAATAACAGCTACCTTGCTATTCCCAGAGACCTCTGTTTTAACTAACTCAGCCTTTATCAGGGTCACAAGGCTACCTGAATCCAGCAATACCACAACATTTCTACCATTAACACACATTTTGCATAAATGTTTCTCAGTTCCTCGAATGGCAGTGCATGCGACTGTCGCACACAGCGACTGACGTCTGCCCGTCAGAAAGTCACACTGCATGGGTTCCTCCACAACCGGGCAATTGGCTGCAATATGTCCCGCTTGCCGGCAGCGGTAGCAAACGATCCTTCTTGCCACCTCTTGAGCCGCTGATTTCCCAGGCTGTTCTCGCCAAACTTGGGGTAGAGCTCCCACCCTCTCACTCTCTCCACCCTTACCCCTTGGAATCATCTTATCCGCCCCTGGGGATGGTCTGGTCTTAGGGTGGAAAGTCCGAGTGTCTCTGGAAGAGGCCGTCAGGTTCTCTGTAGCCAAGTATTTCTCCACACGATCCACAAGACCATCGGCCGTCTCTGGGTCTCCATGGCTTACCCACTTTTGGATGGCAGTAGGAAGAGCTCTCAAAAACCGATCCATTACAACACGTTCCACAATCTTTGGTGCGGACAAAGTCTCTGGCTGTAGCCACTTTCTGCTCAGGTGAATGAGATCATACATTTGAGACCTGGGGGGTTTTCCAAGCTGGAAAGTCCAGTTATGCACACGCTGAGCCCGGACAGCCAGGGTGACACCCAGCCTTGCCAATATTTCAGCTTTTAGCATCACATAGTCTTTTGCTTGGTTAGGCTCTAGGTCATAGTAAGCTTTCTGCGATTCACCAGTTAACAGAGGAGCCACCAGTCCAGCCCACTGCTCCTCAGGCCACTTTTCTCTTTCAGCGGTCCTTTCAAATGTGGTCAAAAATACCTCTGGATCATCCTCTCCAGTCATTTTTGTCAATAAACGACTCACCCCAAAGGACGCGGTATTAGTGGGACGGCTTTCCTCACTGGTCTGCGGACGTTGCTGCATTACTGCTTCCATCTGTTGTTGTAGTCTCTGCTCTTGCTTCTGCAACAGGTCTATGAAGCGGGCCTCAGATTGCTGCTGGGCTTGTTGCTGAGCCTCCAGACTCTGTTGCAAAGTTGCGTTTGTCTGCTGCTGGGCTGCAAGGCTCTGTTGATGAGCTTGCTGCTGGGCTGCAAGGCTCTGTTGATGAGCTTGCTGCTGGGCTGCTAAGTTCTGTTGTTGAGCTGCAAGGCTCTGTTGATGAGCTGCAAGGCTCTTTTGCAAACCTGCATTTGTCTGCTGTTGATTGGCATTTGCTAGAGCCAGCTGTTTCAGTATCTCCTCCATGCTGGCTTAAAAAAAAAACTGCCACTGGTTCTCCACCAACTGTGAGGGGGTTAGCTCGGCAGCGGGTGTGTGTGACCCCCGGGATGGGCTCCCCACACAAAAACAGGCCCAGCAGACGGAGGTTGTGGTTTTCAAAATCAAAAAGGTGCGGTTTATTTTCTATTTACAGTGACAAAAACACAGCAAAGCAAAAGAAACATAAACAAAATAAATCCTGGTCAACTTGACCTCTGACTAAACATACAGGTTTCCTAACTAACAACTGGGATCAGCCTAGTGCTGTCCTAGTCCCTAAGTCCCTGGTTTTAAATGTCCAAGCAAATAGCCACACAGGCTTTGTCTCACCGCACAGGGGTTCACTCTCCCTAGACAGTCCACACAGGTCTGGGTCCAGGCATGAGCTAACACCTAATGAAGCTGGGAGTTCTTATAGAGGCCTAAATGAGCTGACAAGCTTCAGCTGGTCTCATCAACTCCCTGTCTGCACGACGCCCCACACTCTCCCTAGAGGTATGAGTCATCCATGAGCCCACTAGCCTCAGCTGGGCTTATACAACTCTCCACCTAGTTGTATAAGTCGGCGTAAAGCCTGAATCTGGGCGAAATATATCTACCCCCCTGGATGCAACCAGGTGACTTTACCTTCCTGCTGTCACAATATATATATATATATATATATATATATATATATATATATATATATATATGTGTAAACTGTATATATATATATATATATATATATATATATATATATATAATATTAGCAGAGACCCTAGAGAATAAAATGTCAATCGTTGCAAATTTTTTATGTCACACGGTATTTGCGCAGCGGTCTTTCAATCGCAATTTTTGGGGAAAAAATACTTTCATGAATTAAAAAATAAACAAAACAGTAAAGTTAGCCCATTTTTTTTTGTATAATGTGAAAGATTATGTTATTCCAAGTAAATAGATACCTAACATGTCATGCTTTGAAATTGCATACACTCGTGGAATGGCGACAAACTACGGTACTCAAAAATCTCCAGAGGCGACATTTAAAAAAAATGAACAGTTACCAGGTTAGAGTCACAGAGGAGGTCTAGTGCTAGAATTATTACTCTCACTCTGATGATCGTGGCAATACCTCACATGTGTGATTTGAACACCGTTTACATTTGCAGGCACGACTTACGTATGAGTTTTCTTTGCCACGCGAGCACGCGGGGATGGAGGCGCTTGAATTTTTATTTTATTTTTTAACCACTTAACAACCGCCCCATGTACATATACGTCGGCAGAATGGCACGGACAGGCACAATCACATACCTGTACGTGACTGCCTTCTGGCGGGTGGGGGGTCCGATCGGACCCTCCCCGTACATGCGGTAGTCGTTAAGCTTCAGGAGCGATCCAGGATGAGGGGGTTTCTGGCCACCCCCTCGCGATCGGTCCCGGCGAATGAAATGCTTCCTCTGCCTGTGTAATGTATACACAGGCAGGAGGAAGTGATGTCATCTCTCCTCGAGGCAGTGTTATTCACCGGAGCCCGAGGGGAAAAGACATGAGGTTAGTGCACAAACACCACACTGACACCAGGTACACATAGGCACACAAATCACCCCCCAGGTCACCCCCTGCACCCCCAGTCACAGTGTCACTGATTGCAGTGAACATTTATTTACTGATCACTGCAATCAGTGTCATTTGTGACTGTAAAAAGTGTCAGGGCAGTTAGGTTTAGGTCCAGGGTAGCCCCCTAACCCCCCCTATTAAAGGTTTAACCGCTTGATCGCCCCCCAGCTAACCCTTTCACCCCCTATCACCAGTGTCACTAAGCGATCGTTTTTCTGATCGCTGTATTAGTTATGCTGGTTCCGCTAGGTAGCCAGTTATTTTTTTAGGTTCGCTGCCAGGTTTTTATAGCATCAGGTACCCCCATATACAACCTAATAAAGGTTTTAACCCCCTGATTGCCCCCCAGGTAACCCTTTCACCAGTGATCACCTTATAAGTGTCACTGGTGACACTGGTTAGCCAGTTAGTTATTTAGTTTCCTCGTCAGGTTTTTATATAGCGTCAGGTACCCTCATATATTTCCTAATAAAGGTTTTAACCGCCTGATTGCCCCTAGATAACCCTTTCACCAGTGATCACCGTATAAGTGTTACGGGTGACGCTGGTTAGTTAGTTTGCTTTTTATAGCATCAGGGCACCCGCCGTATATAACCCAATAAAGGTTTAACCCCCTGATCGCCCGGCAGGTGATATCAATTAGGTTTTAGCGTCAGAAAGGGTCTGCGTCGCCCCAGGCAGCGTCAGGTTAGTGGCAGTAGCGCTAAAAACCATGCTTGAAGCATACACCTCCCTTAGTGGTATAGTATCTGAACAGATCAATATCTTATCTGATCAGATCTATACTAGCGTCCCCAGCAGTTTAGGGTTCCCAAAAACGCAGTGTTAGCGGGATCAGCCCAGATACCTGCTAGCACCTGCATTTTGCCCTTCCGTCCAGCCCAGGCCACCCAAGTGCAGTATCGATCGATCACTGTCACTTGCAAAACACAACACACATAACTGCAGCGTTCGCAGAGACAGGCCTGATCCCTGCGACTCCAGTGCTGTAGGAGGTGATTTCACCACCACAGTTAAAAAAAAGAGCATATATGCCGAAGCAGGGGGGCAGCAGGGGCGGAGGAGCAATTTTGTTCCGAATGCCGCGTACATACGGTCGAAATTCTGACGGAGGCATGCCCGTGGAAAAGTCTGACCGCGTGAACGCGGCATAACTTTTGCGGGAGGATGCCCCCATGCTTCGGCATACATAAATGGTGCATGTATGCCCATCATTAGAAGTGGGTGAATGAAGGGAGGTATTCTAATGGTGGGCACCCACTGATCAGTCTCTTTTTTTCGTTCAGCCAACAGGCTTGGTATCATTCTTTTCAGCCAGCGGCCGGCTTTCATGTAAAAGCAATCCTAGCGGCTAATTAGCCTCTGGACTGCTTTTACAAGCAGTGGGTGGGAATGTCCCCCCCCCCAAATAATAAAAAGCGCCATTGGGAAATTGGGAAAGCATTTTATCACAATGTTCTTGGGCAGAGGAAAGATCTAGGGCAGTGGTTCTCAACTCCTGTCCTCAGGACCCACTAACAGGCCAGATTTTAAGTATTACCTTGGGTGAGATGCAGACTAGAATACTGCAATCCCTGAGCAGCAAATTATATCACCTGTGATGCATTTCAGTTATCTTGCAAACCTGGCCTGTTGGTGGGCCCTGAGGACTGGAGTTGAGAACCACTGGTCTAGGGTCTAATAGACCCCAGTTTTTTTAAAAAAGAGTACCTGTCACTACCTATTGCTATCATAGGGGATATTTACATTCCCTGAGATAACAATAAAAATGATAAAAAAAAAAATAAAAAAATGGAAGGAACAGTTTAAAAATAAAATAAAAAAGCAAAATAAATAATTAAAAAAAAGCACCCCTGTCCCGCAAGCGTCAGTCTGGCGTCATATGTAAACAGCAATTGCACCATGCATGTGAGGTATCACCGCGAAGGTCAGATCGAGGGCAGTAATTTTAGCAGTAGACCTCCTCTGTAAATTTAATATGGTAACCTGTAAAGGCTTTTAAAGGCTTTTAGAAATGTATGTAGTTTGTCGCCACTGCGCATTTGTGCGAAATTTTAAAGCATGTCGTGTTTGGTATCCATGTACTCGGCCTAAGATTATCTTTTTTATTTCATCAAACATTTGGGCAATATAGTGTGTTTTAGTGCATTAAAATAAAAAAGTGTATTTTTTCCCCAAAAAATGCGTTTGAAAAATCGCTGCGCAAATACTGTGTGGAAAAAAAAATGCAACACCCACCATTTTAATCTGTAGGGCCTTTGCTTTAAAAAAAATATATAATGTTTGAGGGTTCAACCTAATTTTCTTGCAAAAAAAAATAAATATGTTTTCATGTAAACAAAAAGTGTCAGACACAGAACCCTGCCCCATACCCATAGTACCCTGCACCCCTCCACAGAACCCTGCACCCAACCCATAGTACCCTGCACCCCTCCACAGAACCCTGCACCCCTCACTATAAACCCTCACTATTGGATGGCAAGTGGCACACAGCATCTGGTGGAAGGGTATGGGTGGCAAGGGGCACACTGCATCTGGCGGCAGGCTATGGGTGGCAAGCGACAAACTGCATCGGATGGCAAGTGGCACACTGCATCTGGCAGCAGACGATGGTGTCAAGTGACAATCTGCATCTGGGGGCAGGCAACGGTGGCATGCTGTATCTGGTGGCAAGTGAGCAGCTTAGGATGACCACTGATTCTGCATTATGGTGAGTTGAACTATTTCATTATATAGTACAATGTAGTGTAACACACAGACCCCCCATTTACCTGCCTTCTTCGGCTCATCGCAGGAAGAGAGGGCACATCGTGCCACAAGCCCGTACCCTCCTGTGTGAAGAGGTTGAGCGGTGTTGTTGATGGGTCTTCCACAGCCAGAAAGTCAGAGAATGGTTCTCACCTCTATGTTTAATAAAGATAAGTCTTTATGTCCCCCAATAACTTGAAGGTCCACACCAGCTGCAACTCCAACGTAGAGTTTATTTTCTTCTTAAAACACAGTCTCTGATAGGAAAGGTTGGAATGAGAACAGGACAGCTTAAGGTGTGGAGGAGGTCCAGGCACAAACTAAATACAATTCACTGCTCAGATTCTCAAGCAGACTCAGCTCCATCTGGATAGTCTCCCTAGGTTGGGACTAGCAGCCAGAATGTTGCTCTAACTTAAGCACAAAGTCTCTGCCACAGACTTGGTGAACTTGGTTCCTTTTAAAGCTTGACCTCTGTTAAGGAGAAGACATCCCTCCAGAGAGTTACCGGGCCCCTTCCTTCACTGTGACTTCTCACCAGTCCCTCGGAACGGTTCCTCCCCCGGCTTCTTCATCTAAGATTTGGGTCCCCTCGCAAGGCAGCACCCTGAGATTCCTCAATCCTTGGTGGGCCCCAGCCAAAGGTGCTGGGCCCAAGGCCTTTGTTGCAGCCCCAGGGCTAAAGGTGCCTGGGACTGATTTACTGACCTCCGCCCCTGGGCCAAAGGTGCCCAGGGCGGACAGGAACACACTCCCTGGGGTAGGACCCCCGACTCGACAGAACACAGAACAGGCAGCGTCTGCCCCTTTTATATCCTCTCCCAGCATGTACAGCAGGTAGACCACGCCTACTGTATGGTTGCTGAGAGGGGACACACAAGGCACAGCACTGTATCAGCGGTTCAACCCTGGTCCACTATGGCAGCGCTACCCGCAGGCCACAGGGAACTGTACACCGATACTCTCCCTGCGGACAAAATGGTAGACAAGAACCCTGACAATTAGGGTGTTTGAGCATAACTACCACTCAAACACTTTCCCTAAATTTAGCACCCCGCTACATACTCCCCCCACTAATGAGACACTGGTCCCCAGTGTCTGGAGTAAACCTATGCCTCTCAAGCCTGAGTCAACATAGACCTATTCCAGAAACTATCTACAAAAAAAAACAATTTGGGGAAAAAAATGTTTGTTTGTGCCGGCAACTGAACATGGGGAAAGGGAGTTAAATGAAGAGATGAAGGAATAGTAGTAGGAAAACACATGTGTACATCCCATTCTCAATGTCACATATTTCAAAATAAAGGGATTTTTATAACAGCTTACCTGTAAAATCCTTTTCTTGGAGTACATCACGGGACACAGAGCGACTTAGTCATTACTAATGGGTTATATAGATTACCTTCAGGTGTTGGCACTGGCCAATTCCAAACCGGAAGTACCCTCCCCTATATAAGCCCCTCCCACCCGGGAGCACCTCAGTTTTGTAGCCAAGCAATAAGTGTCCCAAAAAGAGGGGTGGGAGCTCTGTGTCCCGTGATGTACTCCAAGAAAAGGATTTTACAGGTAAGCTGTTATAAAAATCCCTTTTTCTTTTTCGTATATCACGGGACACAGAGCGACTTAGTCATTACTAATGGGACGTCCCAAAGCAATGCCAAATGAGGGGAGGGATACATAAGCTGGGCGCCATCAGGCATGAGGATCTTTTGCGGCCTGCAACACACTGCGCCCAAAGGCGACATCCTCCTGACTTCTAACGTCTACCTGGTAGAACCTAGTAAACGTGTGTACCGAAGACCATGTTGCGGCCTTACATACTTGAGCCAGGGAGGCCTGGGGATGCACTGCCCATGAAGTTCCAACTGCTCTTGTGGAGTGCGCCCTAACTTTGAACGGAGGCGGTCTCTTTCTCAAGCCATAGGCTTGTATTATGACCTGTCGAATCCACTTGGCTAAAGTAGATTTTGATGCTGCCTGACCCTTTCTGGGGCCTTCCGGCAGAACAAATAAAGAATCCGTTCTGCGAATCTGAGCAGTGGCTTTTAGATAAGCTTTAACTGCTCTTACTACATCCAAAGAATGTAATAACTTTTCCTCTACCGAGCTAGGTTTGGGGAAAAAAGAAGGAAGAACCACATCTTGGTTCAAATGAAACCTCGATACCACCTTAGGAAGAAAGGCTGGATGAGGACGTAATACTACTCTGTCCTTATGGACAACCAGATATGGCTCCTTACAGGACAAGGCGGCTAATTCCGATACCCTTTTAGCCGAACAAACGGCTACTAAGAAAATCAATTTCCTGGTGAGAAGAACCAAGGGAATGTGTTGTAATGGTTCAAACGGTTGTTTCTGTAGAACCGACAGAACCAGGTTTAAGTCCCAAGGACATATGGGAATACTAACCGGAGGGCTAATACGCATCACTGCTTGTATAAAGGCTTTGACTAGTGAATGCGAAGCCAAGGGCCTTTGAAAAAATATTGACAAGGCCGAAATCTGACCCTTGATAGTACTCAAGGCAAGCTTCCTATCTACAGCCCACTGTAGGAAGTCCAAAATCCTCCCTATCACGTACTTACGTGGATGCCATTTCCTGGCCTCACACCACGTAATGTACGCTTTCCAGATCCTATAATAGATCTGCCTGGATACCGGTTTCCTGGCATTGATCATGGTAGATACCACAGAATTAGAGAGCCCTCTCTTTTTCAGAATGTGGGCTTCAATAGCCAGGCCGTCAAACCTAGGGCTGGTAAGGAAGGGTGGTATATCGGTCCCTGCGACAGCAGGTCCGGACGATGTGGGAGGGTCCAAGGACTCCTCACTGACATTTTTACAATCTCCACGTACCATGCCCTTCGGGGCCACGCTGGAGCCACCAGAATCACTGGTTTCTTTTCTACCCTGATTCTGCGGAGTAATCGCGGTAACAATTGTGGCGGTGGGAAAGCATATATCAGCTCGAACTGATCCCAAGGGAACACTAGGGCATCCGAGCCGCAAGCTAGGGGATCCCTTGTGCGAGACACAAATCTGTCCACTTTTGCGTTGAATCTGGATGCTAGCAGATCTACATCCGGTGTTCCCCACCGCTGGCATATTGCCTGGAAAACCTCGGGGTGAAGAGACCATTCCCCCGGGCATAATTGATGGCGACTTAGAAAGTCCGCTCTCCAATTTTCCACTCCTGGGATGAAAACCGCGGATATGGCTGGGACATATTTTTCTGCCCACTCCAGGATGCAATTTGCTTCCCTCTGGGCTGCACGACTCTTGGTGCCACCCTGGTGATTGATATATGCCACTGCCGTGGCATTGTCTGATTGAATTCTGACAGGGGACCCTTGGAGTTTGGATGTCCATGCTACTAGGGCATACCGGGCTGCTCGTATCTCTAAGAGATTGATGGGCAGGGCCTTTTCTGCTTCTGACCACTTGCCCTGGAGAGACCATTGCTCCAGTACTGCCCCCCAGCCTATGAGGCTGGCATCTGTAGTGACCACCTTCCAAGAAACCGGACTGAAGGGTTTCCCTCTTTCCAGATTCTGGGGCACCAACCACCAATGGAGGCTCTTGCGAACGGAAGGGGACAGGGACATTGGTAAGTCTAAAGCCTGAACTTTTTTGTTCCAGGCTGACAGTATGGCCCTTTGCAAATTCCTTGAATGGAATTGACCGTAGGGTACCGCTTCGAATGAAGCCACCATCTTTCCCAGCAGCCTCATGCAGAGGCGTATGGATGGTTTTCTTTTTGTACCCACTAAGTGGGTCAAATCTTTTAAAGACGACACCTTCTCTGGAGGTAAGAAAATCTTTCTCTGATTTGAATCCAGCCTTAGCCCTAAGTATTCCAGACTTTTGACTGGTCTTAGAGCTGACTTGTCCCGGTTGATAATCCAACCGTGATATTCCAGATACTCGATTGTCTTGTGAATAGCTACTTCCAGCTTTTCCACTGAGTGGTCTATTAGTAGCAGGTCGTCTAGATATGCCATTATCGTTACACCCTGTGTTCTTAGATTGGCCAATAATGGGGCCAGAATTTTTGTGAACACTCGTGGTGCTGTGGCCAGACCGAAAGGTAAGGCTCTGAACTGAAAATGGCGCCCTTCTACTGCAAAGCGTAGAAATTTCTGGTGGGCCGGAAAGATGGGAATATGCAGATAAGCATCCTTTATGTCGATCGAGGCTAGCCATTCCTGCCCTTGTAGGGCGGTGGCCACCGATCGGATCGACTCCATCCGAAAAGTCCTGATATTTAGGAACTTGTTTAGCCCTTTTAGATTTAATATGGGCCTCACGTCCCCATTTGGTTTGGGGACTGTGAAAAGGTTCGAGTAAAACCCGAATCCGCTTTCTTCCAGGGGAACCTTCATGATTACACCTTGGAGCAATAGTTGTTCTAGTGCCAGAAGGAGGGATCCTCTCTTTTGGGGATCTCTTGGCACATTTGACCTCATAAATTGGGCAGGAGGAGTGCCTTTTAACTCCAGCTTGTATCCCAGACTTACTGCGGAGAGCACCCATCTGTCTCTGATGGTGTCCCGCCAGGTCTCTGTGAACAACTGAAGTCTTCCCCCCACCCGATTGAGTGGGGGCAACGCTTCATGCCTTGGGGGGAGGTTTTGTACCTCTCTTGATCCAGGGCTTCTTGTTACCCTGTGATTGTCCCTGATTTCTGCCCCCTGAATTTGACCGCGGAGGCCGTCGGAACTGCTTCACAGCCGATGTGCCCGGGACTGGAGAAGTAGGCCTCTTAAAAGAAGGACTTCTACCCTTGTTCTTAACCGGTAAGAGTGAACTTTTACCGGCAGAAATTTTCTGGATATATTTGTCCAGATCTTCTCCAAATAAGCGTTCTCCATGAAATGGGAAGCTAACCAGCAGTTTTTTACAGGGAGCTTCAGCAGACCAGTTTTTGAGCCACAGAAGCCTACGCATATGTACTATAGACAGCGTAAAGCGGGAGGCCTGTTGGATTGTATCCTTTATGGCGTCCACCGCAAAACACAAGGCTCTAGGCAGGTCAGCTAGGGCAAGAGCCTGCTGATCTGGTAAGTCCCTTAGGACTTGTTTCAACTGATCTTTCACTGCTTGGCAGACTCCAATCGCTGCTACCGCAGGTTGTGTCACCATACTTGCTGTAGAGAAAGCAGATTTTAGTAAAGACTCCAATTTTTTATCTATTGGGTCTTTGAACATTGGAACATTATCTACTGGACATGTCAGTGATTTGTTAACAGAAGAGATGGCTGCGTCCACTGTAGGGACCCTCCATTTTCTTATGAACTTATCCTCCATGGGATAGATCACCGGAAATCTCTTGGGGGGAGCAAATATTTTATCAGGATGCTCCCAATCCTGGTAAATAAGCCCTTCTAATAAAGGGTGGATTGGGAAGGAACAGACAGCCTGGGGAGCTTTCAGCGACCCCAGCGAGGAAACCGTAGTGGATGGTGGTTCCGCCAGAGGCATTTTAAATGCTGATCGGACCATATTAGTCAGAGACTGAACCCATAATCTTTCAGCCTGAGAAGCTGAGAAAGGTTCTTCCACTGTTGATTCCTCCATAACTGAATCAACCTCATCCTGATCCCCTTCAGGTAGGTCGATCTCTGTGTGGGGCTGTTCCTCCACTAACAGGCACTCTGAAGGAGGAGACGGAGATCGGACGCGCTTTTCCTGAGACAGGGAAGCAGCGATCAATGCTGTTAATCTCTCTTCCAATCCTCCCAGAGTTGAGGATAAAACCTCCTCTGTTATATATACAGGAGCAGGTGGACTGGGGACAGCCGCAGCACCAGGCATTCCTGCGGGGTTTCTACGGCTACTGACCTCTGAATTCTCAGGGGAGATTGGTGCAGTACAAGCATGCCCAATATCCTCAGAGCCCGATGGAGACCCCTTTGGCTTCCTGGAAGATCTATTTCCGGAGCGTCTGGACGACATATCCTTTAAGCACAAAGCTGAGGTATTCCCGTCGTCATACACCAATTTTGCTGGTAATAGTCTAACACAGGTGCTGCTATATACCAGCTGGTGTCCACTAAAGTGCCTTTCTATGGGGATGCCTGCATCAACCGCCTCTGTGTGCCACTATTTGTTGCTAGCTCTGTTTGCATGCAGCTGACACTTGTACTGTGTCTTTTAACCATGCTGGGACGCCCGCACATGCGCAGAAGCGCCGCGGCGCGCATCGAGCGTCATCCACCCGCCCCGCCCCTTTTTTTCATAGGAGGCGCGTGCACGCGCCCGCGCGCGCGCCCGTGTGCCATTGGCGCCCTTTTCGAAATCAAACAGGGGACTAGGAGCCAGGGCCCTTTTTGCCGGAGGGCCTGTGCGGTGGATGAGCGCAGCAACAGGGCAGAGGAAGTGGATTCCCACAGAGAAACTTACCAGCTGCCTGGATCTTTTGACTTGAGAAAACCAAAGATCCACATGACAAGAAAAATGGACTACAGCGGCCTCTAGTGGTTTAACACAGGTACCGCGGTCCCTTTTTTTTTTTTTTTTCTTGACCACTATTAAAATTTTACATTTTCAGTAGTTATAGGCAAACACAGATATTTAGCAGGAATACCGTTAGGTAACAGACAGAAAGACAAATTAGGCTTGGGGGTCCCCCAATAGAACCAAGTTCCTGGGGGTCCCCACTTACCTGATCCCCGCCGCAGGACTTTGTTTGGTCCACAGAAGTCCAAACTTCACCTATCACGGCAGGCATTGTAATTAAACCTTCAGGGACCGGGTTCCCAAGGATTCCACTCCCCTGGACCTGTATAGCACCCTGCACAGACAACATCTTGGTCGTGGGTATGACCAGAGCTCTGGATCCCAGGGTCCAGCCCTCCTAAGAGAAGCATTACAGGCAAAACCTTGCTCTTCTGCTGCAAGGCCCGGGTACCGACCGTTTAGCTATGAAGCTTTTTTGGTGGGATCCGGAACAGCTTACTAAGGCCCAAAAGAACCTGTACGCAAGCCCAGTGAAAACACATGTTACTCTTTGGCCAACACCTTAGACACTGGCAAAAAACTGAGGTGCTCCCGGGTGGGAGGGGCTTATATAGGGGAGGGTACTTCCGGTTTGGAATTGGCCAGTGCCAACACCTGAAGGTAATCTATATAACCCATTAGTAATGACTAAGTCGCTCTGTGTCCCGTGATGTACGAAAAAGAAAAACACATTTTTAATATTTACATTTCCCTCCCCTCTGAAATAGCTAAATCCACCCATACTCAGTGATTTGCTTGGTGTCCACCTGCAGAAGGAGAAAAGCACATATAAAACCACAAATTTGACATCCTAACTTATGTACATTAGAAGAGAAAAGATTCTCCCCGAGGGAAAAATCCTTTCCTTCTAAAAAGTAAAACACAATTTAATTGTAGTGTATGAGTTTTTTTTTTTGTTTACTCAAACTGAGCAACACTGCCACCTGGTGGAAGTGCCACCGTCAAGACACTTGTCCCAGGAAGATAAACTTTATTTTCTTGAAGGCAAATCTTCCTCCTCTTCTTCTTCTTTGACCCTGGCTGTGGCCCTGAACTATTTCTACCTCAAAGTCATTGTCTTTGTGGCGCTGCGAGAGGAGAGAAAAAAAAAACAACAGCTCCTGCTCTTCCAGCGAAGTATATTGCCCCATCTGCACGGACAAAACTTCTGGGGCTCCAGAAGAGTGCACTCCGGAATAAAGCACACAACATAAAGAATCCAGTCTCTCAAAGATAATACTGTGAATGAGGCAGCACAAGTGGTTTCCAGTCCTTGTCAAAAGTGTCAATAAAGTACTCGACATTGTCTTTTTCCTTCCGACGAATAACCACTTTATCTGCGTAGATATGCCTGCCCAGCATCCATGACTCCTTACACTCCTTGTACCGCTTGGTGGTTGCGGCGGAACAGGCAAAGTACCTACGGGCCTGGGGTACCTTTAGATAAGTCCATAGAAAGTCCCCGTACCACCGATCCCTATAAGTCCATAGAAAGTCCCCGTACCACCGATCCCTATAGGCCTCCACTTCAAAAAGCAAGTCTTTAGGCAAGTACGGGTATTCCCACCCATATTCAGCCGCTACCTTTTGGTTCAACAACCGCTGCATCCTAGACAATGGAGGCATGGTTGCACGATCTCCCATACCTGGCAGGACTGTGGCATCCGGGTGTCGAGGCACTTTCACTGCCTCCGGACCAGACATAGGGGCCCGCAATGACACTCGCTCCATCACGGCAACAGGTGCAGGTACCTCAAGTGGTGGAAGGGCAGACAACGGGACAGATCCCTCCTCAGGGTCCAGAGCCTCCTCCCGGGGTGTATCATCCCCAGTGACCATGGGTGGGTCCCTTTTCCTATGGGACGAGGACAGGGGTATCTTATCCCAACCCTTCCGCTCGAACAGTTCATCTATGTCCGCATCATCCCCTGCATCAGAGACTGAATCCAGGTCGGAGGTATCACACTCCTCCACCGGCAGGTAATTTTTAGTGAACGAGGAATCACTGTCCCTCACAAGTTCAAGTTCTCTGGGGTCCCTGACCCAAGCATCCCCGATACTTCGAACCTTAACCAAGGTCCCTTTCCCTGGCTTACCTCGGCTTGTAGCTGATGCAGGATGTCCGGAACTCTTTCCTGTGGATACATCCGGTCTGGGCAAGCGCTGGGGTGTAACTCGACCACGGCTGCAGGAAGCTTTAACATAGCCGACCTTCCTCTTGGGCGGTGGGAGTGAGGACTCCGTAACAACTGAGGCAGCATCATCCGGTTTCACCGTCTCCGGTTCCTCAACGACCGAAACATTTTCAACAGCGACTTCCTCCGAAGTCTCGACAGTGCGCGTAGGGGTGACTGTGGAAGCTCTGGTTTCCTCCTCTAGAGTGGTGGCGCCCGTAAGGCAGTTCAAACGGAAGGCCCGAGGTTTTTCAGTAGGCTGCTCTACCTCAAACAGGAATTCTTTGCACTGTTCGCATCTTCCAAAAGGCCTAAGATGCAGCACCAGTCCCTGGCATCCGAGACAAACCACTCCAAGGGCCTCCGCATCTCTGCAGACACAGAGAGCGAATCGACCCCGAGGCTTCAGTCGGATCCCCGCATCAGTCACAGAAGCAGCAAATGAGGTTACATTCATGGTAGAAGAACTTGGAATCCATGAGGCATTAGACGCCATGTTACCCGCTTGCTGATCCATGGCGCACTGTCCCTTTGGCGCCAAAGCCACCACGTGCAACTCTTCACATGGTAAGGCTCCTCCCATTTCTCTGCAATGTTCGCAGGCTTTCTTACTTTGGACATGCCCACGAACTACGCAGCTTGGGCTCTCCTTGTGGCGCAGTCACTTTCTCTCAAAGATGGCCGACCTCTACGGAGCTTCACAGGGGGAATAAAGTCGAAACTCTGGTTGGTTTTCGGCTGCAGAAATCCCGGACTCGAGCCCCCACATGTAACACACACAGACCCCCCCTTTACCTGCCTTCTTCGGCTCCTCGCAGGAAGAGAGGGCACACCGTACCACAATCCCGTACCCTCCTGTGTGAAGAGGTTGAGCGGTGTTGTTGATGGGTCTTCCACAGCCAGAAAGTCAGAGAATGGTTCTCACCTCTATGTTTAATAAAGATAAGTCTTTATGTCCCCCAATAACTTCAAGGTCCACACCAGCTGCAACTCCAACGTGGAGTTTATTTTCTTCTTAAAACACAGTCTCTGATAGGAAAGGTTGTAGTGAGAACAGGACAGCTTAAGGTGTGGAGGAGGTCCAGGCACAAACGAAATACAATTCACTGCTCAGATTCTCAAGCAGACTCAGCCCATCTGGATAGTCTCCCTAGGTTGGGACTAGCAGCCATAATGGTGCTCTAACTTAACCGCAAAGTCTCTGCCACAGACTTGGTGAACTTGGTTCCTTTAAAAGCTTGACCTCTGTTAAGGAGAAGACATCCCTCCAGAGAGTTACCGGGCCCCTTCCTTCACTGTGACTTTTTACCAGTCCCTCGGAACGGTTCCTCCCCCGGCCTCCTTATCTAAGATGCGGGTCCCCTCGCAAGGCGGCACCCTGAGATTCCTCGATCCTTGGTGGGCCCCAGCCAAAGGTGCTGGGCCCAAGGCCTTTGTTGCAGCCCCAGGGCTAAAGGTGCCTGGGACTGATTCACCGACCTCCGCCCCTCTGCCAAAGGTGCCCAGGGCGGACAGGAACACACTCTCTGGGGTAGGACCCCTGACTCGACAGAACACCGAACAGGCAGCGTCTGCCCCTTTTATATCCTCTCCCAGCATGTACAGCAGGTAGACCATGCCTACTGTATGGTTGCTGAGAGGGGACACACAAGGCACAGCACTGTATTAGCGGTTCAACCCTGGCCCCCATTTGGCAGCGCCACCCGCAGGCCACAGGGAACTGTACACTGATACTCTCCCTGCGGACAAAATGGTTGACAAAAACCCTGACAATTAGGGTGTTTGAGCATAACTACCACTCAAACACTTCCCCTAAATTTAGCACCCCGCTACAGTAGTAATAGAAACAATGTGATTTGATCATCCTGACACCATAACAAGCATGGTGTCGGGATGATTTAAGTGCTGACATCAGCCATTCACCCGACAAATCACCCACGCCGAATTCCCTGTCAACCCAGAGACTACATTCCCCCCCTTCCACAAAACCGGTCCCCCATGCAAAAAAGGTTGGGGACCGCTGTTCTAAAGTGATATCACTTTCTCCTAGTGCTCTATGATAGAGATAGCCACGCAGGAGGAAAATGAGTGACAGCCTCCATCGTCGGCAAGGGTTTTGAAATCATTTTTTCTTTGGGGGGGGGGGGAGGGGCGTCCCTGAAAGGCAGTTTGGAAATGTGGTCACCCTACCCGGAGTGGCTGCGGGAGGCGCGTTCTCGGGAGGATGTCATACTGTATGAAGTCCTGCCAGAACAATAGGGTTCCCGGCCGTCCGTGATTTTACAATGACACGGGCGGGAAGCAGTTAATCTGCTCAAAAATAGCATCAGCAGTAGCTTCAGTAAGATCAACAAGGTGGTAAAACTGATACTGGGTTTCACCATAATCTTCATCAATATAAATGGCGACTATGGCAACTTTTTTGGTTGTTGATACATCTGTAATTTTCATAAATCAGTAATGAAAAGTGCCAACAGGAAAGTTGGATTGAAAGGAAGCCATCCATTGTTTACAACTGTCATGTGACCAGCTGTGATTGGTTACAGCAGTCACATGGTACCGGCAGCAGGCCACTACAGTGATCAGTCATTGGCTGTGGACACAGCCAGTGGACCTAACCAGTGACCAATCGTGCCGCAGCGCGGCCCCGTGGGTGCAGGCGAGGAGTGATCCAGGAGGACGTCATATGACATCCACCCGGTTGGATGTGAGGCCCGGCCAGCCTTCAATTTACTATAGGCTGGGCGGGAAGTGGTTAAAGCAGCCTGTCAAGTAAAACAAAATGTTTTTGTTTTTATTAAATGTTTCTCTGTTTAACCACTTAAGCCCCGGACCATTTGGTAGCTAAAGGACCAGAGGTGAATTCAAAATTTTGCACTGCGCTGCTTTAACTGTAAATTGTGCGGACATGCAATGTTGTACCCAAACGAAATTTGCGTCCTTTTCTTCCCACAAATAGAGCTTTCTTTTAATGGTATTTGATTGCCTCTGCGATTTTTTTTTTTTGCGATATAAACGGAAAAAGACCGAAAATTTTGAAAAAAAATGATATTTTCTAATTTTTGTTATAAGAAAAATCGAATAAACTCAATTTTAGTCATACATTTAGGCCAAAATGTATTCAGCCACATGTCTTTAGTAAAAAAAATGTCAATAAGCGTATATTTATTGGTTTGCGCAAAAGTTATAGCGTTTACAAACTAGGGTACATTTTCTGGAATTTACACAGCTTTTAATTTATGACTGCCTATCTCATTTCTTGAGGTGCTAAAATGACAGGGCAGTACAAAACCCCCCCAAATGACCCCATTTTAGAAAGTAGACACCCCAAGGAAATTGCTGAGAGGCATGTTGAGCCCATTGAATATTTTTTTTTTTTGTCCCAAGTGATTGAATAATGACAAAAAAAAAAAAATTACAAAAAGTTGTCACTAAATGATATATTGCTCACACATGCCATGGTTATATGTGGAATTGCACCCCAAAATACATTCTGCTGCTTCTCCTGAGTACGGGGATACCACATGTGTGGGACTTTTTAGGAGCCTAGCCACGTACGGGACCCCGGAAACCAAGCACCGCCTTCAGGATTTCTAAGGGCGCAAATTTTTGATTTCACTCCTCACTACCTATCACAGTTTTGAAGGCCATAAAATGCCAAAATAGCACAAACCCCCCAAATGACCCCATTTTAGAAAGTAGACACCCCAAGGAAATTGCTGAGAGGCCTGTTGAGCCCATTGAATATTTTTTTTTTTGTCCCAAGTGATTGAATAATGACAAAAAAATAAAAATAAAATAAAATTACAAAAAGTTGTCACTAAATGATATATTGCTCACACATGCCATGGTTATATGTGAAATTGCACCCCAAAATACATTCTGCTGCTTCTCCTGAGTACGGGGATACCACATGTGTGGGACTTTTTAGGAGCCTAGCCACGTACGGGACCCCGGAAACCAAGCACCGCCTCCAGGATTTCTAAGGGCGCAAATTTTTGATTTCACTCCTCACTACCTATCACAGTTTTGAAGGCCATAAAATGCCAAAATAGCACAAAACCCCCCCAAATGACCCCATTTTGGAAAGTAGACACCCCAAGCTGTTTGTTGAGAGGCATGGTGAGTATTTTACAGCTCTCATTTGTTTTTGAAAATGAAGAAAGAACATTTTTTTTTTTTTCTTTTTTTTTTTTCAATTTTCAAAACTTTGTGACAAAAAGCGAGATCTGCAAAATACTCACAATACCTCTCAGCAAATAGCTTGGGGTGTCTACTTTCCAAAATGGGGTCATTTGGGGGGGTTTTTGTGCCATCTGGGCATTCCATGGCCTCCGAAACTGTGATAGGCAGTGAGAAGTGAAATCAAAAATTGACACCCTTAGAAAGCCTGAAGGCGGTGATTGGTTTTTGTGGTCCCGTACGCGGCTAGGCTCCCAAAAAGTCTCACACATGTGGTATCCCCGTACTCAGGAGAAGCAACAGAATGTATTTTGGGGTGTAATTCCACATATGCCCATGGCATGTTTGAGCAATATATCATTTAGTGACAACTTTGTGCAAAAAAAAAAAAAAATTGTATTTTTTCCGCAACTTGTGTCAACATATAAAATATTCCATGGACTCGACATGCCTCTCAGTATATAGCTTGGGGTGTCTACTTTCCAAAATGGGGTCATTTGGGGGGGGGGTTTGAACTGTTCTGGCATTTTATACACAACATTAGGAAGCTTACATCCACTCTTCTAACCACTTGAAGACAAAGCCCTTTTTGACACTTTTTGTTTACATGAAAATTATGTTGAACCCCCAAACATTATATATATTTTTAAAGCAAAGGCCCTACAGAATAAAATGGTGGGTGTTGCATTTTTTTTTTCTACACAGTATTTGCGCAGCGATTTTTTAAACGCATTTTTTTGGGAAAAATACAATTTTTTTATTTTAATGCACTAAAACACACTATATTGCCCAAATGTTTGATGAAATAAAAAAGATAATCTTAGGCCGAGTACATAGATACCAAACACGACATGCTTTAAAATTTCGCACAAACGCGCATTGGCGACAAACTACATACATTTTTAAAAGCCTTTAAAAGCATTTACAGGTTACCCCGTTAGATTTACAGAGGAGGTCTACTGCTAAAATTACTGCCCTCGATCTGACCTTCGCGGTGATACCTCACATGCATGGTGCAATTGCTGTTTACATATGACGCCAGACCGACGCTTGCGTTGACCATTGGGCAAGAGCAGGGCAGGACAGGGGTGCTTTTTTTTTTTTTTTTTTTTTTTTTTATTATTAATTTTGCTTTTTTCTTTTATTTTTAACTGTTGTTTCCATATTTATTTATTTTTATCACTTTTATTGTTATCTCAGGGAATGTAAATATCCCCTATGATAGCAATAGGTAATGACAGGTACTCTTTTTTGAAAAAACTGGGGTCTATTGGACCCTAGATCTTTCCTCTGCCCTCAAAGCATCTGACCACACCAAGATCGGTGTGATAAAATGCTTTCCCAATTTCCCAATGGCGCTTTTTATATCCGGGGGGGGACATTCCCTCCCACTGCTTGTAAAAGCAGTCCAGAGGCTAATTAGCCACTAGGATTGCTTTTACATGAAAGCCGGCCGCTGGCTGAAAAGAATGATACCAAGATGATACCTCAACCCGCAGGCATCATTCTGGTATAAACATTCAAAGTCCAGCAACATACCAGTACGTTGCTGGTCCTTGTTGGACATGTATTGTAATCTTTTTTTTCATGCAGCCTGTTGGCTGAACGAAAAAAAAAGATTGATCGGTGGGTATGCCCACCATTAGAATACCGCCCTTCATCCATCCACTTCTAATGATGGGCATACATGCACCATTTATATATGCCGAAGCATGGGGGCATCTTCTCGCAAAAGTTATGCCGCGTACACATGGTCAGACTTTTCCACGGGCAAGCCTCCGTCGGAATTTCGACCGTATGTACGCGGCATTAGGAGCAAAATCGCTCCTCCGCTCCTGCTGCCCCAATGCTTCGGCATATATGCTTTTTTTTTTTAACTGTGGTGGTGAAATCACCTCCTACAGCACTGGAGTCGCAGGGATCAGGCCTGTCTCTGCGAACGCTGCAGTTATGTGTGTTGTGTTTTGCAAGTGACAGTGATCGATCGATACTGCACTTGGGTGGCCTGGGCTGGACGGAGGGGCAAAACGCAGGTGCTAGCAGGTATCTGGGCTGATCCCGCTAACACTGCGTTTTTGGGAACCCTAAACTGCTGGGGACGCTAGTATAGTTCTGATCAGATCAGATATTGATCTGTTCAGATACTATACCACTAAGGGGGGTGTATGCTTCACGCGTGGGTGTTAGTGCTACTGGCACTAACCTGACGCTGCCTGGGGTGTGACGCAGACCCTCTCTGACGCTAAAACCTAATTGATATCACCCGCCGGGAGATCAGGGGGTTAAACCTTTATTGGGTTATATACGGCGAGTGCCCTGACACTATAAAAAGCAAACTAACTAACCAGCGTCACCCGTAACACTTATATGATGATCACTGGTGAAAGGGTTAACTAGGGGCAATTAGGGGGTTAAAACCTTTATTAGGTAATATATGGGGGTACCTGACGCTATATAAAAACCTGACGGCGAACCTAAAAAAAAATTACTGGCTACCTATCGGCATCACCGACACTAAGACAACGATCATAAAAACGATCGCTTAGCGACAGTGGTGATAGGGGGTGAAAGGGTTACCTGGGGGCGATCAGGGGTTAAACCTTTATTAGATAATATATGGGGGTACCTGACGCTATAAAAACCTGCGGCGAACCTAAAAAAAATTACTGGCTACCGATCAGCATCACCGACGCTAAGACATCGATCAGAAAAATGATCGCATAGCGACGGCGGTGCTAGGGGGTGAAAGGGTTACCTGGGGGGTGATCAAGGGGGTTAAACCTTTATTAGGTAATATATGAGGGTACCCGACGCTATAAAAACCTGCGGCGAACCTAAAAAAAATTACTGGCTACCAATCAGCATCGCCGACGCTAAGACATCGATCAGAAAAATTATCGCTTAGTGACAGTGGTGATAGGGGGTGAAAGGGTTACCTGGGGGGCGATCAAGGGGGTTAAACCTTTATTAGGTAATATATGGGGGTACCCGACGCTATAAAAACCTGCGGCGAACCTAAAAAAAATTACTGGCTACCGATCAGCATCACCGACGCTAAGACATCGATCAGAAAAATGATCACATAGCGACGGCGGTGCTAGGGGGTGAAAGGGTTACCTGGGGGGTGATCAAGGGGGTTAAACCTTTATTAGGTAATATATGGGGGTACCCAACGCTATAAAAACCTGCGGCGAACCTAAAAAAAATTACTGGCTACTGATCAGCATCGCCGACGCTAAGACATCGATAAGAAAAACTATCGCTTAGTGACAGTGGTGATAGGGGGTGAAAGGGTTACCTGGGGGGCGATCAAGGGGGTAAACCTTTATTAGGTAATATATGGGGGTACCCGACGCTATAAAAACCTGCGGCGAACCTAAAAAAAATTACTGGCTACCGATCAGCATCACCGACGCTAAGACATCGATCAGAAAAATGATTGCTTAGCGACGGCGGTGCTAGGGGGTGAAAGGGTTACCTGGGGGGTGATCAGGGGGTTAAACCTTTATTAGGGGGGGTTAGGGGGCTACACTGGACCTAAAACTAAATGTAGTGACACTTTTACAGTCACAAATGTCACTGATTGCAGTGATCACTAAATAAATGGTCACTGCAATCAGTGACACTGTGACTGGGGGCTGGGGGGGCTGGGGGGTGTCTGGGGGGGCCTGGGGGGGCGATTTATGTGCCTATGTGTCCTGGTGTCAGTGTGCTGTTTTGTGTACTAACCTGCATCTTCTCCTGTACGGCGCTCGGTATATGTGAGTGCCGCAGGAGAGATGACATCACTTCCTCCAGCCTGTGTAAACAAGCACACAGGCAGGGGAAGCTCTCATTCGCCGGGAGCGATCGAGAGGCGGTGGCCGGAATCGAACGGTCGTCCCCTCATGCCGGATCGCTCCCGAAGGTAAAACGACCACCCACTGTAAAGAAGGGGGGTCCGATCGGACCCCCCAACTATACAAAGGCAATCACGTACATATACGTGATTCTGCCTGTCGGTGCCATTCTGCCGACGTATATTTACAGTGGGCGGTCGTTAAGTGGTTAACCCCTGAGTAACCCTTAATTAACTTTCTACCATAATAACCTCCATTTAATTATTATTTCCCTGCTGATTCTTTTTTGCTTGCTTCTGTAGCGCTACCCCCAGTTAAGAGAGCCGCTGGTTTGTATTCTCGGGCCCTGTATACAGCACCACCAACCCCCGGCAATCTGACTCGACCCACTCTGGCACAGTTAGTCTAGGGTTAACTTCTTATCACTCTCTGGTGTATAATACTCAACAGGTTTCTAAATAGACAGACAACACTCTGAAGCAAGAGTATAAATAAGTAATAGCTTTACTGTAAAATGGTGGCATAGAACATGGCATGTAACACATACATGGGCCTGCAGAGCCCTGCATTAATCAGCGTATCAGAAGCAGCACTATAATATGGCGCCGCGCAGTATCCACCACGCGGAACTATCATGGCGTGCGCGCCCTATGGCAAAGTAACACAACTTTATAACTTTCCCCCACCTATGTCAGGCCTGACAGTGTATGAGATAGTCCCCTTTCCCTAAGGAAAGAAAGGTTTTCTTCACCGGCCAGCTTTCGTTGGTGCACTTGGAGAAAATGACCAAATTGTAATCCAAAGGGTGGTAACTTGTAGCAACAGTATGCAAATGGAGGGGGGTAGGCACTTCAGCTCTGTCCCAACTACCGGACCCCCTAAGGAAACACAGGGGGGGGAACAGTGGGCCTAGGCAGTCTACAGGCCTGAATACAGCTCAGTCTATGGATATGGGTAGGTGCCCGCTCACCGCTCCAGGCGCGATTCCAGCCTGGGTCTTCCACCACGTGTGTCCGTCGCACACGGCGTCTGCAACCGATCGGGTCCCCGATCCAACTGGAGTCCTACACCGACGATCCAGGATCCACCCAGGCTCCGCAGAATGGTGGAAGGCTCTTTAGACTTCAGGTAAGGCCTAAGGCTCTGCAGGATGACTGGTTGCTTGAAGCGCGGCATCCAAAGAGAGCGAGCTCCGCCTCGCCTCTCGCTTAAATAGGCCCTCCCATGAGTCTTTGCGGCGGAACTTCCGCCCTGGGGCTGAATGGGGTTCTGGGTACCGTAGTCCTGGGGCCTTAAGAGAGGCCCCGCTACACTTCCATTTTGTAAACTATTAATAATTAAAATGTTTCTTGTTTGCTTTGTTCGCTACTATTTCACACTGAAAAATGTGCGAAATGTAAAAAAAAAAATGTATTTAATTTGTAAATAACTTTTCAATGCTTTGTACCATTTGCTGACAGCTGAAGTGTAAACAAAACAGTTGCGGTGGGTATCGGTAATTGGTATCGGCGAGTACTAAAAAAAAGGTATTGGTACTTGTACTCGTTGTGAAAGAAATGGTATTGTTGCATCGCTAGTGCAGATATCAATATTCACTGATAGGGGGCTGTATTCAGGAGCACACACCTCATCCCTTTACCCAAACACATATGAATTACTCAGGTTCTGAGGCTAATTTAATGCAGATAAGGCACCAAGTGGGTTTAATTACCACCTCAATCAGCCACAGAACCTGTGTAATTAATATGTGTTTGGTTTTAAAGGGATGAGGTGGCACACAACTTTTATTACATAGCATATTGTATCATAATTTCTCCTCGCTATGATGTGATATCATAAAAAATAATACATTACGAAATCACACTACATGTTGGTGGAGAAGTGTTATTAAAGACAATGAAACATTACAACCTTAGTGTCTATTTATAAAACATTTGCTGTATGAATGTGAGAAGCATTCATTTCTGTATCATCAGCTCTATCTAGTGGCTAAAATATGGTATTGTTTTCTCACTGAGGTAGTTCAGTAAACTACACTGCTTTTTGGCCACAATATGGGGCTAAAGCTACAGGCATTAAAGTGGTTGTAAACCCACATATAAAAAAAAAAAAAGACCTGCAAGACAAAGGCATAATGAGCTAGTATGCGTTGCATGCTAGCTCATTATATAAAACTCGACAGCACTGGCTGGCGACATCGCTCCCTGGGTTACTTCCAGGTATCGCGCTGTGATTGGCCGGAGCCGCGATTATGTCACTCCCATGCATGCGCGTGTGAGCCGTTAGTAACAGCACACTAGCTGGATGACATCGGCACATGCTTATACAGGGGATATCTCCTTATTATAGCAAAAAGTGGATTGTAAGGGTTTACAACCACTTTAAACTCTTAGAAAAAAAAATACATACATACATATATATATATATATATATATATATATATATATATTGTGACAGCAGGAAGGTAAAGTCACCTGGTTGCATCCAGGGGGGTAGATATATTTCGCCCAGATTCAGGCTTTACGCCGACTTATACAACTAGGTGGAGAGTTGTATAAGCCCAGCTGAGGCTAGTGGGCTCATGGATGACTCATACCTCTAGGGAGAGTGTGGGGCGTCGTGCAGACAGGGAGTTGATGAGACCAGCTGAAGCTTATCAGCTCATTTAGGCCTCTATAAGAACTCCCAGCTTCATTAGGTGTTGGCTCATGCCTGGACCCAGACCTGTGTGGACTGTCTAGGGAGAGTGAACCCCTGTGCGGTGAGACAACGCCTGTGTGGCTATTTGCTTGGACATTTAAAACCAGGGACTTAGGGACTAGGACAGCACTAGGCTGATCCCAGTTGTTAGTTAGGAAACCTGTATGTTTAGTCAGAGGTCAAGTTGACCAGGATTTATTTTGTTTATGTTTCTTTTGCTTTGCTGTGTTTTGTCACTGTAAATAGAAAATAAACCGCACCTTTTTGATTTTGAAAACCACAACCTCCGTTTGCTGGCCTGTTTTTGTGTGGGGAGCCCATCCCGGGGGTCACACACACCCGCTGCCGAGCTAACCCCCTCACAGTTGGTGGAGAACCAGTGGCAGTTTTTTTTTAAGCCAGCATGGAGGAGATACTGAAGCAGCTGGCTCTAGCAAATGCCAATCAACAGCAGACAAATGCAGGTTTGCAAAAGAACTTCGCAGCCCAGCAGCAAGCTCATCAACAGAGCCTTGCAGCCCAGCAGCAGACAAACGCAACTTTGCAACAGAGTCTGGAGGCTCAGCAACAAGCCCAGCAGCAATCTGAGGCCCGCTTCATAGACCTGTTGCAGAAGCAAGAGCAGAGACTACAACAACAGATGGAAGCAGTAATGCAGCAACGTCCGCAGACCAGTGAGGAAAGCCGTCCCACTAATACTGCGTCCTTTGGGGTGAGTCGTTTATTGACAAAAATGACTGGAGAGGATGATCCAGAGGTATTTTTGACCACATTTGAAAGGACCGCTGAAAGAGAAAAGTGGCCTGAGGAGCAGTGGGCTGGACTGGTGGCTCCTCTGTTAACTGGTGAATCGCAGAAAGCTTACTATGACCTAGAGCCTAACCAAGCAAAAGACTATGTGATGCTAAAAGCTGAAATATTGGCAAGGCTGGGTGTCACCCAGGCTGTCCGGGCTCAGCGTGTGCATAACTGGACTTTCCAGCTTGGAAAACCCCCCAGGTCTCAAATGTATGATCTCATTCACCTGAGCAGAAAGTGGCTACAGCCAGAGACTTTGTCCGCACCAAAGATTGTGGAACGTGTTGTAATGGATCGGTTTTTGAGAGCTCTTCCTACTGCCATCCAAAAGTGGGTAAGCCATGGAGACCCAGAGACGGCCGATGGTCTTGTGGATCGTGTGGAGAAATACTTGGCTACAGAGAACCTGACGGCCTCTTCCAGAGACACTCGGACTTTCCACCCTAAGACCAGACCATCCCCAGGGGCGGATAAGAGGATTCCAAGGGGTGAGGGTGGAGAGAGTGAGAGGGTGGGAGCTCTACCCCAAGTTTGGCGAGAACAGCCTGGGAAATCAGCGGCTCAAGAGGCGGCAAGAAGGATCGTTTGCTACCACTGCCGGCAAGCGGGACATATTGCAGCCAATTGCCCGGTTGTGGAGGAACCCATGCAGTGTGACTTTCTGACGGGCAGACGTCAGTAGCTGTGTGCGACAGTCGCATGCACTGCCATTCGAGGAACTGAGAAACATTTATGCAAAATGTGTGTTAATGGTAGAAATGTTGTGGTATTGCTGGATTCAGGTAGCCTTGTGACCCTGATAAAGGCTGAGTTAGTTAAAACAGAGGTCTCTGGGAATAGCAAGGTAGCTGTTATTTGTGTGCATGGGGACACCCGAGAGTATCCAGTGACTACAGTGTGTTTCGAGACACCCAAAGGTACCCTCTCTCATCCAGTGGGCTTAGTATCTCAGTTACCGCATGACGCCATTGTGGGAAGGGATTTTCCGAAGTTCTGGGAACTGTGGGATGATCCTGAGCCCCCCACTGGTGCCCCTATGTACCAGGAATGTGATAGCCAGAACTCCCCTGAGAGTGGTGAGGACTCTCCGGAATTTCCCTTATCAGTATTGGCAGGGGAGACTCAAGAAACTGGAGAGGAGCCCACCTCCTCAGACGAAAACCTACCGTCTGTGGAGTTTTCTGATCTTGAGGTTCACAGGGAAAACTTTGCCACAGAACAGTTGAAAGACCCCGCCCTAATAAAGGCACGGGAAAACGTAGTGAAAATAGATGGCGAGTTAGTGAACCCAGATAATACCTGCACTTACCCATACTTCAGCATAGAGAAGGACCTACTGTATCGGGTGGCAAAAAGGGCAGAAGAAACCGTTGAGCAGCTTGTGGTGCCCAAACCTTACAGGAAGTTGGTGTTGGAGTTGGCCCATGGGCACATTCTTGGAGGTCATCTGGGGACAGAGAAAACCCGAGAGAGGGTATTACAGAGATTCTATTGGCCGGGGGTGATGAAGGACATAGAAAATTATTGTTCCTCCTGCCCTGTGTGTCAGAGGTCGGCCCCGATGCCACATTTCCGTAGCCCGCTGGTCCCTCTACCCATCATTGAGGTCCCGTTTGAGAGGATCGCCATGGATTTGGTAGGTCCTATAATCAAGTCCGCTAGGGGGCACCAGTACATATTAGTTATAATGGACTATGCCACCCGTTATCCAGAAGCGATCCCTCTCCGAAATACCTCGGCCAAAACCATAGCCAAAGAGCTATCTCTTGTGTTTAGCCGGGTGGGTATTTGTAAAGAACTGCTTACGGACCAAGGTACACCCTTTATGTCCCGGGTTATGAAGGAGCTGTGTAAATTGTTCAAAGTGACGCAATTACGTACATCTGTGTATCACCCCCAAACCGATGGGCTGGTGGAAAGATTCAACAAAACCCTAAAACAAATGTTGAAGAAAGTGGTGGATAGAGATGGAAAGGATTGGGACTGTCTACTTCCTTATCTGATGTTTGCTATTAGGGAGGTGCCCCAATCCTCTACGGGTTTCTCCCCCTTTGAGTTACTGTATGGGAGACACCCAAGAGGGCTGTTAGATATTGCCAAGGAAACTTGGGAAAGTGAGAGTTCTCCCCACAGGAGTGTGATTGAGCATGTCGCCCTGATGCAAGACCGAATTGCACAGGTAATGCCCATCGTGAAGGAACATTTGGCCCAAGCGCAGTTAGCACAGCAGAGAGTGTACAACCGTGGAGCCAAGACCCGTACCTTTTCCCCGGGGGATAGGATACTGGTACTTGTCCCTACGGTTGAAAGTAAGTTCCTTGCCAAATGGCAAGGCCCCTACGAGATAATGGAAAAAGTGAGCGAAGTGAATTACAAGGTCAGACAACCAGGAAGGCGAAAGCCCGAACAGATCTATCACGTTAATCTGTTGAAAGCCTGGAGGGATAGAGAGTCCCTAGTCGCAGACACTTGGTCACCAGCTCAAACTGGTTGCGTGATTCCTGAGGTTGGAATAGCAGCCACCTTGTCACAACCCCAACAACAGGAGGTTAAGGAGTTTGTGCTTCGCAACAAGGAGGTATTCTCTGAGCTGCCGGGACAAACATCTGGGGTAGAGCATGACATCATTACCCCGCCCGGTGAAAGGGTGAAGTTAAAACCCTATCGGATCCCAGAGGCCCGACGGGAGGCAATACGGGAGGAAGTACAGAAAATGCTGAACTTAGGGGTGATAGAGGAGTCCCAAAGTGATTGGTCTAGTCCCATTGTGTTGGTGCCTAAACCGGATGGGAGCTGGCGATTTTGTAACGATTTTCGTCAGTTGAACAAAGTTACAAAATTTGACACCTACCCCATGCCACGTATAGATGAGTTGATCGACCGGCTGGGAACAGCCCGATACATGACGACTCTTGACCTCACAAAAGGGTATTGGCAAATCCCCCTGGCCAAGTCGGCCAAAGAGAAAACCGCATTTGTAACCCCAGACGGGGCGTTCCAATATAAAAGAATGCCGTTCGGGTTACAGAATGCGCCGGCCACATTCCAGCGGAAAATGGACCAGATGCTGAGGCCCCATCGGAAGTATGCTGCGGCTTACCTGGATGACGTAATTGTACATAGCACAGATTGGGCCTCACATCTGCCAAAAGTGCAAGCAGTCCTGGACTCTGTTCGGGAAGCGGGGTTTACGGCTAACCCCAAGAAGTGTACCATTGGGCAGGAGGAGGCCAAATATCTTGGGTACACCATTGGGAGGGGAGTAATAAAACCCCAACTCAACAAAGTCGAGGCCATCCAGAGTTGGCCACGTCCCAACAGCAAGAAGCAGGTACGAGCCTTTCTGGGAATCGCTGGGTATTATCGGCGATTCATTCCCCACTTTGCTTCTAAGGCTGTGCCCCTAACCAACCTGACGAAGGGGAAAGGGTCGGTCATGATTAAATGGACCCCCGAGGCTGAGGCAGCATTCCAATTCTTGAAACAAGCCTTATGTAGCCAGCCAGTGTTGTACTCACCCGACTTCTCTAAAGACTTTGTCGTACAAAGTGATGCGTCAGATGTGGGGTTAGGAGCAGTATTGTCCCAGGTCTGGAACGGGGAAGAGCACCCAGTCATTTACCTCAGCAGGAAGTTGAAGTCCCATGAGGTAAATTACGCCACCGTTGAAAAGGAGTGTTTAGCGGTGAAGTGGGCTCTAGATTCCCTTCGGTACTACCTGCTAGGTAGGCACTTTGACATGGTTACGGATCACGCTCCGTTAAAGTGGATGGCTCAAAACAAGGAAACAAATAGAAGAGTGAATAGGTGGTTCCTGGCCCTCCAGGAATTCAACTTCACAGTAAAGCATCGCCCTGGCGTTCAAATGGGGAATGTGGATGCTTTGTCTCGAGTACATGAATGCCTGATTGCTGGTGTTCCAACCCCGAGGTTAAAACAAGAGGGGGGGTATGTGACAGCAGGAAGGTAAAGTCACCTGGTTGCATCCAGGGGGGTAGATATATTTCGCCCAGATTCAGGCTTTACGCCGACTTATACAACTAGGTGGAGAGTTGTATAAGCCCAGCTGAGGCTAGTGGGCTCATGGATGACTCATACCTCTAGGGAGAGTGTGGGGCGTCGTGCAGACAGGGAGTTGATGAGACCAGCTGAAGCTTGTCAGCTCATTTAGGCCTCTATAAGAACTCCCAGCTTCATTAGGTGTTGGCTCATGCCTGGACCCAGACCTGTGTGGACTGTCTAGGGAGAGTGAACACCTGTGCGGTGAGACAACGCCTGTGTGGCTATTTGCTTGGACATTTAAAACCAGGGACTTAGGGACTAGGACAGCACTAGGCTGATCCCAGTTGTTAGTTAGGAAACCTGTATGTTTAGTCAGAGGTCAAGTTGACCAGGATTTATTTTGTTTATGTTTCTTTTGCTTTGCTGTGTTTTGTCACTGTAAATAGAAAATAAACCGCACCTTTTTGATTTTGAAAACCACAACCTCCGTTTGCTGGGCCTGTTTTTGTGTGGGGAGCCCATCCCGGGGGTCACACACACCCGCTGCCGAGCTAACCCCCTCACAATATATATATATATATATATATATATATATATATATTGTGAGGGGGTTAACTCGGCAGCGGGTGTGTGTGACCCCCGGGATGGGCTCCCCACACAAAACAGGCCCAGCAAACGGAGGTTGTGGTTTTCAAAAATCAAAAAGGTGCGGTTTATTTTCTATTTACAGTGACAAAACACAGCAAAGCAAAAGAAACATAACCAAAATAAATCCTGGTCAAGTTGACCTCTGACTAAACATACAGGTTTCCTAACTAACAACTGGGATCAGCCTAGTGCTGTCCTAGTCCCTAAGTCCCTAGTTTTAAATGTCCAAGCAAATAGCCACACAGGCTTTTTCTCACCGCACAGGGGTTCACTCTCCCTAGACAGTCCACACAGGTCTGGTTCCAGGCATGAGCTAACATCTAATGAAGCTGGGAGTTTTTTATAGAGGCCTAAATGAGCTGACAAGCTTCAGCTGGCCTCATCAACTCCCTGTCTGCACGACGCCCAGCCCTCTCCCTAGAGGTATGAGTCATCAATGAGCCCACTAGCCTTATACAACTCTCCACCTAGTTGTATACGTCGGCGTAAAGCCTGAATCTGGGCGAAATATATCTACCCCCCTGGATGCAACCAGGTGACTTTACCTTCCTGCTGTCACAATATATATATATATAATATATTATAATATCATATATATAACATATATTATAATATAATATATTTATTATATATAATGCTATATAAAACTAGACCCCTTAGTGTTGCATAATATTTTATACCTTTTACAATAGTAAATTTTGCATGACTATTTCTAATGCTGCGTACACACGATCATTATTCACGGCGGTTAAAAAACCACCGTGAATAATGACAGGAAAAACGAGGGAACCGCTTGGTTCCCTACACACGGTCGTTTTTCCCGTCATTTTTTCTCTTGACGAGAAAAACGACCGTCTGTGGGCTCCGCGGCAGTGTCTCCCTATGGGAAAACTGCCGCGGAAAAAAATGCTGGAAAAAACGATGAGAAAATTTAGAACATGTTCTAATTTTTCTCGTCGTTTTTTATGCCGTTTTTCTCAACGAGAAAAACGACATAAAGCCCACAGACGATCATTTTTCTCGGCGAAAAAAAAAAATGCAGTTTTTCTCGTCGAGAAAAGCGGTCGTGTGTACGCGGCATAAGAGTGAGGATGTAAATATTTTACAGTTAAAGTACAACTCTAGCTTCTCTTTCCCTGTGCCAGGGGCGGGGCAACGGGGCAATTGCCCCCTCCGAGAATGCAGGTGAGAGAGGGCAGCTCCGCGGGTGACTCTGCTGTTCCGCGGGCGGGGCGTTCCGCAAGTCCGCGGGTGTGCGGGCGGCTCCGTGATTCCGCAGGTGGGCAGCTCCGCAATTCCGCGGGCGGGCCGTTCCGCGAGTCCACAGGTGTGCGGCTCCGTGGGCGAGATAGCGGGCGCTCGGTTGGTGAGTGGGTGGGTGAGAGGGGGGGGTAGCTGGGCAGCTCGGTGTGTGAGCGCTGCTGGCCAATCAGGGAGCCAGCAGGCATGGGAGCAAAGAGATGACATCATCTCCCGGCGCCCGGACTGCATCCTTCTGCCCTCACTGTGCAGGCAGCGTGAGCAGCAGAGAGATTACATTTTCTCTCTCTGGTGTCTGACTTTGGGACAGAGCACCGTAGCTGGAAAGTGACACAGCAGGTGACAATCTGCAACGTGTGGCAAGTGACAATCCTCAATGTGTGGCAAGTGACAATCTGCAACTTTTGGCAAGTGACAATCCGCAACGTGTGCCAGATGACGTGGCAAGTGACAATCCGCAACGTGTGGCAGGCAACGTGGCAAGTGACAATCCGTGACGTGGCAAGTGACAATCCGCAACGTGTGGCAGACGACGTGGCAAGTGACAATCCGCATTTAGTGGCAGGCGACGTGGCAAGTGACAATCCGCATTTGGTGGCAGGCGACGTGGCAAGTGACAATCCGCATTTGGTGGCAGGTGATGTGGCAAATGACAATCCGCATTTGGTGGCAGGCGACGTTGTAAGTAACAATCCGCAACGTGTGGCGGGCGACGTGGCAAGTGACAATCCGTGACATAGCAAGTGACAATCCGCAACTTGTGGCAAGTGACGTGGCAAGTGACAATCCGCATTTGGTGGCAGGTGACGTGGCAAGTGACAATCTTCATTTGGTGTCAGGCAACGTGGCAAGTGACACACTCGGGGCTCCCACTGATTCTGCATTATGTTGAGTCGAACTATTTATTTTTATATTACAATGTAATAATAGAAATAATGCGCTTCAATCATCCTGAGAGCATAATAACCATGGTGCCGTGATGATTAAAGCGACAATACCAGCCATTTCCCCGATAAATTGCCCCCAAACAAACGTATTTTCTGGCAGTGCCCCTACTGAGACTAGACTCTGGATCCGCCCCTGCCCTGTGCCCCCACCTTTCCTCTTCTATCCATTAATCCACCACCATTTTGTAGTGCACATGACCACAACTAGCATTTATGACAAATGGAAGTGAGGGAGGAAAGAATTTCAGGAGCTCATAAAGGATGTTACGAGGAGGCAGAAATACACAGTTAGAAAGAATTTCATGAAAAATAAATTATGGAACCATTATGTAGTGGATGTGTATGGGTTATTTTTGAAAATATTTATATTGTCCCCTAATCACCACCACACCAATTACAGTGTCTCCTTATCACCACCACATCTGGACACTTTCACCCCCTACCCAGGACAATTTTTAGCTTTCAGCACTGTCACACTATGAATGCCAATTACTCATGCAAAACTGTACCAAAATGAAATAATTTTTTTTCTTTAGACAGATAGCGCTTCATTTTGGTGGTATTTAATCGACACTTTTTTGGGGGGTTCTTTTTGCTATATAAACAAAAAAAATTATAAAATTTTGAATAAAAACAAATTTTCTGTTATAAAATTTTGCAAATAAATAATCTTTTTCTTCATAGAGTTAGGTCAAAGTGTATTCTGCTAGATTTCTTTGGTTAAAAATAAAAATAAATCAGTATATATTTTTTAGTCTATGTAAAAGTTAGAGTCTACACTCCAATTTTTGGGAAAATGAAAAGAAATATATATTTTTTGTCACAAAGTTGTCATTTTACAAATTATTTCTCGCACACAGCATACTTATGATTACATCCAGTGGCGGCTGGTGTTTTTTTTTTTGGGGGGGGGGCGGCAAACAACCCCCCCCCCCGGGCCGCCAGTGGAGTGGCACTACTCCACCCCCCGCGGCACTAACATCCCCCCCACCACCACCCGCTGTCCTTAACTTGGACGCGGGCGGTGAGAGCGTGGCGGGCTCGGGGAACGCTGCTCCGGTGTCCTCTCCTGGAGCAGCTTCTGAGGTGTCTCCTCTCTCCTCCTCCCAGCGCTAGGCGTCCAATAGGATTGCCTGACGTTTTGGCCAATCGGTAAACAGGTTTGATACCTGCTTCCTGATTGGACGGGAGAAGGATTAGTGTTGCAACAGCAAACTTTCATTTGCTGTTGCAACACACCTGGGTGGGCTCCAGACAAAATGCTCTGTGTCCTGAGTTCACCCTATTTTGAAGCCTATTACAGCCTATGGCTCTAATCAGGTGACCCGAAAGGGGCCCGACACATGAATAGGGGGCGGCCGCGGTGGCAGTGGATAGATTCATGCTATGCATGAATCTATCCTGCATATAGGGGTGGCGAGGATAGAGGGGGGTGGCGCCGGGGCACTCCTAATGGACAGGCCACCCTGATTACACCCCATAACACATTTTGATACTCTTCCCGAGTATGGGGATACTGCATGTGTGAGACTTTTTCAAAGCCTAGCTGCATGTAGGGTGCACCTTCAGACAATCTAGGGTCATACACTATGCATCTAATAATGATCAGGGTCCCTGTACCTACAGTAGTCTGGCGGTGATCAGGGACATAGTAACTGGTGTGGTGGTGATCAGGGACAAAATGTACTTTAAAGCTTTAAGAAAAATCCTGCTTAGTCCCAAAATGGCCATGACAAGGGTAGTCCAGATTTTACCTGAATCAAATTCACCCAATAAACCTCCCGCCATCTCTACCTCCCCTGTGCCCCTTTACTAAATCACAACACTACTCAGGAGGGGAGTTAACACGGCTGTTTCTGCCTCTTTTTTTTTTATCAAATAACAGTTTTTATTAAGTGTCTCACAGATAGTAACAATACACAAACACAAAATGAGTCAGAAAAGACACTTGCAGAAATATAACAATGCGCAATACATACGCAGTAGTGTTGGGGGGGGGGGGGGCGTTAGCATAAACATTGCAAAATATAAGCCAACTCCTTCAGTGACAGTGTCAGCAAAACAAAACAGTATTCTAGAACTGATATCACATATAACTTTGCAGAGGTAGTCTGTATTTCCAGAAAAGAAGAAAAGAAAGGGGGGAGAGAAGAAAAGAAAAGGAAGAAAGTAGAGAAGAACTTTAGGTTACCGCGTTGACTCCTGTACCGGCTCACGGCGGATCCTCCTCTCCCAGACCTTGCTGTAATCGTCCAGACTATCCTGTATTCTGGCCGTCATCCTCTCCATCAATTCAACATCCTTGACCCTGGAATACAGGGCCTCTTGGGATGGGGGGAGAGTTTTTCTTCCAGTTAATGGCAATTAGGCACCTAGCTGCTGCTAGAATATGTCTGAGTAATTTCTTGTATGGTTTGGCTATTTTTGGCTGAGAGAGGCCTAACAAGAAAAATGTAGGTGTCAGTGGTATTGGCACCTCGAAGAGGCGGGTTAGTAGTTGTTGTGTAGATTGCCAGAACGGGACTATGAGAGGACAGGACCAATAGATGTGGAAGAGAGAGCCTCTGTCTCGTTGGCATGCCAGCATCGGTCAGAGGTGGAGGGATACATTTTATGGAGTACATCTGGGGTCTAGTACCAAAAAAAGAGAATCTTGTACGCGTTTTCTTTAAAGAGGGTACATAGGGAACTTTTGGCAGCCTGCCTCCAGACAGCCTGCCAAGCCTCCACTGGAAGTTCCTCTCCCAACTCTCTCTCTCTCCGTAGCATGTATACATGTTTTCCTCATACTGGTATGGTGTATGTGCTTAGAATCTGGTATATGTCTGAGATCAGTCCTCTACGAAAGAGCCCCTCCAATATAATACGTTCAAGTGGAGAGGGTGGGGAGAATTGGAGATGCAGGGCTATGGTTTGGGCAAAATGTCTGATCTGTAGATAACTGTAGAACACCTGTCGCGGCAATTCATGCTTTGTTTGGAGCTCTGAGAATGGCAGCTGTTTAGAGTTTCAACCTTTTATTAACATAACTTTATAAATAACAGAAAACATAATAACGACATAACAATCCAGGTCATAATGGTTGCAGGTCCTTGATGGCACCCTGCACCAGAAACTTTGTGTCTGTTTCACTATTTTTGCTAAGTTTTGTCCCCAGACGCCAAACACTGCCTCGGGGACTATCCTAGCTGACCTCAGAAACTTATCAACCTTACCACTCCTGGTGAGTCTAAATTGAATCAGACCAACTATAGGACCCCATACCTAACATGGGTCCCACTGTTTTACCAATCACACCATATTTAGACCCCCATCAAGGACCTCAAACTGCCAACAAATACATATTAATACAAATTCAGAGAACACAAACCAAAACAGGACGGGAGGGAGGGACGTTCCTCCAACGACTTCAGATCTGCAACTGATCTACTTCACTCCTCCCCAATAACTATCATCTCATTGCTCCTATCAATTACCCTGTCTGCTCAGCCAATCAGGTAAGCAACATAACTTCCAAAAATGTAAACTAGTTAACCCCCTACTGTCAGGTTTCCTTCCACTCTTTCATGTATGCCCTATGCTTATTCATTTTTTTCATATCTGCGAGCATATCTTTCCATCAAAAACCTGAGCAAATGCAGAGCACTACAGTCTATCTATAGAAATCTCTTATCCTCATTTAGTTTAATCTTATATGTGATGTAAAATGTCATTGCTGATGTAGCGGGGTATTCCCCTTTAATACAGAGAGACTACATCTCCCAGTACATCTTGCAGCATCCAGGGTGCTTTGCTCCGGAACAGAGACTGCTGGGGCAGACTTTATAAAGGGGAGGTGGGGTTTGTTCTGCCTCTTTTGGACACCCCCCCTCTCCTAGCAAGAGGATCTCTGTGCTGAACTGCTGTATGCACAAGGCCTGAAGCCTGGGCCTTGTGCTCTTTTCCAAAGAGCCCCTCTGCCAGCCTAGCAGAGCCTTAGAGACATCTTCTCATCCTTGCTGCAGTACACCAGAAGGATTGAAGACTCGGATGTCGGTGGATTCCTGTTCCCAGACGAATCGGCGGAGGAAGCGGACTTGGACTTGTCCGGATGGTGAGAGCTGTTTAAAGACAGACACTTTATCTTTACTATTCGTTGGGATTACAAAGTTGTTCTTCAAGTGCACCACCGAAAGATTGCTAGCGAATATTGTTTCACTGAACTTCCATTTAGATCAGTCAGGCCTGACTGCATAGGTAGACATTGCTGGGTGTTAGTCTACCCATGAGGGGAAGTAGCTGTAAAAGGGCAGCGCTAGAGTTGCATAGCAATACTTTATTATTCTGATTACTCTGTTTATCTTACTGTTTATTGCAGGGATCTGCAACTTGTTATACTGTTGTTTATTACTTGCCCATTAGCCTCAGTAAAATATCTGGGTCAAGTACATTGGTGTCAGTTTCACTTACTTTAATAGAAGTTTTAAAGTATATCACTGTGTGTGTTTGCCATAGGACTGCGTCACCTAGAGTTGCGGTCACGCGGTCCTATCTCCCCTTACTAGCTGTGCCACGGGAGGTTAGAGCCGATTGCCAGGGGTTGACAGCGGTGCACTACAGGGCCCAAAACAAAACCAGCGGCTCTCTTAACTGGGGGTAGCGCTACACGTGGGGGCTAGAGTCCGGGATCCTTGTACGTTGCACGCTGCAATCAAGCCGGTCAGAAGTACCAGCATGGACCCGCTAGCAATGTCACAGTGGTGGGCAGCGATCGGCGTCGATCCAACCGCGGCGGTAGTCATTGTACTCCCGGGGGAAAGATGGAAGGAAGAGGAGATAAAACAGCTCGTATTGTTACTGTCTCCGAGCCACAAAGCATGGGTGATGGATTTTAGGCCAGATCCAGTAATCTCGTCTACATACGCACTGGTAGAATGGAAAAACGAAATCCCAGAGCATTTTAAAAGTCCGAGTATACAAGCCATAGATAATCAGATCTATCACTTGATACATATGCTGCCAGTGAAGGGAGAATGGTTTCAGACACCAAAGCCATCACCCCCACGATTATCTCCACCACTATCCCCTAAAACAGAAAAGCCTAAGGAACTATTAAGCCCGGGATCACCGCTGGCCGCTATAGGGCCTGAATTGTTGAATGCTCTAGGAGACCTTGTAATTAAGTGCCAGAAAAGCAGTACGGTGCATGTGGAGGCCAGTTACCGGAAGCTTAGCACCTTCTCAGGGAAGCAACCAGTGCCTGCCGGAGAAGAAGAATTTGACACCTGGATTGAACAGGCCATGCAAGCGGTAGAAGGATGGGAGATACCAGAGGCGCAGAAGAAGCAGCGCATCAGCAAAAGTCTAAAGGGCGCTGCTGCTGAAGCTGTAAAGAACCTCAGGCTTAGCAACGCTACCTGCACCGCATACGATTATCTGGCGATACTGGAGGAGGAATTTGGCCAGCTGGAGAAGGTGACTGAACTGATATACCAGTTCGAACATACCCTCCAACAGCCGGGAGAGAAGTTATCCGAATATGTGCGGAGGCTAAACCGGAAGCTGTGCCAAATTGTCCTAAAGAAGGGAATACTGCCGCAGGTCATAGACGCAACCCGAATGAAGCAGATCCTGAGGGGAGCCCTGCGTTCAGATCCAGTTTGGCTCTACTTGAAGACCTCTGAAGGAGTGATGACTTCGAGTTACCCAGATCTTGTACGGATCATAAGAGATGAAGAAGCCCTCTTAAATGAACAGCAAGGGGCTGAGAAGACCACTACCCTCCCCGCGGTGGGAGTCAGATCAGTTATGGCTACGGAACGGGACTCAGAGGTCGAGATCCTGAAGACTCAGATGTCCAAAATAATGGAGATGGTGACCGGGTCACTGGATGTCAGGTCTGAGATAGACTCACTGAAGGTGCAAGTGTCCCAGCTGGCGGAGATGATGAACAAATTGATGGCAGAAAGTACTGGATTGTCCACCCAAAAGCCCACGAAGCAAGACATCTGTCGAAACTGTGGAGGTGTAGGTCACTACCAGCAAGTATGCCCAAGTCCAAGAATGGAGGGAAGATCCGGGCCTTCAAAAATAACTTTCTCTGAATCTGCGAGGGAGCGGTGGAGGACACCTGCAGTTTATGCCGTCTCAGTGAACAACGCTTATCAGCCTTCCAAACAACGCCAGAAACGGCATTCCCAGCGCCGGAAGCTGAAGAGAGCACAAGTCCAAGTATGCCAGTCTGCTGTTACAGGTGTTTCCAAAAGGACTGCTGCCCAATTGGTAGGTCCTCTACCTGTAGTGCCTGTTCTGATCGAAGGGATCTACACCAGAGCCATCCTTGATACAGGTGCTTAGGTTACCCTGATGACCAGAGACTTTTACAAGAAGTACCTATCATACCTGCCCCTGGAAGAGTTGGGAGACACCAAGATTAAGGGGATTCAAGCAGAAGAGTACTCTTGCGATGGATGTCTGCGGATCAAGTTGTCATGTGATCCATTGAGGGCTGGGGAGCCCCAGAACTTTGAGACACTGGCCATTGTCTGTCCATGGCTGCCAGGGCCCTCAAGATGCTCTCTCATCGTTGGGACCAATACCGATCTGGTGAAACGGCTTTTAGCCCCTGCTGTCCCCAGATGTGATCCCTTACCCTCACTGCCAGAAGAAGGATCCATAGCAGTAGTGGAAGAAACCAATCTGCAGGAGGCAGAAGTACTCAAAGAGGCTAGTGAGCATATCATGTCTGAGCCAATGGAACAGAGAAAGCGAAGAGTTAAGTATCTTCTCAAGAGACCGACTTGTGAAGTGATGGGTGAGAGCACCGAAGAAGTTAACCTCACCCCTCAAGGGTTGCCAAGAGAGCCTGACCTTCTCACCACGGATTTGGTGGAGGGCAACCCCAGCTCACTTCCTGGCACAGTTAGACAGGTCGCCCCCACTGAAGCGACCTGTGGACAGGACAGCTTCCCATCATATGATGATTGGTGGGAGGCTCCTCTGTCAATTCTATGCAACCGCATTGAAGCTAAAATGTTTTGCAGATCTAGAAATGTTAGATGTCTTTGGGGACCAAAGATTCAAAGTGGGGGGAGTGTGTAGCGGGGTATTCCCCTTTAATACAGAGAGACTACATCTCCCAGTACATCTTGCAGCACCCAGGGTGCTTTGCTCCGGAACAGAGACTGCTGGGGCAGACTTTATAAAGGGGAGGTGGGGTTTGTTCTGCCTCTTTTGGACACCCCCCTCTCCTAGCAAGAGGATCTCTGTGCTGAACTGCTGTATGCACAAGGCCTGAAGCCTGGGCCTTGTGCTCTTTTCCAAAGAGCCCCTCTGCCAGCCTAGCAGAGCCTTAGAGACATCTTCTCATCCTTGCTGCAGTACACCAGAAGGATTGAAGACTCGGATGTCGGTGGATTCCTGTTCCCAGACGAATCGGCGGAGGAAACGGACTTGGACTTGTCCGGATGGTGAGAGCTGTTTAAAGACAGATACTTTATCTTTACTATTCGTTGGGATTACAAAGTTGTTCTTCAAGTGCACCACCGAAAGATTGCTAGCGAATATTGTTTCACTGAACTTCCATTTAGATCAGTCAGGCCTGACTGCATAGGTAGACATTGCTGGGTGTTAGTCTACCCATGAGGGGAAGTAGCTGTAAAAGGGCAGCGCTAGAGTTGCATAGCAATACTTTATTATTCTGATTACTCTGTTTATCTTACTGTTTATTGCAGGGATCTGCAACTTGTTATACTGTTGTTTTATTACTTGCCCATTAGCCTCAGTAAAATATCTGGGTCAAGTACATTGGTGTCAGTTTCACTTACTTTAATAGAAGTTTTAAAGTATATCACTGTGTGTGTTTGCCATAGGACTGCGTCACCTAGAGTTGCGGTCACGCGGTCCTATCTCCCCTTACTAGCTGTGCCACGGGAGGTTAGAGCCGATTGCCAGGGGTTGACAGCAGTGCACTACAGGGCCCAAAACAAAACCAGCGGCTCTCTTAAGTGGGGGGTAGCGCTATACAGATAAAAGAGGAAGGAGGTTTTTGTACTGCTCTGTATCACTGTGTGAGAGGGGAATCATAATACTGCTGACAGAGATATTTTCCTTCATCTTCATCCTTTATGTCTCTGATTGTAAGAGTGAAATCTGTTCCTGAATACGATCCACTGAACCTGTCTGGGGCTCCAGACTGAAGATTGGTTGCATAATAGATAATCAGTGTTGGAGGTTGTCCTGGTTTCTGTTGGTACCAGTGTAAGCCATTGTCGATACCAGTACTGGATTTACATGAGATGGTGACTGTATCTCCTGGATTTGCAGTGATATAATTTGGAGATTGTGTCAGTGTAATATCTGCCCAACTCCCTGAGGATAAGAAAACAGGAAACATTTAATATCTATGTCCAGAAAATATAACAATTTATCCAAACCATTAAAATGATGTCCTCACCCTGAATATAAAGCAGTATGAGAGGCAGCAGAACCCCCTGAGAAGCCATCTTGATGTCTCTGCACTGACACACACAGACTACTGAGATGTCACCTGTACAATGTCTCCTATATAACAGCTGCAATCATTAGGGGGAAACCCCCCGACATCACATATGGGGGACAGGAAACATGCAAATTAGATCTCTTCTTCATACGTCACACTTCACTTCTCTGTGTTACAGAATTATAGAGCGATTCTCATACACAAGGACACATTAGTGATATAGGAGCCGCCCACTGAATACAGCGGGGGACCCGACACCCAACATACCCCGAATTGTGTCAGATGTGAAGATTCTGCAGGAGGTTGTAGCAGATATTTGATTCTCTGTCCCCTGGAGAGGTAAGTATTCAGATATTTTAAATATTTTTTTTAGACTCTCTTTAATTTTGGTATGGAGATTGCATTGTAAGGAGCAAGGACTGTACACTGCCCCGGGCTGGTTCCTATCCATGGGACCATTCATATAAAATACAGCAACACCATACCTCCCAACAGGCACGGATTCCGCGGGTTTCTCCCGCACAGGGCCCTTCTTCCCGCATACCCGCGAGAGCTGTGTTTTTCCCGCACATCCATCACAGCAGTAAAATGTCCTTTCCCCTCGCCCCTCCCTCAGCTACTTTCGTTTTATGGTCGAAAAATGTGAAAAAAAATTTGATGTCCCGCGGCCCCCCCCCCCCTCAACAATTTTCGTTCTGAAGAAGAAAAAAATTTCAATGTCCCGCGCCACCCCCCCCCCCCCCCCGCTCAACAACTTTCGATTGCAGGGGAGAGGGGAGATCAACAATGTCCCGCAGTGGGACTTCACCAAGTTGGGAGGGGTATGGCAACACTCAGATCTCAGATATACAATCATTGTAATATAAAAATGAAATTGGAAAACTCTAAAACTCAAGAATGCAATAAATATACTTTATTCAAACATTTGTGTACTGGTCTGATGTATTACATATAGAGAAGAGAAATTTCATAACTACCACTACTTTATATAAGCAACACCCTGATGAAAATCCAGTCTGTTTTATTAACCACCTGAGAGTCGGGCCATAGTCAAATGACGGCCTCAAGGTGGCTCTAGAAATCCGGGAGGCCTCGGCTCCTCCGGCCACTGGGGGGCGCGTCACTGACATGCCGATGCGCGTGCCTGGCGGCCGCGATGTCCGCCAAGCACCAGCGATCGGCCGGTACACAGACAAGGATGTGGATCTCTGTGTGTAAACACAGAGATCCACGTCCTGTCAGGGAGAGGAGACCGATGCTGTGTTCCTTGTACATAGGGACACAGATCGGTCACCTCCCCCAGTCAGTCCCCTCCCCCCACAGTAGTAATCACTCCCAGGTTACACATTTAACCCCTTCCTCGCCCCCTGGTGTTAACCCCTTCCCTGTCAGTGTAGTTTTTACAGTAACCAGTGCATTTTTATAGCACTGATCGCTGTAAAAATGACAATGGTCCCAAAATGGTGTCAAAAGTGTCCGATGCATCCGCCATAATGTCGCAGTCACAATAAAAATCGCTGATCGCCACCATTACTAGTAAAAAAATAATTATTAAAAAAAATGCTATAAAACTATGCCCTATTTTGTAGACACTATAACTTTTGTGCAAACCAATCAATTAACGCTTATTGCGATTTGTTTTTACCAAAAATATGTAGAAGAATACGTATCGCTCTAAACTGAGAATTTTTTTTTAAATTGGGATATTTATTATAGCAAAAAGTAAAAAATATTGTGTTTTTTTCAAAATCGTCGCTCTTTTTAGCGCAAAAAATAAAAACCGCAGAGATGATCAAATACCACCAAAAGAAAGCTCTAGTTGTGGGAAAAAAAGGACGTCAATTTTGTTTGGGAGCCACGTCGCACGACCGCGCAATTGTCATTCAAAGCGTGACAGCGCTGAAAGCTGAAAATTGGCCTGGGCAGGAAGGGGGTTTAAGTGCCCAGTAAGCAAGTGGTTAAAAATAGATGATACAATCTTTACAGATTTTTTATCATGATGGAAACAGAACAGATCATAAAACTTAAAGTGGAAATCCAGGAAAAGAGCTCATTGCACAATGAAAATATAATTATTTTCTGTTTTACTATCTAAATAATTGTTTTTTTCTGTACAACCAGTCCTGTGATTTACACACCTCTGCCACACTACATAGCTAGGCATTGAGTTTAAGTTCCTGATGACACAGAGTTCACCCCAGACTCTGGATATTTACCATTTGCCCAAAGGGGGATCTCAATAGCACCTTTGTTCATCTGTAGAAACAAACCTCGGCAATGAATAACTAAAATATTTTTTTTTATATTGGCCCCTGAGTATGTATTAAAATGGCTGTTTTAATTTAGGAAGTAACAAATTAAAAATGTAACTTTATTAAAATGTAAGCAATAACTTTAATCAACATTGACTTTAACAAAAATCCTACCTTATTTTCAAATGGCCAGTTCATTAAAAGGAAAATGTTAAGAATTAATTAATCTGTCCACCCAAAAGTCAGCAACATAACCCATCATTCCCAATATTTTAGGCCAGGCTGAAGGGTTGGATTCAATATGAGGGATAAAGTGGTAGTAAACTCAGTTTTACCACTTATATTTACTAGTAAGCCTATATTAAGGCTTACCTGAAGGTACTGTGAATATCTCCTAAACTTTCACTGTTTAGGAGATATTTACACAGCATGCAGCTGGTGATATCACTTGCGCTTACGCTCTGAAGGTCTGGCATACCATGCTGGACCTTCAGAGCCCGTGCTATAAATGGTGACATTATCGCGCCCCGGGCCACTCATTTACCAGGAGGCCGCAAACCTGGATGGAAAACCGGGTGAAGATGGAAGCCCCCTCAGAGGTGACAGCACGCCGCTGGAGGGCTACATTTTAAGGCAAGTCTCTGATAATGTGCTAGTATGCGAGGCATACTAGCACATTATGACAATATCTTTCAGGGGAAGTTTTTTTTTTTTTAACTGTTTTACTACCACTTTAAATTGTAAGTAAACCCTCCTATTATTTTCAGCCAAGGAAGCTTCCATCTTTTCCTCTGTTTAATCTACAACTGCCATGATGCTGCACATGTGATCAGTTATGACACCGGCCATTAGATGGTTTGACAGTTTGGTTTAGAGCACAACCAATGGGAGTGTTACATTTCCGTCACGTGCCGGAGATGAAACTATTTAATGGATGGGGTTTACTTCTGCTTTAAGGTATTGTGAGGGTGTCGCTTCAAGGGTAGAGCTTTAAAAGAGGTTTAAAGTTCATTCGCCAATATGATTTAATTGCTTTCCACCCACTTTTTCCTCAACAAATACCTTTCCATCAGGCTTCCCATACAGGGGATCAGCACCACATTAATGCAGGGCTGGACTGGGACAAAAATTTGGCCCTGGACTTCATCCAGACCGGCCCACTTTAATTCAATAAAATGCTGCCCCACACCCCCCAAAAAATCACGCCCACCAAAAGGCCCCTACATCCATTATTGTATATCATGAGAGGATGAGAGAGAGGGGAATGAGAGAGAGAGGGGGGGTTGAGGGAAAGGGGGTGGGTGAGAGAGGGGGTGAGTGTAAGAGGGAGGGAGTGAGTGTAAAAGAGAGGGGGTGAGTGTAGGACCCCTTTCACACTGAGGCGTTTTTCAGGCGCTTTTGGGCTAAAAATAGCACCTGTAAAGCGCCTGAAAAACGCATCCGCTGCAGTCCCAGTGTGAAAGCCCAAGTGCTTTCACACTGGGGTGCTGCCAGGGCGTTAAAAAAAGTCCTCCAAGCAGCATCTTTGGGGCGGCGGAGGAGCGGTGTACACACCGCTCCTGCCCATTGAAATGAATGGCCACCGCTGCTGAAGCGCCTGCAAAGCACTTCAGCAGCAGCGCTACACGGGCACATTTAACCTTTAATTTGGCTGCTAGCGGGGGTTAAAAGCGCCTGCTAGAAGCCGAATAGCCTAGCTAAAACTACAGTAAAGTGCTGCTAAAACTAGCAGCGTTTTACCGTCAATGCCCGCCCCAGTGTGAAATCAGCCTAAGAGTCAGGGCGTGAATGAGACAGAGGGGGGGGCAGAGAGACAGAGGGGGGCAGAGAGACAGAGGGGGGGTGCTGAGAGACAGAGGGGGGAGCTGAGAGACAGAGGGGGAGCTGAGAGACAGAGGGGGAGCTGAGAGACAGACGGGGGAGCTGAGAGACAGACGGGGGGAACTGAGAGACAGACGGGGGGAGCTGAGAGACAGACGGGGGGGAGCTGAGAGACAGACGGGGGGAGCTGAGAGACAGACGGGGGGAGCTGAGAGACAGACGGGGGGAGCTGAGAGACAGAGGGGGGGAGCTAAGAGACAGAGAGGGAGGGAGCTGAGAGACAGAGAGGGAGGGAGCTGAGAGACAGAGAGGGAGGGAGCTGAGAGACAGAGAGGGAGGGCTGAGAGACAGAGGAGGAGGGCTGAGAAACAGAGGAGGGGTCTGAGAGACAGAGGGGGGTCTGAGAGACAGAGGAGGGGTCTGAGAGACAGAGGAGGGGTCTGAGAGACAGAGGGGGGCTGAGAGACAGAGGAGGGGGCTAAAATAGGGGGGGACTGAGAGACACAGGGACTGAGAGACAGAGGTGGGGACTGAGAGACAGAGGGGGGAACTGAGAGACAGAGGGGGGAACTGAGAGACAGAGGGGGGGACTGAGAGACAGAGGGGGGGACTGAGAGTCCAAGGAGGGGTCTGAGAGACAGAGGGGGACTAAGAGACAGAGGGGGGGACTGAGAGACAGAGGAGGGGCTGAGAGACAAAGGAGGGGGCTGAAAGAGGGGGAACTGAGACACGGAGACTGAGAGACAGAGGGGGGGGACTGAGAGACAGAGGGTGGGGAAGAGGGGGGGGGACTGAGAGACAGAGGGTGGGGACTGAGAGACAGAGGGGGGGGACTGAGAGACAGAGGGGGGGGACTGAGAGACAGAGGGGGGGGGACTGAGAGACAGAGGAGGGGCTGAGAGACAGAGGAGGGGGCTGAAAGAGGGGGGACTGAGACACGAGGACTGAGAGACAGGGGGGACTGAGAGACAGAGGGGGGACTGAGAGACAGGGGAGGGCTGAGACAGACCACATAGCACTGTCCCTTTCTGCAGTGCCTCCTCTGCTCACCCCCCCCCCCCCCCCCCCGCTGTCTCATCTCAGTATTCTGGCATGTTTGTGTAGGATGCTGGGTACCTGATGGCCAGCAGCGGCACCGAGTCTCCCTCTTGATCCAGAGGGTGCTCTCGCTGCTCTGCTCCTTACAGCGGCACATGTTCTCTTCCTCCGGGCTCCCAGTCAGCCTGCCCTCCGGCTCAGGCCGCATGGTTCCAGGAGCAGAGAGGAGGTGGAGGAATCGAGGTTCTGGGAGCGCCGGGGTGGCCGCGCTCGCTCCTGTTCGCCTCTTTGGTGGTCAGGGAGTGGGTGGAGCTCTTCTCCCTCCTCTGCTTTTACATCCAACTGCCCTCCTCGCTGGCCACCTTCCCTGAATCCCCGCCGCTGTTTGCTGCCACGCTCCTGCTGCCGCCGAAACTCTGCATAAAAAAACGGCCGACAAAAAAATAAAAATAAAATATATTTTATTTATTTTTTAAACAGCCCACTGAGCCATCGGCCCACCAGGAGACTCCCGGTAGTCTCGATGGCCATTCCATCCCTGCATTAATGTAACAGAACATGTTCACCCTCCTGGCTATTGTAGGCAATCTTGGATCTGCAGTCTGTCTTAGAATTTCCTCTTAGCTTTGGCCTGGTCAGAGCCGACATTCTCCTCATTACAGCTTTCTGGCTATAGAGTTCCTGATTTGGGCTGTACTGCTCCCTGCCTGTTCAAACACTGTCTCTCCCAGGCGATAGCTTCATCAGGACTCAGACTCACATTCTTTGTGTATGGTACACTTTCTGCTTTTTCACAGCTCTGGCTGGCTGGCTGGCCTGATTGTCTTTTGTGTGTGAAAACACCCTCCTGACTCCATCTACTGACCATTATGTGGTATTTTCCTGATTTATGGGCACTAGACGTAGCCGACATTCACAGTAAATAACCTTATTAGGCAAATTATGGGGATTGCTCATTACAGCACAGTAACATTTTTAAAGTAGACCTCTTATGCCTTGTACACACACTAGGAATTTCCGATGAAAAAAGTCAGACGGAGTCCGACTGCGTTTTTTCATAGGAAATTCCGACCGTGTGTAGGCCCCATTGGAGAAATTCTGAGGAATTCCATCGGAATTTAAATATAAAACCTGTCCGATGTGAGTTTGGTCATATAAAGGTCCGATCGTGTGTACGGGGCATTAGTCTCACACCTGTTTAGACATGGTTTGTATTGTAAACCATGCGCTATCCATGTCACTATGAGGTTCTTTATACAGTGACAGCGCATTCGTCTGTTACAGTATATATAGTGTTGATACTTGGGAGGCACAGGAACCTTCTAGAAAAACTTTTTTGTTTTGCTCAGTAAAACCCTAAGATTGTAGAACATGCAGAGCACTAATAGTCTATCTATAGAAAGAACTGATACTCTTTCACTATCTTAAATGTGATGTGAAATGTCATTGCTGATAAAAGAGGAAGGAGGCTTTTGTACGGCTCTGTATCACTGTGTGAGTGGCCAGCTGTTACTCTGCTGACAGTGATATATTGCTGAATCTTCATCCTTTATGTTGCTGATCTTAAAAGTGAAATCTTTTCCAGATCCAGATCCACTGAACCTGGCTGGGGCTCCGGACTGCAGAGTGGTGGCATATCTGATTATCAGTGTTGGAGGTTGTCCTGGTTTCTGTTGGTACCAGTGTAAGTTGGTGCTGATACCAGTACTGGATTTACATGAGATGGTGACTGTGTCTCCTGGATTTGCAGTGATATAATTTGGAGATTGTGTCAGTGTAATATCTGCCCAACTCCCTGAGGATAAGAAAACATGAAACTTTTAATATCTATGTCCAGAAGATATAACAATTTATCCAAAGCATTAAAATGATGTCCTCACCCTGAATATAAAGCAGTATGAGAGGCAGCAGAACCCCCTGAGAAGCCATCTTGATGTCTCTGCACTGACACACACAGACTACTGAGATGTCACCTGTACAATGTCTCCTATATAACAGCTGCAATCATTAGGGGGGAACATCACATATGGGGGACAGGAAACATGCAAATTAGGTGAAAACAAAAACATGTCCACCGCCCCCATCTATAGCTGGCTATCACGGTAAGTAGCATTGGAAGGCTAAAGCAGATAACAACATGGCCTGGGGAATGCCCAGGGAAAAACCAAGCCTACTTACCGACCAGCTCGCTGACAACCAATTAACCTGTCTAACAGTATGCGTTAAAAACAGGGGTTTGTCCGCACGCATTTGCAAACGCATGCGTGAGCCACAGAGCCACGCCAAGGCCCCCTGGAGTCTGTGGTCCTACACTAACATTGAGTGTCCCCACAATGGAAGCACATGCATTCTGATGGTTAGATGAGGGCAGGTGGACTGAAGGGGAGCCACCCCTCCTTAAAGGTACATGAGCACACCAAACACCCAGCGTAGCACAATGGCAGCAAAGGTGTTGGTGCACTGTTGGACATCAGAATGCATGTGCCTCCATTGTGGGGACACTGAATGTTAGTGTAGGACCACAGACTCCAGGGGGCCTTGGCGTGGCTCTGTGGCTCACGCATGCGTTTGCAAATGCGTGCGGACAAACCCCTGTTTTTAACGCATACTGTTCGAGCTGGTCGGTAAGTAGGCTTGGTTTTTCCCTGGGCATTCCCCAGGCCATGTTGTTATCTGCTTTAGCCTTCCAATGCTACTTACCGTGATAGCCAGCTATAGATGGGGGCGGTGGACATGTTTTTGTTTTCACCTATGGTGCTTGTATTGGTCCAGCAGTGCACCAACACCTTTGCTGCCATTGTGCTACGCTGGGTGTTTGGTGTGCTCCTGTACCTTTAAGGAGGGGTGGCTCCCCTTCAGTCCACCTGCCCTCATCTAACCATCAGCATGCATGTGCCTCCATTGTGGGGACACTCAATGTTAGTGTAGGACCACAGACTCCAGGGGGCCTTGGCGTGGCTCTGTGGCTCACGCATGCGTTTGCAAATGCGTGCGGACAAACCCCTGTTTTTAACGCATACTGTTAGACAGGTTAATTGGTTGTCAGCGAGCTGGTCGGTAAGTAGGCTTGGTTTTTCCCTGGGCATTCCCCAGGCCATGTTGTTAACATGCAAATTAGATCTCATCTTCATACGTCACACTTCACTTCTCTGTGTTACAGAATTATAGAGTGATTCTCATACACAAGGACACATTAGTGATATAGGAGCCGCCCACTGAATACAGCGGGGGACCCGACACCCAACATACCCCGAATTGTGTCAGATGTGAAGATTCTGCAGGAGGTTGTAGCAGTTGCTGACATCGGACTCGCCATCCTCTGAAGAGTAAAGTATTGGGATGTTTTTGTTGCTTTTTTCAAACAACAGAGAAACAATGGAGTCACTTTAATTTGGAAGTAGGGATGAGCTTCGTGTTCGAGTCGAACATACGTTCGACTCGAACATCGGCTGTTCGATCGTTCGACGAAGATCGAACGATTTGGGCCGTTCGCGCCAAATTCGAGTGACGCGAACGGCCCACAATGCACTACGCCATCGCAGTGTCATCCAGGCGCTGTGATTGGCCAAGCATGCACTGTGACCCCGCATGCTTGGCCAATCACAGCGCCGGCAGCGAGGAGAGCAATGATTGGCCACAGGCAGGATGCCTGTGGCCAATTATTGCTGAGGGTGTTTAGTACACGCCCCACACTATAAAAGGCCGCCAGCACGGCGGCCTAGTGTAGTGTGTTCCGGAGCAGGGATAGAGCAGCATAGGCAGGGACAGTGACTGTTATTTCTTTCTTGCTTAACCTGGATTCCTTTAGTTTAGGGAAAGAGAAGGATAGGTAGGGAGAGTGTCAGTGTGTTTTGTGCTTGTGCTATAGTGTGCTTAAAAAAAAACATTTATTCTAGGGACAGAAAACTGTAGGTAGGGACAGTGTCAGTTTCTTTCACTCTGCAAGTCCTTGTTTCCAGGGACCTGGAAGGACAGTGAGTGAATTGTCCTTGTGCTATATTGTGCTTAAAAAAACATTTATTCTAGGGACAGAAAACTGTAGGTAGGGAGAGTGTCAGTTTCTTTCACTCTGCAAGTCCTTGTTTCCAGGGACCTGGAAGGACAGTGAGTGAATTGTCCTTGTGCTATATTGTGATTAAAAAAAACATTTTTTCTAGGGACAGAAAACTGTAGGTAGGGAGAGTGTTTTTTTTCTTTCACTCTGCAAGTCCTTGTTTCCAGGGACCTGTAAGGACAGTGAGTGAATTGTTCTTGTGCTATATTGTGATTAAAAAAAACATTTTTTCTAGGGACAGAAAACTGTAGGTAGGGAGAGTGTTTTTTTTCTTTCACTCTGCAAGTCCTTGTTTCCAGGGACCTGGAAGGACAGTGAGTGAATTGTCCTTGTGCTATATTGTGCTTAAAAAAACATTTATTCTAGGGACAGAAAACTGTAGGTAGGGAGAGTGTCAGTTTATTTCACTCTGCAAGTCCTTGTTTCCAGGGACCTGTAAGGACAGTGAGTGAATTGTCCTTGTGCTATATTGTGATTAAAAAAATTTTTTTTCTAGGGACAGAAAACTGTAGGTAGGGAGAGTGTTTTTTTTCTTTCACTCTGCAAGTCCTTGTTTCCAGGGACCTGTAAGGACAGTGAGTGAATTGTCCTTGTGCTATATTGTGCTTAAAAAAAACATTTATTCTAGGGACAGAAAACTGTAGGTAGGGAGAGTGTTTTTTTTCTTTCACTCTGCAAGTCCTTGTTTCCAGGGACCTGTAAGGACAGTGAGTGAATTTTTCTTGTGCTATATTGTGATTAAAAAAAACATTTTTTCTAGGGACAGAAAACTGTAGGTAGGGAGAGTGTTTTTTTTCTTTCACTCTGCAAGTCCTTGTTTCCAGGGACCTGTAAGGACAGTGAGCGAATTGTTCTTGTGCTATATTGTGATTAAAAAAAAAACATTTTTTCTAGGGACAGAAAACTGTAGGTAGGGAGAGTGTTTTTTTTCTTTCACTCTGCAAGTCCTTGTTTCCAGGGACCTGAAAGGACAGTGAGTGAATTTTTCTTGTGCTATATTGTGATTAAAAAAAACATTTTTTCTAGGGACAGAAAACTGTAGGTAGGGAGAGTGTTTTTTTTCTTTCACTCTGCAAGTCCTTGTTTCCAGGGACCTGTAAGGACAGTGAGTGAATTTTTCTTGTGCTATATTGTGATTAAAAAAAACATTTTTTCTAGGGACAGAAAACTGTAGGTAGGGAGAGTGTTTTTTTTCTTTCACTCTGCAAGTCCTTGTTTCCAGGGACCTGTAAGGACAGTGAGTGAATTTTTCTTGTGCTATATTGTGATTAAAAAAAACATTTTTTCTAGGGACAGAAAACTGTAGGTAGGGAGAGTGTTTTTTTTCTTTCACTCTGCAAGTCCTTGTTTCCAGGGACCTGTAAGGACAGTGAGTGAATTTTTCTTGTGCTATATTGTGATTAAAAAAAACATTTTTTCTAGGGACAGAAAACTGTAGGTAGGGAGAGTGTTTTTTTTCTTTCACTCTGCAAGTCCTTGTTTCCAGGGACCTGTAAGGACAGTGAGTGAATTGTTCTTGTGCTATATTGTGATTAAAAAAAACATTTTTTCTAGGGACAGAAAACTGTAGGTAGGGAGAGTGTTTTTTTTCTTTCACTCTGCAAGTCCTTGTTTCCAGGGACCTGTAAGGACAGTGAGTGAATTTTTCTTGTGCTATATTGTGATTAAAAAAAACATTTTTTCTAGGGACAGAAAACTGTAGGTAGGGAGAGTGTTTTTTTTCTTTCACTCTGCAAGTCCTTGTTTCCAGGGACCTGTAAGGACAGTGAGTGAATTGTTCTTGTGCTATATTGTGATTAAAAAAAACATTTTTTCTAGGGACAGAAAACTGTAGGTAGGGAGAGTGTTTTTTTCTTTCACTCTGCAAGTCCTTGTTTCCAGGGACCTGTAAGGACAGTGAGTGAATTGTTCTTGTGCTATATTGTGATTAAAAAAAACATTTTTTCTAGGGACAGAAAACTGTAGGTAGGGAGAGTGTTTTTTTTCTTTCACTCTGCAAGTCCTTGTTTCCAGGGACCTGAAAGGACAGTGAGTGAATTTTTCTTGTGCTATATTGTGATTAAAAAAAACATTTTTTCTAGGGACAGAAAACTGTAGGTAGGGAGAGTGTTTTTTTTCTTTCACTCTGCAAGTCCTTGTTTCCAGGGACCTGTAAGGACAGTGAGTGAATTTTTCTTGTGCTATATTGTGATTAAAAAAAACATTTTTTCTAGGGACAGAAAACTGTAGGTAGGGAGAGTGTTTTTTTTCTTTCACTCTGCAAGTCCTTGTTTCCAGGGACCTGTAAGGACAGTGAGTGAATTTTTCTTGTGCTATATTGTGATTAAAAAAAACATTTTTTCTAGGGACAGAAAACTGTAGGTAGGGAGAGTGTTTTTTTTTCTTTCACTCTGCAAGTCCTTGTTTCCAGGGACCTGTAAGGACAGTGAGTGAATTTTTCTTGTGCTATATTGTGATTAAAAAAAACATTTTTTCTAGGGACAGAAAACTGTAGGTAGGGAGAGTGTTTTTTTTCTTTCACTCTGCAAGTCCTTGTTTCCAGGGACCTGTAAGGACAGTGAGTGAATTGTTCTTGTGCTATATTGTGATTAAAAAAAACATTTTTTCTAGGGACAGAAAACTGTAGGTAGGGAGAGTGTTTTTTTTCTTTCACTCTGCAAGTCCTTGTTTCCAGGGACCTGTAAGGACAGTGAGTGAATTTTTCTTGTGCTATATTGTGATTAAAAAAAACATTTTTTCTAGGGACAGAAAACTGTAGGTAGGGAGAGTGTTTTTTTTCTTTCACTCTGCAAGTCCTTGTTTCCAGGGACCTGTAAGGACAGTGAGTGAATTTTTCTTGTGCTATATTGTGATTAAAAAAAACATTTTTTCTAGGGACAGAAAACTGTAGGTAGGGAGAGTGTTTTTTTTCTTTCACTCTGCAAGTCCTTGTTTCCAGGGACCTGTAAGGACAGTGAGTGAATTGTTCTTGTGCTATATTGTGATTAAAAAAAACATTTTTTCTAGGGACAGAAAACTGTAGGTAGGGAGAGTGTTTTTTTTCTTTCACTCTGCAAGTCCTTGTTTCCAGGGACCTGTAAGGACAGTGAGTGAATTTTTCTTGTGCTATATTGTGATTAAAAAAAACATTTTTTCTAGGGACAGAAAACTGTAGGTAGGGAGAGTGTTTTTTTTCTTTCACTCTGCAAGTCCTTGTTTCCAGGGACCTGAAAGGACAGTGAGTGAATTTTTCTTGTGCTATATTGTGATTAAAAAAAAACATTTTTTCTAGGGACAGAAAACTGTAGGTAGGGAGAGTGTTTTTTTTCTTTCACTCTGCAAGTCCTTGTTTCCAGGGACCTGTAAGGACAGTGAGTGAATTTTTCTTGTGCTATATTGTGATTAAAAAAAACATTTTTTCTAGGGACAGAAAACTGTAGGTAGGGAGAGTGTTTTTTTTCTTTCACTCTGCAAGTCCTTGTTTCCAGGGACCTGTAAGGACAGTGAGTGAATTTTTCTTGTGCTATATTGTGATTAAAAAAAACATTTTTTCTAGGGACAGAAAACTGTAGGTAGGGAGAGTGTTTTTTTTCTTTCACTCTGCAAGTCCTTGTTTCCAGGGACCTGAAAGGACAGTGAGTGAATTTTTCTTGTGCTATATTGTGATTAAAAAAAACATTTTTTCTAGGGACAGAAAACTGTAGGTAGGGAGAGTGTTTTTTTTCTCTCACTCTGCAAGTCCTTGTTTCCAGGGACCTGTAAGGACAGTGAGTGAATTTTTCTTGTGCTATATTGTGATTAAAAAAAACTTTTTTTCTAGGGACAGAAAACTGTAGGTAGGGAGAGTGTTTTTTTTCTTTCACTCTGCAAGTCCTTGTTTCCAGGGACCTGTAAGGACAGTGAGTGAATTTTTCTTGTGCTATATTGTGATTAAAAAAAACATTTTTTCTAGGGACAGAAAACTGTAGGTAGGGAGAGTGTTTTTTTTCTTTCACTCTGCAAGTCCTTGTTTCCAGGGACCTGTAAGGACAGTGAGTGAATTGTTCTTGTGCTATATTGTGATTAAAAAAAACATTTTTTCTAGGGACAGAAAACTGTAGGTAGGGAGAGTGTTTTTTTTGTTTCACTCTGCAAGTCCTTGTTTCCAGGGACCTGTAAGGACAGTGAGTGAATTGTTCTTGTGCTATATTGTGATTAAAAAAAACATTTTTTCTAGGGACAGAAAACTGTAGGTAGGGAGAGTGTTTTTTTTCTTTCACTCTGCAAGTCCTTGTTTCCAGGGACCTGTAAGGACAGTGAGTGAATTGTCCTTGTGCTATATTGTGCTTAAAAAAAAACATTTATTCTAGGGACAGAAAACTGTAGGTAGGGAGAGTGTCAGTTTCTTTCACTGTGAAAGTCCTTGTTTCAAGGGACAGAGAAGGACACCTGAAGGTAGCCCTTATTGCTTTTTTCCCATCTCCGTGCAGGCCATCTATTAGAATGTCTGGAAGGCAAACAAGGAGAGGCAGACAGTCAGGAGGCAATAAAAGAGGGCAAGCAGGCTCTGTGTCTGGGGGCAACAGTGCTGGTCGTGGACGCGGTGCATTGTCATCAGCACATGGCCATGGGACACGCTTGTCCTTCTTTTCGGCAGCTGGACATGTTGAGCCACATCATGCCGAAGACTTGGTAGAGTGGATGACCAAGCCCTCCTCCTCCTCCTCATCCTCTCTCACCCAGGCTCAGGGTACTGGAAAAGCAGCTGCCAAAGCGTCGTCTTCCCTGGTATCAATGTCAGACAAATCATCAGTCACTCCTTCCCTAGACCCACCATGTCCTCCTCCTGAGGAGTCCCCCGAACTGTTTCAGCACAGTGTTGGGTACATGCTCCAGGAGGATGCCCAGCGTTTCGAAGGGTCTGATGATGAAACCCAGCTAGAGGAAGGCAGTAGCGTGAGAGCAGACAGAGGGGATGCTCAAGAAGGACACCAATCTGGCAGTCATGTTCCAGCAGCTGCAGCATACTGCCAGATTGGCTCCAGTGATGAGGAGGGAGGGGATGATGAGGTCACTGACTCCACGTGGGTGCCTAATAGGAGAGAGGAGGAGGAGGAGGATGAGGAGGAGGCACATCTCCAACGAGGCAGGATGCCCTTTGGTGGCCAGCGTAAGGGCAGTACACCGACGGAATCACACCGCAGAGCTCCGCCTGTGCAGGGCGCTGCCTCTGCCCGTCATTCAAAAAGTTCTTTGGTGTGGGCCTTTTTTGAGGCTAGTGCATCAGATCGCACAGCTGCTGTTTGCAACATATGTCTCAAGCGTATATCGCGTGGCCAAAACATCAGCCGCTTGGGTACCACATGCCTGACCAGACATATGTTGACCTGCCATGCAGCTCGTTGGCAAGCCTACCTCAAAGACCCACACCAAAGAACAAAGCGGACCTCTCCTTGCACCGCATCAGCTGGGATCTCCAACCCCACTATAACTTCAGTCCTCTCTGAAACATGCACTGAGAGGAATGAAGGTGTAGAATTAGGTGTGTCACAGCCAAGTACGTGCGCCCACTCTGCTAGCAGTACACCGACGTCCGATTCTAGCAGGCAAATTTCCCTGCCCCAGCTGCTGGACCGTCGAAAGAAGTTCACTCCCAGCCATCCACATGCCCAGCGGTTGAATGCTAGCTTGGCTAAATTGCTAGCGCTTCAACTGCTGCCTTTTCAGTTGGTAGACTCGGCCCCCTTCCGTGAGTTTGTGCAATGTGCGGTTCCTCAGTGGCAGGTTCCCAAACGCCACTTTTTCGCACGGAAGGCTATTCCGGCTCTCTACCGGCATGTGGAAGGCAATGTCTTGGCCTCGCTGGACAGGGCGGTCAGCGGTAAGGTGCATATTACCGCTGACTCATGGTCCAGCAGGCATGGACAGGGACGTTACCTTTCTTTCACGGCCCATTGGGTCACTCTTTTGGCAGCTGGGAAGGATTCAGGACAAGGTGCAGTAGTGTTGGAGGTTGTCCCACCGCCACGCCTCCAAAATGCTACTACTGGTTGTGACACACCTCTCTCCTCCACCCCCTCCTCTTCTTCTTCCTCCATGGCCTCTTCCTGTGGTTTGTCCTATGAACCAGCGGTGCTCCGTAGCCGTTCACGGGGCTACGCAAGTACGCAGGCAAAAAGATGCCATGCCGTGCTTGCGCTGGTGTGTTTGGGGGACAGAAGCCACACTGGGGCAGAGGTCCTGTCTGCTCTGCAGGGCCAGGCCGAGAGGTGGTTGACGCCACGCCAGCTTAAGCCAGGAATGGTGGTTTGCGACAATGGCACCAACCTCCTCTCCGCCCTCCGACAGGGACAACTGACCCATGTGCCCTGTGTGGCTCACGTCCTTAACCTGGTGGTGCAGCGGTTCTTGGGCAGGTACCCGGGCTTACAGGATGTCCTGAGGCAGGCCAGGAAAGTCTGTGTGCATTTCCGCAGATCTTATAATGCCAGTGCTCGCCTGGCTGAGCTGCAAAAGGAGTTGAACCTGCCCAAGAACCGCCTTATATGTGACATGCCCACCAGGTGGAACTCAACGTTGGCCATGCTGCAGCGGCTGCACACGCAGCAGAGGGCCATCAATGAGTACCTGTGCGACTACGGCACCAGGACAGGGTCAGGGGAGCTTGGTTTTTTTTCTCCACGCCAGTGGGGCATGATCAGGGATGCATGCACTGTCCTGGCACCATTTGAGGAGGCCACGAGGATGGTGAGCAGTGACAGTGCATGCATCAGTGACACTGTACCTCTTGTCCACCTGTTGGAGCACACGCTGCGTGGAATAATGGACAGGGCACTTGAGGCAGAACAGAGGCAGGAAGAGGAGGACTTCCTTGCCTCTCAAGGCCCCCTTTACCCAGACAGTGTTACTTCTGTCCCACCCATCGCACAGGAAGAGGAGGAGGAGGAGGAGGAGGAGGATTGTGTCAGCATGGAGGTGGAGGCTGGCACTCAGCATCATCAGCAGCAGTCTTTTAGGGATGATTTACAGTCCCAAGAAACCAGTGGACTTGTACGTGGCTGGGAGGAGGTGGCTGCGGATCATGTCGTCCTTAGTGACCCAGAGGACTCCGGAGCGAATGCCTCAGCAAACCTACGCTGCATGGCCTCCCTGATCCTGCAAAGTCTGCGGAAGGATCCTCGTATTCTTCGGATCAAGGAGAGGGACCATTACTGGCTGGCCACTCTCCTTGATCCACGGTACAAGGGTAAGGTTGCGGACCTTATGTTACCGTCGCAGAGGGAGCAGAGGATGAGACAACTCCGGGAGGCCTTGCAGAAAGGTCTGTGCAACGCGTTCCCAGAGACTGGGAGGTTGCAAACTCCTGGTCCTGGACAACGAGTTGCTGAGGCTTCGGCCAGTCAAAGAAGGAGCGGTGGGGAAGGTGGCCGTCTGACCGATGCGTTCAGACAATTCTTTAGTCCGCAGCCCCAAAGTATGATCGGTTCCAGCAACCATCGCCAGCGTCTGATAAACATGGTGCAGGAATATCTAGGGGCAAGGTCAGACTTGGACACCTTCCCCACCGAAAATCCTCTGGCTTACTGGGTCTTGAGGATGGATCACTGGCCAGAGCTTGCACAGTATGCAATTGAGCTACTGGCCTGTCCTGCATCCAGCGTTCTTTCGGAACGCACATTCAGTGCTGCTGGAGGATTTGTCACGGATCACAGGGTGCGCCTGTCCACCGACTCGGTTGATCGACTGACTTTCATCAAGATGAACCAGTCTTGGATCACCACCAGCTACCACACACCTGATGCTGATATAACAGACTAATTGATTTTAACATGTCACATCCCTTCAAGACTGATGCTGATGCTGAGTGTCTGTGCTGTTATGTTGACTGGCTATCCTCCTCCTCCGAGTCCTCAATGATACGATTGATGATGATAGCTTGGAAGATCATTTTTGTTTATGGGTGCCGCCACCAGTGCCTAACGCCCAATTTTTCAGCCCCTGTTTAACAGGGGCGTGTAATTACAATTTTTGAAGCAATACTTTGCAACAGGGCTCATTGCTGTACTCCAAGTACAGTATCTGTGAGGAGTTGCAGTGTTGTGCCACCAGTGCCTAAGGCCCAATTTTTCAGCCCCTGTTTAACAGGGGCGTGTCATTACAATTTTTGAAGCAATACTTTGCAACAGGGCTCATTGCTGTGCTCCAAGTACAGTATCTGTGAGGGGTTGCAGTGTTGTGCCACCAGTGCCTAAGGCCCAATTTTTCAGCCCCTGTTCAACAGGGGCATGTAATTACAATTCTTGATCTAATAATTCACAGCAGGGCCCATTGCTGCACCCACCAAGAGTAACTGTCAGGGCTTACAGTGTTGTGGCACCAGCACCACCATCAAAGGCCCAATTTTTACTACCACTGTTCAACAATTATATGTAATTAAAATTCCTGATATAATAGTTGACAGCAGGGCGTTCCAGCACCAACCAAGAGTAACTGTGAGTGCTTACAGTGTTGTGCCAACACCAACAACTAAGGGGCCTATTTCTGCAGAGTATATACGGCAGGTCCCTACTTTCAAACATCCAACTTACAAACGACTCCTACTTGCAAACGCAAGAAGACAACAGGAAGTGAGAGGAAATCTACCACTAGGAAGGAAAATTCTCTCCTGTAAGAATAAATATGGGAGAAAGGTGTCTCCTCTGTACTGATGCTTTATCAGCAATCCTTGTTTCAAGAAAAACACCACATTTCAAAAACAGTTGTCATTGGGACGGAAAGTGAGGTGAAATGTTCTGAACAGGGGCACAGACAGCAAAACAAATGTTACAGGGGTGATAACCCTTACCTATGTTTTCCAAAAAGTTTAAAAATAGATTTTTGGTCTGGAGCTACACTTCAACAATGTACCTGTTCAAAATTACAAACAGATTCTACATAAGAACAAACCTACAGTCCCTGTCTTGTATGCACCGCCTGTATAGGGCTGTTCAGAGTATATAGGGCCTTTTTTATTTTATGTGCGGGGTTCCCCTTAATATCCATACAAGACCCAAAGGGGCTGGTAATGGGCTGGGGTAGGGGGGGGGGGGGTCATGGGGTAGCTATGCCATTTTTCTTAAAGAATTTCATCCATATTACCGGGACCAGACATTACATTAAAGCCGCAAGCAGTTTTAAATGGCTTTTTTTTCCTTTACAAGTGTCATTTTGTGCAGGGACAGTTCTAAACACGGGAAACACGTGGCACTTCACAGGCATACTTTAGACACCCCCCAGGTACGATATTTAAAGGAATATTTGACTTTTTTTTTTTCACTTTATGCATCATTAAAATGACTGCTCCCGAAAAACGACCGTTTTTAAAACTTCTTTTTGCATTGATACATGTCCCCTGGTGCAGAACCCGGGTTCCCAAACCCTTTTTAGGACAATAACATGCATAATAGTTGTTATAATTAGCACTTTAGAATTCGAACGTTCGCATCCATTCTATTTAATAGGGTTCTAATGTTCGTTCGAACTTTCGGTCCGTTCGCGGGTTCTGGTGCGAACCGAACAGGGGGGTGTTCGGCTCATCACTATTTGGAAGATTAGATTGGAAGCTTCTTCAAGGAGCAAGGACTGTACACTGCTGGTTCCTATCCATGGGACCATTCATATAAAATATAACAACACTCAGATATCTCAGATATATAATGATTGTAATTTAAAAATGAAATTGAAAAAAAAAAAAAAACACAAAAGTGCAATAGATATACTCTTCAATAATCAGTGTAGTGATCTGATGTAATACATATCAAGAAGAGAACTAAATAAAAAAAAAACTACTTTATGTAAGCAACACCCTGAATAAAATCCAGCCTGTTTTATTAATGTAGCACTTACCCCCATTTAAGGGACCAGCTGGTTTTGTTTTGGGTCTGCGGCAATTACCTCTCTCAAGTGGATCCCTTAGCTCCGTTGTCTAGGCAAAAATCCTTGGAATAAGGCCAATGTCCATGGGCGTCCGCTCCATAGGGCAAGGGGGGTCAATTGCCCCCCCCTGGAATCGTAAGAGTGTTGAAGTCAGAGTGAAGACACTTGCCCCCTGTGTTGCAATAACCCCAGCTAGCGGTCAAAGACAGGGTTAAATGCAACTGTGTATCGCCGCTGCCGAAGCGCTTTGCAGGCGCTTCGGCAGCGGTGCCCATTTATTTCAATGGGCGGTGGAGGAGTGGTGTATACAGCGTTGCTCCACTGCCCCAAAGAAGCATGGATGACCTTAAAATGATGCCCCCCCCCCTGAAAAAAGTTCAGCGGACGCCCATGCCAATGTCCACACATGAGTAAAACCAAATCAGTAAGGCTTTATTCTTTTTTCCTTTGAATCAACTTGAAGAGAGAGAGTAGGAAGTTGAGAGAAGTAGGGGAAGGTTCAGGCACGCAACACTTAAGGTTCAGTATCTATACTCGTCGCCACTCAAGCCTGAGTGGGCATTGCTCACCCGGATAGTCCCTATGAGAGCGGTCCTAGCAGCCGGGATGGAGCACGAATGTCAGAGACGATGAATCCCTCTTTGGTGAGTTTCCAGGCCTCTTCCCGAGACAGCAGTACCGTCGCTAATCTCCTGGGACTGATCCTCCCCTGGACTCCTTTCCTAAAGATGGGCCCCCTACAAGCGGGCAGCCTGGGATCCTTCTCTGAAGCGTAGTCCCCTGTCAGCGGAGCTGGGCCCACGATGCAGCAACAGGACCTCGGGCTGAAGGTTCCCAAGGCCTAAACACACTAGCGCACCTCGTGTCATGCGGGCCACGAGGCACACTCACTGGACCAGAGGTCCCCCCTTGCGCCTTGGGGTCCCCCTGGAATCGCCTCACGCCCAATGGCGTCTGCCCCGTATGTACCCTCTCCCCTGCACAGCTGCTGAGAGGGAACATCAAAGGTGCTGTGATACCCCCCGTAGTTTAACCTATGCTGGTGGAGACAGTGCCACCTACAGGCATCGGAGAACACTACTGCCAGGCAGTATCACACCCAGAGCAGAAGCAATATTAAATCATTGATAGGTCCAAGCCCAACTACCGGCTCAGACTACCCCTAAATTTCCACATAGCGCCCCCAAATATTGGGAGGGGCGCTACATTAAAAATAGATGATAAACTCTTTACAGATTTGTATCAGGATGGAAATAGAACAGATCATAAAACTTAAAGTGGAACTCCAGGCAAAGAACTCAATAGACAGTGGACATAAAATTATTTTCTGGTTTACTAGCTAAATAATCGGTAATTCTGTACAACCAGTCCTGTGATTTACACACCTCTGCCACACTACATAGCTAGGCATTGGATTCAAGTTTGCAATGACACAGCATTCCCCCCCATACTCTGAATATTTCCCATTCACCAAACGGGTGAACTAAATAGCATGTTCATCCGTCTCCCGAAGCAAACCTCCAGTTGCTGCAGGAAGTAGTCATACATTTACTGGCAGTATTACTATCGCTACTTAATGTGACAGCTTCCACCTAGACATGTGCAGTTCGTTTCGTTACAAATTGAAATTGATGAATTTTTGTTTTTCAGAAATTCAGATGTATCCCAATTTCCAAATTACAATAGTACCGAATTTAAACTAATCCGAAATAACAAAAAGAAAATTCAAATTTGAATTGATTTGAATGTTTCTCTAATCAGGATCCCATCCATGGGACCATTCATATAAAATACAACGACACTCAGATGTACAATGATTTTAATTTAAAAATGAAATTGGAAAACCCTAAAACTGAAAAATGCAATAAATACTGTATACTCTATTCAATAATCAGTGTGCTGGTCTGATGTATTACATATCGAGAAGAGAAACTTCAAAATGGCCACTATTTTATGTAAGCAAAAAAAAAATACATGATAAAACTCTTTACAAATGTGTATCTTGATAGAAATAGGAGATGTCCGGATATGTGTGTAAAACGGCTCCATATAGAGTCCATCACAATCTCCTGCTATGCGAATTGGATGCGGGGAAACCTGCATCCAATGGGCATTAATGTGAGCCAAGCCTTAATTAGGAGGTAATACATTAAAAATGTAACTTTATTAAAATGTAAACAATAACTTTAATCAATATTCACTTTAACAAACAAAAAAAGTCTCATATGGCCAGTCCAATAAAAGGAACATTTTAATATTTAATTCATTTGTCCAACGAAATGTAAGCAATGTAACCATCATGCCAATATTTTAAGAATTGGGTTCAATATGAGGGTGAAGTTATTGTGAGGGTGTCGCTTCAAGGGTAGAGCTTTAAAAGAGATTTAAAGTTAATTTGCCAATTCGATTGAAGTGCTTTCCACCCACTTCTATTCCTCAACAAATAGCTTTCCACCAGTCTTCCCACACAGGGGATCAGCACCACATTAAAGCGTTGAGTTCCACCCAAAAGTGGAAGTTCAGCTTTAAGGACTCCTCCCCCCTTACATGCCACATTTAGCATATTTTTTTTTTTTGGGGGTGGGTACCCAGTTTTGACAGGTACCCAGCTCCCTCTTCCACTAGCGCCAAATAGGTGACTCAAGCAGACGTTCTCCTCTCCCCTCCCTGCAATCTTCTGGGACACGTCACAGGTCCCAGAAGATTGCTCAGCCATTCAGGACTTGCAGTGCGTCACGTACCCGGCTGTGAAGCCGCAAGCTGTCACAGCTGGTTGCCCATACTAGCGATGCCGGCGCCAGGGAGAGAACCAAGGCTTTGGGCAGCCGCATCGGTGGACCATGGGACAGGTGAGAGTGTGTTTATTAAAAGTCAGCAGCTACACTTTTTGTAACTGGTAACTTTTAATAAACACAAAAACATCTGGAACTCCGAACAGAACATGTTCATCCTCCTGGTTATTGTAGGTAATCTTGGATCTTCAGTCTGTCTCCACATAGACACACAATTTGCTCTTGGCTGTGGCTTGCTCACCACAGCTTTCTGGCTATAGAGTTCCTGATTTGGGCTGTACTGCTCCCTGCCTGTTCAAACACTGTCTCTCCCAGGTGACAGTCTGATCAGAACACAGACTCACATTCCTTGTGTACGGTACACCTTCTACTCCTTCTACTCCTTCTACTCCTTCACAGCTCTGGCTATCCTGATTACCTTTTGTGGGACAACATCCACCTGACTCCATATAGTGGCTATAATGTGGTATTGTCCTGATTACTGTGTTTCAGGAAAGTACCGCATTATGGCCACTAGACGGAGCTGACAATCACAGGAAATAACCTTTTTTTAGGCTAATTGTGGGACTTTTTTCCTTATTGCACAGCCACATTTTTATAAAGTGGATCTTCTAGTTTCACACCTGTTCAAAAATGGTTTCTATGCTAAATGATGCGCTATCCATCTCACTCTGAGGTTCTTTACACAGTGACAGTACATTTGTCTCTCACAGTATATATAAATTGTAGATACTTGGGGAGCTTTGGAGCTTGAAGAAAATCTTTTTGTTTTGCTAACTAAAACTCTGAGCTTGGAGCAACTGCACAGAGCTAATTGTAGTCTAATGATAGAGATAACCGATCCCCATTCAGTGCAATTCTAAATGTGATGTGAAATGTCATTGCTGATAAAAGAGGAAGGAGGTTTTTGTACGGCTCTGTATCACTGTGTGAGAGGGAGATCATAACTCTGCTGACAGTGATAAACGGCAACATCTTCATCCTTTATGTCTCTGATTGTAAGAGTGAAATCTGTTCCTGATCCAGATCCACTGAACCTGTCTGGGGCTCCGGACTGCAGACCAGTTGCATAATAGATAATCAGTGTTGGAGGTTGTCCTGGTTTCTGTTGGTACCAGTGTAAGTTGGTGCTGACACCAGAACTGCATTTACATGAGATGGTGACTGTGTCTCCTGGATTTGCAGTGATATAATTTGGAGATTGTGTCAGTGTAATATCTGCCCAACTCCCTGAGGATAAGAAAACAGGAAACATTTAATATCTATGCCCAGACAATATAACAATTTATCCAAAGCATTAAAATGATGTCCTCACCCTGAATATAAAGCAGTATGAGAGGCAGCAGAACCCCCTGAGAAGCCATCTTGATGTCTCTGCACTGACACACACAGACTACTGAGATGTCACCTGTACAATGTCTCCTATATAACAGCTGCAATCATTAGAGGGGAACCCCCCGACATCACATATGGGGGACAGGAAACATGCAAATTAGATCTCATCTTCATACGTCACACTTCACTTCTCTGTGTTACAGAATTATAGAGCGATTCTCATATACAGGACACAATAGTGATATAGGAGCCGGCCACTGAATACAGCGGGGGACCCGACACCCAACATACCCCAAATTGTGTCAGATGTGAAGATTCTGCAGGAGGTTGTAGCAGATATTTGATTCTCTGTCCCCTGGAGAGGTAAGTATTCAGATATTTTAAATATTTTTTCACTTCTAATCTTTCTTTATTTTATCAAAAATAGAGGAACACATATCAACAGACATTTTATCACATCCATCATATACAAAACCGTATACATCTACTTTTCCTTCTCTACTAGTACATTTCCATCACCTTATCCGTGTAGCGGGTGTAAAATTTAGTGGGTTGTATCTGGGCAATAGATGGCTCAGATACACGGATTTTAGGGACTTATGGACACTTTGGAGTGTGGGAGGTATGAATGGTGTCATGTTCCCTGCGGTCCCTGGGTGGCGCTGTCGCCTGGGACCGGGGTTGAACTACCATTCTAGAGTCGTGCCCTTTTTGTCCTCTCGCGGCGGTAGTACGGCGGGGCGGGGAACCCGCTGTGCCTGCTGGGAGAGGATATAAAAGGGGGCGGACATCTTGCGCACAAGGTCCATTCCCCAGGCACCTTCGGCCTGGGGGCTGCTGCGGTTCGTCTTGGCCTGGGCGCGTGGAGTCGAGTTCCATCCCAGGCACCTTCAGCCTGGGGTGAGGTACTATACCAGGAGGCCTGGGGCCCAGTACCTTCAACTGGGTCCCGCGAGGGCGAAGCATTCCTAAGGTGCCCCCGGTATTGGGTGCCTGAATCCTGGGCGTAAGGGACCGGAGACGTGACCTCCCCGTAGAGTCAGCGCAGCATTTGCTGGTGCCGGTGGAAGCCTCTGGTGACCGTCCGAATGGATGTCTTCCTCTGACATGGGTCGTTTGTTCTAAAGAAGGTACTTCATGTTTCTCATGGTCTGTGGCAGGGACCCATCTTTCTCAGGTCAGTGGCAGGCCTCATCCAAGGCCTGTGGCAGAGGCCTCAACGTTCACCCAGGTCAGTGGCAATGACCAAATACACAGTCGGTGGCAGCGACTGTGCGCCAAGCCTGTTTGCACTAAACGGAACAGGAGAAACTTTAATTCATTAGTTGTGCCTGGACCTACTCTTCCCTACACCTTGTGTGTTCTTTTAAAAGTCAACCAGTTTCAAGTCAATAAAACAGTGTTGGACTTTTCTTGGTGTGGAACTCGTGTTACTGGAAGCTAAGTGTCCCTGTCAGTGACAGTGACAATCATCATGACAAGCTGAGGCTCCGGCCTAAAACGTAGACCCGAGTGTAATGGTTTAGCTCATATCTCTGCATCCTACATCAGAGAGCCGAGCTGGTGGTGTGCATCTTTCCCCCTTCTCCCAGATACCCCTAGACAAGTAAAACCTGCCGTGAAGAGAGGGGAGAAGCTGGGGCAGGAGCGCTACACCCGTCTATCGTGATTATACATATACATATACTGTATATACTCGAGTATAAGTCCACCCGAATATAAGCCGAGGCACCTAATTTTACCACAAAAAACTGGGAAAACTTATTGACTCGAGTATAAGCCTAGGGTGTCCATCTGCATGCCTCACTGTGCCTCACTTTGCCTCGCTGTGTCCATGTCCATGCCTCACTGTGTCCATGCCTCACTGTGTCCATGCCTCACTGTGTCCATGCCTCACTGTGCCCATGCCTCACTGTGCCCATGCCTAGACTGACGTTTAACATGGGAGTCTATGGAAGGGGTGCCTGGTTTGAAAATTTGGTGCTCCACGGCCGTAGGTCCCCCAGACAAAAACTTTGCACACTTATAGAGGAGAAATGGGGCTACATGTGTGTCAAGTTTCGGGTCCAGGGGACCTACGACCGGCCGGTACTAGGTCCCCAAAGTCACCAAAGAAATTACTGTTTAACATAGGAGTCTATGGAAGGGGTGCCCGGATTTGAAAAATCAGGGCTCCCCGGCCGTAGGTCCCCCGAACAACAAACTTTGCACACTTGTAGAAGAAGAGTCGAGCTACATGTGTGCCAAGCTTGGGGTCCTGGGGACCTACAGCCGGTCGGTACCGGGTCCCCAAATCCGGGATATCAGGCGCAAAAAGGTGACTCGAGTATAACTTGAGGGGGGCATTTTCAGCACAAAAAAAATGTGCTGAAAAACTCGGCTTATACTCGAGTATATACGGTACATTCTATTCTATTTGATCGAACTGATCTTTCTTATTTTGAGCAGAAAGTACCAAGTCCTCCATAGCCCCTATCTCTCTTACTCTATAGATATATTTTTTATACAATATAGAAACAATAGACTCTCTTTAATTTTGGTATGGAGATTGTATTTTAAGGAGTAAGGACTGTACAGTGCCCCGGGCTGGTTCCTATCCATGGGACCATTCATATAAAATACAGCAACACTCAGATATACAATCATTGTAATATAAAAATGAAATTGGAAAATTCTAAAACTCAAAAATGCAATAAATATACTTTATTCAAACATTTGTGTACTGGTCTGATGTATTACATATAGAGAAGAGAAATTTCATAACTATCCAGCCTGTTTTATTAAAAATACATGAGAAAATCTTTACAGATTTGTATCTTGATGGAAACAGAACAGATCATAAAACTTAAAGTGGAACTCCAGGAAAAGAGCTCATTACACAATGAAAATATAATTGTTTTCTGTTTTACTAGCTAAATTTATATTTTTTTCTGTAAATCAGTCCTATGATTTACACACCTCTGCCACACTACATAGCTAGGCATTGAGTTCAAGTTCCTGATGACACAGAGTTCACTCCAGACTCTGGATGTTTGCCATTTACCCAAAGGGGGAACTCAATAGCACCTTTGTTTGTCTGTAGAAACAAACCTCGGCAATGAATAACTAAATATATATTTTTTATATTGGCCCCTAAGTATGGATTACCATGTCTGTGGCCTTTAATTAGGAAGTAACAAATTAAAGATGTAACTTTATTAAAATGTAAGCAATAACTTTAACCACTTGCCGCCCGCCCACCGTCAAATACCGGGGACAGCAGTGCGGCTCTTGTTGTGGGTGGACATCATATGATGGTTTCCCAGAACGACCACTCTCGTGCTCCCGCGGGGGCATGCAGCGCGGCAATCGCGGCTGCACCATGTTGCTAGGACACAGCGTGACCCCGATCTCTGTAAAGCGCCGTGGCACCGGCTCTTTAACCATGTGATCAGCTGTGTCCAATCACAGCTGGTCACATGTAAACACGGAAATGCCGGTTATCAGCGCTCCTCGCCTCACACTGATAGAGTGTGAGGAGAGGAGAGCCGATCAGCGGCATCTCCTCACAGGGGGACATCTAGGGATGTAATTAGGGAACTGATCATCAGTGCCCTGATTACAATTAAGTGCCACCAGTGCCAGCAATGAGTGCCCGCCACTGCCAGCAATCAGTGCCCACATGTGCCAGCAATCAGTGGCCATTAGTGATGCCAGTCAGTGCTGGCTATCACTGCTGCCCATTAATGCCCATTACTGTTTCCCATCAATGACCATCACTGCTGCCCATCAATGCCACCCATTAATGTCCATCAGTGCCGCCTCTCCGTGCCCACCAGTGCCACCCATCAGTGTCGCCTATCAATGCTCATCAGTGCCACCTATCAGTCCCCCTAAGTGCGGCATATTCGTGCCTCCTCATCAGTGCCACCTAATCAGTGCCCATAATTGCCGCCTCATCAGTGCCGCCTATCAGTTGCCATCAGTGCCGCCTCATCAGCGCCCATCAGCGAAGGAGAAAAATTATTTATTTACAAGCTTTACTGACAGAAACTAAGAAAAACAATTTTTTGTTCAAAATTGACGGTCTTTATTTGGGGGAAAAAATAAAAAGCCAGAAGTGATTAAATACCACCAATAGAAAGTTCTATTTGTGTGAAGAAAATTATAAAAATTTCACATGGTTATAGTGTAGCATGACCGTGGCTGTGTCATTATAATGTACACAGGATCAGACATTCCAACAACAAAAACGTTTTTTTTTTTCCCAATGGATGTTGGTTCAAACTTGTCTTGCATACACACGGTCAAACAAATGTCGGAAATTGCGAACGTCAAGAACGCGGTGACGTACAACACGTACGACGAGACGAGAAAAATTAAGTTCAGTAGCTAGTGCGGCTCTTCCGCTTGATTCCGAGCATGCGTGGAATTTTGTGCGTCGGAATTGTGTACATACGCTCTGAATTTCCGACAACAAGTTTTGTTGTCGTAAAATTTGAGAACCAGCTCTCAAATTTTTGTTGTCGGAAATTCCAACAGCAAATGTCCGATGGAGCCTACACACAGCTCTCACTGAACATTTGTTGTTGGAAATTCCGACCGTGTGTACGCGGAAAAAGTGTGACTGCGCTGAAAGCTGAAAAATGGCCTGGGCAAGAAGGGGGTGTAAGTGCCTGGTATTGAAGTGGTTAATCAAAGTTTACTTTACCAAAAATCCTACCTTATTTTCAAATGGCCAGTCCATTTAAAGGAAAATAATAAGAATTTATTAATTTGTCCACCCAAAGTCAGCAACATAACCCATCATCCCCAATATTTTAGGCCAGGCTGAAGGGTTGGATTCAATATGAGGCTTAAAGTGGTAGTAAACTCAGTTTTGCCACTTATATTTATTGGTAAGCCTATATTAAAGTGGTTGTATACCCTTTGTTTTAATTTTTACGTACAGGTAGGAGGAAGGAGGTTTTTGTACGGCTCTGTATCACTGTGTGAGAGGGAAGCTGTTACTCCGCTGACAGTGATACATTGCTGAATCTTCATCCTTTATGTTGCTGATCTTAAGACACCTTTCACACTGAGGGCGTTTTGCAGGTGCTATAGCGTTAAAAAGAGGGCCTGCAATCTGCCCTAAAACAGCTGCTCTATTTTCTCGAGGGCTTTCACACTGGAGCGGTGCGCTGGCAGGGCGTCAGGAAAAGTCCTGCCAGCAGCTTCTTTGGAGCGCAACAGGATTAGGAACGTTGAACTCACCGCTCCTAATGCGCTCCTGCTGTAGCGGTGCATTTCAGGCGGTACTAACCCTTTCTTGGCCGCTAGCGGGAGTTAAAAGCGCCCCACTAGCGGCCGAAATGCGCCGCAAATCAGACGGTAAAATAGCGGCGTTTTACTGCTATTTTACCGCCTACGCTATGACAGTGTGAAAGGGGTCTGAAGCCTCGTACACACGACCAATTTTCTCGGCAAGAACCAGCAAGAAACTTGCTGGCAGAGCTTTCTTGCCGAGTATATCGGTCGTGTGTACGCGGCTTTCAGGTTTCTCATCAAGAAAACAGGCAAGAATCTCAACGAGAAAAATAGAGAACCTGCTCTCTATTTTCTCGTCGGGATTCTCGATTTTCTCGTCGGGTTTCTCGTCGGCCTGTTTCCCGACGAGTTGCCGTGGAAACCCGCGCATGCTCGAAATGACTTTGACGTATGCGCGGTAGCTTCCTAGGCATAGGTAGGGTGTAGCAAGATGGCAGCGACGGCATCGAATGTGACGAGCGCACAATGACGTCACCGCGTTTGTGCCATTCAAAAGAACGGCGGTTCTTTTGAAAGGTACGTGTGTACACTCGGCCGGGACAAGTTTCTTGTCCAAGAATCTCGTCAGGAAAAACTATGAGTTTTTTCCTGACGAGAACCTCGGCCGTGTGTACGAGGCCTAAGAGTGAAATCTGTTCCTGAATATGATCCATTAAACCTGTCTGGGGCTCCAGACTGCAGACGATTTGCCCAGTAGATAATCAGTGTTTGAGGTTGTCCTGGTTTCTGTTGGTACCAGTTTAAGTCATCACATCACTGATACTAGTACTGGATTTACATGAGATGGTGACTGTGTCTCCTGGATTTGCACTTAAATAATTTGGAGATTGTGTCAGTGTAATATCTGCCCAACTCCTTGAGGATAAGAAAACATGCAAAAATTCAATACCATTGCCCAGAAAATATAACAATTTATCCAAACCATTAAAATGATGTCCTCACCCTGAATAGAAAGCAGCATGAGAGGCAGCAGAACCCCCTTAGAAGCCATCTTGATTTCTCTGCACTGACACACACAGACTACTGAGATGTACCCGTGCAATGTCCCTTATATAACAGCCAGTGGCGTAGCGTGGGTTGTCAGCGCCCGGGGCAGGGCAAGAGATTTGTGTCCCCTAACCCGCAAATTTTTAGCACTCTCTGAGTCCCTTCCGCTAGTACAGTAGTACTGACCAACCTGATTCCTGCAATGACTCACCTGACCACTATACTAACCTACCTGATTCCTATACTGACCTGCCTGATTCCTACACTGCCCACTAAACTGACCTATCTGATTGCTATACTGACCATTACACTAACCTACCTGATTCCTATACTGACCACTACACTGACCTACCTGATTCCTATACTGACCACTACACTGATCCACCTGATTCCTACACTGTCCTCTACACACATTATTATTGCTCACTGATTGGTTGCTAGATGATACTGAACATAATTACTGCTTACCCATTGTTTGCTAGAGGTTACTGCAAATTATTATTGTTCACTGATTGGTTGCTAGAGATTACAGCAGATCATTACTGTTCACTGGTTGGTTGCTGAAGGTTACTGCACATCATTACCACTCACTGGTTGCTAGAGGTTACTGCACATTATTAATGCTCCCTAATTGGTTGCTAGACATTGCAGCACATCATTACGGCTCACTTATTGGTTGCTAGAGGTTAGAGGACATCATTACAACCCACTGATTTGTTGCTTAAGGTTACACATAATCTCACTGCCTGCACACCACAGACTGCGGAAGTGACGAGACCCACCAATAGACAGAAATGAAGAACTAGAAGTAATTATTAGCAATGAGGGTTGAGGGGTGCGCTGTGTATGGAGTGCAGGGTTCAGAGGTGCGCTGTGTATGGAGTGCAGGGTTGAGAGGTGTGCTGTGTATGGAATGCAGGGTTTATAGGTGTGCTGTGTGTGGCTTGCAGGGTTGAGGGGGTGCACTGTGTGTGGCTTGCAGGGATGAGGGGTGTGCACTGTATGTGGCTTGCAGTGTTGAGGGGGGTGCGCTGTGTGTGGATTGCAGGGTTGAGGGGGATGAGCTGTGTGTGGCTTGCAGGGTTGAGGGGGTGCGCTGTGTGTGGCGTGCAGGGTTGAGGGGGGTGCGCTGTGTGTGGCTTGCAGGGTTGGGGGGGTTGGCTGTGTGTGGCGTGCAGGGTTGAAGGGGGTGCGCTGTGTGTGGCGTGCAGGGTTGGGGGGGGTTGGCTGTGTGTGGCATGCAGGGTTAAGGGGGGTGCACTGTGTGTGGAATGCAGGGTTAAGGGGGGTGCGCTGTGTACATCTCCCACCCCCCAAATACAAAGTTCTCTTTCCCACAGATTCCAGTTCAGAGCTCAGCTCCAGCCCCCCTCTGGCTACCATCGTCCTATACAGAGCTTTCCTCTGTGGAGGAGTACTCACAATGTTCGTGCAGCTGCCAGTAAGGAGGGGCTTCTGTCTGTGTGGATGATGCCGCATCCTCTTCCTCCTGGCCCCAGTTTCCTCCAGTCCTGGGGTGGTCGGTGCAGGGTCAGAGTGCTGGGGCCATGTAGCAGCACACTGACAGGCACAGGCAGGACTCAGGAGATGCAGCGGGGGTCCGGGCTGTGGGGCGGGCAAAGTGTGAACGTACAGCACGTCGCACGAGCCGGGATCCTGGACCTCGTGTGTGTGGAGTGGCGTTTAATGGAGAGGATGCCTCATGAGATGCCTGCCCTCCTCCTTCCCCCCAGTCTCCGCACGGTCACAATCCCTGGGATCATCATGAATGGTCTTCAGTGTACATTTACTCACTGCTGTGTCAGTGTCACCGCTGGAGCCTAAGCCGGGACTGCACCGCAAGTTCTTTCTCATAGCGAAGCGGAAGAGCTCACAGTCACCTAGACTGCACAGCGCAGGAGAAGAGCTGCAGGTAGCCTGCCGCTGCGCCCCTCTGATTTTTGAGCCCGGGGCAACCGCCCCCTGCCCCCCACGCTACGCCACTGATAACAGCTGCAATTATTAGGGGGAAACCCCGGCGACATCACATATGGGGGACAGGAAACATGCAAATTATATCACATCTTCATACGTCACACTTAACTTCTCTGTATTATAGAGTGATTCTCATACACAAGGACACATGACTAAAGGATTTGTCAACCTGGGTCCTTACAATTTAGAATAAAGACACAGACTGAGTGACATGGGTTTTATACGGCCACAGCAGCCAATTTTATTAACCAAAGAATAAATTAACATAACCTTAAAACATACCAATAAGTGCAAATTCAACAATGTAATGCCCAACCACAAGAGGTCTTTGGGTGTCCTTAAAGGGGTTGTAAACCCCTTACAACCA